>JAEQBH010002505.1:0-600000 GCA_016808115.1 Tetrastigma voinierianum
ATCGCAAGTTTTCATCACTCAGTAACGCACCGCTTTTGCTTTGTTTTCATACAATACTTTTATTTTAACTAACCCTAACCTTTTGCAAGCTGGTTCAGGTTCTCACAGGTCTCGCCTTGTGTAACAAACAGGCGCAAGATCGGGACGCAGAACACGTAGATTACAAAGGATCAAGACCCTTACTAATATACACAAAGGAAAACACGGATCCCTCCGTCTCGAAGAATAGCAGTAGTCGCAAGGTCCCCCAATGAATCCAACTCAAGATACTGTGCCGATGAGGGACCACATCCACCCCCTGCAGTTAGTGCCCCTTCCCGCATCGTACCTCCCTACAATAAGATGTAGCAAGCAGGCCCTACTTGGTACCCCTACTCCCCACATACAATGGTATGGAAAATGAAAATCCATACACTCATATTAGGGATTTTGAGGAAGTTTGCACAACCTTTAAGGAATGTATGATTGACATGGATTTGCTAAAGCTGAAAGCATTTCACCGACTTAAAGCGATTGCCAAGATTCGCTAAACTCACTGAGGCCTGTAACTACTAGAAATGGGAGCCGAAATAAGAGTGTAATTCCCGAAGAAGTTCTTCAGCGCTCATAAGACCAACAATTTGAAGAGACAAATTTACACCTTGCAAATTTCATGATGGTGAGAGATTTTACCAAAGGTCGGGAGATTTATGGAAACTATTATGCTTCACACCACGGGTTTCGATATATGGATGTAAACCATTTCTATGATGGTCTTATTCCCCACCTATGAAACAATTGTCGGAAACCATGTGTGGGGGTAATCTCAGTAGCATCCCGATGAAGCTTACGGATTTTCAACTATGTAGTCAAAACCTCCAAAGCTCGGGATGAACCTAGTCCTAAGGAAGTTGGAAAATTAAGGCCATTGAATCACCAAAGGGAGACAAGTAGGCATTTCCCGAAGACACAAAGAGATGAAAGCCAAATCGACCATTTTAACCAAAGATCGGATGATCTCAAATGAAAAATCAAGATGAAATGCAAACAAGAATGAGTTATCTACATCTCAATTTTCGCCTACTACCAACAGTTACCCCGAGGAGCACTCAATAAGAGCATGCCCATGCCATAAATCAAATAAAACCACCCAAAGTTGCTCCATATGGTAACACCCAATAACCCTTAACCGGGGAAATTGGGTCCAAGCATGTCATGGTGTCCAAACCCTCGCGGTGATACTCTCACAAAGCACAATAGCGCTGTTCCACTTCAATACAACAACAAATTTCTTCCATTTTTTTTCTCCCGCTGAACAGCGATCCGACTCGAGCAGCGTGGCAGTATATTTGTAAAAGAACGTAAGGTGCAAAATGTACAAACTAACTGAAAATCACAAAGAGAGAGTTCACTTAACGGGAAGCTAGACAACATGCATTCTGAAATTTCAAAACTATCCAACCAAGAAATTAGGATTTGAAAAGGGAAGGTTCTCCGGGCCACAAAGAACATCGTAGATTTAGAGAATGAATTATGTCAATTAATGATCCAAAATGTCGAACCGATGAAGTTAAAGCAAATGTGACTCTTAGAAGTGGTGTGAGAATCAAGCCACCGCACTCCGCCTATAGTCCGCAATGATCCAACACCGGCTGAATATCCACAAGAAGAACCGCACTCAATAAAGGGAAGAGAAGAGATCAAGAGACCCTCCATTTCACAAGCTCCCAAAAGGAAAAGTTCATAACTAATCGAAATGTTAGAGGCCTACAAGCAAGGAAAGTTAATATCCTCTCCTCGACATGATCAAGCAAGTCCTCACTTACGCAAAATTGATGACTATGCACGTGAAAAAGGGGTCTAATGTGAACAAAAAGTGCCTTTTCCGACCGAAAGCAAGTGAGTGCCATAATCGAATGCAAGACTTCTGAAATACAAAGACCTACCGTCCTAATAATCTCGCTAATATCGAGGCTTTAGTGTGGAGAAAGCATTGTTAGATTTTGGGAGCTATGTGAACTCTTTCATTTTATTCCATGTACAAGCAATCAATTGGGTGAATCAAACCCACTTCCATCACACCGCCATTAGCCGACAGATCTATTAAAATACCAAAAGGACCATTGAGGATGTTCTAATACAAGTGGACCGATTTACTATCCAAAGGACTCACAGGCTTCGACATGTAACTGGGGCTGCAATGGGGACCCAATCATGTGCCCATTATTTTGGGGAGGCCATTTTGGCCACTTCAAATGCCATAATAAATCGCGAAACGGGGTTATGCAATCACATTTGGGAATATGACCTTAAACTCAATATTTTTCATTCGGGAGTAAAAGGCATATGCACTCAGAGGAAGATGACCGTGGAAAAGTCTCGTAATAGATGCATCCTCGAAGAACAGCTAATGAGCAAGCAGAGCAAGATTTATTAACTCCGCACTGTCTCGAGTGTCCGTGGCGCAACAAGAACCTCAAAGCACGAGTTTCACAAGGGTATCGGGAGAAGAAAATGTAAATTTTACTCTATTAACCGGTGATGAACCAAAGGAACTCTCAACGCCAGAGCTCAAACCACTCCTAACCGAGTTAAGTATGCATTTTTGGAAGAAAATGAGCAAAGGTCCATTGTAATTTCCTCATCAAGGACCACCGCACGGTGGAGGATGACCGTACATCTTCTCGGAACAAGTGCTATCACGGAAAATTTCATTTGAAAGGCATAAATCCATCAACTGCACTACCACATCTATTTAGAAGAGGAGTCTGCCAAAATTTCAGCCACTGTGTCAACCCCCACCCGCGTGAAGTAGTTCGCATTGAGGTCTTAAAATTGTTTCAAGCCTAGATCATTTACTCCCATTTCCGATAAAGACTGGTGAGTCCAACTCAGTGGTTCCTAAGAAATCAGGAGGATCATCAGAAGAATGAAAAGGTGAAGAATTGTCTAACTCCACTAATCACTGGCCGTGGAGAGTGTGCATCGACTATAGGAGGCTCAATGAGGTAACACGGTGACCACTTCCCGTTGCCTTTATTGATCACCAAAGAGTCTCTCGACACCCATTCTATTGTTTTTCGGATGGGCATTCGTGATATCAGATAGATTGTCTAAGATCAAAGAAAAGACCACTTTCACGTGTCCATTCGCACGTATTCTTACAGAGGATGCCTGTCTTCAACGCCCACTTAATTTTCAGAGGTGTATGCTTAGTATGTTCGTGATATGGTGGAGATGAGATAATGGAGGTATACATGGATGACATCACTGTATATGGAGGCAATTTTGAAGAATGCTTGACCAATCTGGAAGCTATATTACAGAGGTGCATAGAAAAGAATTTAGTGCTTAACTGGGAGAAATGTCATTTTATGGTTAACCAAGGAATTGTACTGCGGCACATTATTTCTAGCAAGGGAATAGAAGTTGATAAAGCAAAGATCTAGTTTATTTCCAAACCGCGCCTAACAAGTGTAAAATGATTAGGCACCGGGTCATGCAGTTTCTATAGACAGACGATTAAAGATTTCGAAGATTGCAACCCCACATACAAGCTCCTAGAGAAAGATGCCAAGCCTGTTTTGGGAGAGAGAATGCCAGAGAGCTTCAAGAGCTGAAATCTCATTTGATTCACGCCCCCCAATAGTTTTAGCACCTAACTGCGCCACTAAGTAATGTGTGATGCAAGACCTTAAGCATGAGCAAGATTGGCCAAAGAGAAGACGGGAAACCTCATGTGGTCACACATAAAAACCTTGAATGAAGCACAAAGGAATTATTACTTACTACTACAGAAGGAATTGTCGGCAAAGGGTATATGCTCTAGACAAATTTCGGTACTGGTCGGGTCCGAGAGGATGATTTACCACTCCATTCGCTTGAAATATCTCTTAACCAAACAAAATGCGAAAGGCAAGGCTCATCCGATGGGTTCTTCTACTTCGTAGAGCGACCGGCAACCAAAGACAAGCAGCGGAGTAGAGAATGTGGTGGCGCATCATCCGTCAAGGTTAACAATAGGTCACACACCTCATAGTCCACCCATCAATGATGAATTTCGAGAATCCTCGATACCGGAGAAAGCTCCCGGTATGCTCACATTTCACAATTTCTCTCTCCACAGAGAAACTCCACCGGAAAGTGAAAGGACAGATAGAAGTACTTCTTGCTAAGATCCACCTTTATTATCGGGAAGTTCTTCGTTCGGGCAGCGCATCAAATAACGTGAAGCGGCTCGAGGAGGAACAGCGCAGGAATCTCAACCACCGCCATGAGAGTGCCTGCGGGTGGTCATTATTTGCTTCCTAAGACAAAGAATGAAGCGGCCGGGTAGCCGGTTTTTACCGCCTTCTTATTCAAGGAAGCACACCAAATGTGCTCAGGCGTGATGTATGCCAAAGACTCGAAGCCGCCTCGCCGCACATGATGCCTTTAACCCAATTTCAGGTCGAATTATTCATGTGTGGCATCGACTCATGGGACCTTTCCTCACGCCATATGGTCATACATACATTCGTGAGAGACTATGCTCCAAGTGGGTCAAGCAATCCTCGCAGTTCAATGACCATAGGCGGTACTTAAATTTCAAAGCAATATCTTTTCCAAAGCTCGTAGGTACCGAAAGCCATTATTATCGATGGAGGTTCTCATTTCTCAGAATAAACCATTTGAAAACCTCATGGCTAAATACGGTGTGAAACACAAAGTGGCCACTTACCATCTCAAACAGCGGTCAAGTAGAACTCGCTAATGGGAGAGATCAAGACCATTCTAATTTAAGGTGGTAAACACCAATGCGAAAGACGGCCTATCAAACTGCCGATTCACGCGTCTACAGATACCTTTCAAGACAATCCCGAATGTCCCCTTATCTGGGCTGGTCCATGGCACTACAAAAACACCGATGAAGGATGGATTTAGCGATTTCCGATTTATCCGCTAGAAATTAGCCACGTATTAGCGACTTTAAATCAACTTAGCGTAATCGCCATCGACTCCGATAATATTTCTCGTTGCCAAATAAGGCGAAGTCAAGGAGCTGTCAGATAGCGACGGATTATCGGGCCCGCCATTATATTAGCGACGATTATCGCCTGGCCGTTATATTAGCTGACTGACGTACCGATGGATAATATTTCTAAGAAATTAAGGCGGAAGTCATTACTATTAGGTAGCTTAATTTTATTTTCATTTCCGTCAGTTATAATAATGATTCGATTGTCATTCGTCATATATTGTTTAATGATTACCAGTTCCGGTCAGTTATATAACTTTCAGATTTTACGTAATTTTTAACGAACTACGCTAAATTCTTAGCAAATGTTTTATATTTTTATGAATACGCTTGATTCAAGAATATGATGATAAAATGTTCGCCAGATAATTAATATTTTTAAAATCTATTTTAGTTTATGTATTAATATTATTTTTCTCATATGGTTATAATATTTTTTTCCTTACAATTAATGGAACTTAATAAAAATAATTTAAAATATTATTTATTGAATAACATTAAAATTTGGTTACAACTTGTTTTTGTTACAATGCATAAATTTATGCTAACTTTTGTGTAATGTATTATAATAGTTAGTAGTTATTTTTATTTGTGAAACAATTATTTATAAAATAATAATTATATAATATAATAAATATGAAAATAATAATAATAAAACATATATAAAATAATAGAAAAGTATTACTAAAAAATAAAATTTTATTACAAAATGTAAAATTTTCTATAGACTATATTATTATTTACTTTACAAAATATAAATAGAAATAATTATACAACATGCCATAGACCATATTTATATTTTTAATAAAATCTTTTCTTAATATTTTAGGTTTAGATTTTTTTTTCGCAAACTCGAGATAGGTTCGGGATTGCTTAATATTCTTACCCCACATGGCCTTGAATGTTTAAAAAAATTATGTTATTTTATTTTTATGTTTTAATGTATAATAATAAATATAAGAGCTATTTTTTTTTATAAAATAAATAATAAAAGGTATATTATTTTATTTATTTATAAAATATATTAATTGTATGTAATAAAATACTTAAACAAATTTTAAAAATAATAATAATGAGGTGAGTATAATTTCATATATATATATATATATATATATATATATATATATATATATATATATATATATATATATATATATATATTAGGACAAAAACTCCCGCTTACGACTTTTTAAATGGGACGAATGAAAATGATTATTATTAACAAAGCGAGGTTGGAAGGTTCGTCCGCACTCAAATTTGGCTCTTTTTCCATCCCTAAAACATGATTTGAGTTAGTCAATTTATTTGTTATGATCAATTTATTAGGTCATCTCCAAGAAAAAAGTAAACACTTCGGGCTTGACTAATAAAACTTGCTATCGTTATATAAATTTCTCTAATAGGCCACTTTATCTCTAAAAAAAAAAAGTCACTATCATATTTGGTTTAAGGCCCTAATCTTAATTACCTCCTCTAGGGTTAGGGTAGTTTGCCAATTTGACCCAACATTACCCTTTAGACTAAAGACTAGTTTAGGATATTTATTTACATGTTCTTAAATAAATATATATGAGAAAATAGGCTATCAAATATAGAGTTAGAGAAAATAAGACTAGGATTTTTAAATATACATGTTCTTAAATTTAATACCTATCGTAAATACTTCTTGGTTTAAAAACCCTAAATAATCATAATTTGTGAATTTAATCCTATCATGTTTTTATCTTAAAAGTATTTTGCAGATTTACATATATTTAAAAATAATTACTTACCAAAAATAATAAGGGTATTTATCTTAAACGAGGTCAAAATCGATCCGAGATTGAACCTCTTTTTTACCTCATCCTACCTTTTTACCATGTGAGTCTGGCAAAATTGATGGATAATTAGATTTCATAATTAAGTATTTTCAAAAAGTCTTTTAATAAAATAACTAATTTTAAAAATACTTTATAAGATTTTGTCCAAAAATAAAATACTTTATAAGATTTTCCTATCAACCAATTATAAACAAGTTAACATTCGACCCAAAAATACTTTCGCTTTATTTTGTACTTTCACTTTCTAAATATAAATTTCTACTTTTGTTTCTTGATTAAGAGTTATTAGTCTGCCTCGATTTTTTTGGCTACATTTTTATGTTAAATTATAATACAATAAATTCATATGTTAATTCACTTTAATGAATTTGTTCAAATTGTTAAAATATATATATATATATATATATATATATATATATATATATATATATATATATATATATATATATATATATAATCATTAATCTTAAATTTATGAGATAATATTTTGATCTTATTAATATTTATAATTTTAAATCTATATTGTCATGAAAAATATTTTTCATATATGAAGGTAGGGGTAGGCCCATGGGCCCAAATAGGGAGTTATGGAGGCCCAACAGTAGAAGGTTCCAAAAGTAGAAAGTGGGCCCTGTTTTTTCCTTCATATCTAATGTGTAGGGCCCACGCTTTTGAAAGTACAGCACCAGAAGAATTCACGCCCAGGATAGAGTTTTCATAATAATTAATATTATATTTAAAAAAATTATTTAAATAGTTTGAAAATAAATGTCAAAACTACTAGTCACATGGATGATATTTCAATAAAATCTTAGTCAATTACTACGATTTTAAATTTAAATATAAAATTGTAATCACCAACTACGATTTTAACTTTAACAAAATTCTTAAAAAATCGTAGCTACGATTACGATTTTATTGAAATATAATCCATTTGATCCAAACATACAGCTAAAGATTTGTTTATTTTTTTAAACTACTACAATTTAAAATATATATATTATGATTAACTTCACGAGATATTTGTTTTAAAATTCGTCGATTATTAAATCGAAAATATTACCGATTCATGATTTAAGGGTCGAATCATGATCAAACCAAGACCGAATCCAATCATATGCCAGCCACAGGTCAAAATGTGAGTCCACCTACCCCAACTCTCTCCTCAATTTGATTAAAATTCAATGACATTGACTACTTCACAAAGGATTTCTTGGAAAATATTATCAGCTTAGAGTCAAGAAATTGACTCCATTTTCACACACATATCTAATTTTTGATCTCATCATTGGTGGGGTTTCTTTAATCTTAAGCTCCTTATCCATTGACTCAATAAATAAAATGAATGAATTAGAATAGATTTAAAGTCTTTTTCCAATAATTGTATCCGGGTTATACCATTTTCTGTGAAAAAAAATATATTTTATTTTTTTCATATTTACACATTTTCTCCATAGTTTTTTTTATCAATAAAGCCAATTTCTTATATGTAGGCCATTTTTTGTGGGGATATTGTCTAAGAATCATACCCATTTTTTGTGGGGATATTTTTGTGGGGATATTGAGGCCATTTCCTCATAAATAACCTTGTACTAAAAAATGAAAAAAAAATTTGACAATTATGCTTTATAAAATACAAAATGCTTTTAAAATTAAGCAAGAAAGTTGGTGGTCCATACAAAAAAGCAATTGATGGATCTAATTTGTTGTTACTTTTTTTATTATTATTATTTTTGCTTTGTATAACAAAATAAGGACATACCATATTTTTTTATTACCAAATTTTGAAAATAAATATTTATTTTTCACATAGTTTATTATTTAAAGGGAGAAATATTTATAAACCAGTTGATTTTATTAACTCCTTGAAAGTTTTGACAAAGTCAATGAAAATAAGAGATAAAGAAAAACAATATTAGATGAAATTTCAAATCTATAGAAATTTTAATGAGACTAACCTTAATATGTTTTACTAACCTTAATTATTCCCTGTTTGCAAATGATATCTCTTACTAACCTTAATAAGAGATAAAGGAAAATGATATTTTTGTCAAAATAAACTTTTTTAAGAAAAAAAAAATTAAACGATCAGACTTAGTTCTCCTATTTTGTTTTAGACTCCACTGGGCCACTTGGGCTTTGTTTCGTTCCGATCCTGCCAATAGCCAAGCAGTGGTTTCTGGGAGGTAATTGTTATTGATGATTTCCAAGAGCCATCTCAAAAGCGGCAGAGCGAGGAGAGGAGAGCAGGATAGAGATCATCCCCTCTGGAGAAACCAAACCCTAGACGTTTTGAGCCTTGCTTTTGTTAAGCTTCATCCTGAACTAGACGCTTTCAGAATCAAGGTGCGAGCCGAAGTTTCGATCATCGCTTGTTTGTACTAGGTTTTTTTTTTCTATGCATTTCTTTTGAGTCTGCTTACGGATTTGGTGTTGTATTGATCCGCTTTTATATATTTGCTTCCTGCTTTTTATTCCATGATCTAATAGCACGATGTATTATCACGCTTTTAGCTTTACGCATGAATGTGAATTCCTGGGACTGCGTTTGTTTCTAAGGTTCTGCTGGTTTGAAGCATTTTTGTAAGCGTTTTTTCTTGGTTTTTGGGTCGAATATAACGCAACTTCGGAAGGTTTCTGAAAGTGATAGCCAAATGTTACTGTCTTCAGCACCTAATATTTCTTTTACTGCAGAATAATTTAGTTCCTCTTTCAATTGAAATGTCATGTGAGATAATTAGAGGAAAAAAACTCTGCTTTCAAAATGCAGGTTTTCTTTTTACTGTTTTTTCTCTTGCCTCAAAGAGATGGATGGTTCATAATAAGGTTCCATATTGGTCCAATTCTGGCTCTTGGGTGAGAGCTTATTCCTGAAAGTTTCGTTTGGTGACTTTCATATTGTTTCTCTACAAAATTTTGTTATAAAATAGAACATGTTCAAGGTGGTCCAAGACAATATATTCTCATACTAGCCATATAAAGCGTAGTTGGTAACTATTTTCCAGAATAATTTTATGTTCTCCAGAGTAAATAACTAGGAAAACATGTTTGGTAATATAAAAAACTGTTTTCCATTTTTAAGAAAAGAAAACAAGGAATTTTCAGATAACATCATTTAGTAATCTTTTTAATTGTTTTCATTTATTTATTTATTTATTTTTGAGAGCTCTTTCAAAATATAATCATACAAACATGTAAAAAGATTAAAAATAAAACATTACATATCAAAATTATTTTTAAAACATGGTTCAAAACATTTTGGTAAGCAGATTTTATTTTACAAAACTTAAAGGAACTGTTTTCATAAACTTAAAGCTCTTTTTAGCCCCATAGGTTTTTTCGGAGTGCCCATTTGGTTGGTAAGCCTTAAGCTTATGTGTATGCCATGCATAAGCTACTGCTTCATCACTGATGTTCAATCTCACTTTTCCCTTTGGTTAATCATGTCTCGCTTACATAACATTTAGATAAATCCATTCTCATTGAAGATCCCTTAAAAGGCCGGGCTCTTGAATTTTGAGAAGGGATTGCTAAAATACATCTTGGACCATGGAGAAGGGATTGTATTTAGTTACGCATGGCAAAAATGACAATTTTAACATAGGTTTTTTTTAAGATTACTAAAATAGTTTTTAAAAGAAAAATAATATTCAAATTAATATCATAGTCATTAACTTTGGTATTACAAATCTTTTTAAGTTAATACCGTACTAATTAAGTATAACATTATAAATATTTTAAAATTTTTTAAGTTAATATTCCTTCACTTAAAAATATTTTCAAGTGACAGAGTGATTATGACTTAGAAAAAATTTTCAGCATAAACATGGATAATCAGCAAGTCCTTATTTTGGCTTGAGATAAAAGAGCAACTATAGAGGAGGTATTTTTGGAGAGAATTGGATTATATGTTTTTAATTGATTTCTCTTCCTAAGCTAGATTTTGATTTCTTTAGATTATGGATTGAATCATCTATACCTGCATTTTGATTTTTAAATTATGAATTTATCCATGTTTATAAATTCTCCGATACGCTTTTGAACGCCCGCATTTAGATGGAAAACAATAATGTGGGTTTGTGTTTTGAGGTGACATTCTAATTTTATAAATGGGTCGGGGTTAGGAGGATGGGAAGTGGGTAAATGATCACCTAAGACCCAACCATTTCTAGATTCTTCCTGTAGACACCTCGCATTTTTTTAAAGTAAATATTCGACAACTTGACATTTGATTAATCAATACGTGTAGGTACATAGCCGTGGTGACTCAACAGCAATAAGTTACATGATTTGGTTCTTTCAAGCTTATTGATTATTGATTCTCAATTAGTGTAGGCATAAAAAGATGTGACTACAGAAATTAGGAGAAAATGAGACCGATCGATGCTGGATTGATTATCTACGAAAGATGGTGATTTAACTATGGAGTTCGGTCAAGATCAGGGATTCTAATTTTTCACTCGAGTCACCCGCACTGATGGACCTGAGTAGGATTCGGTGTCATAATCATCGTAGAAGTGTCGAATCGAAATTTTCAAGAGGCTGACATCGTGGAGATATCACCCAGCAAAGTATGGATTCGTCTCGTGACTATTATACTGCATCTACATCGTGGTTTATCGAGGAAGATATCGGGAACTCGATGTCAATTTCAATGAAGTCATGACGTAGGACGGTCAATCCTCAATCATACAATGCTTGATACAATGCTAATTGATGTTGTCCGCCTTCCTTTAATCCTACCGACATTGAAGAGACCCAACCCAACAACCGCAAATTATTTGAAATGTCGAAAAGCGTATGATCAGAGATCCGTCCGCACATATCATTCAAAGTATCCGTCGTTGCAAGATTGCTTGAACATTAAATCAACACCATTTATCCGAACGCGTTTATGATGATATTTGTCAATTGATGTCCGAAAGCATACCACTCCGGACAATGTGATGATTACAATTTCTACAGCACCAAAAATTAAGGTTCGTGGTTCGGGTCTACCCGCTGAAAAACTATCATTGCATTAACGGTTGCATGATATACCTGGGTAAGATAGTGAATTTCAGATGCAAGTTTTGTCACCATCCCCGCTTTCAGAGACCAATGCGTGATCTCACAAGGTAAACAAATGTTCCTTATAAAAATGTACTACTTTCCTCGTCTCGATTACAAAGATTGTTTACCCAATGCCACACCTAAAGATATGAGGTGGTGCATGCCGAGCATGAGTCCTCGAAGATGGTGTTATGCGTCATTGTTCGCACTCCGCTTGGAAACATTTCAATCAAACTCATCCCGATTTTTTGCAATTGAGTCTAAATGCTCGACTAGGTCTTTCCACTGATGGCTTTAATCCATTTGGTCAATCCGGACAACAATATTCTTCATGGCCGGTTATATTGACGCCATACAATTTGCCCCCATGGATGTGCATGAAAGATGAATATATGTTTTTATCTATAATTGTGCTGTACAAAGAACTAAAGGGAAAATCGATGTTTTCTACAACCTTTAATTGCAGAGCTGTCATCATGGGGAGGTGGGTAAATGCATATGACATTTCGAGCTGCACTTTCAAATGAAGGCCGCGCTTCTAATGTGGACAATTAGTGATTTTCCGCATACCAATGTCGTTTCGGATTTGTGCAATCGCAGTGGAAGCTTGCTTGTCCTCATTGCATGGAAGATTCAGATAGTGTGCATGTACTACACACACCCACGCTGAACTTTACTGACAAGGCACGTTGTTGTTAATCGCTCAGTCACTCCCATGGATATCATGAACATCGCTCGCGGACACCGTTTAAAAATAAAAATAAAAAAATAGCAAACGACCCTGTGTTTCGGGGAAGGCATGTAAACAAACACGAACAATGAAGTGAAACGAAAATGTGAAAAGTAAGTGAAGTGAGATGAACTCCATCGAAGAAAAAAAGGAGACCCCAAAAGTGTCCAAGAGGAACAATAGCTCACTCAAATTCAAGTAGCTAAAAGTGGTTCTAAAGACACTTAAAGAGCAAGCAACAAAGGAAAATATCTAAGCCACTAAAGTCATAATGTGAGTCCAAACTCTCTTCAAATGGTCTCCAAAAGTGGTTTGAGAATCAATGTCGGCAGCAATAGTCAGACCACCAAGGAACAAAGCAAACATAATATAATCTACACTCACTATGAAAAGACACTAAGGAGAAAGACAATATAACTGCTCATATCTCCAAGCAAGCTCCATAATGATCCATATGCTCTACCACCGAGGAGGATAGAAAATAGAAAGAAAAAAAATGCAAGAGACTTAACTAAACTCAAAATATGAACGGGAAGTAAGGTAAAGACATGGTAATAAAAAAAAAATGATGACATAAAATCTAATCGAAAATGGAATGAATAGCTCAGGGCTATGATGCAATGAACAACTTAAATGATGCAATGAGCAAACAAGGCTATGGGGATGAATGAACACTCTCAGTTCGTGATGCATCGAACATCCAAGGCCAGTATGCAACGACAGGCTCAAGGTCGTGGATGAAATGAACAACTTGTAAGTTGGCGAAATGAATAGCTCTGGATGAAATGAACAGTCAAACAAGTCAGAATAAATGAAATACTGATGATGTGGCCATCAGAGTGCCTGGGAAGAAGATCGTGTAAAGGGTGAGGCCCTAAAATAAAGATCTAGTATTCCAAATGCATATAAGATAACTTCTAAACAATGAGGGATGCTCTTGATGAACTGTAATAAAGGAAATAAATGATCTAAAGAAAACTAAAACGAGTGGATATAAAACTCAAAACTAAACATGATGAACAACCTATGGCTGTGGATGCAATGAACAACTCGGGGCTATGATGAAAATGAAATACTCGATGCTGCAAACATTGTACGCCCAAAGAAGACCATAAATAGGGAATGCCCTAAAATGAAATTGACTCTCTGAAAGAGGATGTAAGATAATATCTGAAGAAGGATGGATGCTCCTGATAAACTAGAATAAAGGAAATAAATGATCTAATGAAAAATAAAATGAGAGGATATAAAACTTAAACTCAATATGATGAACAACTCTGGGCAATGGATGCAATGAACAACTCAGAATTGTGATGAAAATGAACACGCTGAAGATGCTACCACTATATGCCCAAACATTGTAAATGTGTGATGCCCTAAATGAAAATCTCCACTTAAAAAGAGGATCTAAGATAACTTCTAAAGAATGAGGGATGGTCCAAGATAAACAGAATAAAGGCATAAATGATCTAATGAAAAATAAAACAAGATCAGGAGTAAAACTCAAACTAAATACGATGAATAAATTTCAGGCCGTGGATGCAATGAAATACTTGATGATGCAAGCAATGTACGCCTAAACAAGATCGTAAATAGGGGGTGCCCTAAAATGAAGATCGACTCTCTAAAAAAAGGATCTAAGAAAATCTCTAAAGAATGAGGGATACTCCTGATAAACTAGAATAAAGGAAATAAATGATCAAATGAAAGCTAAAATGAGAGGATATAAAACTCAAAACTAAACGTGATGAATAGCTCTAGGTTATGGATGCAATGAATGCACTGTGGTTGTGATGAAAATGAAATACTCGATGATGTGGGAACTGTACACCCAAAGAAGATCGTAAATAGGGGGATGCCCTAAAATGAAGATCGATTATCTAAAAGAGGATCTAAGACAATATTTGAAGAATGAGGGATGCTCCTAATAAACCGATTTAGAAAGAAGCGAATAACCTAACTAAGACTAAGGAAAGAACATCTAAAAAAAACAAACTAAACATGTAAGATATGATGAAACTGAAATACTGAAAGATGGGGCATTGTACGCCCAAAGCAGGACAGCTAATAGGGGGATGCCATAAAATGAAGATCAACTCTCTGAACGAGAATCTAAGATGGTCTAAGGAGAAGGAGGGATGCTCCTAAATGATTGATCGAGTGAAAGTATCTATGGATGGAAACACCTAAAATCAAACAAAGACAAAAGAGAGTGTTATAGAACCTAAAGCAACTAAATAAGACTATATGAAAGCGATGACTTTGGATGAACTCACTGAAAAAGGGGTATGCCTTTGTAGAAAAGCTTTTTAATAGGAAAAATCTAAGCGATGACTCACAAAGATCGATGAACAGATCTAATGTCCAAGAAGTAAATCAAAGCAGTTAATAACCTTTAGAAATGGGTATGCTCCAATACAATAACTCATAAGTAAACAACAAATGGATCAAGCAACCATGAAATCAATAGAAGATATGGTAATCTCGATGGTGGGAGGGTGGGGGTATGCCCCAGTGTCGAATGATGATCAACATTATTGTCAAATCTATCTGACTCCATACAAGTCCGAAGCTACAATAAATATCGATCCTCAATAATGTTAAAATCTGCATACTACAATAGTGCCCTCATAGCAAATAAAAAAAAAAAGAAACACGAATACTGGAAAGTCACTATATCAATTAATGCTCTATCAGAAGGCAAGACATGTATCGAAACTTTGTCTAACTCAAATATGACCACTACCCTCACATCTGAACGCGCTATTGAAAATGGTGAGATGTTGATCAAGTGCACCAAAATAGAATGACATCAAGCTCAAAATATGTAGAAATATCTCTATGTTGCTCAAAAAGGTCTAGCAATAAGAAAATATCATTGAATCCTGCATACTACTAATGACACCAAATCATCGATCAATTGAATGACTCAAAATACAGATCTAAGGACCATAGTAATCTCTAATGCCTCCAACTCGACAACAATTTACTCGGTGCTCATGATCAACTAACAAAGATACAACCAAAACATCAAGGGACTTGGTGATCCTAAGGGTGGAATCACGTCTCTAGTGAAACTTGACTAAATCTCATAAATATAAAAATCTCAACTATGAGGAAATAAGCCCTAACATGTAAAATCAACACATGATACTGTGAACGTAAACCATTAAGAAGTCATCATGAGGAATCTACCGACATCTCGAAGAAAATACACTGGATCAATCTCATACGAATAATCCAACTGATAAAGGGTCAGAAGATCTAAAGAGCAGAAGTAGGTCTCGATGCAACTCAATCAAATCTAATAATCTCAAAATAGGGGGATATACCCCAATATGGAGGGTCTACGAACCGCGGGCACTATCCCATACTCTGCAACAATTATCCAATATATCTCAAGGGTAATATCCACTAATCCAAGAGGACAAATGATCATCTCGAAAGTACCCTAGTAGGGACTGTCCATGTATCATAATGTACTCCCACGAGGAGCTGGAATGTGCAATAGTTAACCGATCCTTAACAACATACAACAAGGAATCATGATAGCAAAACTGTCACAAACTCAAAAGGATGCTCTGCCCTAAACTGATGCTATATCAAATAAATCCAATAAGACTACACCACTAGGGACTCACCTCAATCCAAAGAAAATGGGATATGCCCTAGTATAGCAACTGGTGTGTATCCTCAAATATCTCTGTAGAGAATTCAGAAGTAATCATGCGATGTAGCACCACTAAAGTATGAATGGAAAAGAAAAAAAAGTTCCCCTAAGGTAAATCCATCGAGAATCACATGCTAATACCCAAAACTGTGAACTTGATCCACAAATAAAGAGAGATCATGCAAAATGAAATGTAGTAACACCGTACCACCGAATCAATGGCCATCATCAACAAGACAACCATGTGGGCTATCAAAAGTCTATAAGCTCCACAAAATGAACATATTTAAAATCTGGTATACCTCAAAGTGAAGGTTGAACAACATCAAATGATCATGAAATAACCAATAATCTGCATTTGCAACTGAATTAACCTCAATCATCAAAGAAGCGTCTCCTAAAAGAAAGAGCAAGGTGACACCGTATATTCATCGAACCTCAAGCACCTACCCAAGTAGAGCCTGATGAAGATCACATCTGATCTCATGGCCTTAAGGTAGTCTTACGACTCGGACCGTAATGTAGGCTAAGAGTAAAAAGGTAATAAAATCGAAGGAAAAATAAGCTCAAACACTCAATGATCAAATCCCTTACCCTCAAATGTAATATGCATAATATCCAAAAAATCTCATAAGCCATGGGCCTAACAATGTCTAATTTAGACACATCCGTAGGGAAATCGAGAAACAACGTGAATGTGTTAGCAATGATAGTGGATCAAGGAATGGTATAGGCTGATCAACGTGATATACGGGTGGTGGGGATAATGTATCTCACATGGAAATGTGGATCAATGGAAAGAAAAGTGATGTAGGCTAGTATGGATGTGATAAAAAGATGAAAAGCAACGAGATCAAAAGGAAAGAAAGCTAAGCAGCAATCATCTCAAATCAAAATATAGAGAATGGTAAAATCATTAATAGATAGGATAATGTAAAGAGAAAATAACCTAGAGTCCAAAGGAGAAAGTCATCTATCTCTCACTCGCCGAATATATACAAAATAGACCCAAAAAGATATGGGGGCCAAAAAAGCTCATATACGAACTCTCAAGATCAAATAAAACTCAAAGAACAACCATCTATGGTGCAATACATGTCCAACTAAGAAACATATTATATACATGTGCAAACACTTTTTTGACTCCATACTAGTCCGAAGCTACAAATATATCGATCCTCGATAATGTCAAAATCTGCATATTGCAATAGTGCCCTCATAGAAAATCCAAAAAAAAAAAAAATCAAACCCGAATATGGGAAAGTCACTGTGTCAATCAATGCTTTATCGAAAGACAAGACATGTATCGAAGCTCTGTCTAACTCAAATATGTGACCACTACCTCACATTTGAACGCGCTATTGAAAATAGTGAGATGTAGATTAAGTGCACCACAATAGAATGACATCAAGCTCAAAATATGTAGCAATATCTCTATGTTGCTAAAAAAGGTCTAGCAGTAAGAAAATATCATCGAATCCTGCATATTACTGATGACACCGAATCATCAATCAATTGAATGACGCAAAATATAGATCCAAGGACCGTAGCAATCTCTAATGCCTCCGACTCGACAACAATTTACTCGGTGCTCATAATCAACTAACAAAAATACAACCAAAACATCAAGGGACTTCTGATCCTAAGGTGGAATCAACGCCTCTAGTGAAACTTGACTAAATCTCATAAATCTAAAAATCTTAACTACGAGGAAATAAGCCCCAACATGAAAAATCAACACATGACACTGTGAACGTAAACCACTAAGAAGTCATCATGAGGAATCTACCGACATCTCGAAGAAAATACACTGGATCGATCTCATACGAATAATCCAACTGATAAAGGGTTAGAAGATCTAAAGAGCAGAAGTAGGTCTCGATGCAACTCAATCAAATATAATAATCTCAAAATAAGGGGATATTCTCTAGAATGCAGGGTCTACAAACTATAGGCACTATCCCATACACTGCAACAATCATCCAATATATCTCAAGGGCAATCCACTAATCCAAGAGGACAAATGATCATCTCGAAAGTACCCTAGTAGGGACTGTCCATGTATCATAATGTAATTCTGGCCAAGGAGCCCGAATATGCAATAGTCAACCGATCCCTTCAACAACATACCAAGGAATCATGATAAAGAAACTGGCCACAAACTCAAAGATGCTCGCCCCAAATTGACATGCTGCATCAAATAAATCCAATAAGACTACACCACTGGGGGACTCGCGAAATCCAAAGAAAATGATATGCCCTTAGTATAAAGAACTATGTAGCCTCAAATATCTCTGTAGAGAATTCAGAAGTAATCATGCGATGTAGCACAACTAAAAGTATGGATGAAAAAGAAAAAAAGTTCCCCCAAGGTAAATCCATCGAGAATCACATGCTAATACCCAAAACTATGAATTGGATCAACAAATAAAGAGAGATCGTGCAGAATGAAACGTAGTAACACCATACCATCGAATCAATGGCCATCATCAATAAGACAACCAAGTGAGCTATCAAAAGTCTACAACCTCTACAAAATGAACATATCTAAAATCTGGTATACCTCAAAGTGAAGGTCGAATAACATCAAATGATCATGAAATCAACCACACCGTGATTTGCAACTCCGATTCAACCTCAATCATCAAAGAAGCATCTCCTAGAAGAAGTATATGGTGAACCATATCCGCTCTGATCTCAAGACTGGGCCTGGGCAGAGGCCGATGAAGATCACATCCGATCTCACGGCCTCGTAGCGGCTCCACGACTCGCACTGTAATGTAGGCTAAGAGTAAAAAGGTAACAAAATCAAAGGAAAACTAGACTCAAATACCCAATGATCAAATCCCCTGCCCTCATATGTAATATGCATAATATCCAAAAAATATCATAAGCCATGGACCTAACAATGTCTAAATGTGCACACTCCAGGGAAATCAAGAAACAAACGTGGAATGTCACAATGACGGTGGATCAAGGAATGGTATAGGTCGATCAACGGATATGGATGGTGGGGATGATGTATCCTATGGAAATGTGGACTGCGTAGTTAGTATGGATGTGATAAAAAGATGAAAAAGCAATGAGGTCAAAAGGAAAGAAAATCGCTGTGCTAATCATCTCAAATCAACATATAGAGAATGGTCAACCATTAATGGATTGATGATAAAAAGACACACCTGTAGTCCAAAGGAGAAAGTCATCTATCTCTTACTCGCCAAATATATATAAAATAGACCCAAAAGGATATAGGGGCCAAGAAAGCTCACATACGAACTGTCAAGATCAAATAAAACTCAAAGAACAACCATCTATGGTCAATACTTGTCCAACTGAGAAACATATTATATACGTGTGCAAACACTTATTTTCTTTTTCTTTTTTTTTTCTTTTTTTCTTTTTTTCTTTTTTTTCTTTTTTTTTTCTTTTTTCTTTTTTGCTTTTCATCATACAGATATAGATATACTCTTAAACAATAATGTACATAGAAGCTCTCGCTAATAGAATAACCCTCTCAATTAAGGATTTCCATATCACTACCTATAAGACGAGAATGGAGAAATGTGGTATGACCATCCCCTATGCAATGAGATGAAAGATCATCACCAAGATAGGTAAAGAATATGAAAGCAAAGCAAAAGTGAGGAATATAAATCAATGAGGTATGGTAGAGGATGATACTGATATGACGACATAATAGTGAAAAAAGTGGGTCAATAAGTCCATGGCTCATGAAACTCCTGGAAACAACACATGTACACTAAAAGGCCCCTATCCTAGTGTAGAAAGTAAGCAAGGCAATAAGAAATGAAAGGCCAAAATGCTCATACGAGGCTCAAGGGGCTAGCAACAGTATAAATGTATGCAAAAGGGTGATAAGGTATGAGGCTAACCGAAATGATGGCCACCCATCCTGCAACCATGATCTCAAATGTCATACTTCCTCAACGAATCCACATGGTAAGGTCCTAAGAAGTAAATAACCGCCGGCCATGCCGCCCCCCAAGATCCACTCTCCAATTATATGAAGCTCCACTCAAATGGTCTCAACTTTTCTCTACTATGGTTTCATATAATATCTGGTAAATGGGATACATAATGGAGAAATGCCACCTTATGAGTCAAACAAATACTCAAAATGTACCAATCCATACATGAAAAAAAAGGGTGAGCACATAACCCAAAAAAGGGATAAATCCCAACAATATATCAAAAAAGATGGCGGGCCCACAAGATCGAACTTTACCATAGTATGGCTAATAGTGCTTAGAACTACATCACTGGTGAAAACAAAAAAATCCCAACAAAACTGAAGTAAAATCGAACTGAAGCCCCTTTAGTGAAAGAAGCAAACCCAAAATATATCCAAAAGATTAATATCCATAGCTAAAATGTGTTAGCTATCTGACTATCACCTGATACATATATTTGAGGCCTAGACTAAAGTAACCTTGTCTATCATGTCTCTAATCTCAAGAAGCCACTAACATCCCTCGAAATATCTCTCTCCCCTATGGAAGGCTTTGACCTTGAATCATCGAAACTCATCATCCTCAACATGGCTAGTGGAATGGGGTTAGATACAAAGGGAACCACATAATTAGAATAAGCTATCCTGGGGTCTACACCTACACCTAACTGCTCCACACTAATAGATCCTCAATTAATGACGTCTTGAATGGCATGTCGAAGACTTGTACATAGATCTGTATCATGTCTTCGACTCTGATGGTAAGAGCAATATAAGTTCGTCCTAAACCGGGGTGGCATTGTCCGAGGAAGTGGTATGGGCTCCAAGGGAGTCTATAATCTAGAATCTACAAGCCTCTGAAGAGCTGGGCTCAATGGCATGCCTAATTGAGAAAAACATCATGATATCCTCGAAGCAAATGAGAAACGAGTCTACTAAGACCTAACTCTATGTAATGTGGTGTCAGAACTCCCATGGAACTAAGTTGTGGAGTTTGGCAGTGGTGTAGTATGATGCGAGCTTTTTAAAACAAATGGTCGTGGTGGAACTGACTATGTGTGATAATGTTGAGGGTAAGGTGAATATGCCTCAATAGACCGTGGAGCTGCTCGACAATATTTGGTGACCCTCTATCTCGAAAAAGAAACTATATAGACATTTGGACTCTGCCCTACTAATGGTTCCTTCCCCTTAAGATCTTTAGGGGAAGAATGTGGCCATAAACCTTTAGCAATACCCTCCTCCATACCAAAAAGAGCTGAAGTCAATGAGGTGAAACAATCAAGTGCCAAGCAACCTGGTTTCGCCTCTCACTACCATCGGCACCGCTCTCTCTCCAAAGGTCGATCACTCAGACACCCAAGGCTATCTCTCTCTCGCCCCAACGAGTGAGAAAAGAAGCTACCATCTCATCTTATCCCTGTCTTAGAGCGTCAGACTCTCTCCTCGATACATCAATGGCAGTACTAAAGGAATAATATCGTAAGAACTCCTGTGTAAGGTCATCCCAAGTCCTCCATTTAGATGGGTCTAACAATGCAAACCACTGTTGTGTCGGGCCACTCAAAGATAATGGAAATAGTGGTAAACTAATCGGCCCTTCATCTCTACTGCGGCCTCATGACCAAACCAGATAGTCCGAGGTGTGCCCTCACGGTGATCCAATACTAGTGAACCTCTCGATGTAGGGCATCTGAAAACCGGCAAGGGAACTAACTATAGGTAGTCTATCACTATCATCCCAAACAATGGTCCTGTCGGACACCCTCATCAGTCCCAACTTCTGCTCAAGTCTATCTAAGTGGGCATGTAGGTCCTTAGAAATCAGATAGGCATGGGCACATAAGAATGTGGTGGTGCCTGATCAAACTATATAACCTTCTTATTCTAGGTCCTTGAACCTGTTGCTCATCCATTCTTTGTCTAAGGCTAGATATGGTCTCCTGAACTGAATCTATAGCTGCAGTGAATTGATCCATGGTGACTGTCTGGGGATGCATGTCCACTTTGATCTAAGTGCTCCAACAAGTGAGTATGCACTAGGCTCTAACTCTAAGCGAAAAACCACAAACTGAAGCAGAAAGTGAGTCCTAAAATTTTTAGAGGAAGTGGATAAGATGTACTTCGAGAAAAGCACCAAGCGAACATTGAACTACTGAACTGTGAAAAAATGGATAGACTAACACAACTATGAAAGACTGTCCAACTAGAACTCAAACTCATCGATCTCTAAGCACACCTCACTAGAGACCAGAGGAGGGAATACTGGACCCAACTGTGACTAAAGTGGCCCTAGGGGCTCACAGATGCACCCATGTTGTAGAACTCAGGAAAAATCTAATTTTTCTGAAGAATGACAAAAATAATAAAATTGCCAAAATGGTTCAGGGAAGCGTGGAAAATTCTCTAGATCTTGGATGATGAAATGGATTTCGCCGTTGGATTCGTCTCACGAAATCTAGTGACCCGGAAAAGTTTCGTCGAATTCTGAGACATTCGGAATTTTTACTATTTTTTTGGGTGGTGAGTCGCAAGTGACTCCAAGAACGAGGTTTTCACGAGAATCTAGGGAGTCAGGAAATAATTGGGTGAAGTTCTTTTAAAATAAATTGAACTTGAACTCGGGACCGAAGTGGACATGTGGCACCATGAGAGCCACTTATCAAACTTAACTTAACATGAGTTAAGTTAAAAGAAAAAGAAAAATGAAGAAAATGGGAGAAAGAAAGGGAGAAATGGGAGAGAGAGCGTGAGAAGAGAGAGAGGGGGAGAAAACCTTCGACTTCTCTCTACGATCTATAGATATCGGTTGATCGTTTTCCAACGAGCCAAGGTTTAAAGTCAGAGTGCACGACGAGAGGTACGTGTGGGTACCTAAAAAGAGGGATTTCGCTGAAGAATCCAAGCAGGGAGATATTAGGAGATCGGGGTTATTGGGTCTAGGAGGCTTCCTACCCGTGGATCACGCCCCAAGAGGAAGGGAAACTTCCTACTTGGGTTTATTTTTCATCTAAGGACTGTCTTTGACCTTGGGTGAGCCATAGGGGCTGTTTGGGTATTTCTCGAATGTAATGAGGCATTTTTGGGAGGTTTTGGGATGAATAGGTCGACCAGTTGGTCAACCGGATGGTCATCCGATTGGATGCAATAGCATCCAACTTAGAAAATCAGAACCATCGACGGCTATCGATGGGTCTTCCAGCTGGATGCGAGTCGCCAGCCATCGTACTCGCAGAAGCGGCCGACCGGGTCGGGCCGATCGGATGGTCGCCCAGCTGATGCGAGCGCTCCAGCCTACTACAATTGGGAAACAATCGACCAGTTGACCAAAATAGTCGATCGGTTGGTCGACCGGTTCAGTGAACGCGGTCCTTCGACTGCTGGTGGCCGGGTTCAAGGCCCGCTTTTGCAATTGTTTAAATGATCTCACGGCCTAGTTATGGACGATTGAGGCTTGTCAAGGCCCATTTTGTGATTGATTAAAGTGTCATCCCCAAGCAAGGGATGACATAAATTGATGGCAATATGTATGCCTATACATATTGGATTGAGTATTTGAAATGATTGTGTGCCATTGTTTGATAATTAAGGGCACCTTGTTTATTATAGAACAAGGTCATTGCATGGCTGGTTGTAGGCTATTTCAGGGACATGAACATAATTAAGCTGTAATGTATGTGAGTCATTGTTTGTCTGGTGATGACTTGTAAGATGTCAATGTATGCATGAAGTGATATGTTGGCATGAATTGCGTGTTTATTTGGAAATTGTATGTTGATTGATATGATTGTCCAAATGATGCATGGGTGTTATGCATGGTTTAAAATGCACATATAGTATTCCATATGTATGTGGCATGAATATGCAATGGCATGATTGCATTGCATTATGCACTAAGACATCGCATGGCATGGGTGTGTGACAGGCCGAAAACGCGGTGTATAAAATGAATGCCTAAGTGCGCAAGTGCACGCGTAGCCCCAAGTAATATAGTGTACTTAACGCATGCATATCGATCCAATGTGGAAAGTAAATTGACTACAGATTCGCTTTCATTAACATCGAAGAATGACTTTAAAAGGGATTTCAATTATGTAAAAACTAACTTAGCGTGATTTAATTAAAGTGTTGTTTAAAGCCTGAGGTTATAATACACTTCTATGGTGAGGTGATCTTGCCTCGAGATATCCTCTCTCGAGGTATATCCGCCTATCTGCGCAAATAGAATGAGTATATCTCTATCTCGACTGGTATTCCCGAAAATGCTTAAATGTTACGCCCCTAGATACCACCTTCAGGTCCGGAATATCTCTATTGACCGAATCAGCCGAAGGCTACTCTACGCAGATCCTGAATACCCTCATCTCTCGAATCTCGGATCTTCAGTGCGGCTATGCTAATGCTGGCCAAACATTATCATATAATTTAACTACAGGTATAGAGTAGATTCGACAATTTATAAACAATTGAATAACATAAAAGATCAATCCTTAATCCATATCGTATGACAGGGTTTGATGTAACCCTAGAAAAAGATCCTAGAACATAATGGAAGAAAGATGGCTTGTTTAATAATGAAAACATTGTTCTAAGATCGAAAATATACGAAAAATGAAAAGCGTACAATTCCGGGGCACTTCCTCATGGCATCCAGTGTCTCTGTTCATAAACCAGTACCTCTGTTCGTCGCTTCCCGATCTCCCGATTTACGAACCTAATTTGCTTTTAATGATGATGGCGATTTTGAAAGCAATCCCCTTCCTTATTTGCTCCTCCTTGTTCCAGCGCTTCCCAAAAGAAGTTACTCTTTATGCTCCACTGAACCTGTAATCACACCAAACACGAAATGTCGAGAATTAGCCACAAAACTATATCATTATTATAAAATAAATGTGAAAATGACGAACTGACGCGAGTGTAAGATGAGTGTTTTAGGCACTCATCAGTGTGAGTGCAAGGTAAAAATCGACACTGTGTTTGGTGTTCAATGGGATGTCATGGGTACATGGTTGATTGACACGGTGTTTGGTGTTCGATGGTGGACTCGGTAACATGGGACAACGTCCAAAATGAGTCGCACGATTTTGAAAATGAAATTTTGTGTTGGGCATAGCAAGTTGGGGTAGATCCCCTCCCCCCTAGAGTGAAAGACCCGTCATTCGTGGTTAGACAATGTGACGCCCCAAAATCGGGGTGTCGTGACCTACCGTCGGCCATGGAAAGGCTTCGTGAATGTCGGGCAGCTTGGAGCACAACTCACGAAAATCGGGGCGAGTCTCCCTTGCGGGAGCTCTACCCAAGGGCTCCCTGTCCTAATCATCAACATCATCGGAGATAGCTCATGAGTAAAAGCGGCCCACTTGAATTTTAAAACAATACTCATAAACATACCAACTATATACCATAGTTCTGAGAGTTAAAATTTACTCTTATACAACATATATTAAATTCTAGAATTCTAATACATATATTATCCATAAAACAAAGCCACAACTTGGCTTTCTTCTAGAGAGGCGGCCTCTATGATGAGCACCGTCTCTCGTAAGCTCACATTACCTAAAATATATAATTTCCTCGACAAGGTGAGCTAATGCTCGGTAATTGGAGATCACCTAAATGGTTACCTCCACCTAAGTGCATATACGTACTCCAAATAAACACATTCCGTAAATGTGATCCTACTTGAATATCTACACTTAATGGCAAGTATCACGAGTCATCACGACTCCCTCACACACCCTTCAGCCATGTATGAGAAAAACATCATTTTCAAACAAATCTTGTTGTTTTCGAAAATACACTACCGAATGTGTTGGTAAAAATATGGGACTACCCTCCGAGGCGAATGTGTTGGAGAACTTCCCGAACAGTCATGGTCCTCATCCAAAATGATCTGTTGGACTGTCTCCCAATCCATTCTTGAAAATCATCACAATGAAATTCCTTTGTAATCATGCTCGTTTTTCGGAAAATTGATATCAATACGCACCTAATTTCTAGGTTACGGGTGCATATATGAAATACATTATGTCATTTCATGATTATATAACACATGCAAATGTAACATCATGCATATGTTACATAATTTTAAATCCACCAAACATGTTATACAATTTCTCAATACATTACACCAAAAATTAGCTCACGTGGGCTAATCCAACAACCCTGGCTCGTCGATTTGAATTACTCAACCAAACACATTATTTCACAAAATTTATTTCATGAATACTATTCACGTAAACAGTGAAACCCTCGGGTTACTGTTCACGGCCAAATACCCAATATCGGTTTCACCTTGTGAACCCGAATTTTATAGCCATTTCCGACCTCATACACATCACAATACAATTTGTTTCGCAAATTTTACAATTAACAACACAAACAGCCCGTGGACAGTCACAGGCTGCAAAAATGGGTTTCAAAATTTTCTAACAATTCGGTTCCAAGATTTAGGACGATCAAAGCTAACCACTCACGGCCTCAATCAACTCAAGCATCATAAACACACTTAAACAAAGTGTAAAACTCAAGTATGAGGAAACCCCTACCTCACGGAGTTTGTCGAAACTCCTTAAAACCGGAGCCCACCCGTAGGCCTCGCCGCGTAGAGCAACCTTCCTTCTTGTCCCAAAGAATTTGACCATTCGGATCGCGTAATCCTAGAGAAAGCCTCTCTCTCTAGCGTGGCACCCTAAAGCTCACTGTAATATTTCATTTTCCCTTTTCACGTTTTGGTCTTTGGTTTAAAGGTAGGAGACAACACTATTCGCTATTTCGTCTTATTATCATTTAACTATTCACCTAATGCCTTCAATTCTCGGATTTCCGACATTTGGCACTATCTCGGCCGTCCATTTCCATCATATTTCTCTACTCATGCAACATAAGTAACACAAGTACATGTTATAAGTGACTTTCGTCACATCACATGTCGTTCTGACTTACCGAATGTGATGCCTCGGCATTGCAAATCACGTCTCGGTCGGCGTGTTAGCTAGATTTCGCGAGGCGATTCCAACGTTGAAATCCGTTTGTCGGGCTCAAGATCTAGAAAATTTCGGTTTTGGCAAAGTACGATTTGCTTATTT
The DNA here is from genome assembly GCA_016808115.1 of Tetrastigma voinierianum. Lineage (NCBI taxonomy): Eukaryota > Viridiplantae > Streptophyta > Magnoliopsida > Vitales > Vitaceae > Tetrastigma > Tetrastigma voinierianum. The sequence goes on from JAEQBH010002505.1 coordinate 27,327, forward strand.
TCCAGAAATTGGAATTTTCTCGAGTCTTACATTCTCTCCTCCTTAAAAGGAATTTCGTCTCGAAATTCTAGACAATCACAATCACTCACATGCATATGTAGCATTACCTGATACCATGCATGTAAACTAGTCATAAATATTAAATGAAGTAATACGTCACGTAATCATAGCGAAGGGACAGGTGGCCCGCATCATATCCTCACGCTCCCACGTTGCCTCCTCCACTCCATAGTGCCTCCATGGCACCCTCTCCACTAGTACGGTCTTGCATCAAAACACGATCCACGGTTATCAAAATGCACACGGTCCTCCTCGAAGGACCACGTCGGTGTCAACGCCTCAATCGTCCCCCAATCCACCACATGAAATTTGGATCTAGAGTATACTTGGAGCATGGAGGCGTGAAATACCTCGTGGACACGACATGCTGGCGTACTTCCAGCCGGTATGCTATAGTGCCTACCACTCTCGATTATCTCGAAGGCCCGATAAACCTCGCGATAACTTCTCGCTCACTTGAACGACCATCATCTCTTAGGCATCACCTTGAAGACGCAGTCCCTAACCTCGAACTCTAAGATTCGGCGTCGTATGTCCGCATAAGCTCTTACACAGCCGATACGGCGGAGTGAGAAGGTATTTGTTGTATCAAACTCACACCTTCTCGAGGAGGGTCTCTAATCGGATCGGGACCGGTGATGGAGCTCTCTCCCACCTCGGTCCAACATAACGGCGGTCTACATGGCCTCCCATACAATGCCTCATGCAGTTGCCATCGTATACTCGCACGAATTGTTGTTGTAGGCGAATTCCACTGGGGTGTGCTCTTCCAGCCCCTTATGATCGGGACGCATGCTCGCGACATGTCCTCTAACTTGTATATAATCCACACATGTAACCACATAACATACACTCGGTGTGCAAGCTGGTCTTTCCCAAAGGTCATAATCGCGACAATCCAATGGACCGTCAACCTAGTCCATATCGCGAATGACATCCATATGCGAGCCTTATCATTTCAACCAACGCAATAATTTCAAAGGGTTATCCGTCTCGAGTCACTCCTACTCCATCACTCAACTCTAAGTCCTACGTGATAACGGTGTGTTTTCATCCCAAGTCAACTCCCAGGCTCATATCACTCAACTCCTAAGTCTTACGTGATAACATGACCGTGTGTTTTCTCTCTCTTGGGCGACATAACTTTTCGACACAGCTGCGAGCTTCTTACATCCACATAGAAATTTGAGGATATCTCCCACGGGGTCTCTTACACCCACACGAAATTTGAATAAATCAGTCTCTTACACCCAACACAAAATTTCCGGATTCTCCACGGGTCTCTTATACCCGGGAAATTCTGGATAACTTCCGGTCTCGTACCCACGAGGAAATTTGGGATCTCTCCTGGATCTTACCCACACGAAGTGGGATACCTCCTTGGGTCTCACCACCACGAAATTTGGGATACCTCCCGGGTCTCTTACGCCCACGGGACATTTCGGATACTACATGGTCTCCTTCACCCTAACTCCGAGGCTTCTCACCTTAAGGGTTAACGGCCCCCTTCTTGCTTTGCTGACACACTTTAATTGCTCTTACGTTTCTGATTCGAACTATGAGTCTTCATTGGACGTAGTCCCAGACAGCTTCGACCTACACTCACCAAAGAGTGGTGAATACCATACCATACACCCACGCCCCGACTCGGCCAACGATGTACCTTGCACATGAGCATAATGATGTCTCTTGCTGACCCCATTCTACAGGGGGTCCACCATGAAAGAGTCTCGGAGATCTCTCTAACTTCGTAATCCGACTATCGGGTTAACTCTCTACACATCCTAGGGAAGAACATCTATACACGGCTTTAAAGGTAACACCAAGCCCAGATCCATCACAGATGCAGCAGTGATAGATATGATTAAATCAATTTCGCATACTCTAATTGACAAATGCAAGGTAGAAACATACCCTACATAGTTTGCACTCTGTATGCTCGGCCTGTGAGTACCATGAGACCTGCGCCTCTGAGACGATCTCGCCTCCTTATGCCCAGGCACGGTGAAATAACATATCGTGCGCCTTGCGACTAAGTCTTGGCTGTGAGTCTGTGCCCGACCTCGACCAGCGCTCGACCCTGCGGCCTGTGCTACCGAAACGCCTGCACCGAAACAAGCTGGTTCCTCGACCGTCTTAGGGTGTGGAGAATGGTATATACTCTCATTCTCTGACTAGCGGGACTACGTGTCACAAAGTCCTGGGATCCACGTCTCACAGAGCGATCCGTCTCATGCCCCGGACTATCGGCATAAAGTAACATATCCTCTGCCAGGCATTCTGGGTACTTAATCTTTGTGCAGTCTGAAACTGGAGTGTGACCAGTCTTTGCCTTTTCCTCGAACTAGAAGAAAGGTGATGCTCCTCTTGCTACCAACACCCGCATCGAGTGCTCTGTGCATCCTGCGATCTCTCTATGGTCAGGTCGTCCCAGCCATGCGGGTCCATGTCCGGTAAGGCGAAGTCCACAGAATGCTGCCCCGAATGGCCAACTTCGACCCATTCCAGTCTCTAACTTTGGCCATGCGTGGCCCACGTGAAATCCTCGACAAAAGCGAGATAACTGTGAATCTAGCCCACGTAATCCATCACAGTCATCGTCCTCAGCGACTCCTAGGGAACTCGAGCCTTCACATGCTTGCGCGACCACGAAGATACTTTACCCATGAACGACTCACGGGGCACTACACCCATGTCATTGCCTCTGGAATGCTAGAAGTCGCCCACATTTCCCGCCATACTTGGGCCTCCACCCTCCTAGGCCGGAGCCGGCTAACTGATCTGATCGCGTCGGTAATCTCTATGTACTAACACCTTCTTGATACGCATGAACCAATGGTCTGCCACCATGGGATCTCTCCTGTGAATGTCGGAGGATGATGCGCCACCCCAAACTTTGGAGTTACTCGGACCTCCACGACACCCTGTATGCAGCTGTGTGCTATAGGCTGCTTGACCTTAATACCTCGGCCTCGGCGAGGCTGTTGATCAAATACTGGTGGTTGTACCTCGTGGATGCCCTCTACGTCCTCGCCCTCTACTAGCCATCTACATAGTTCAAATGGCAAGTTAATTTCAATTCAGTATCTCTAAGGCTCGAACCATTTGGAAACTATTCACACAGAAAAAGTAAAAATTTTCACATGCCACGTCAATGCATTTATAGTAAATGCAATATGAATATCTTATATATTAAATCATGCTCAGAAAATTTTAAAATTTTTGTACTCTTTTTTAAAACCACAGTGAATAGTGTTCAAGCGGTGACTTAGAAACAATAAGGTCTAAAGCTGAGTCAGCGGTCGGATGCAGGCACCTAACTTTGGCCAAACCATTCGCACAAAGAGAGCGCACGGTAGCGTCTTGTAACGCCGTGTCGCAGCCTAGCCGCCCGGCCGTGTTGCAGCATAAGGCGGCCATGTCGCAGGCCTTAGCCTGGCCGTATCGTGGCATGGGCCTGCCGTGTCGTGGGCGCAGGGCGCCGTGTCGTGGCTTGGCCTCCCGGCCGTGTCGCGACACAATGCCTGCCTCATGCCCTTGCCTCTGTCACAATACACCTAAGTGTATTGCAATACAATCCCAGCCTCCTCAAGCTCCGCCTATCACGATACAATTTATTGTATCGTGACACCTTTTCCCCTTCCAACCTACCGCCCCTGTCACAATACAATTGTTGTATTGTGACACTCTCTCATGCAGCCAGCCAAGCCAGCCTTCCTCTTGCAATACAAACATTTTATTGCAATACACTCCCAGCCCATCCTAGCTGCCTAAGTTGTAATACAATTTCTACTATTGCAATACAATTTCTACCCATTGTACATTCAAAGGCCTAAGTCACGATACACTTCCTTCAATCACAATACAATTGGGTAGTAGCCTAAATTAGTCCCTACACCAATTTTTTTTTTCGTTTTTCACTATTTTTTTTTTTTTTTTCATTTCTTCTGATCCTTTGGAAAATACCAAAAATTATATATACATATTTTTTTTTCTCATTTTCCAGAACACCAAATAAACTTATAAAAATTTATTTTAATCAATTTTCTTTAGTTTTACACACTGTAAAACCTTAGAAAATAATTTTCTTCACCTCATTTTTTTTTTCATTTCTATCAGTAGCCTTCCTTGCTACTTCCCTGCATGCGTGACTTGAATGCATCCATACGAAACTGAAATTTTTATGGGTTCTTTAAAATTTGTGGAATTTTATTTCTTTCTTTCAGTTTACTCCTTTGTAAAACTCCAAAATTTGTTTTCCAACACTTCAATTTTTTTTCCTATGTGCTAATCACTAAGCACACAATCAATCACAACACATAACAATGGTATACACACCATTCACACAACCATTCATTAATTCACATGATCACACACAAAACACACATGCAGTGTTCTAGTTTTGTTCCGTGCCTTCCTAGGTAATCTCATACCTAAACCTACATCGTACCACCCAAGTGGTGATGGATACCCAAACCCGAGCTCCTGATGTGCTTTATACCTAAGCTCGATAGGCTGTAGCGCCTAAAGCAGGTGTGGGTTGACTACGTCGACCCGCGGAAACTCGTGAATGTCGGGCAGCCCGACAGCTCCGCAATCGAGGCGGAATCTCCCTTGTGCGGGGAGCTCTGCCCCGAAACCACCTGTCCCAATCATCAACATCATCGAGTAACATGAGTAAACTGACCACTTGAATTTAAAAACAATACTCATAGAAACATACCAACTATATACCATATTTACGAGTTAAAAATTTTACTCTTCATACAACATATATTAAAAATTCTAAATTCTAATACATGTATTACATCATAAAACCAAAACCACATTGACTTTCTTTCAGTGACCTCTATGATAAGGTAGATCTTCGTCTGCTCTACGTATTGCACGAAATATATAATTCCCTCGACAGGGTGAGCTAATCTCGATGAGTGGAATCTATAAATAGGTTACCCCTCCACCTAGGGTACCTCACGATGCTCCAGTATAAACCACATTCAAGTAAATGCGTGATCCTACTTGAATGTCTACATGACTAACCCATGTCAGGAGTCCTCACCGACTCCTCACACCTAAGCCATGTATGAGAAAACATCATTTTCAAACAAATCTTGTTGTTTTGAAAATACACTCTTAGAATAATGTTGGTAAAATATAAGACACCTCAGTGAATGTGTTGGAGAACTTCCCGAACAGTCATGGTCCTCATCCGAAATGATCTGTTAGACTGTCTCCCAACCCCATTCTCGGAAAATCATCCTGTGAAATTCCTTTAGCAATCATGCTCGTTTTTCAGAAAATTCGTGTCATGCACTCACCCCTAATTTCTAGGTTACCCGGTGCATATGAAATGCATTATGCCATTTCACCCAATTTATATAACACGTGCGAATATAACATCATGCATATATTTACATAATTTAAATCACACAAACATGTTATGCAATTTCTCAATACATTACACCAAAAATTAGCTCACGTGGGCTAATCAACAACCACGAGCAATTCGATTTGAATTACTCAACCAAACACATTATTTCACAAAATTTATTTCGTGAACACTATTCACGTAAACAGTGAAACCCTCGGGTTACTATTCTGACCAAATACTATGCTCGGTTTCACCTTGTGAACCGAAATTTATAATATTTAGAGCCTCATACACATCACAATACAATTTGTTTCACAAATTTTACAATTAACAACCCAAACAGCCCGTGGACAGTCACGGACTGCACAAATGGGTTTCAAAATTTTCTAACAATTCGGTTCCAAGATTTGGGACCGATCAAACGGCCACTCACGGCCTCAATCAACTCAAGCATCATAAACACACTTAAACAAAGTGTAAAACTCAAGTATGCACAGAGCCCCACCTCACAATTTGTGAAACTCCTTAAAGCGGAGCCGCAGCGTGAGCCTTGTCGCGTAGAGCAACCTTCCTTCTTGTCCCAAAGAATTTCGACGGTCGGATCGCCCGTAATCCTAGAGAGAAGCCACACTCTCTTTCTCTAAAAACGTAACCTAAAGCTCACTGTAATATTTCATTTTTTCTTTTCACGTTTTGGTCTTTGGTTTAAAGGTAGGAGACAACACTATTCGCTATTTCGTCTTATTATTATTTAACTATTCATCTAATGCCTTCAATTCTCGGATTTCCGACATTTGGCACTATCTCAGCCTTCCATTTCCATCATTTCTCTACTCATGCAACATAAGTAACACGAGTACATGTTATAAGTGACTTTCGTCACATCACATGTCGTTTTTGGCACTGGCTTGATGCCTCGAGAAAATGTGAAAATCGTTTGTCTTTGGGAATTCGACGAAATTTGACGTGTTAGCTAGATTAACGAGACGATTCCAACGGTGAAATCCGTTTTTTCATCCGAGATCTAGAAAAATTTCGGGTTTTGATCGAAATTACGATTTTGCCCTTTTTCCAAAAATTAAAATTTTCTCAAGTCCTACAGACATAATCACCGGCGGTGAAAGACGGTAAAATGTTGGAAAGGCGTGCGGCGTCCTATGGTGTAAACCCGAAAATCCGTGGCCCATAAATGCATAAACACACATAACTTGGGAAATGCAAGTTGGTATTGGAAACCGTTCATGGATTTGATTTATAAAACAAAAAAGCTTTTGTTTTGAAAAATAGTCATTGATGGGACATAATGACGGTTGGTTTTCACACTCGGCATATGCATGTGTGAGGGAGTCGGTGAGGACTTGGGACATGGGATAAGGTGAGTCACATTCTCATCCATTTCATGTAGACATTCGAGTAGGAACATGTTTGTTTTGCTTGAATGTGTGGTGTGCCATTGCATGTGCACTTAGGTGGGGAGTAGCCCTTGAACAAATTATTCTCTGTTAGGCTTTGCTCACCTCGTCGTGGGACCCCCTTTCAGGTACAGGGAGTATATAGGGAGACGACGCTCCGACGAGGTCGTGATTGTGAAGGAGGCCGACATGTGGCCTTGAGTAATTTTTGTAAAACTATTTGTATAAAAGAATTTTGATAGAATTCTTTTGGACTATTGTATGAATGGTGGGGTTACTCAGGGTCCTTTGATACACGGCGACACTCGTGTCCCAGAATCTTACCTCGATGGCCAAAACTCAAACTTGCGAACTTGGCTTACAGCGATGTTCTACGAGGGCTTGAGAACAAACCTCAGTGATCCTCATGATCCTCCTTAGGCGGGAGTAGATCAAAATGCTCGATGCACAAAGACCGACCAGTGATCTAAGTAGGGTTTGGAACACCCCTATGCATGAGATCCACTTCAGATATCGAGGAGCATTTGTCAGGTGACGGCATCCTTGTGAACTCGAAATGCCCATACCACGTCCTAAATGTTGTCTTAGGAATGTCCACCTCCCTAACTCTCAACTGATGATAATCGGTACGAGGGTCTATCTTGGAGTAGACTCGCGCCCCTCTCAACTGATTAAACAAATTGTCAATCCTCGGTAACGAATACCGATTCTTGATCGTAACCATACTCAACTGTCGGTAGTCAATGCATAGTCGAAGGGTCTTGTCCTTCTTCTTATAAAGCAGAGCCGGAGCACCGGCTGGTGAAGTGCTCGATCCCAATGAAACCCTTGTCCAACAATTCCTGCATCTGGACCTTGAGTTCCTGCAACTCAACCGGCGTTATCCTATGCGGAGTCATAGAAATGGGCGACGTACCAGGGTGTAACTCAATACAGAAGTCTACATCCCTCTACGGAGGTAATCCCGGTAGCTCATCGGAAAAACATCCTCATACTCGCAAACTACCCTAGGTAGATCTAAATCCTGTCTCACCTCTTCCTCCAGGGTAAGGCTTGCTAGCCAACCCATTAAATGCCGTGCCATGCAGGTCGTGCACGGTCACGGGGTAAGAAGTATCGTGCTTATCCCCACCGAACATAACCAGTATACCGTCATGTGTTAGTGGCCCTCTCGTTCACAATCATGGCGACCACGATGTCTGTAACAGTCAAATCGAGGATGACATCAAACTCTGACGTGTCCATGACCCTCAGGTCCACTATGAGTAGAATCCCGGAGATCTCTAACTTGCAACCCCGACATATCAAATCCACACTCACCCTAGTTCTTAGGGGAGAGCTCACATACAACGACTTTTCCAAGGTCTCAACCTCTAAGCCCAATTCTCTCACACATGATACAACAATGAATGAATGCGGTACGCTAATAAAACAATATCACTTGCCTAAGCGAGATAACAAAAACATACTGTATAGCGGCGGTTCATTGGCTCAATCGGTGGTATAATAGTGTAGACAAGCCCCTAGGTCTCAGAGTCCACTTTGTAAATATTCCGTACGACCCATACTCACCTCTACGGCTGTACGTGAAGCAAAAAGGCGCTTGTGCGACACCACAGGGGCCCGATACGGTTCCCTTGGCCCATGCTAGGTAGGAGGAATAAAGCTAGCGTACGTGCATGTCTCCCTTGTGACTAGGGTTGTGATGCCCCATATCCACCAGGATCCACACTCTGAGGCGATCCCAGTAAAGTGTCGGGTTGATGGCAGTAATAACATGTCGTCAGTCCTGTTTGGCTAGTAGCCCTGCCCTGGCCTTGGCCTTAATAGTCGCGACCCTGTTCCTGAAATCCTTGTGAAGCAAAAGTCCTCTACTTCTTCCTTGAGCTTCAGAAGAAGTGGCTCTGCCAAACACTCACCGGTATCCGCGCACCGGATGCTCGGAGTGCGTCATCAATATGCCCCTCTATGGCCATAGATGTCCTGACCATAGAGTCCATATCTTGTAGGAGAAATCCCACAATCTTGCCCCGGATGGACAACTTCAGACCATCCTTGAATTTCCTCACCTTGGCCATGTTTGTGGCCACATAATCATCAGCAAAATGGGCTAACTCTGTGAACTTAGCCACGTATTCCATCATTGTCATCATTCCTTACTTTAGTTCTAGGAACTCCTGGGCCTTTACATGTCTAGTAGTCGCCGAAAAAGATTTGCTCAAGAAGAGCTCATGAAACTCTGCCCATGTCATTACCTCTATGTCCCTCGAGGCCTTGACCCGATCATATGCCAGGATTCACCCTCTAGCGAATATCTCTGGTTGATCTTTTACAACATGGTGATCTGGGAATCTAATATCTTCTCAATGTCGGGAACTAATGGCGGCCACCATCGAATCCCTCCTCCCATGAATGTCGAAGGATGATGTGTCTTAAACCTTTGAAGGTTATTTGATCCTCCACGACCCCCGAGTTCTTATTTTATCTGTGCAATCTTTGAAATAAATCTGGCGCCCACATAGCCTCTATAAAGGCCTCTGGTAAAAGCAGTTATTGCTATCGCCCCACGGACGACATCTACGTCACCTGCCTCAACTTGCTATCTACACATGTCAAATGGCAATAGAGTTATCAAATTTCTATCTTAGCCTAACTAATAGTGCACATGCCAGCCACTAATAGACTTGAACATCATGAACTACACTATTCATCCCTTTTGTCCTTAGTGGTGCAAAATGCCAATCACTAACACAAATTAATTCCCGAACTAGCATGTTCGAAGAGGCCGAAGTCAGTCTTTGAGATTTGCAGTTTCTTGGAATTTGGTAAAAGTGTCCTGGCGGGAGATTCATAGAGGACTTCTCGATTAAAATTTTTTATGACAAAGATTGACACGGAAGGAGGTAAAATTAGTGGGAATGATCACGTGAAAAAGACATTCGGGAATTGAAAGAGCTCCGCCGGCTCCTATTTTGGTAGTTCGAAAGGGGATAGGGGCACGGAGGTGGCCGTGCCTCGAAGGACCAGGCTGGGATGCGTTTTGATGCATTCCGGGAGGGTAGTAGCTTATGGGTCTCGACAGTTAAAGAATCATGAGCAAAATTACCCCACGCATGACATGGAGTTGGCAGCCATAGTCTTTGCCTTGAAGATTTAGCACCACTACCTATATGGTGAGAAATTCGAGGTGTTTTCAAACCACAAAAGTCTGAAGTATATCTTTACACAGCGGGACCTCAATATGAGGCAACGTAAGTGGATGGAGTTGTTGGAGGATTATGATTTCACATTGCACTACCATCCTGGTAAAGCAAATGTGGTAGCTGATACATTCAATCGGAAGTCACGGGGAGTACTAGCTAGTCTTGGCTTCAGGGAGTGGCGGATGCTCAGTGTGGGGCGATACGGGTTGATGCGGTGATCGAGGCTCGGGATACTTTAGGAGGTTGGTGACTACGCATCCCTAATGCGAGTGATTGAGTCGAGGCGGGACATAGAGTAGTGTTCATCAAGGGTAGAAATCTGAGTCAAGTATGGGTGACGAAGGTTGGGCTATTCACACATATGGTAGTCTTCGATATAGGGGATGGGTTGTGGTTCCCTAGATGACAGATTTGAGAGAGGAGGTCCTCAAGGAGTTCCATTGCTCTTAATTTGATGTGCATCCAGGTGGCACGAAGATGTACCGTGATCTTCATCGCCAGTATTACTGGAGAGGGATGAAGAGACACTTTAGGGATTTTGTTCGATGATGTTTCAGGTGCCAGCAGGTAAGGCCGAGCACTAAAGGCCAGAATGGCTACTCCAGCCGTTGGAGTTAGCAGAGTGGAAGTGGGAACATATCACGATGGATTTTATGATTCACTTGCCACAGACATCGTGGAAGCATGATGCGGTGTGGGTGATAGTGGACCGGCTCACTAAGTCATCACATTTTCTGGCCGTGCGGATGGCCTTCACATTGGAGGAATTCTACAGGTTGTACATACAAGGGATTGTCCGGTTACATGTAGTGTCAGTCTCTATTGTTTCGGACCGGGATCCCAGGTTCACGACTGACTTTTAGAATAGTTTCTAGAGATCCATGGGGACATAGTTGATGATGAGCATAGCTTTTCATCCTCAGACGGACGGTTAGTTAGAGAGGACTATACAAGTTTTAGAGGACATGCTGTGAGCTTGTGTCCTAGATCTTAAGGGTAGCTGGGAGGAACATTTGCCCATTAGTGGAATTTGCCTACAATAACAGTTATCAGGCGAGTATACAAATGACACCCTATGAGGCTTTGTATAGAGGCGTGTTGATCTCAGGTTGTTGGGACGAGAGGTGGGAGAGAGATCCATCACGGTCGGTTGGTTAAGACACCTCAAGAAGATGGATTTGATCCGAGCGTCTTCTCAAGGCTGAGTGCAGCGGAGAAGAGCTGGCAGCCCGGGCATGAGCCTCGAGTTTAAGATGGGAGATCACTTCTTCTTGAAGGTGATGCCTAAGAGAGGAGTGGTCAGGTTTGGTAAGCGGGGAAAGCTGTCGCGGAGATATATCGAACCCTTTGAGATACTCGAGAGGGTGGGCATAGTTGCATATCGGTTGGCATTACCGTCGAGTTTATCAGGTGTCCATGAGGTATTCCATGCTCTAGAAATACACTCTAGATCCGACTCACGTAGTGGATTGGGTCGAGCTTATTGTTGATATGGATGGAACCTTCGAGGAGGGAACGATGCGTATCATGGATAGCTGGGATCAGGTTTTGCAATGCAAGACCGTGAGGCTAGTGAAGGTGTTATGGAAACACTGAGGATCGGAGAAGACAACATGGGAATGCGAGGACACGATGCACGCCACCTATCCTTTCTTGTTTAAGGATGAAGGTATGTGGTTTAGTTGTTTGGTGATTAAATGACTAGTTTGTATGCATGTGATTGAGTACGGTTGCTTATGCGTGAGATGGTGTGCTAGTGTGCGTGAATTTCAGGACGAAATTATTTTAAGGGGGGAAGAATGTAAAACCCGGGAAAAATCTAATTTTTCTAAAAAATGGCAACAATAATAAAATTTCCATAATGGTTCATGGAAGCCTGGAAAATTCTCTAGATCTTGGATGATGAAACGGATTGCGCCATTGGATTCATCTCGCGAAATCTAGTGACCCAGAAAAGTTTCGTCCAATTCTAAGACAATCGGAATTTTTACGATTTTTCTTAGTGGTGAGTCATAAGTGACTCCAGGAACGAGGTTTTCACGAGAATCTCGAGAGTAAAGAAATAATTGGGTTAAGTTCTTTTAAAATAAATTGAACTTGAACCCGAGATCGGAGTGGACACGTGGCACCATGAGAGCCACTTATCAAACTTAACTTAAATGAGTTAAGTTAAAAGAAAAAGAAAAAGGAAGAAAATGGGAGAAAGAAAGGGAGAAACGAGAGAGAGAGCGTGAGAAGAGAGAGAAATGGAGAAAACCTCTGACTTCTCTCTACGATCTACGAAGATCGGTTGATCATCTTCCAACAGGCCAAGGTTTAAAGTCGGAGTGCACGACGAGAGGTACGCGTGGATACCTGAAAATAGAGATTTCGCCGAAAAATCCAAGCGGGGAGATTTCGAGAGATCGAGGTTGTCAGGTCTAGGAGGCTTCCTACTTGTGGATCACTCACCAAGAGGTAGGGAAACTTCCTACTTGGGTTTATTTTTCATCTAAAGGCCGTGTTTGCCCTTAGTTGAGCCCTAGGGGCTGTTTGGGTGTTTCCTGAATGTAATAAGGCTTTTTTGGGAGGTTAGTGAGCGGTCGGCCCGATTGGTCATCGGTTGGATGGTAGCATCCATCCTAGAAAATTGAGCCGGTCGGCCCGGTTGGATCGCATTAGCTTCTAGCTCTTTGTACAATTGAAGGCTTGATTGACCGATTGGCCAAAGCGGTCGACAAGTTGACAAAAGCGGTCGACCCGGTTGATGGTGTATCCTTGAGATTATTTGAGGCTGGTTCGAGGCCCGGTTTGTGCAACTGTTTAGGGCCGATCTCATGGCCTAGTTATGGATGATTGAGGCTTGCTTCGGAGGCCTATTTTGTGATCGATTGAAGTGTCATCCCTTGGTTAAGAGATAGCATGTTAGATGGCAATATGTATGCCTATACATATTAGATTGAGGTTGAAATGATTGTGTGCCATTGCTTGATAATTGAGTGGCACCTTGGTTGCATATGGAACAAGACCATTGCATGGCTTGGTTGTAGGCTATTTGTGGACATGGTGTCACAATTAAGCCTAGAATGTATGTAAGTCATTGCTTGTCTGGTGATGACTTGTAAGATGTCAATGTATGCATGAAGTGATATGTTGGCATGAATTGCGTGTTTATTTGGAAATTGTATGTTGATTGATATGATTGTCTAAATGATGCATGGGTGTTATGCATGGTTTAAAATGCACATATAGTATTCCATATGTATGTGGCATGGTATGAATAGGCAATGGCATGATTGCATTGCATTATGCACTAAGACATCGCATGGCATGGGTGTGAGTGCAAGGTAAAAATCGACATCATGTTTGGTGTTCGATGGGATGCCATGGGTACATGGTTGATCGACACTGTGTTTGGTGTTCGATGGTGGACTCGGTAACATTAGACAATGTCCAAAATGAGTCGCAGAGTTTTGAAAATGAAAAATGTGTGTTGGGCATAAGCAGGTCTTTCGTGGTTAGACATGATCATCAACGGTGAAAGACCGTAAAAATGTTGGAAAGGCGCGTGGCATTCTGCGGTGTAAACCCGAAAATCCATGGCCCACAAATGCATAAATACAGACAACTTGGGAAATGCAAGTTGGTATTGGAAACCGTCCAATGGATTTGATTTATAAAACAAAAAAGCTTTTGTTTTGAAAAATGATCGTCAGTGTTTAATGACGGTTTGGTTTTCACACTCGGCATATGCATGTGTGAGGGAGTCGGTGAGGACTTGGAACATGGGATAGGGTGAGTCACATTCTCATCCATGAACGAATTTAAACTCTCAATGTGCAACCAATAATCAAGTATACAAAAAACACAAAAAAGAGATATCTATCAATCAACTAATCAAAATTCACATTTTTCCCAATTTGTATTCAAGCTTGACCCTCACTGTCCCCAACGAAATCGCCATTTTGTGGACCTCACATTTTTTGTTATTACGCGTTTCCCACTAAAAAGGCGAGACTCTTTTTTATTTCTTTGAAAAACCATTTTAAAAATGGTTTTGGAGTTGCCACTTATTTTTGTTTTATTTTAAAAGGGAAAAGAAAATAAAAAAGAAAAACCTTAAATATAACTCCTTATGGAAAAAGCAGGTCTGGGAAAAACCGAGTCTAAGTTTGGGGGTCAAGTTACTTATCGAGAAGGTACGGTAGTAAGCCGTAGCGGCCCTCTAAGTCTCTACTAAACAAATTAAAGAAAATGCGGCTTTTGGCTAATCAATCAATAGATACCAAAGACAAGCAATAACAATACAACAATACACCAGCTATATATAAATAAATAGACAGATAAATAAATAAATAAACAAGTAAAGTTATATGAGAAAAATGTGTACTTTTGCGGCATATCCGAAGTGCCATCAATTAGAAACAATGTCAGTGCAATAATAAAATACAAAATATTCAAAATCAGTTAGAAATTCGGTTATAGATTAAAGGTCAAATTATTTATTCAAATGATACATGGAATGTCGTGCCCCACCCAAGCTCATCTATATGTTACATAAATTAACTCTACAAGATTACATCTTATAGGAAATGTAGAATTAATCATGTATTTCGAATGTTTGAAACTGATTTAAAATTGAAAATTTGAAAATTTGAAGTTTGAAAATTGAGAATTTTGAAATGAATTTGAAATTTGAGAATTTTGAATTGGGATTTTGGAAATTGGATTTTGAAATTAATAAATTGAATTTTATAAATTTGAGGTTTGAAAATTTGCAATTTAGAATTTCAAAATTAGAAATTAGAAATCAAAAGACTTGAATTTTAAAATTATGACATTGAATTTTGAAATTAGGGAATTGCAATTCTGAAATTGGAAACTTGAAATTTTGAATTTAGAAATTAGGGGAATTGAATTTTGAATTTTGAAATTGAGAATTGATAATTTTGAAATGGGAAACTTTAAAAATTGAAATTGAAAATTGGGGAAATTGAATTTTGAAATTATGACACTTGAATTTTCAAATTAGGAATTAGTAAATTTGAAATCGAAGTTTGGGAATATAATTTTAAAATTTGAAATAGAATTTGAAATAAATTAAAAGGTGGGAACTTGATGGACCAAAGACCTGGTCATAGGGTATGACCAAAGGGCTTGGTTGAAGGACTTAGTGAACTTAGTCAAATGCTCTAATGGATTTGGTGGACAAATAGAAATTGTTATAACTAATAAATTATGTAATTAGAATTAAATAAGAAAGACATGAAAATCATATTATCATAATTAAACAAAGACAACATGGACATGAAATATAGAAGAAATGAGGAAACATGGTGAGTAAGCAAGGTGCGAGTAAATTAATTAGAGTAACATAATAAATAATATACTCGAGGAATAAAATAGAGAAGACAAGGTGAAGTGTGGTCTTTGAGTAAATATGAAGTAGAAATATTGACAATTGTAATTATAGTAATAATAGAATATAATACATCAAAACTTGAGGGTGAGACATAGATTGTAAGACCCTGAATTTAAGGTTTCAATGAATAATAAATTTCGTTTTCGATAAGTAGGTATTTGATTGGAAACGGTCAAATGAATAGTAATTTTCGAAAAATGAGTCCTAAAGAATCGAAAATGTTCAGAATAAGGTATTGAGTCTAAAGAAATTGAAACAAATTAAAACGAAATTATGTTAAGGGGTGAATATGCAATTTTTATGAAAGCGGGCAAAACGATAATTTGCCACATAAAAATATGAATTTTTTTAGATCTCGGATGACGAAACGGACTTTACCGTTGAATTCATCTCGCGAAATCTAGTCACCAAATCAAATTTCGTTGGATTCCGATACAGTCGGATTTTTCACGAATTTCGAGGCGACGAGCGTCAAGTGGACCCCGAAAACGAGATTTTTAGAAAAATCCAAAAAAATGTCAGATATTTAAAGAATGTCCAATTAAGATAGATAGAACTGAAACCAGAACAAAATAAGGTGGCCCCGGGCGAGCGAGCGAAGAAGTGTGACACGATGGAGCGTGAGAGAGAGAAGAAGCAAGCTTCTCTCTTGATTCCGCAGGACAGTCGGAACTCAGCAGTCCGAGAATTAAGCGATCTACGCCTTGAAGGGACTACGGCATTAAGGGTACCCGAGAATCACAAGATTACGCGAGTCCCAGGTTTGGGTTTTCCACGAGAAGCAGAAAGGTGTGTCCCGGGAAACCACGCTAGTTGAGGTAGGGTTTTTCTCCTACTTGGGTTAATTTCTGTCTAAGGGTATGTGTGTGTCCAAGGGAGATGATGTCCAGTTTTTTTCCTCCGACCCCATGACTGTATTTTGGCCATAGCAGTGTCGCTCATCCAATTGGAGTTATTAATTTACGTATAAGCCCCAGACTTATAGGAGAACATATCTCCTTGAAATAGGTCAATCCAAATTCCGATCCCTTTGGGCTCAGAAATGCATTCAAAGTGGAGCTATGTTTAGGATGTTTTCCTGTTCTGTTTTGAGACTCCATGACTATGTTTTAACCATAACTTAGCCATCACTTATCCGAATTGAATGATTTTAATTTCTTGATGAACCAGATCGATAGGAGACCATAGTTCCTTGAAATAGGTCTATCCAAATTCCGATCCCTTTGGACTCAGAAATGCATTCAAATGGGAGCTATGTTGAACAGTTTAGTTTTGTTTGGCGAGTAGTCGATTTGTTTAGGATATATCTTGAGTTTCGGTGATTGTTGACAGACCAATGAACACATATACAAATTTATGACACTATTACCAAAGGACTATTGTCTAATCCCCAGCAACAGTATCAAAACTTTGTTCATCCTTACACTATATAAACCACCAATATCTTAAAATAATCATGTTCAAAATTTGGTATTGGTCTGATTTTCTGCAAGTGCACAGGTCGACAAGTAATAAAATGGATTTAAGTCCCGAATGCTCGATCCCACGAAGTCTCGAATTTTAAATCAACTACCCTGACTACTCAAAATTCATACTATTTGGACCATCAATTGATAAAAGTGTTCAGCGTAAAGCTGGGAAATAACTAAACGCAAGAGAATGAAAATTAGAAATAACTAAAATAAAATAAATGAAGGTAAAACTAAGTTCTATAACAAGAAATGAATCTTGAACAATTATAAGCCCAAAGAGAGGCATCGAAAGCATTTGTAGTGAGCGATCAATTCTGTAGTGAATATTGATTGAATTTGTTATTATTTCAAGTTCAAAAATCGTCGAGAGCAATTATAGTGTATTGGATCTCTCCACACTCCACATTTACGTTATCTCATTTTCACGATTCTCTCGAATTCTGAGTTTAGATAACTACTTTTAAAAAGAACTTCCTTAAGCTGGGTATTTTTCTTTTGCAATACTTCATACCCATTTTATGGGTACACCTTAGCTCAGTTATCGGTCAAGCAGGATATACAACTTCCAAATTACTCTTCCTCGAAATTAGAATAGATCAGCCTTTCCTTGATTAGATCTCAGCTAACACGGGATTGGCCTCACTATCCGAATTGAGGTGAAATCTCTGCTTGTTTAAATAGATAAGTCGTTCAACTCGTTCTTGACTTCAAGTGAGAAGAGGATTTATCTAAGTGAACTTGCAAAGCACAACGGATCCCTAATAGCAGGTTAGTATACCTTCAAAGAACTATACGTTACCCCCAGGATTGTCTTCCCTGTGTCACTCAGAGGACTTCCTTGAAATCAGGGTATTACTTGATTCTTAACGGGTATAAGGCGATATTCGAGATCAAAATCAATTAAACCAATCGAAGTAAATTCATAAAATGAAATGAACAGAATTACGGAAAAATATACGGGAAGATCAATTCTAACTTCGCGTTCTCTTAATGGAAGGCGGGGTTCCTTGATTACTAAATTACGCACTCTGGCGTTCGGTGATCAATAGAGCAGCGCAGTGGAAAGCGGAACAATCGAATTTGAGTTGTCTAATTCCATCGTTCGGGTAGTAACTTGAGAAAGAAATTGATTTGACATCGGCTTGACTCAACGATAACATTGGAATCGAACAAAGCAAAAGCGAAAAGAAAAGAAAAGAAAATCACGAGAAACAATGCATTTAAATAGCGAAAGAAAAAGAAAAAGAAAAGAAAAGAAAAAATAAAAGTAGAAGCCCTAGGCTACGGATCTAACCACGATGCGCTGCGACTTGCGTTTCAATCGGTAACTTTCTATTTATAGGGTTTCACCGGTTGGGCCTAAACCCGATGTGACTGTTGTGATTTCCAAAGTACGGTGAGTCCTTGCTCGTATTGCGGCCTCCGGTTCTCTTGTCGCGACATGCGAGATCTCATCCGCGACGTGACTTAAGTGCGCATGCGCGCCAGGCGGTCGTTCTTATTATCCATTCATCTATCCACTAAAGTCAATTATTGCTATAATATCAGCTCTGTAACATATCGGCCTGGCATAATCCACACCTCACGGGTATCTGATAATCGCATTTCTCGATTTTTCTGTCGACCTGTTTGGTGCTTTTGTTTACTTGAACGGGTGTTCCCTGATGTCATGACATCAGCTAAATTCTCTTGTACTCTTCTACTGTTTGTTGTGGTGTCGCGACATCAATCTTCTTGTCGCGACATCAAGTAAATTAACTGCTGTTGTGAATGGGTGCTTCTTGGCGTCGCGACATCAACTTCACGGTTTTGAAGCCTTCAGATGTTTTCTTTGTGATGTCTTGACTTCATCCATAATTCTCTGCCGGTATCAATTGGTTGTACTTGGTGTCGCGACATCTGTCTTCTTGTCGCGACATCACTTGATGCTGCTTGGGGTACAGTTGTTTATGATGTCGCGACTTTAGACTTCCTGTCGCGACATCACTCTTTTAATTTCTGCTCTTTCCTCAGCTGCCTACGTTGTGATCCCTGTTGCGACCTGCATCAAATGCCTTTGTTCTCACGATGTCTCACGACCTCGGAAGCTGGTATGTAGACCCACCCTTTGCATCAATGACTCGATCCGGTTGCTTAGGCTACGCTACGTCGTTATTTGCCCATTTTTTATCCACTTATTACGCATTTTTCCTCTTTGCTTTTTCTTCTTTCTTGCTTCCTTCTGGTAATGACAAATTGGTGAGTTTCTTCATAATTACGTATATTAATTATTCAATTTGCGAAAATCAAACGAGAAAAATGGACTAAAAAGAGATGACTTTTAAGCTCATCAAACTCCCCCAAATTTAAAATTTTGCTTGTCCTCAAGCAAAGAAAAAAAGAAAGAATTGTTTGCCCTCAAACAAAAAGGACATTTTTCTGTTTTGTTTTAGAAGTATTATTCAATTTAAACTTAAATGCACATTTTCGAATATGGAATTAAAAATATCACTATTATTTCAAAATTCAGTTTAAAATGCAGGAATAGAGCATGGTATACTTCTATTACAAAATCACCTGATAAACTAATGTATGTAAACAGTTCATTATTCAAGTCTTGTTTGTGTGTGTGTCTTGAATTCGACAATCCTTCTCAATTTTGTATTAGATTTAGTCAATCTCCTAGGAGGTTTTCTCAAACTGTTTATTAAAGTCCCATATGCTGGTTTTTCATATTGATCTCCACTAATATAGGTGATTCCAACCTTCAAAATCAATCAGGTCTTTTGGGCTTGTAATGTTAGGCTTTGGGTAAATGGTAGGATGGAAGGAATTTTTAGGTTAAGATCACCCCTGAACATTTTCTCTTCTCTTCTTCCCTTTTTTTTTTTTTTTTTTTTTTTTTTTTTATAGTTTCTCAAGTAAACTCCCCTAAACTTCATGTTTGGGATATCTCTTTGATTTCTTCGTTTGAGCGTATTCCCCCTATTTGGCTCTTATAATTTCAGCGAGGTTTCTATAGTTGCTACCACTAAGGGATAGTGCAATGTTTACTAACTTTTAGGCTTTCTAACACTCTTGCTTGAACTTTGGGTTAGTAACTCCCATACGGACTCAGCATTAAGTTGCTAGGTGTGAAACACCCCTAAGAACAATTGTTCGAGAGAGTTGGTACAAGATAAAACTTATCCCTAGAAGCCTTCTTTTCTGCTGCATTTTTCTGCTCCTTGCCTTTTTCTAATCATTCCCTTTTTGAGTTCCTCAAAAATATAAACTCCCTCAAACTTCATTTCTTTCTTCCTCTTTGAATTCCTGGGTAATCGTAGGTTCTTTACTGAAGAATTGGTGTCTTAGGATGAGTCGGGTTTCATTGGTTTTATTTTTCATTGAAGAATAGGCTTGTTGGCTCACTTGCTGGAACTACTGTATATGCATCAGCATATGAATAGGGATAGCTAGAATGGCTCAAACTGTTCAAGAATGGCCTGTATCATTTCTTGTCGGTTGTTTTCAACTAGGATTTCGCCTTAATCAATATTCAAACAAGTTCTAGGACTATGATCATAATTCCTGAATTCCCAGAAAATTTTCCTAATTTCAGACAAAGTTTCAAAGGTGTTGTTGACCGAGGTGTATTATTTCCTTCAAGACTTGTGTTTATTCACTGTCTAATTTCATTAGTAATCGGGAGTGCATTTACTTGATGTGTAATTTCTATTACAACAAATATAAATTGAATATCACAACAAATACTCTTAATTCCAGTTGTTAGTGAACATATTAATTGAACATCAAAGAGATATTATTCTGATTTCTAACAGAGAATAAACTATCAAACACAAACCCTGATTCACGATCCAACGAAGTTGTAGTTCGGCCAAATTTATTTAAAAAGATCCAGTTTCAATTTTTACAAACTGTTTCAATTACAGCATTTCAAGAAAAACTCTATTTCCTGCTCTAAAATCCTATCTCTTCTCCAGAAGTTTGCATCCCCCGTTTCAAAATTTGGTTCTCCAGACCTTGAGCTCCTAATGAGTGATTCGGCTGTTAATAAAGTTGTGCAACAAATTGGGGGGGCTGCTTCAACCTTTTTCTTTGGAGCTGCGATTGATGGATTCTAACTAATCCATATTCCCTTCCCGTCCAGTTCTCACGGATGAAACCCACGTCTTATGGAACAAGCAGTGGAAATGGTTTGTTTTCCGACTCCACTCATTCCATAAAACAGTGTTTTCACCATTCGGACGCTTCCTTCACTCTCATTCTCTCTTCCCTTCATCCTTTCTGCTTGTTTCTAATTCTTTGTTCTTCCTTCCCTTTTATAGTGAGGTGTGTCTCTTGGGAAGAACAAAATCATTTATGATTTCCTTCAATTTTACATGGAAGATTAAATGAGATTTTTCGATTTATGTCCTTTTGTATTTTCAATTCAGTTTGTTTCTGGAGAATTTGGAGCGTTTTCTTGAATGCCTTAATTTTCCTCGATTATGCTCTTTAGGCGAGAATATTCCTGATTGATTAGATCAAAAGATGGATTTCGGTTCTGTGTTATTACTATTTATTCTTTCTAAGTTAACAAATTTGTTGACTTGGGTCGATACGGTCTCGAGACTAGACGACAAGGAGTTCAATGTAGGACATTATTCTAAAAGGCAGTATATTCGTTACTGGACCCTTAAATCAAGACATTAATTTACGGATGTCATGACTTGATTTTTCATATTGTGACAGAAATCTTGAGTCACGACAAGGAATGCTCCCCTATCCTTATAGTTATGTGATGACCTTATTTTCCACTTCTCATACTCTCAAATTTTTAGTTATCCCTTTTGAACCCGTGTTATGCCTCAAAACGACAATCAATCCAAATTTTAGCAACATCACAGTTATTCAATGTCACTCAATACAACTACAACTCAATTTATTTTTATCTTGCAGGAAATGTATAAACTAGTTAAGCATTTCACATAAGATAAAAATAAATTCCCAACTGCAATCTGTGCTACTTCATAAAATCCTAACAAGTATTTCAACTCAAATGCAATTAGATTAAAAGATAGGGAAAGGAATGAGAGACTCCCCTTTTTATTCCAGTCATGTAATCTCAGCTGCCCTGAATGTGATTTTCGAGACTCTTCTTTCTGTGCAATCTTCATTCCTTACAACTACGCCGTTTTGGCTTTTAGTTGGACTTCCTTTCATTGACACACGTATCAATGCATCGATTCGGCCTCTATGGGCGACAATTTGTTCATCACATTCCTTTACTCTCTTGACTCCGCCATTTCTTCCTTCCTCATGTTTGGAATTAATAATCTCCCTCCTTTGTCCAGAAGTAAGTGATGGAGTAAAGAATTTGTTGAAATAAGCTCATCCGGCTCCTTCCATGTGTTAACGAATTCAGGTGGTAGGAGTTAAGCCATGTTGCGACCATATCTCGTAAAGAGAATGGGAACAAGCTGCCCGAGTTGAATAACCACGGTTCCACACACCAATCAATTTAATTGAATTCGCTATTCTCAAAAATTGCCCCAGTGTTCATTGGGATTTTACGTAGGAATGACGGCCAATTGGTTACGTGGACCATGGTTATCGATGCTTGGTCCGAGCTCAAAATCGTGAAGTGATTGCTTTTCTGTTCTATTGCTAAATATTTGTTGTGGATGAATGAATTCAATAAATTCTCCATAGTGTCATGCTCCTTGAAATCTTTAGCTGCACATCCCTGGTTGGCTACACTGTCTAATCCTCTATCTGTCATGGCTGTATGAGCTGTCTTCCTGAAATCAAGGTAGACTCAGATCAATAGGATTAGCCTAATCAACAAACATTTTCAATATGGGTTGTTAAGGTCGTGCATTTGAAAAGTCGCGAAGCTATTTTGTTCTTTTTCTCTTAAAAATGTCCAAATTGGTATTTCCTCTTTTCATCTGAATATTGATTTGTTACATTCTTTCGATCCCCGGTAACGGCGCCATAAAACTTGTTGACAGACCAATGAACACATATACAAATTTATGACACTATTACCAAAGGACTATTGTCTAATCCCCAACAACAGTATCAAAACTTTGTTCATCCTTACACTATATAAACCACCAATATCTTAAAATAATCATGTTCAAAATTTGGTATTGAGTGCGATTTTACACTGAAGTGCACAGGTCGACAAGTAATAAAATGGATTTAAGTCCAGATATCGATCCCACAGAGATCTCAAGAATTTTAAATCAACTACCCTGACTACTCAAAATTCATACTATTTGGACCATCAATTGATAAAAGTGTTCAGCGTAAAGCTGGGAAATAACTAAACGCAAGAGAATGAAAATTAGAAATAACTAAAATAAAATAAATGAAGGTAAAACTAAGTTCTATAACAAGAAATGAATACTGAACAATTATCATAAAAGAGACGCATCAAGAGAAACAGCTGTAGTGAACGATCAATTCCTGTAGTGAATATTGATTGAATTTCATTATTATTTCAAGTTCAAAATCTGTCCAAGGCAATTATAGTGTAGCTGGATCTCTCCACACTCCACATTTCGTTATCTCATTTTTTCCTGATTCTCTCGAATTACAGGGATTTAGATAACTACTTTTAAAAAGAACTTCCTTAATCTGGGTATTTTTCTTTTGCAATACTTCATACCCATTTTTATGGTGTACACATAGCTCAAGTTATCAGGTCAAGCAAGGATATACAGCTTCAAATTACTCTTCCTCGAAATTAGAATAGATCGACCTTTCCTTGATTAGATCTCGGCTAACACGGGATTGGCCTCGCTATCCGAATTGAGTGAAATCTCTTCTTGTTTAAATAGATAAGTCGTTCGACCTCGTTCTTGACTTCAAGTGAAGGATTTATCTAAGTGAACTTGCAAAGCACAACGGATCCTAATAGTAAGGTTAGTATACATGAAGAACTATCGTTACCCAGTTATGCTGCACTGTCACTCGGAGGACTTCCTTGAAATGTCTGAGTAATGGCGCAATTCTTACTTGGGTATAAGGCGATATTCGAGATCCAAAATCAATTAAATACCAATAATGCGAAGTAAATTCATAAAATAGAAATGAACAAAATTACGGAAAAATACTACGGGAAGATCAATTCCTAACTAAAGCGTTCTCTTAATGGGTAGGTTCCTTGATTACTAAATTACGCACTCGTATTCGATCAATAGAACGGCGCAATTGGAAGCTGGAACAATCAATTTGAAATTTGTCTAATTCCATCGTTCAGGTAGTAACGAAAAGAAGTGATTTCGACATCCGGCTTGACTCAACGATAACATTCGAGATCAAACAAGCAAAGCGAAAAGAAAGAAAAGAAAATGCGAGAAACAATCGTTTAAAATGACGAAAGAAAGAAAAGAAAGAAAAGAAAAAAAATAAAAGTGAAGCCTAGGCTGCAGATCTAAGCGATCGTTTGCGACTTACAACGTTTTCAATCTGGCTAGCTTTCTATTTATAGGGTTTCTCAGTTGGGCCCTAAACCCAATGTGACCTGCTTGTGGATTTCAAGTACGGGCCCGGTCACTTTGCTCATGTTCTTTGACCTCGAGTTCTTGTCGCGACGCCAGATCTCATGTCGACAGTGACTTAAAGTTACGCATCTTATGAGCCCGGTCGTTCATGTTGTCACGACACCAATCTTAATCCTTGCGGGTTTCAGTTGATTTAGCGGCCGATTATTGCAGCGACATCGCATGGCCTTATCGCGACATGAGCGCCAAGTCTCTACACCGCCCACTTTGGTTGTCATGATGCCGCGACCTCGGTTTCTTATCGCGACCTCGGCTCTTAGTACTTGTTTGCTTGAGCGGAATTGTTCCACGATGTCGTGACGCCATTAAATTCTCTTGTACTCTTCTTTTGTTTGTTGTGGTGTGGCGACGCCAGGTCTTTTAATAGCGACATCAAGTGATGCTTCTGTTGTGAGATGGGTGCTGCCCGGGTCGCGACATCAACTTCACGGTTTTGAAGCCTTCAGATGTTTTCTTTGTGATGTCTTGACTTCATCCATAATTCTCTGCCGGTATCAATTGGTTGTACTTGGTGTCGCGACATCTGTCTTCTTGTCGCGACATCGCGTCTTTCTTGGAAGTTACGCCCGGTTGTTTATGATGTCGCGACGGACTTCTGTCGCGACATCACTCTTTAATTACACTCTTTCCTCAATTGCCCTCTGTTGTGATCCTATTGCGACTGCATCAAATTCCTTTTAATCTTCACGATGTCTCGACCTCCGAAGGTATGTAGACCCTGCTGCATCATTATTTCGGTCAGGTTGCTTCCATTTCTTCTACGTCATTCATTGCATTTTATCCACTTATTGCATTTTCTCTACTTTGCTTTTTCTTAACTCTTGATTCCTTCACAGTAATGACAAGTGGTGAGTTTCTTACGTAATTACATGTATTAATTATTCAATTTAGCGAAATCAAACAGAAAAATGGACTAAAAAGAGATGACTTTTAAGCTCATCAGTGATTCGATTTGGGTGATTCTAGTTGGAGAAGAACCCTAAGAACCGTATCTTCCAATGAGTAAAAAGAACCAGTGTCAAATTATGGATTAATACCCCTGAAATCAGGTATCACAGACTGTTTCCAGTGTAAACAGAGTAAATTGACTAGTTTTGAATGAAAAGGTCATAACTTCTTTGTCCGAACTCCGTTTTGGGTTTTCTTAGACTCTATGGAAAGCCCATTGAGTCAAGATTCCAACCATATTCCTGTGGAGGACAGGGGATGATCAGAATGTGGTTGGAAATTTATGTTTTGCACCAAGTGTGCAAGTTGCTTGGATATGTCGATGTGAATAGTCGGGTTTTGACATAACCATTTTATGGCATGTTGTGGGCAATGAACAAAATATCGGTAATTACGGATATATCGGTACTTGGATTTTACGGAAATATCGGAAATATCGGAAAATATCGGTGGATATTTTGACAAAAATATCGATAATGCAAAAATTAACAAAAATACTTTGAAATTCATGGAAATACTTTGTTGAACTATAAAAAATGCATAAATAAGCAAATATACACTTGTTGAAGATGATATTCATTATAATTTATCGAAATTACATCATAATAGCCATTTAAAACCAAAATGAAGACCGATGTGGCTCCATTACATTATTTGATGAAGGGATCCCATCTTGATGAACAATATTCATACCAAGACATGGTGTTGCAATAGCGTAGTTAGTAACCCAGAACATGTCATGCATAAATATGTTGACTCCTACGCGACTTTACTCTCAGTGGATAGGAAATTAGGTTCTCCCCACATACTCGTTTGAAATCCTTCTTGCATTTGATATGGAATTTGGAATGGCATTTGTGGATCATGAGGATAGTTAACCATTCCATATTCTTCACCAATAGAACTTGAAGGATGTGAAGAAGGCTGACCATAACTCATTGTATAAGGAGGAAATATGTTGCCCTCATTCGATAAGTCAGATTGAGTTCAATACTCATGGACTCCAAGCGGCTAGAAACGAATCCTCATTGTATGGTGTCATCCTTGGTTGTCTTCCTCTATATGGCTTTCAGTGAAACCAATACACAGCTGGCTCTCCTAGACCTGTGGTCTTCATCTTGTGTAGCATGAGTGAAATCATCTTCACCAGTGAATGGGCTCAATGGATATTGACTTTGTTGTGGATACGCAATATCCACTTCATCATTTCAATTATCCACTTGCCATCATTGGTCCCTCTCTCGTAAGCCATCATAACCTATAGTAAAAGTACCAGCAAAACTTGGTCTACTACTATGTTCAACACTTGAATCAAAGGAGGGTCGAGAAGTAACAGCGGGTTGAAATGAGTCTCTCGTGTCTTGACTAAAACTTTCACTATGAACTTCTTCAGATAAAACCCGCTCAACATTAACTCCTGCTTCTCGAACATGTGCAGCAATGCGTGGATCAGGATTTCCATCTTCATCATCTAAATGGAGAGGTCTAACCCATTTAAATAGTTGATTCTCTTCTTCTTCGCCGAACTCAGCTGAAATTTCTAGTAAATCGAGAAAATTATTTTCGACAACTTTATCGGTCTCTTCCTCCATATCACGGATCTTTAGTTTCATGTTGTAATAACGAAAAACCAATTATTGGAGCCTAGGATAAGCAAGCCGATTTCTTTGTTTGGTATGAATTAGAGCAAATGTGCTCCAATTTCTTTCACAAGTTGAAGATGATGCGGTTTGGGAAAGAACCTTTAAGGCTAAACTCCTTAATGTTGGAGCGTGATTTCCATACAAAAACCACAATTCTGATAAAAATTACTTATATTCAATATATAATAATAAATAGTTATAAAATTTACTTATAATGAGAATTAACACCCACCGGGAACCATTTTTGATCTTAGCGCTAATGGCGATCACCAAATCCTTCTTTGCATCATGAGGCCAAGTATAAAGTTGTGAATTCAAAATATCAAAAAAATCTAAAATAAAATTAATGAAGAAAGTGAATCAATTAATTAGAATTAGAAACTCATTAATTTACCTCGTTTCCAAAATTAGAAAAGGCCTTTAGCATTGGGATCTAATTTAGAAAAACATCATGAATAGCTTGAAGTAGCTCGGGTTGGAACCAACTCCAGTGCATGAAAATTTGGATTTAGATATTATCTTTGCAATAGTGATTGAGAATTAGTATCACGATAATAATATAAACATAAAATTATTAAGGTGAATATTAGCGGAGAGGATATTAATTAGTTACCTGCTGCATGAAGATGATGCCTAAGAGTTCTATCCCAACGATCTGCGATGATAATTCACCCACTCTTTAGCTTTAGTCGATCTAAATTTTACCTTCATCAAATGAATCAACTCCTCGTAGACAAATGGCATGGTTGGGGCGACTTACGAATCAACAATGAAGCATTGTGTATAATTAACCTCATAGATGGACACTAAAGCTTCTCTACCTTCTCCAATATTGATGATCAAACATAGGTCTTTCGACCTCATGCCCAACTTCTGATCCGACTAAACTTGTGAGATGACCATTCATTACTAATAAGACTTTCTTCAAATCTGACCCTCTTTTTTAGAAGACTATCAAGGGCAATAGTTTGTTGCAAATCTTGTTGCTCGGGGCATACGATATCTCCACCACATACACCTTCGCATTTTTGCAAACAGCCAACCATGATTGTAAATGAAGTTGGTTATCTTTTAGCCATTCCGTTCAAGCGAGCAACATTGTCCCTTTTACCAATGTCTTGAGCATTAAATCAATGCGATTAATGCTTTGCGCGCTAGATCACGTCTGATTGTATTTCTTCATCAACAACTTTCCTTTCACAAATGCCGATCCATTATCTGTTACAATTTGAACCACATTTGCTTCTCCAACTTCCTTGATAACGTACTTCAACAAACAACATACATGTATTTGTTGTCTTTAATCTTATCCGACGCATCAATAGATTTGAGGAAGATTGTCTTTCTTTAGATATACCATGAAATTAATTATACTCAATTTAGTTGGCCAGTCCATCCATCGCACATAATTGTACATCCATATGTCTCCCATTTCTCCCTTTGCAAGTTGACATAGCTTCCATTTTCTTTATACTCCATTTCCCAAGTACTTGCTTTTGATTTCATACGGAATGGTGGTTCGTGCCCATCCCTACATATAATAATTCAAGGAAAATTTGGTTATTAAAACATATTTCATATGGAGATAATAATGTCATTATTAAAACATATTTCATATGGAATCATAATATAAAACATATTATATAATTAGACAAACACTTTATTTGTGCACAAAAATCATGTTCTTAAAATGGTGTGGAGTCGCTTTTGAGGTGGAACACTTTCATATATGAAGAACTTGCTAATTAATTGTCCATTGTTTTCTTAGTTGAACCACCTTTGAACATATTTTTAGGCTTTTTGTTTTCTTACGGTCGAAGACTTGTATAATGATGAATTGCAATTGGCAGTGATGGATCGATATCACCGAACACTTTGTGATCTTGTATACGTCTTGATGGATCACTGGTTGTGAAGACTAAGCCTATTGCAATTCTGAAAAAAATAAAATCAACACATTATTTTATACATAATTATGTGAAAAAAATGAATTAAGTATAAAGATTTTAATTTTTCTTTTTACTCTCATAAATCTTTTTAACTGATCTCTGTTCCATTCACTAGCTTTTGATGCACGTACTGCTTCTCGATATTCATCGCTCATCGAGGTCAAGTATCGTAGGATAAATATCTGTCTCGTGCCTCCCTCTTCCTCATCATCATCAATGAAATTGTGATGTTTCTTCCCATTAATGCCTCGTAATTCAGCTCGAATTTCTTCCATATCAGTTGCTTTTTTCGCTTTTGCTTTACCTTTATGTTCTAAAAGTTGCTTCATTTCTTGTTTTACTTCCGGTGGCACATTTGGACACTTCTTAGTATTTGAATTGGGATCCGTATGTGACAGATGAAACTTTAAGCGAGTAATTCCACCACTTTTTATGCTTAAACCACAATAATTACAAATTGTTCCATTTTTATGTCCCTCCAAAGGTGCGCAATACCTCCATTGGGATCCTCGCCTCCACTTCACTAGATCATTCTATAAACATGTGATTTATTGAAAATAAAATTCAAATGGATGTGATCTTTGTATATGATATCATTATAATAACATTATATGTAATTTAACATAAAAGTAAGACCTAGGATTTCTTAATGATATCTAGCTTAATAATATCATTAAGATGTCTAAGAATATCTAAATTTCTAACATTAAATATGTCTAAGATCTAAGTTTC
Organism: Tetrastigma voinierianum; assembly: GCA_016808115.1. Lineage (NCBI taxonomy): Eukaryota > Viridiplantae > Streptophyta > Magnoliopsida > Vitales > Vitaceae > Tetrastigma > Tetrastigma voinierianum. The sequence goes on from JAEQBH010002505.1 coordinate 57,053, forward strand.
AAACATTATATAAGTATAAATAAACTTTAATGTAAGTAATATCAAATGAAGCTATAATAAAACTATAGTATAAAAAAATAAATTATAGTATAGAAATGTTTCAAACATTATATAACAAAAATAACTATTAAGTAAATGAATAATATAATTAATTAACTAAAATTATATTATCAAATGAAACTATAATAAAATTATAGTATAAAGATGGAAGTTGTGGTGTAGGGCGACGGAGCGTTGTATGACAAAGTAGACTATTGAATTGGAAGTGGATAGTATAGTTGATTGACTGAGGTTGTGTTGTCAGGTGAACTGTGATGAAGACTGTGGTGTAAAGAAGATGAGTTATGGTGTAAAGTGAAACAGGCGATTTGTGTAGCTGCAGTGACTGTTAAGGTGAGTGGATGATATGATTGGTGGCTGAGGTGTGTTGTCAAGGTGAACTATATTAAAGACTATGTTGTAAAGTAGAAGTTATGTGTAAAGTGTTTCAGACGTTGTTATGGCTAAAGATGGCTGTTAGGTAGATGAGATATTATGATTGACTGGCTAAAGGGTTATGTTATTAGTGAACTATAAATAAGGCTATGGTGTAAGTATGAATTATAATTGTAAAAATGTTTCAAACATTATGTACTTCAAAATAACTATTAAGTAAATGAATAATATAATTAATTAACTAAAAATTATATTATCAAATGAAACTATAATAAAACTATAGTATAAAAAATAAATTATAGTATAAATATGTTTCAAACATTATATAACTAGAATAACTATTAAGTAAATGAATAATATAATTAATTAACTAAAAATTATATTATCAAATGAAACTATAATAAAACTATAGTATAAAAATAAGATTATAATATAAAAATGTTTGAAATATAACTAAAATAACTATTAAGTAAATGAATAATATAATTAATTAACTAAAAATTATATTATCAAATGAAACTATAATAAAACTATATAGTATAAAAATATAGAATTATAGTATAAAAATGTTTCCAAACATTATATAACTAGAATAACTATTAGTAAATGAATAATATAATTAATTACTTTAAAAAATTATATTATCAAATGAAACTATAATAAAACTATAGTATAAAATAAATTATAGTATAAAAATGTTTAAACATTATATAACAAAAATAACTATTAAGTAAATAAGACAATATAATTAATTAACTAAAATTATATTATCAAATGAAACTATAATAAAACTATAGAATAAAAATATAAATTATAGTATAAAAATGTTTCCAAACATTATATAACTAGAATAACTATTAAGTAAATGAATAATATAATTAATTAACTTAAAAATTATATTATAAATGAAACTATAATAAAACTATAGTATAAAATAAGATTTATAATATAAAAATGTTTGAAACATTATATAACTAAAATAACTATTAAGTAAATGAATAATATAATTAATTAACTAAAAATTATATTATCAAATGAAACTATAATAAAACTATAGTATAAAAATATAAATTATAGTATAAAAATGTTTCAAACATTATATAACTAAAAACAAGATTATAGTAAATAACTAAGTTTGAAACATTATATAACTAAAATAACTATTAACTAAATAACTAATGTAATTAATTAACTAAAAATTATGCTATAGTATTATCAAATTATAAAAAATAAAATAAAACTATAGTATAAAAATATATATTATAAACTACTTCAACATCAAAATAAAACTAAACGCATATGCATAAAGCAAAATTAATGAATAAGAAACATACCTTAATTCACAAAGATCTTTAAAAAATTAGGATAAAGAACAAGAAAAATTATTTTTAGGTGAAATGGAGCTTAGATGTGGATGGATGAGTTTGTAATGAAAGTGTATGATTTTAGATGTATTTATAGAATTTTTTGGAGTCAAAATAGCCATTGGATTGTCAAAAAACTATTGTGATTTATTTCTAACCGTTGGATTTGATTTTTTGGTTCAAATCGTAGTTGGATCATCATATATCAGTTAGAAATCATTCTTGGCCGTTAAGATCAAGCTTCATATTTAAAATCAACCATTAGATAAAAATATAGCCGTTGGATTTTCAAAGTGAACGAAATGCGGACCGTCGGATCAAGCAGAAAAATCTAAGGGCGAGGAATAATTCGGAAAATGCGAAAAAATGCCGAAAAATCGGCGATATTTTGATTTTATCGCCAATAAATCGACGAAACTTGCTGCCCGGACGCGCCTCCCAGGCGCGTGTAATTCAAACGCCGAAAAATCGGCGATTTTTCTCGATTTTTCCACGATTTTTTTGCAGACGATTTTTCCACCCGAAAATCTTTTCGGCCACCAATCGATTTTAATGGCGTCGGCGAAAAAAGTGATTTTTTTGTCCTTGGTTGTGGGCTATTGTATTGGGTAATAATTGCCATGAGTAGCATAAGAAAAGCATGAGAAACAAAAGAGTTGAGTTGATTGATTTTCTTTCAATTGGAAGTGATTAAATGCTTAAGGGTTGCTGGAAAGTATATTATAGTTAATGGTTTAATTGAACATGATTAAGGTATGGATGTTAATGAATTTTATGGATAATGTGACTTGAAGGAGAAAGGTGATTAAGGACAAGGGTGGAGGTGGAAAGTTTTGTTTAAAGGAGGAAAAATGACTTAAATAAGTAAGGTGAGGGAAAATGTAAATGTTTATGAATATATATATATAGAAGTGAGCGCCCCACAGAAACCGGGGTTCGTTAATGACAGTCAATAGGAATACTCGTGGATGTCAGATAACCCGACACTACTCATAAAAAGTGGGTAGGGAATTCTCGCTTTATGCAGGGCTCTACCCAAAATGTATCCCCGAGAAGCAGTTTGTGGCGGCCCGAGTGGCATGCGAGTAAAATAATGGTAAGGCAGCGCGCATTAATGCCCATAAAATACATCAACTATATTACCATAGTTCAAGAGTTAATAAATCACTCTTGATTCAACATATATTAAAATTTACAATTTCTAATACATGTTATACAAAAGTCTCTACCAAAGCCACAACCCGGCTTTTTTTTAAAGCGGGCCTCTAGTGAGTGTTGTCTCCTGTACCTGAAATAGTGATCCATCGACAGGGTAAGCAAAGCCTAGTAGTGAAAATTTCCAACATGGGTTACTCCCCACCTAAGTGCTGTCATGGAAAACAATCACATCAAGCAATTACATGAACCTACTCGAATGTCTACATGCCCAATCCATGTCTCGAGTCCTTACAGAGCTCTACATGCCTAAGCCAAGTGCGAGTAAAATCCTGATTTTAAAACAAAAGCTTTTGTTCGAAGGCTTCCACCGATTTCGATAAATATATTGGACTACCCTCAGGCGGAATTGGATACTTGCTACAGAAAGCAGTCATGGTCCTCATCCGAAGTGATATATTGGACGACTCTCTAAGGCAATTCTTCGGAAAATCTTCTTTCGAAATTCCTTTCACAAACATTTTCGTTTTTGTTTTCTTTCATGTCATGCACTCACACCTAATATTCTAGGGCGCCCCAGTGCATATGGAATGCATTATGCCAATTCCAAAATATTCATGCTAATATATTTTTATGTGTATATTAACATGATTAAATTCACATAAATCATGTTATTCAAATTCACAATCAATAACACCAAAATTAGCTCACATGGGCTAATTAACAAACCGCAAGCAATTCATTTGGAATCACTCGGCATCATAAAAATTCACACGAAAATCACATCATATTCATGTGAGCAGTGAAACCCTCGAGTTGACAACGTTCTTAGCACAATGAGGATTTTCTCCACTCGGTTCAAATGTTTTGAGACCGAAAACACGGCTAATCCAAGCCTCAGAACATCCCTAACCATTTAGATGGCTCTTAGCCAGAGAATAACACAAGTAGGAAAAGATCCCTACCTCTTGGAGTTGTCGGAACTCCACCAAATCGGTGCCGCAGCCCTCGGCTGCGTGGGTCGGCTTTGCTTCTTGCTCCATCGAGAACCAACGGTCCGAGGCCGTCGTCTGAAAATGAGCTCTCTACTCTCTAAAACTCAGCTTGAGCCTACTGCCAAATCCGTTCCAGCCGCGCACGTTTTGTCTCAAAATGAAGAAAGTATTTCTTTATTTTGTCTTATTCATAACATTTCGATAATTCCTAATGTGTCAATTTTGATTTTGACACTGCTTTTTTACAATCTCGACCATCCATTTCCCATCATCTCTCTAATCTATCTGACATGTGTCCTTGTTCGTAATAATGGCCATTTTTTGTGCATCATGTCTCTAACCCGTTTCGGCGCACTGTTCGCGTGCCCCTAAAAAAATGTGAAGTTCATTATCTCGAATTCGACGTGTTGCATTAGATTTATAGAACCAATTCAATGGTAAAATCCGTTTTCATCATTGAGATCTAGAAAATTCTTTCACCAAAAATTACCGTTTACTTTAGGAAAATTTGATTTTCTGGTTTATTCTCACAACTGTAAAAGAATTTAGTAGAAATTACGGACAATCATAACAAATCACATGCATATGCAGGTGCACTATACCATGCATATAAACTAGTCATTTAAGTACTAAACGGCTAAACCACGTACCTTAAATCTAAACAAGAAGGGATGGTGGCTGCATAATGTCTCGCTCCCACGTTGACTCCTCCACTCCACGGTGCCGCTATAGCACCCTCACTAGCCACACGGTCTTGTGTTGCAAACCCTGATCCCGGCTATCCATAATGCACACTAGTCCCTCCTCGAAGGTCTTAAAATCAGAGTCAAGCCTCAATCTCTCCCGATCCATACATAGGCTGGATGTGGGTATACCTCAGAGCATGGAGCGTAAATACCTCGTGGACACCTGACATGCTAGGCGGTAAAGCCAACCCGTACGCTACAGTGCCTACCCTCTCGAGTATCTCGAAGGGCCCAATGAACCTCGAGCGATATTTCCACTCACTTGCGGGCGACCCTCCTCTCATAGGCATCACCTTCAAGAGAGATCTCAGGCCTGAATCTGGGATTAAGCGTTTGTACATAGTGGCCGCTCTACGCTCTAAAGCCAGTGAAAACTATCGTGTCACAGCTCACCTTCGGAGGTGTCTCTAATCGAATCGGGATCGATGATGGAGCTCTCTCCCACCTCGGTCAACATAACGGAATCTGCCACGACTCCCATACAGCCTCATATGGTGCCATCACGCTGCATGCTCAGCGATAAGCATTGTTGTAGGAGAATTCCACTAAGGGAAAATGCTCTTCTAACTACCATATGATCCGGGATGTCTGCTGGCATGTCCTCTACACTGTATAGTTCTCTCTGGTGACCCGTCAGTCGCGGGTGGAAAGTTGTACTCCATGATGGTAGGTGTGCTGGCCTTTTGGAAGCTCTTCAAAAGTGCAAACCACAGGTCTCTATCCAACACTATAGATCACGGTACTCCATGTAGCAGACTATCTCTCGAATATACAACCGGCAGAATTCCTCCAGTATGAAGGTCGTCCGCACGGCTAGAAAATGTGTCGACTTTGTGGCTTGGGTTTCACTACCTCACCCATACGCATCATGTCTGCGGTGTGGTGGCAAAGTGGGTCACAAAATCCATGTGGTGCTCAGCTCACTTGACCACCTCGATGGGTGAAGTAGCCATGCGGCCACCGGTGCTCATCGCTAACCTGGCGACCGCATTGAGACTTGAGTCGAACAAAGTCCTACGTGTTCTCGCGTCAGCTCGTTAGTGCGCGACGAGATCTTGGTACATCGCGTGCACCTGGATTCTGGCAAATCGAGAAGCAGTGAAACTCACGAGATCCCTCCCTCCCCTCAAATTGGTTAACTGAGGTACCACTCACCGGAGTCCTGCAATCTTAGAAGACTACCGCCCCTCATTAGACGGTCGACCCTCGTCATCTGTACTGATTGTGCGGTCTCGATGGACACTATCTCACATCACGCGCCTTGGGACTCGATCCCTTTGCTCAGCGGGGGCGATGTAGCCACTAAACTCCCAACGTACCTGATCCTGCTCATTTGTGTGTAGCTAAAGCGTCCTGATCTCGAGCATCCGCGCATCACAGGAAGCTATACTAGCGATGCTCCTAGTGACATTTGGTGCATCAGCCACCACATTTGCCTTACCAGGATGGTAATACAAAGTGAAGTCATAATCCCCTAGGAACTCCATCCATCTGCGTTGCCTCATATTGAGGTCCCGCTGTGTGAAAATATACTTCAGACTTTTGTGGTCTGAGTACACCTCGAACTCCTCGCTATATAAGTAGTGGATCCAAATCTTCAAGGTGAAAACTACGGGCGCTAACTCCATGTCGTGTGTGGGGTAATTCTGCTCATGATTCTTCAATTGATGGGAACCATAAGCTACTACCCCGGTTGCTGTCAAAACACATCCCGGTCAGGCCTCGAGGCATCCTGATATGACTGTGGCACCCTTGTCCCTGTCCGGGACTATCAAGATAGGAGACGATAGTAAGTCTCCTCTTCAACCACAGAATGCATACCATCGGTCATCTAATCAAACTTGACCTCCTTCCAGTCAATCTCTTCATAAATTACTTCTAATCGGAGAAATCCTCAATATGAATCTCTTGTAATTTATCGAAAACTCGTATCTTGAAGGCTGACTTCCGGCCGCCAGGCTAAATGCGGCTCGACGCTTCTCAAGGTCTGCGGCCGCCCTAATCGCGACATCATGTATTCCCAAAGGGAAATCTACCTCGATGGCCAAAGGCTTCGCGCTAACGACTTGGCGTGCAATTGATGGTCTCTCGACATTTGTAACCTGATCCTCGAATGATACTCATGCCTCCCCATTTGGCGGGAGTAGATCGAAATGTCATCCACGAAGACTACGATAAAGCTGATCTAGATAGGGTTGGAATACCCTATGCATGAGACCATGAATCTTTGGCAGCGCATTTGTCAATCAAAGGAGCATCACTTTAAACTCAAAAGTGCCCATACCACATCATATTTATCTTAGGATATACATCTCCCCCTAGCCCCTCGGTGATGGTAACCGGTCTGCGAAGATTATCTTGAGTAGACTCGTGCTCCTCTCAATTAATCAAACAAGTCATCAATCCTCGACAATGGGTACCGATTCTTGATTGTAACCCTGTTCAAATGCCTGTAATCAATGCACAGTCGAAGGGTCTTGTCCTTCTTCTTCGCAAATAGAACCGGCGCACCCCATGGTTAAGTGCTTGGCCTAATGGACCCCTTGTCCAGTAACTCCTGTAGCTGGACTCTGAGTTCCTGCAACTCAGCGAATTTGCCCATCCTATGTAGTCATAGAGATGGGACGAAGTACTAGGGTGTGGCTTCGATAAAGTCTACAGCCCTGCCTGCGGAGGCAATCTCGGTAGCTCATCGAGAAAAACGTGTTTGCCACTCCACGAATTTGCTCGAGAGATCTAAATTTGATATACCTTGTCATCGGGGGTAAGGCTTGCTAGCTAACCCTCCAACTGTCCATGACACTTGGACTCGTACACTGTCTGGGGCAAAATACCATGCTTGTCCCCCTGAAATACAACATAAGTACCATCCTGCGTGTAGGCGGTAACCCTCTGTGTATCTGTTCCGATAAAGACTTCTCATGGTTCTTGACTGATCCATCCCGGGATAACGTCGAACTCTAACATGTCAATGACCCTCAGGTCCACTGTCAATAGAATCCCAAGACCTCTAACTCGCAACCATGACATATCATCCCTATCCTCGCCTTAATCCCTAGGGGAGAACTCACATACAAGGGCTCATCAGGCCTCGACCATACAAGCCCAGCTCTATCACAGCGATGTATGATGAATGAATGCGAAACACCATAATCAAATAACACTCTTGCCCATAGGCGAGATAGCAAAAGCATTCACCTTGTATAAGCTGGGCGATATGTTGACTCGGTAGGTGGTGTGATAGTAGACCATGCAGACCCACAGTCACGCGTGGGCTAGGTCTCTGCCTCGGCACATGGTGCGCTCTCGGCACCTTTATTAGCAGGAGGTGCCGTGTAGCTCCACGAGCTGGCCAGCTCCTCGCGCTGTACTAAGGTGTGGAGGAATATCACGCATCCTTTCTGTCCTACCGGCTAGGATTTGCCGTCGAAACAGGATCCATGTCTTTAGAGACAATCCTTGCCTCCTTATGTCAGAGCTGCCCAGCAATGGCCTTTCATTTGCCATCTGGTGGAAACGTCATCCTTGGCCGGATGGCCACAACTACGGAACCCTCGTGGACTAGAGAAGCCACTGCGCTTCTTTCGAACTAGAAGAAAGGCAGACTCTCACCATCTTACTACTAACACCGACATCCCGAGTGCTCACGAGCATCCTAGATCTCTCTTTATGGTCGGTATCGACCATGAGTCCATGTCACATGGGTGAAATCCTACAATCCTGCCCCGAATGGGAAACTTTAGCCCATTCTCGAACCTCCTGACTTTGGCTATGTCCGTGGCCACATAGCCATCAGCAAAACGGGCTAGCTCCGTGAATCTAGCCATATAACCATCATAGTCATCGTCCCCTGCTTCAGCTCTAGGAACTCCTGAGCCTTCGCATGACGAGCAGTATTCGAAAAATACTTGCCATGAAAAGATCATGGAACTTTGCCCAAGTCATTGCCTCTAGATCTCTGGAGGTCTTTGCCCAATTCTACCATACTTGGGCCTCACCCTCTAGCTGGAACGCAGCTAGTCTAAACCTAGTCGTGTTAGAGGTAATCTCCATAGCCTCCAAAACCTTCTCGACCTGCATGAACCAATGGTTTGCCACCATCGGATCTCCTCCCCCTGTGAATGTGGGAGGATGATGTGCCCTAAACCTCTGGAGGTTACTCGGACTTCCCTGGCTACCTACTACGTGCTTTGTGCAATGCAACAACCCTTGATCCCTACGGCCTCTGACAAAGGGCCTGGCTGGTCAAATGCTGGTGGTGCCTGACCAGTACCCCGTGGACGCCCTCTACGTCCTCGTCCTCGACTAGCCATCTACACATGTCAAATGGCAAGTTAATATTCAATGCAGTGTCTCTAAGGCGTAAACACAACCCCGAGATACTATTCACATGCAGAAAAATATTTCATACCAATGTCCATGCATTCATAGGTATTTAAAAAAAAATTTTAACCTACATGACGATTACTTTCAGGAGCAGTGTTCATGAGCGATTAATCCCAACGATGACTTCGAGCGGTGTCTAAGTCAGCGAATTCAGATATGCAGGTCACGCACACCGACCTGGTCTGCGCGCCTGGCGCGAGCGGGCCGTGTCGTGGCCATGTCATGGAGCACATTGCCCGACCGTATCGTGGCTTGGCGGCGTGTCAGCGGGCTGTATCCACGACACACCCGACGCCGCCGAGCCGTGAGCACCGCAGCGGTGTCGGCGTTGCCCGTCCACCGGCGCCCGAGCGCCGTATCATGGCGCCGCAGGTAGGCGTAATCAGCGAGTGTATCCACTGGCGGTATGGCAACCTTCTTTGCACCTCGCAATCGCGATAGCGAATTAATATCCTGACGTGCCGCCGGCCGGGCCGCGCTTGTCATGATCTGAACTATATCGTGACCGCGACCCGGCGACCACGTCCTGCGGCTCTGTCCGCGATACAAAACTTTGTCGGCGAACACTCCTCGGTCGGTCGTGCGTGCGCTGCCAGCCGTGTCGCCTTGTCTTGGCCGTGTTGGTTATGCTCGTGATGTCGTGGCCAAAGCCGTATCATAGCTATCCCTGCGCGCCATGCTGCGTAATCACGATACAGTACTTGTATCATTGACTCAAATATAGGCAATAAGCCCATCAATCTCTTCTTAAACGATTTTATATATATATATATATATATATATATATATATATATATATATATATATTTTTTTTTTTTCATTTTCTAGTAAACCAAATAAATTTATTTTATCCATTTTTTTTCAGTTTTACTGCTTTGTAAAACCTTAAAAGAATTTCTTCACATCATCTTTTTTTTTCATTAAATTCCTAGAGCTATTTGCCCAAAATTTCTCCAACCTCTAAGGTTTTAATTTCTCTATGCTATTTATCTAACATACAAACACATAACTACACATCATACACAACATTCATCCAAAATGCACACCACTAAATCAAAATGCACGATTATGCATGATCTAGCTTCGTTTCCCATGAGTCTAGGTATATCATACCTAACTTACGATGCTAAGCTATAACTCTAGTATCCAGCATTAGAACTATACTAGTTGTGATGTTCCTACACCTTATGACCATGGCCTAAGGCAAAGTCCCTGATCCTAGGTTTTCATTTACCTAAGCTCTACACCCACTAGAGCTCTAAGGTGTGGTTTTACCTTAACTACGATACCAAGTTGTGAAGAGTGGTATCGGGACTAAATATGGATACACCCACCAAGCTCCAGGTAGTTTGCCTTGGCTCATTCTAGCAGTGGCGCCTAAAACCGGGGTCCATTGACAACCCGTCTGACCAGCGAAGCTGTGGATGTTGTTAACCCTGACACCCTCATGAAAATCGGGCGAGTCTCAGCATGCAGGGAGCTCTGCCAAAATACAACCTGTCTCAAATAGTTTACAATGACCACACCGGGTCCATATACGAGTAAAATAATGGCCACTTGGGCCCTGCGTGCTCTATGAAATACATCAACTATATTACCATAGTTTGAGAGTTAATAAATCACTCTTAATTCAACATATATTAAAATGTACAATTTCTAATACATGTTATACAAAAGTCTCTACCAAAGCCACAACCCAACTTTCTTCTAAACGCGGCCTCTAGTGAGCGTCGTCCTCTTGTACACTCCCTGTACCTGAAATAGTGATCCCTCGACAGGGTGAGCAAAGCTCAGTAGTGAAAATTTCCTACATGGGTTACTCCCCACCTAAGTGCACATGTCATGGCAAACAATCACATCCAAGCAATTACATGAACCTACTCGAATATCTACATGCATAATCCCATGTCCCGAGTCCTCACCGACTTCCTCATACATGCCTAAGCCAAATGCGAGTAAAATCACAGTTTTCAAAACAAAAGCTTTTTGTTCTCGAAAACTTACTCTAGGAATTGATAAATATATTAGACTACCCTCTAAGGCGAATTCTTTGGATAACGCTCAGAAGCAGTCCTTAGTCATCATCAGGAAATGATCTTTTGGAGCGACTCTCAAAACCAATTCTTGAGAAAATCAACCTTGAAATTCCTTTCACAAATATTTTACGTTTTGTTTCTTTCATGTCATGCACTCACACCTAATATTCTAGGGTGCCCCCGGTGCATATAGAGATACATTATGCCAATTCAAAATATTCATGCTAATATATTTTCATGTGTATATTAACATGATTAAATTCACATAAATCATGTTATTCAAATTCACAATCAATAACACCAAAATTAGCTCACATGGGCTAATTAACAAACACAAGCAATTCATTTGGAATCACTCAACATCATAAAAATTCACACCAAAAATCACATCACTATTCACGTGAACAGTGAAACCCTCGGGTTGACACTGTTCACGGCCACAACAATGAGGATTTTCTCCACTCGGTTCAAATGTTTTGAGGCCAAGAAAACCACGACTAATCAAGCCTCGAAAACATCACTGTGGGTTCGCTGGCTGCTTGTAGAATAACACAAGTAGGAAAAGATCCCTACCTCTTGAGTTGTGAACTCCACCAAATCGGGGTCCCCACGCGTAGCCCTGCGTGGTCGACTTTGCTTCTTAACTCAGTCGAGTCGACGGTCCCGAGCAGCCGCGAATCTAGAGAAAGGAACTCTCTCTCTCTCAAACTCGAAAACCCCGAAGCCCTCTTGATCAGTTCTAGCCCTTTGCACGTTTTTGTCTCAAAAATGAAGAAGACTATTTGCTTCTTTATTATTTTTCATAACATTCCAATAATTCCCGATGTGTCCATTTTTTCTTGATTTTGACCAACGCTGTCTGACCAATTCGTTACATCGTGCCTAATCGTACAGTGCTGTGCGCCAGGTACATGTAATAGATGACTTTGTCGCGTCAGCGTGTCTCTCAAACCCGTTTCTGACACCCGACACGGTGCCTCGAAAAATGTGAAGTTTATTGTCTCGAATTCGACAAGAAATTGATGGTAGCTAGATTTCGAGGCGATTCCAATGGTGAAATTCATTTTAGATCCTCAAGAGATCTAGAAAAATTTAGTTTTCAAAATTATCGTTTACTCTTTTTCGAGAAAATTTGAATTTTCTCGGGTTTACAATATATATATATATATATATATATATATATATATATATATATATATATATACTCTCTATATATATATTAATGTTTGCAATGTATAGTATATGTTTTTATATCTATGTTATAAATGTTCAAATGAAAAAATGAAATGTGATTTTCTTAACTTTAAATTATGTTGAGAAAATATGAAATGATTATGGTTTCCATAGTTTTATAAAACATGATTTATGGTTTCCATATGAAATGAAATGTTTATGAATGTATATTTTACATATGCATGTTTATATGAAAATGTTTGAATCCATGGTTACCCTATGTTACAAAGATAAAGTTTAAAGGAAAGTCGACTAAAGTACTTTACGCGTGCATGAGTACATGGGAAAGGGTTAAGATTTTTATAGAGGAAGGAAGAGTATTGATGCATATTGCGGGCACGTGAAAGTCACGAAAAGTTTATCCAACGCATAATGTGATTTATTTCATAGTGCAATGGTATTTAAAGAAAATACGATTTGGAGGAGTTCCTTTTGGGCCATCGGTGATTATCAGGCTTTGTTTCCTCATAGGTTCTTTCATGGGCCACGGTGGTTAACGGTAGGGCCGCGATTTCGAGTTCCTTTTGGGCCATCGATGATCACGTAGGCCCATTTCCTCGGAGGTTCTTTCATGGACCAACGGTGGTTAACGGTAGGCATGTTCCATTGGATATGACGGATTCAAAAAGAAAAAGAAAGTATTTTGAAAGGATATGTTTATACAATTGTTTTACACATTGTAGTTGAACTATATGGAAAAGAAAGTAAAGTAAATGTTTATAGAAGCCAGAATCTCTATACAATTGTTTTACGTTGCAGCTAAACGAGAGAAAGAAAGAATGCAAAGTAAATGTTTATGGAAATGAGATATCTATACAATTGTTTTACACATTGTATTTGAACTATATCTGGAAACATTATTTTCTATGAACCGTACTCTCACTGAGCTCCTTTAGCTCACCCCTTTTTTCCAAATGTTTTTATAAAATGTTTCGGGGGTAGAATGAGCGGTGCGATTCGGGGCATCCTCCGGGCCGGTGAGCCGCTCAGCCTCCGCGTGAAGCGACCCACCTTTTTGAAAATGTAGTTTTGTTGTAAATAACTTCTTATTTTTATTTTTGTAATGTATATAGGTTTAAAAGATTGTTTTATATATCTATAGTGTTCGGAAAATGATTTTAAAGTTTGATTTGAAATTAGTTGTGGTGGACTTGATGTCGATTGTTGGATGTAAGGTAAATTAAATTGTTTTATTACAAGTGTTGTAAGTGGGACATGTCCAGAAAAGCGGGAGGAAACTGCAACCGATTTTTCTATAAAGGGTTTAATGTTTAAAGAAAAAAAAAAATTGTCTCACCATGTTTGATAAGATTTTAATGGAAACAAATAGCTGTAAATGGGTTCACTCAGATTCACTTTTAAAAGGTTTAAAAGAATGAAAGTTTTTTGAATGGTAGGAGTGTGGAGGGTCCCGAGTTAGGAAAGAAACCACAGGGTTAGGTCCTTCAACATGGTATCAGAGCCCAAGATTTTGGAAAATGTTTTGGTGTTTTGAAAAGTCTCACGTCTAAAATGATTTAATGTTTGATTTAAAAAGGTGCCGATTTATTTTAATAATTTAAATATGTCATATGGTGTATAACATATGATATGTTTAAATGTTACAGAAAATGCGTCGTTGAGGCCGTCCAGCCATGTGGAAGTTCTGCCAGTCGTGCACTCGGTAGAGAACAAATAGATGGTATGTTAATGTTCCTATTCCCATACGTTCCTTGAGCCTTCACGGGAGGATCATCCAAATCCTCTAGAGCTAAGCGGGAGTTAATATAAGCTTTATGGATGGCTTAGATTTTAGCCACGGCATTTAAATCGGCCCGTGGTGACGGTGTCCATTGAGAGGCAAAGAAATTAGAGTGAAAGTATGATGGAATAGGGGATCTGAGAAAGGCATGATGTGGCTGAGAGCAATAGGGAGGGTGTTAGTGTTATGGAACCTGGAGTGAAGCGAGATGGTGACATACCTTTCCTATTGAGAGGCAGGCACTTGGCGGTGGAAGCGATGGGGCGATTTCGGAGGAACAATCTGGACTTAGTTTAAGGAGTTTCTCGGAAATTCTACCCTACGATTATAAAGATTAGAGAATTGAAGAATTTTTCAAGGAAGCTGGTAGGACCATGTTGTGGCTTGATTACGAAAGAGTTTGAACCCTAATGCGAAACATGTTCACTATTTAGTGACCACAGTGAAAAGTAAGAGGGTTTAATGGGCTGAGAAAAGAGGTCAAGAGCATTTTGGCGTCGATCTCTCCTTTTTCAAATATGGGCCAATTGGTTGAGGTGCCATTAGGATGAGAGGAGTTTAGGATTAGCTCCTCAGATTACCTGATTGGAGAGGGCCAAGAGATGGATCTACTTGGACTCAGGGTGGATCCGGTAAAATCAAAAAGAAGCGAGGGAGAAACCACCATGGGGAGGTGGTAAGGCGGTCAGCGCGGTCGGTCGAGTTAGTGAAACCAGTTGGCACGGAACTTCTACTTCAAACCCGAGAGACAATAGCGGGTAAGTGTGGGAGGGGTTCTGGGGGAATACGGATGGGAATGATATTTTATTACGGATGTGGACAATCAAGACATTTTACAAGAATGTCGCGGTTAGCCTCGGCGATGGGTCCTTCTGAAGTGGCACTGATACGAGGCCATTTTCAATTGGTAGAGTCGGGATAGGAGAGGGGCACCCGGTGGGGTTACTCCTTCCCGATAAGACCTAGTGTACCAGACAGAGAGTCGGCTAGAGAGGATCTCAGGCCGACCTATGACCCAGGCCAGGGTATTTGCGGTTACCAGCGGATCTTTGATCACGCTCCGATGTTGTGACCGGGGTATGATTTCCAATCTTTGGCCAAGTGATGCTCGTATTCTTATAGACCACAGATTTACACGTTTCTTTTATTTCTATGGGGTTTTATTTCAATGTTAATGTGGTCAGGCTATAGACTGGCATAGTGGTATCTCTTCCTCACCTGGGGATTCACGACTGCGAGAGAGTGTTTATATGGATAGCGGGGTGATTATTGGAGGCGGGAGTTTCGCGGACTTGATATTAGACATCCATGACTTTGATGTTATATTAGGCATGGATTGGCTATCTAGACATCATGCTACAATGGATTGTTATATAAAAGAGGTTAGGTTCTGCAGACCAGGGGAGATAGAGGTTGTGTTCTATGGGTTACAGAAGACACTACCTAACGATATTGCCCAATCTATGAAGCTAATAAGATGCTGCGGAAGTCATATCAAAGTGCCTTAATTGCCATTGAGGTGGGGATAGTGGTAGTTGAAATTTGGAAGATATTCCGGTGAGTCGAGGAATTCGGGATGTATTTCCAAAGGACCGGGTGTGCCTCCGGATAGAAAGATTGATTTTCAGTTGAATTGGCCACAGGGCCAGACGATCTAAGGCACCTTACAAGATATGAAACCACATTTAAGTTGAAAGAACGTAAAGTACAAATGGAAGAGCTTGTGAGTAAGGGTTTTGTGAAGTAGTACTTGTATAGGGAGCTCTGTACATTTGTGAAGAAAAGGATGGAAGTTTGAGATTGTGTATTGATCAGAGAGTTGGATAAAGTGACAATACAGAAATCAATACGACACCCAGTTGATGATCTTTTTGATCAATTACGAGGAAGCGAGGATATTTTGAAAATTGAAATGAGGTCGAGGGTTACCCATCAAGTAAAAGATCCGGTCGAGAGGATGTTCTAAGTGGCTTTAAGAACGCGTATGAGCATTCACGAATTCTTAGTCATGCCATTTGGACTAACTAATGCCCCAACTGTTTTTATGGATCTTATGAATAGGATCTTTTAGCCTTATTTAGATCAGTTTGTTATAGTATTCATTGATGACATTTTGATCTATTCAGGCAGTAAGGAAGATCATGAGGAGCATCTGAGAGGTGTTTTACAGATTCTGAGGGAAAAAAAGTTGTATGCCAAATTTAGTAAATGCTAGTTCTTGTTAGATAGTGTTGCCTTTCTAAGACATGTGATTTCGGCATGGGGTTTTACGATCCTCAGATTGAGGCAATGACCCGAAACCACCTACGAAGTGTGACAGGACTCTGAAGTTTTCCTAGAGTTTGGCAATTTACTATTGAAAGTTTGTTGGGGTTTTGAAGTTAAGCGGCTCCTTTGACTAAACCAGCAAAAGGAAGAGGAAAGTTTGTATGGTCGGAGGCATGTCGACCAAACCGATGAACTAAAATGGAAATTGACCTCAGCCGCAGTTCTTACACTTCCGTCGAGTAGGATGGATACTCCTGATTAATGTGAAGCTTCAAGGCAGGGCTTAGGGTGTGTGTTAATGCAACATGAAAACGTGATAGCATATGCTTCGAGACAATTGAAGAAGCATGAGTAGAATTATCCAACACACGACGTAGAGTTGGCTGCTGTAGTATTTTCTCTACGAATATGGAGGCATTACTTATATGAGGCTCCATGCATAATTTTTACAGATCACAAGAGCCTTTAATATTTATTCACACAGAATGAGTTAAATATGAGATAGAGGAGATGGGTTGAGCTCATTAAGGATTATGAGTGCACTATTGAGTACCGTCAGGAAAGGCTAATGTATTGGCGATGCTCTCGAGTAGAAATCTACGGGTTCCATATCTCACTTAAAGGTTGTATACCTCCCTAGACTTGTGGAATTGAGAATGCTTTAGGTGTGAGACTAGAGGATTAGCGATACTAGAACTACCTAGCTATTTCATGTTATTAAGTGCGATAGACAAGATAAAGGGAACTACGGACTCGAATCAGGCCGTGATGGGACTGAAAGGGAAGCCAGTGCAGGCAGGCGGGAGGGATTTTCGGTCTGAAGCGGATGGTACATTGATGATGGGCCACAAGTTGTCACGCACCGGATGGGGAGGATTAAGAAGAAATTATGGAAGAGGCTCACTCTTACGCATATCGCGATGCGTCAAGGGAAGCAACTAAATGTATCTTGAGGGAATAATACTAATGGAGGGGTATGAAGAAAGATGTTACAGAGTATGTCTCCAGATATCTCATTTGTCAGCAAGTCAAGGTTGGGCATCAAAGACCTATAGGGCTCTTACAGTCTCTTCCTATCCCTCAGTGGAAATGGGAGAAATCACGATGGATTTTGTGGTATGACTTCATGTTGCGGAGTGGTTATATGGCCAGCGATATGGGTGATTGTTGATAAGATTGAAGCGAAATCGGCTCATTTCCCTCACCAGATGAAAAAATAGTGACTCAGGTGAGGAAGTTGGCAAGTTATGTGAAAGAGATTGTACGACTTCACGGGTACCTTGTGCTCCCGATAGTATCAGTCCACGGTTTACTTCAGGTCGGCCCGAAGCTTACGAAGAGCTGGGTACTAAGTTACGTTCGGTATGACTTTCCATCCTTAGATGGATGGTCAATCTAAAAGAACCATACAGACATTGGAAGATATGCTCAAGGCTTGTGTGTTAGAGTTTAAAGGGAGTTGGGATAGATATCTACCATTAATGGAGTTTTCCTACAACAATAGTTATCAATCAAGCATTGAAATGGCGCCTTACGAGGCCTTATATGGAAGGAAGTGTAGAACTTCATTATGTTGGGATGAGGTAGGTGAGAGAAAAATTTTAGGTTCAAAAATTGTTTAGGTCATGACAGATAAAGTTAAGGTTATCAGGGATAGATTAAAGATAGCACAAGATCGATAGAAAGTTATCGCGATAGCAGAAGGAGAGATCAAAGATTTTAGACAGGATCAGTATTTTTGAGGATATTACCCTGGAAAGGGGTGTTGTGATTTGGAAAGAAAGGGAAGTTAAGTCCCCTCTATATGGGACCTTATGAGATTGTGGAAAGAATTGGGGAGGTAGCGTATCGGTTGAGGTTGCCACCTAAATTGGCCAGAATACATGATGTGTTTCATGTTTCTATGTTTCGAAAGTATATGGCAGATCCTTCACATGTGTTAAGAGATCAACCGGTTGAATTGAAAGAAGACTTGACTTATGAAGGGCCGGTTCAGTTGATGATCAAAGGATCGGAGTTCTTCGGAACAAAGTGATTCCTTTAGTGAAGGTGTTGTGGATGAATCATGGCAAAGAGAAAGCAACATGGGAACGTGAAGATCAGATGCAAACTCAATATACACACCTGTGTTTAGTTAGGTATGAAAATTAAATTTCGAGGACGAAATTTTTATAAGAGGAATTAGTGTAAAATACAGATTTAGGTTTCAATGAATAGTAAATTTCGTTTTCGATAAGTAGATATTTGATTGGAAACGGCCAAATGAATAGTAATTTTTAACAAATGAGTCCTGAAGAATCGAAAATGTTCAGAATATGGTATTGAGTCTAAAGAAATCGAAACAGATTAAAACGAAATTATGTTAAGGGGTGAAAATGCAATTTTTATGAAAAATGGCAAAACGGTAATTTGCCACAAAAATATGAAATTTTTCTAAACATCGGATGATGAAACAGACTTCATCATTGAATTCTTCTTGTGAAATCTAAATCCTTTGTGAATTTCATTAGGTCGTCACAGGTTAGTTTTTCCACGAATTCCAGGCGATGGGCGTCAGTGGACCCAGTAAGGATTTTTAGAAAATCCCAAAAAATGTCAAATATTTAAAAGAATGTCCATTTAAGATGGGATGGAACTAAAAGCAAGACGAAATAAATTATTTGAGCTGACAGGCAGAAAAGTGTGACACGTGGCTCGACATGAGCCATGTGTCCACATTATAAATATCTTAAAATATCTAAAAACCTCTCATTTTGGTCTCAGCCAAACCGTAAGAGAGAGAGAGAGAGAAGAAAACTTCTATCTTCGATTCACGGGATTTCATCGATCGAACTCGATGAATCCAGAAATTAAAGGCGATCTGCGGCGGGGGCTACGGCATTAGGTACCAAAATCAAGATTACGCCAATGTCCAAGGTTTGGGTTTCATAAATATGCGAAAGGTGGTGTCCGAGAAACCACGCTATTTGAGGTAGAGGTTTTTCCTACTTGGGTTAATTTAATACAAGGGTATGTGTGTGTCGAGGAGATGCTATCCGGTTTTCCTCGACCCCATGGCGTATTTTACGGCATAACTTGGCGTGTTTCATCAAATTAGGTGATTCAAATTTCTGTATACACAAGACTGATAGGAGAACATATCTCCTTGAAATAGGTTAATCCAAATTCCGATCCCTTTGGACTCAGAAATGCATTTGAAGTGGGTATGTTCGGGCGATTTTCACATTACGTTTTGGAACTCCATGGCGTATTTTAAGCATAACGGCCCATCACATATCCGAATTAAGTGATTTCAATTTCTAGATGAATTAGACCAATAGGAGACCATATTTCCTTGAAATAGGTCTATCCAAATTCCGATCCATTTGGACTCAGAAATGCATTCAAAGGGCTATGTTGGGGCCAGTTTACGGTTATGTTGAAAGCGAGTAGTCAGGTTGTTTAGGATATATCTTGAGTTTCGGTGATCCGATTTGGGTGATTCTAGTTGGAGAAGAACCCTAAGAACCGTATCTTCACATGAGTAAAAAGAACCAGTGTCAAATTATGGATTAATACCCCTGAAATTGGGTATCACAGACTGTTTCCAGTGTAAACAAAGTAAATTGACCAGTTATGAATGAAAAGGCCATAACTTCTTCGTCCGAACTCCGTTTTAGGTGTTCTTGGACTCTATGGAAAGCCCATTGAGTCAAGATTACAGCCATATTCCTGTGGAGGACAGAGGATGATCAAAACATGGCTGAAAATTTATGTTTTGCACCAAGTGTGCAGGTTGCTTGGTTATGTCGATGTGAATAGTCGGGTTTTGACATAACCATTTTATGGCATGTTGTGGGCTATTGTATTGGGTAGTAATTTCCATGAGTAGCATAAGAAAAGCATGAGAAACAAAAGAGGATGAGTTTAATTGGAAGTGATTAAATGCTTAAGGGTTGCTGGAAAGTATATTATATTTAATGGTTTAATTGAACATGATTAAGGTATGGATGTTAATGGATTTTATGGATAATGTGACTTGTAGGGGAAAGGTGATTAAGGACAAAGTTGGAGGTGGAAAGTTTTGTTTAAAGGAGGAAAAAGGACTTAAATGCTAAGGTGAGAAAATGTAAATGTTTATGAAAATATATATATTAATGTTTACCTATGTATATGTTTTCATATCTATGTTATAAATGTTCAAATGAAAAAAAGAAATGTGATTTTCTTGACTTTAAATTATGTTGAGAAAATATGAAATGATTATGGTTTCCATAGTTTTATAAAGCATGATTTGGTTTCATATGAAATGAAATGTTTATGAATATATATTTTATATATACATGTTTATATGAAAATGTTTGAATCCATGGTTACCACATGTTACAAGATAAAGTTTAAAGAGGAAGAGTCGACTAAAGTACTTTACGGGTGCATAATTTACATGGGAAAGGGTTAAATTTTTTATAGAGAGGAAGAGAATGATGCATATTGCCATGCATGTGAAAGAATGAAAAGTTTACCAACGCATAATGCTTGATTTATTCATAAGCGCAATGGTATTTAAAGAAGGCACGATTTATCGGGGTTCCTTTTAGGCCATCGGTGATCGTAAAATGTTTCTCGTAGGTTCTTTCATGAGCGACGGTGGTTAACGGTAGGGCGATTTCTCGGAGGTTCCTTTTGGGCCATCGTGATCGTAAAATTTGTTTCCTCTGAGGTTCTTTCATGGACCAGCGGTGGTTGCAGTGGCGGGATTCCATTGGATATAATGATTCAAAGAAAGAAAATATATTGAAATGATATGTTTATACAATTGTTTTACACATTGTAGTTGAACTATATGGAAAAGAAAGTAAATTAAATGTTTATGGAAATGAGATCTCTATAAAATTGTTTTTACCACATTTTGATGATTTAGATGATGTTGAGTGGCCGCGAAAGGAAAAAATACAAAGTAAATGTTTATGGAAATGAGATCTACATACAATTGTTTTAAGTGTATTTGAGCTATATCACGGAAAAATTATTTCTTATGGGCGTACTCTCTTGAGCTCCTTTAGTTCATCCTTTTTCCGAATGTTTTTATAAAAAAATCATTTTCGGGGCGAGATTGGCGGTGCGGGTTCAGAGCATCCTGGGCTAGTGACACTTCGCCTCACGTGATGACCACCTTTTTTTTTTGAAAATGTATAAGTTTTGTTGTAAATAACTATTTGTATTTTCTTATTTGTAATGTATATAGGTTTTAAAAAGATTGTTTATATATCTATAGTGTTCGAGGAAAATGATTTTAAGTTTGATTTGAAGTGGTTGTGGTGGACTTAGTGTCCCATTGTGGATGGAGTAAATTAAATTGTTTTATTACAAGTGTTGTAAATTGGGACATGTCAGAAAAATAGAAATATGTCAGTTTTACATAAAGGGTTTAATGTTTAAAAGAAAAAAATTAAAATTTGTCCCACCATGTTTGATAATATTTTAATGGAAAGCGTAGCAGTATAATAGTTTATTTCAGTAGATTCACTTTTAAAAAGGTTTAAAGAAATGAAAGTTTTTTTCGAATCCGTGGGTCAGGAGAAGTCCCAAGGTTAGGAAAAGAAGCAGGTTGAGTCCCTTCCTAGATGTTATTGACAATAATGACATGTTTAAAAAAAAGGTACTCATTAACAATATTACATAAAAATAATTTATAATAAAATGAAGTCATAAGATTATTAACAATATTTTCATAAGAATATGGTGAGTGAATAGAGAAGGAATGAGGTGGCGAGAATTTAGAAAATAATAAAATAATAATAATAATAATAATAAATGTTATGAGTGGTGGGCCCCACCACTAAAGAAAGGCAAAAAGTGAGAAACAATCATTCTCTCCTCTCTTTTTTTTCCTTCCACGTTCTCTTCTTTCTTCCCCTTCTTTCACCCTCTTCGTCTTCTTCCGTCTCTTCTTATTTCTTGTCATTCTTGTAATACCCACTAATTGAAACGTTGTAAGTTATAACGTCAAGAACCGTCCTAGACTGTTCCAGAATTTCCGTAACCCTATCGGCCTTCCTGGTGCTTTCCGATCGACAAAACCTCTAGTAGGCTTGCCTTTTGGTTTCAATATCAGAATCTGCCCTTAGAAAGCCACATTCTCAAAGAATTTAAACCCATCCTCCAGTTCCCCATTTCTAACTAAACAATGAAAATGATTACTCTCATGTTCCTCAATATTATAGAATTTGATGTGACACCACCTCAAATGATCACGCTGGATTTTCTCAGTATGAGACAGCTTGCCATTGGAACTAAAAATATAAACTCAGAGCAACTAAAAATGGATTTTCTTTTACACCCATTTCTATTAGCATCAAATAAAGCAAGAAAGCGAGTTTTGTACTCGAAAACAAAAAATTTAGTGAGGCTGACTGATTGTTTTTACAAGGCTCTCTGAGAAATTACTTCAATAAGTAAAAACCCTCATGGGTTTAGCTCATAGGTACTACCAAATCCATTCAGTCATACTCGTATTAAAAAGGAGTTCAAATGAAACTCAAACATTCATCATTATGAGAAAATGTTAATTGGAACGAAGCAACAGATATCCGAATGTCCTTTTGTACATAAAAAAAATGAGTTTAGAGAGGGAAAAACAGGGAAAGAGTGCTTACAGTGTTACGTGTTCTAAGAAGTGAGAATAGTACAACCCAGGATGCTATATGAAGTTCTCTAAGTCTCAATACCTGCACTCCCCACTCCGCCTCGCTTTCCTAATCGTTAAATCTCTACTCTTCAACACCACTGCTAGCAAAAACGCTCTCAGATATAGCTTCTCTTCTCCCGTAAAGGTATTCTTTCCTTTCTCAAAGCTCCTCCCTCTGTTTTCTTTCTTTTTTCATTTTCCTCCCCCTCTTACTCTCTCCTGTCCGCCTCTCAAAAAGATCCTATGACACCCATCAGGAAGTAATTTTTAATTTTTAAAAAAAAATTTGAATAGTAATCCATAATTAATGTTTAGTGTACGGTATGTGAGCATTGACCCGGCTTGAGTGCACAACACTATACCTTTGGCATGATCTAGGTCGTGTGCATAGTGCATGCACAGTGCACCTTGTCGCTACCTTACCTTGTGCGTTGTCGTGACGCGTGCGCGCTATCCACTTCGTCACTGCGGCGTTCTTTTGGTCTGTCGTCTTGGCGTTGCTCGGCTCTATCATGTCGTTCTTTGCGCTCTATCGTGCGTTCTGCTCGCTCTGTCTCGACACGCCCAACTCTCAGGCCATGTCGCGACCCAAAAGCCCAGGTCGCGACACTAAGCGGCCAACCCTATCGCCAACCCTGTCGTGACAAAGAAGTTTACGTCATGTGGAGAGATTCTCTGTCGCGACGGGGCTCTCTGTCCACCTGCATGTGGCTCGGTCGCATTCCACGGGTTTCGCGGTCATGCCTGTTGGTGCGCACCCCTTCTGTTGGCACGACCTACGCACTTCATGTCGCGACTGAGAGTACACTCCTCAAGCTGACCAACTCTGTCGCGATACAGCGACCCAATAAGCAGGTGTGAGCACAAGGTCATCCACGCAGCCCAACTTCCCCTGTTGCAACACTAAGGTAGGTGTCGACGAAATCCACCCGATTCTGCCATGATAGAGTTCTTCATTTGTGCGCCCGGGCTCGGCCGCGTGTAACACACCCTGCGGCTCATGCGCCTGGCGCTCGATCGTGCGCGCCAAAGTGCTAGTTTGTGCTTGTATGAGCGCTCACATTATACGCCATGCCTTTCTATCCACAGCACCACTTGTTGTGTCGCGACTAAAAAACTTGAAATGGGCGTAGCCAACTCCATTTATCACACGCACTTTTCCTTTTGTTCTACCTATTATAAAACCAACAGAAAATTGCCTTATTACTACAAAGGCTTCTAGAACCTGGAAAACTCAACAAAATGTAGTCATTATACAAAAAGGAGTTAAATTACAATTTGTCTTTAATTACAAATTACAAAAACTGGGTCTTCTACCCAAATTTTTACAGATTACAAAAATTATGTCTTCCACCCATATTTTGTTTTTACAAAATACAGAAATAAGGCTAAATCTTGCCATTTCTTTGCCTCTAAGGCCTCAGATGCGTCCCATCCCCAGGCGTTCCTTTAGTACCTAAAATTGTTATTCCCACGACGAGGTGAGCAATGCCCAGTAGTTGAATTTTCCTACATGGGTTACTCCCCACCTAAGTGCTCATGCAATGACAACCACACACATTCAAGTAAAATGATGCACATTTCTACCTGAATATCTACATGCCTCGTCCCATGCCTCGAGTCCTTACTGACTCCCTCACATATGCATTTTCCATGTATGAAAACCATTTTCAAAACAAAGATATTTGCTTTTATCTGTGGACAATCCTCCGATATAAATAGTGGACATACTCCGATAATCTACTTTGTGGGTGACACCCCCACCCCTCCCCAGCGGCGGGTGTCTTGAAGCCACCCCATAAATCCCCGATCGTTACCTCTAACGACTGAAATTCTAATGACGAGAAGTCGTGTTGCTCGTATAAAATTTTTTCCTTTTCTAACTTGTGATTTGATAAAATCTCAGTAGCATATCAACTGCATAAAGGACATATTCCAAATCTTGTAGACACAATTTACACTTTTCCAAATATGGCAACCATGCTACGTTCTTTCAAAAGAGCCTCAGGCTCAACATATTTTCACAAAACTACACTATGTACATACATATATTCCACTATACAAATTCAAAATATTTCCTTACAAAAGATTGTTAATCGGCGCGATACTAAAGTCGAGAGAATCTAATATGCTCCGGCGTCGGCGTGCTGTACTTGAAATATTTTTAAAGCGACAAAATAATGAGCTAGCGAGCTCGGTGAGTGCATCTTTATCAAATGTTTGCTTTTTCGGAAAATGTCTCAAAGCGTAAAGCTCTCTTTTCAAGACATTTTCGAAACCTTGCTTTGCTTTTAAAGTTTCTAAAACTTTCATGCTTGCTTACTTGCTGCTGCTTTTAACAAAGTTTAAAACTTTGCATACTTGCTTGCTTTCTTTGCTTTTCTTTAAAAGTTTCTAAAAATTTTCATACTTGCTTGCTTGCTTTGCTTTTCTTTAAAAGTTTCTAAAACTTTTCATACTTGCTGGCTTGGTTTGCTTTTCTTTAAAAGTTTATAAAACTTTTCATAAACGCGGGTGCCTAGGCTTCGACCGCTTGCTTTTAAAGTTTATAAAACTTTCCATGAACACGGGAGCCTAGGCTTCTATTGTGTCGGTGTTTCTTACTTTCCAGTGGTTGATTTTCAAAACTGTATGAAAAACACTTATAATTAATTATCAACCACTGGAGGCCTTTCTTACTTGTTGTACCCTAGTAAACACGGGAGCCTGATGTCACGGACTTAGTTTCCCTGCTAAGCTCCCGTGCGGCACTTAGACAACTCACCCCTCGGATGTTGCTAAGTCAACTCCGCTTACCTTGCTTCTTGCTTCGGCTACCCACGGCTAGAGCGAAGAGAACTTGGATAACACTCGAAAGGAAGGGTGCTCTTTATTGAAGAATGACTCTTTACAATGCTTTGAGAGCTCTTAGCTTGGTGGTTTTTGCAAATAGAGCCACCACCTCCTTATATAGCCACCTATGGAAGTGTGTAGAACCTTTGAAGGTTCCCCACAAACCCTAAGAATTCTAGAATATTCTTCTATGTACAAATATGTACAAAGAGGTCTCTAGAAGAACCTAGATGATCTCCTTCCCTTCCATGCCCCTTCCACCTGAAATGTGGACTTCTCGAGTCTTCTAGAACCTTCCATATCTTTCTAGCAAAGGGAGGTCTCTCGAGTCTCTAGAATCTTCCCACCTCCTATATAAGCCCTCATGGCTCCACCACCTTGATCAAGAGGGCTTTCCATGTGTGGTGTGACTTCTCCCCCACGAAGCATGAGGACCGTCCTCGTCGATCTTTCGGCAAAGCTTGTTCGATCTGTTTTGGGCCCCTCTAAAAATGTCTGCTAGCTCCAGCCAAGCCGCTCTGCAGTAGTCCGCTTCCTTCACTAAGTATTCTTTGTAGGGCTGAAAGTTATTCTTCCTCAGGACCCAGTCTGCCATGATGTAGTCCACCTCCTTATCATAGGACGTGACTACTGCTGTGGGTGCCCTTGTAGAGATTCCTCGGCCTAGATCCTCCTTATCTTCATGGTAGGGCTTTAGATTGCTGACGTGGAAGACAAGATGAATCTTTAGCCTTGGCGGTAACTGTTCGTCTTTTTCTATATAGACTAAAACCCCTCAAAATAACACAGCTACCAGAGCCTTACAATTCTCTTATACCCATGTCATTTTGGATAATTTGGCTTGCTAAAATAATTTTCTCTTAATGTTCAGGATTAAAAAGTAAGGGTTCGGTCTGTAGCCTTGCCAAGTGCCACCAGTCATACAAGTAGTAAATGCGAGATATAAGTCGGTGTCATTCCCACGATTGATAGAGAATTGCAGTCCAACTACCCAAACTACTAAAATTTCATACTATTTGGACTCAAAACTCGGTGAAAATTTTATCGAAACAACAAAAATTAAAATCCTATACTGTGAACATGCTTCAAATTAAACTAAACAAAAGTGAATGACTAAAAATAAATTGTACATAAAAGAATGGATTGAATCAGTTTACTGTGAGAAACGAAAAAAAAAACATCAATGAAATACAATGGAACAGTCAATTCCAGCACTATGTCCATTACTCTGTTTTATGTATGGATCTGATTTTTGTCCAAGATTTTCTAATTATTGGAATTAGATCTCTCCGTTTTCACTGATTTAATATCCTTGCTTCTCTCGAAGACAAGATCAAACCAGCTACCCGTATTCCACATTTTCTTGCAAGATCTAGGTATTTTTCTCTTTCGATACTTCACACCCATTTCCTGTTGTGTGAACTTTAACTTCACCTTCCCGAGTTTTGGCTAAGTTTCTACTACTTAATTGGTGGCTCATCCTTCGGATCTATGAAACATCCCTTTTCCCTTTAT
Organism: Tetrastigma voinierianum; assembly: GCA_016808115.1. Lineage (NCBI taxonomy): Eukaryota > Viridiplantae > Streptophyta > Magnoliopsida > Vitales > Vitaceae > Tetrastigma > Tetrastigma voinierianum. The sequence goes on from JAEQBH010002505.1 coordinate 84,426, forward strand.
TAGATCTAAGCTAACACGGGGATTGGAACCTATCCTTAGATTAAAATTGAACTCGATGATTTATATTATTAAATACACTACCTCGACTTCAATTATGAGCGAGATGGGGGTTTATCAAAATGAACTCGGAGCTCAGCGGATCGTCAATAATAGTCGAACATACCGAGAAAGAAATGCTCTCAACTCTGGGAATCTCCATCTACATTGTCACGGGGGCATCCTGGATATCGGAGTAAGATGCATTCCCTCAAGTTGGTACTAGAGTACTACTATTTGGAACTTATCATTAAAACGACACCGATTAAGTAAAACTAAACCCAATTAATTCTCATGCAAGTATGCGGAAAAACGTAACTAAAATGTAAAATCAAATCCGGTTGGCTGCGCTACGATTCTTGCATTGCGAATCAAAAATGGAGTCATAGATAACGATACAACCATATCGCTGCAATAAATCGAAAAGAAATGAATTCGAGAGAATTTATGCAGATTTCATAAATTTCCCGACCCGATATCTTGAAGAAAATATAACATAACTAACAATCCAGCTCTAATCGTCTCTGCACAGTTCGCAGATTCAAATCCAGAAAATAAAACTAAAAAATAAAACTAAAATAAAATCTGCTCTATAATATACCTTTGAGTTTCCTCTTCTTTTCCTTTCTTTGGGTAGTGAAGGAGAAAATCTACTTTACTATTCGAAATCTCTCTATTTATGCGCCGAAAAGAAAAGAAAGCGGGCGAATCCCCGAAAATACCGGGTGGAAATCTAGATAAAGCCCGACCTTTGTTCTATGTCTCGACCTCAAGTTGATGTCGCGACATAGAATTCTCTTGATGGCTCATGATCAATCGCGACCTCTTCCTTTCAGATTTACCCAGCTTTGTTTGTCTTTCAACGGCTTTTTATTAGTGAATTGGCGTCTTTTGTGGTCTCGGCCTCTTATGCTCGATGTTCGCCGGTGTTGATGTCGCGACCTCGGGTTGATGTCGCGACATCATTCTTCCTATTCTTCCAGTGCGTGTTAGGACGCCGGTTTTAGGTTGCGTACCTTCTTTATTTGTAAGCGGCTTCATGTTGCTTGACTTTGATTCCTTGTTGCGAATTATGTTCTTTGGTTTTCTTGTCTTCATAACTTTCAATTTTATGTCAGCGACCTCATGGTGATATCGCGACCTCTTCTATTCCATTTCTTTTCTTGAGTTGCAACCTCGGTTCCACGTTATGGCGATTTCTTTCTTCAAACTCTTTTCCAATTCGCGGCCTCCAATTGCATGTCACGACGCCAATTTCTTTGCTTTCGATTTTTCTTGGGTTGCGACTTGAATGATTGTGGTCGCGACATCATACGCTCATTGACTTTTTAAAAGGTTGCAAGCGCTCGGTTCCTTGGCAGAATTGCTTCCATCGACTCACGGGTTCGCGACCACCTCTTTGACCTTGTTTAGGTTGCACTTTGAATCTTATTATTTTATGTCGCGACCTGAGTTGATGTCGCGACATGAAATGGAACTTAGTATAAAAACTAGTTGCAACCTCTTTTCTTTTGCAAAGACTTCTCTTGTGGCTTCATAGACGAATTCTAATTCGCGACCTCAAGTTGATGTCGCGACATCAATTTCTTCTCTTGATTGTTTCCTTTAGTCTCAATCACGTTTTTCTTTGTCGCAACTTCCTTTTTCAAGTCACGACTTCACTTGTTCACGTTTCAATTTCTTCTTCAAAGCCAAATTTGTTGCTGTCGTGACTTGGAATTCTTTGGAAAGCCCCAGGCTTGTCGACAAATTCCTCATTGTGATCTCAATTAGCTGTGGGCTGATTTCTTCGATTTTGCTAAATTTTTGATTTTTTCTTTGTATTTTCCTGCAATTTGAAATTTGAGTCAATTATCACTTTTCTGCAAACAATTCAACATTATTCTCATAATAAAATCAGAAAAATGAATTAAAAATCTGATGAGTTTTTGGACTCATCAAATTCCCCCAAACTTAAAATTTTGCTTGTCTGACGAAAGAGAAAGGATTGTTTGTCCTAAAACAAATAAGCTTAGAAAAATTTTTAAGGACATTTTTCTTATTCGTACCACAGTCTTTCCCATTCCACCTTTTTGAACTGGAATTAAGAGCTACCAACATTATTTTAAATTTCAGTTTTGATGCAAGAACAAGACATGGTATACTTTTAACATAAAATTTCTTGATAAACTAATGTATTTAAACAGTTTGTTTTACAAGTCTTGTTCTGTGTGTGTGTGCAGGTCATCAATCCTTTTCATCTTCATGTTGAATTTAGTTAATCTTTTGGGAGTTTCTTAGATGTTGTCAAAGTCCATAAATTTGTTTTCATATTGATCTCCCACTAATGTGGAAAAATTGAATTCAGCCTTCAAAATCAATAGGGTCTTCGGTCTTGTAATGTTGGAGCTTGGAAGTATTAATTGGGTAGATAATGGAAAATTTTAGGTTGTAAATTACCCGATTTCCATCTTTTCCCTACACTTGTTGCCTCGACTTTCACCTTTTTCTTCTTTGTTCTTCTTGATTCTCCTCAATCTTGCTTTGATTCATCTTTTTGAATTCTTTTATGGAATTTCAATTTCCATATATAATTGATTCGGAAAGATTCCTTTGATGCTCACTCCTTTGCTTTTTATTCTTCACAGATTTGGAGATAGTGCAATGTTTGTCTTCTTAGGCTTTCTATTACTCTTAGAGAACTTTGGGCTGTAAACTCCCCATACCAATTGGCATTAGGGTGCTGGGTGTTAAAACACCCCTACGAGGCTTAATTGTTCGAGAAATAGGCCCTGAAGACAAAACTTATTTCACTAATTTCTGCTTCTTTACCTCTTCCAATCATACATTGTCAAAATTTGGAAATATTGTTTCCCCAATTAGTTTCTTCAGCTATACTAAACTTTTCGAAGGCTGATTTGGATAAATTGGGCTGCTCTTTGCGGGTTTATTGCAAGGGAAGGGAATTTCGGTTTTAGGTTCTTTGTTTATTCAATGAAGAAATAAGGTTTATTTGGCTCCAAATCAAGGAACTAGAGGCTTAATAGTAAGCATATTTTGAGGTATGCTTAGAAGGCTCAGCACCAAGGATGGCCTCTATCATTTCTTGTTGCCTGTTTTCACCTAGGATTTCGCCTCGATACGATAATCAAACAAGTTCTAGGACTATGGACTCTAAATCCGAATCTCGAAGATGTCCTTAATTCACATCCAAAAGTTTCATAAGTTTTGTTGACTAAGTGTATTATTTCTTCAAGACTTGTATTTATTTGCATTTACTTACATTATTTTAACTTGTTTTGTTCCATCGTGATAACCAATTTTCCAATTTTTGCAAACTAAAGCTGAATTTAAATAAAACGAATAATACTCCTAATTTCGGTTTTAATTATTAGAATACAGTTCTTTCCAAATTTACGTTCTTAGGAAGAACATAATTATTTATTTGATTCCTAAACCAGAAGAAAATGACACGAAACAAAATTTAGATATCATGAACGGTAAATCAATTTGCAGAGTCGCGAAATTTTATTCGAATATTAGAATAATTCGATATTGTACAATCTGCTTTCTTTACAAATAAAAGCGCAACTAAATTCAGAAATGCTCGCATTTCTTGATCTAAAATCCTATATCTTCCGCAGAAGATTCACGGCTCTTGCTTCAAAATTTAGTTCCACGGACCTTGAGCTCTCTAAGTGATTCGGAGTTAACGAGGTCGTTCAACAAATTGGAGCTTTTCTCCATTTTTCTTTGGAGCTGCGGTGATGGGTTCTATTAACCCTTCTTCCATTCCCCTTCCCATCAACCACTTTCTTGATTACACCATTTTATGGAACAAAGAATGGAATTGGTTTGTTTAGACTCCATTCATTCCATAAAATGCGTGTTCGCAACCTTGGGCTCTTCTTTTCTCTCAGTCCCTTTTCTCCATTCTCTTCGTTTATTTTCCCTTGTTTACTCTCATCCTTTTATAGTGAATTGAGTCTAGGTAGAGACACAAGGCCATTTATTCTTTCTTTAAATTCTGATGAAAGTGGATCAATGGGTTCTCTCAGGTACACTCTTGATAATTTCAGCTGAAGTTTTGGCATATCCTTGATCAGTATTTGATAGTTTCTTGACTAACCTTCTGATTATTCTCTCATTGTTACTAAACAAGTAGATTAAATCGGGTAATTTTATTTCTTTGATTCTTATATTTATTAATGCTGATGAATGTTTTCGCGAGTTTAGGTGAATTCTGCGGTTGATGGATTTTGAATGAGAATATCTGGCCCAGGTTTAATGTCATGCGACATTTGGGAATTAATGCATTAACTATTGGGCCACTAAATTAATGTTTGCAATGACTTTATTATTTTTCAATAGTGCAGTGAAGACTTAAAATTCCATGTCGTGACCTAAAATTTAGGTCACAGCGGGGAAAATTTTCAACCTAAAAGTTGTTCTTTCCCTCCTTTTATTTCGATTGTGACCTCAATTTCATTGTCGACTTTCTTTTCCACTTCTTATTCTTCACATCCAGCACTCTTGGTTGCCACTTTTGAATTAATGTTGCTACCCAAAACAAAAACACTCAAATTCTCAGCAATTGCAATTTATTCAATTCCACTCAAAACAACTACAACTCAATTCATCTTCATTATGCAAAAATTCAACAAATTTCACTATGCATCATATTCAAAATTTAAGCACCCAAAACAAGATAAAAATTCCCCCAAACTTTCAATCATGCTATATCAAAGAAAAATTTAAAAATTCAAAACAAGAAGAAAAAGAAAACTTCCCCTTTTTGGTCTTTTATGCTGATTAAAGTTTGATTTGATTCTCTCCCTTTTTACCTGATCTTCATTGTCTTGCAAAACTAAAAAAAAAAAAAATATTTACCTACTCTTTAATCAAAAAATTAGTAAAATCACAATAAGCTATTAAATTTAAGCAAAATTGTAAACTATAACAAGAAAAATTAAAATCAAGCGTTAATCTTGGATTGCCTTCCTGAATTTGCTCAATTTTAGTCTTTAGCTGGACTCTCTGCTGCCTTTGTTCTGTTTCTTCAATTTTCTTCATTGAGGAACTAAGGGTTTATCTTCGATTGCTTTTTTCCTAAGATAATCTTTAATCTCGACCATTAACTTTGAACTCCTCATGATTCTTGGTTACGGTGTCAGCGCTGAAATTGTGCTTGATACCACTATAAATGGTCCACTCCATTTGGACTTCGACTTTCTGGAAAGAGTCTTAATGCAGGTTGAATAACAAGACACGATCTCATGCCATGGCAATTCCCTCCTCAAAATTAGATTGATCATGCCATTTTTGTTTTATCCTTGAGTGGCACTATCATAGGCTTCATTCTCAAACTCTTCCAATTCATTTAGCGGAGTAGCCTATCTTCTTTAAGCGACTTTAAAATCAAAAATTTAAGCTTCCGTGGCCCCTGGCACATATTCTAGCTCGAGGTAGGTGACAAGGTTTTCAAAGACAAGTACGCCTGGGGACATTCCAATGGGAGTTTAAACGGTCTGTATGCCCGTAGTGCATCATCGGCTTGAACCGATCTCTCAGCGAACTTACGGTCTTTTCGAATTTTCTTTATTTCCTTTGTTGGAAATTTCAACACCCTATTGTTTGAGGATGATAAGCCAAGCTCATAATGTGTTTGATACCATATCTGCTCATGAGTTTGTAACACCTTATTTGCAAAATGGCTTCCTCCATCACTAATTATAAACCCCACAACTGCTGAGAATATTTCTTTGTAAAAACCCCACAACTGTATTAGCATCATTCTTTAGACATGCTGCTGCTTCTACCCATTTCTTAACTGAATTGCCATGCAGTCTTTTGGGTTCTTCTGAGTGCCACTAGGGAATGTACCCTTATACGATTTGGCATATTCGGGACGGTCTTACTTGTGTCTCTAAATTTTTATTGAGTAGCATTCTTCGAAACATTTAGTGTCGAGACTTGATTCAAGTTAGATAGTTTACATTCATGGAATTGTAATAGCCTCTTATTTATCCCCGTAGGCTGCGGCATACATTCTTCAATGGTTGGGTTCTCCTCGACCACGATATTCATTTACTTCAACTCCTTGTTCTTCTTCTTTGGAACCTTGGTGGGCTGGCGGTATCCTTGTTGAGGATGTTGTCCCTGCCTTGGGTCGTGTAATGCCCCTCCACCATATGAGAAATTCTCATGGTTCCTTAGTGCTGGATTGTGGTGTGTGGGCAGGTTAGGATTTGGCTTGAAATGATAACTTCTTTGCTCGTTAACGTACTTAACCTCCTCAGCACCATAAGAATATTCTTATGTTGGCACGTCAGCACTTCTTCTCATTAGTTCTCTTTCCACTGCTCCTATTTCATGAGCAGTGTGCATCTTTCTCTCTTGTTTGTCCATCCACATGCATTATGGCATCGACTGCTTCCATGGGCTGTCATCTTTTCGGCTCATGGCCCTTTTCCTCTCTTTGCTTCCTCTCTTGAAAACCGGATGGAGCTTTCATATTGCATTTGCTAAATCTTGATCGGATCTCTCGCCTCTTCAGCACTTTTTCGTTTGAATGCTCCACAGCATGAAGCATCGATAATGCCCTTAGATGTATCATTTAAAGCATGATACACTATGTCCATATGGGTCTTCAAATCTATTCCATGCATCGGGCACCTCTTTAGCAACCTCTTGAATCTTTCCCAAGCTACATATAGGCTCTCATCTTCCGCATTTGGGAATATTATTATCTCTCTTCGTCTACGAAGTGAGAGATGGGGAAAGAATCTACCAGTGGCTTCTAACTACTTTGCCCAGCATCAGCGGGAACCATATGGTAATGATTCATACCATGTGGCTGCTATATCTCTCAAAGAAATGGGAAGAGATGCGGTTTTATCACCTGCAGTCTCCTGTAGTTCCCTTCCTTTGTATTTGCCATCCTGAGAAATCTTCCCAGGTGTTCATTTGGGTCTTCGATTGGGATGACCGGGTAAGCTATTGGCTGAACCATTGTAATTAAAAGGCGCTTTAGTTCAAAATTATTTACCATCCCGCGGTAGGGGAAAAGAACATGCAGTTAGAGAATATTCTTCTGAATAATAGGCCTCGAAATCCTCCATTGTGTCGTGTGGGGAGCCTTACATTTCAGCGTCCTCTGTTCCTACGTTTGGTCATGTCTCTCTTACGCCATAGGCGCTGCGTTCTACGCTCTTTTTTGTCTTTCTTAAGCTCCTGAGTGTTCTTTCCTAATTCGGTGTCTGTTGGAATCGAATTCGGAACCACATTTCCTATGCATTAAAGAGTTTTCTGAAATCAAAGCATACTTTCGGATTAATAGAAGTTAGTCAAACTAAAAAAAAAAATTTCGGTATGGCTTGTTAAAAATTAGTAGTGATGTAGCCACTTTGCTTGAAAAGCTATTTTTGTTCTTTTCTTAAAAATGTCAATTTAGTATTTCCCTTCTTTGGTCGGGATGATCTAATTAATTCTTTTTAATCCCGACAGCAGTATCATAAAAACATTCGCCTTTTCTATATAGACTAAAACCCCTCAAAATAACACAGCTACCAGAGCCTTACAATTCTCTTATACACATGTCACTTTGGATAATTTGGCTTGCTAAAATAATTTTCTCTTAATGTTCAGGATTAAAAAATAAGGGTTCAGTCTATGGCACTGCAAGTGCACAAGTCATACAAGTAGTAAATGCGAATGTGAAGTCGGGTATCATTCAGAGAGATTGATAAGAAATTCTGGTCGACACGACTACTAAAATTTCATACTATTTGGACTCAAAACTCATAGTGAAAATTTTACAGCCGAGAAAGCATTAAAAAATTAAAATCTATGCTGTGAATATCACTCAAATTCACTTGAAACAAAAGTGAATGACTAAAAATAAATTGTACATAAAGAATGGATTGAATCGAGTTCTTTGTGGCTTGAAAAAAAACATCGATAATCTGATGGAGCAGTCAGTTCGGCACTATGTCCATTGCACTACATTCTATCATATGGATCTGATTTTGTCAAGATTTTCCTAATTATTGGAATTGGATCTTTCCGTTTTCAGCGATTTAATATCCTTGCTTCTCGAAGACAAAGATCAAACCGACTACCCGTATTCCACATTTTCTTGCGAATCAGGGTATTTTTCTTTCTCTCGATACTTCACCCAGCTGCTGTTGGCCAATGAACTTTAACTTCACCTTCGAGATTTTAGCTAAGTTTCTACTGCCAATTAGTGGCTCATCCTTGAATCTATAGGCTTGTCCCTTTCCCTTGATTAGATCTAAGCTAACACGGGGATTGGAACCTATCATACTTAGATTAATTGAACTCTCGATGATTTATATTGTTAAATACACCCCTCGACTTCAATTATGACGAATGGAGTTTATCAAAATATCTCGAGCTCGGCGGTTCGTCAATAATAGTCGAACATACCCCGAAGAATCTCTCAACTCGGAATCTCAAATCTACATTGTCGCTCGATCACGAATATCAGTCAAGAATGTTCCTCAGATTATTTGATTTTCTTGAACATCCATTGAGCAAAAAGCACCGATTAAGTAAAAACTAAACCCAAATTAATTCTCATAAATGTGCGGAAGGCGTAACTAAATGTAAATCAAATCCCGGTTGAAATTTGCTCACGATTCGCATTGCGAATCAAGAAATGGAGTCGATAGCGTACGAAACCAATAGCTATGTCATCCCGAAAGAAATAGATTCGAGAAATTTGTCTAGATTTCATAAATTTCAAGCTGATATCTTGAAGAAAATATAAGAACTAACAATCTAGCTCCTAATCGTCTACGCACCAATTCATATTCAAATCCGAGAAAATAAAACTAAAAATAAAACTAAAATAAAATCTACTCTATAATATGTGAGTTCCTCTTCTTTTCCCTTTAGCTGGGTAGTCAGGAGAAAAATTACTTTACTATTATCTCTATTTATGCATCCAAAAAAGAAAAAAGAAAGCTGGGTCGAATCCCCGAAATACTCCGGTGGAAATCGGATAAAAGCCCGACCTTGTTCTATGTCGCGACCTCCAAGTTGATGTCGCGACATCGTCTTCCTATTCTTCCGGCGTCTATGTTCTGACATGTCGGTTTTAGGTTGCGACCACCTTCTTTAATTTTAATAGCGACTTCATATTATGACTTTGATTCCTTGTTACATGGCGAATACATTTGGTGGTTTCTTGTCTTCATAACTTTCAATTTTATGTCGCGACCTCTTCTGCTTTCCATTTCTTTTCTTCAGGTTGCAACCTCAGTTCCACGTTGTAACTGATTTCTTTCTTCCCAACTCTTTTCCAGGTCGCGACCTCAATTACATGTCAGCGACATCAATTTCTTCTGCTCAACTTTTCTTGGTCGCGGCACGAATGATTGAATCGCGACATCAACACGCTCATTGACTTTTAAAAGGTTGCAAGCTCGGTTCCTTGGCAAGTGCTTCTATCGACCTTCTGAGTTAGACCTCTTTGACAACATTTTCGGTTGCACTTTGAATCTTTGTTATTTTTTATGTCGACCTCGAGTTGATGTCGCGACATGAAATAGAGCTTAGTATAAAAACTAGTTGCAACCTGCTTTCTTAAAGACTTCTCTTGTGGCTTTATAGACGAATTAAATTCGCGACCTCAAAAGTTGATGTCATTGCATCAATTCTTCTCTTTATTGTTTCCTTTAGTCTCGATCACGTTTTTCAGCATCATGACTTCCTTTTTGATCACGACTTCACTTGTTCGTGTTTTAGTTCTTCAAAGCCAAATTTATTTCTTTGTCATTGACTTGGAATTCTTGAGGCTGAGCTTCTTGTCGCGACTTAAATTCTCGTAGTGACCTCAATTACTTTACTTGATGATTTCTTCGATTTTGCTAAAATTTGATTTTTAACTGTATTTTCTATGATTTGAAATTTGAGTCAATTATCACTTCTGCCGAGCAATTCAACATTATTCTCATAATAAACTCAGAAAAATGAATTAAAAATCTAATGAGTTTTTGGACTCATCAGTAACTCGACCTTGTAGGACACCTTACCAACCAGTCCCAGTATGGGAAAGGGGCCTTCATACATCCTCATAAGTCCTTTGTGCACCTTTCGAAAGGACTTGAGCTGACTGTGTTATGAGCTTGACAAGCCTTTAAGTCTCAACTTGGAACTCTGCATGTCTCCTCTTCTTGTCAGCCCATTTCTTCATCTTCTTAGCAGCCTTCTCTAAGTATGAGCGCGCTATGTAAGCCTGCTCGTGCCATCCCTTAGCAAATTTATAGGTCGCTGGACTCTTCCCGATGTACCCCCTGGCTAGGGTGTGAGGAGTCATCGGTTGTTACCCCATGACTATCTCGAACGGACTCCTCTCGATCTCCTCACTCCTTTGTAGATTGTAGGAGAATTGAGCCATCCTTAACTTTGCCCGATCCCGATCTCAGTTAGCACTCAAAGTGCCTCAGTATAGCTCTGATAGGGCATTCACGGGTTAGTCGCAAATCCGTCGAGGGTGAAAGCTAGTAGAGAAGTGAAGCTTCGTTCCCATGAGCTTGAAGAGCTCCATCCAAAACTTCCCAGTGATGCGGGAGTCACGATCACTGATGATGAACTTTGGTAGCCCCCAATACTTCACCACGTTCTTGGCGAGGAATGGCACGGTAGTCTCCTGGCTGGCGTGCAATCATAGGGTGCTATGAAGGTGGCACATACTTAGAAAACCGGTCCACACGCCACTATGATAGATCCATATCCCTCGGACTTGGGTAGGCCGATGATGGGGGTCCATAGTGACACTCTCCCTGAGGCCGCTGTTATAGGTAGTAGCTCTAGCAATCCACAAGCGATGTTGCTCAGCTATCTTGTTGGCACGCAGGAATGGGATCCTCACATAAGTCTCCACATCATCCCGGATCTGTGGCCAGTAGTAGACAGACTCTAGTAGTGCCCTCGTGCGTCGTTGCCACTGGATGTCAGGCCAGTTTAGATCATGACACTCCTTGATGAGATTCCTTCGATGCTTCCCCATAGGCACATGGGTCGCTTCCCCTTTGGTAGCCAAGTGGCAGTCCTCTGCAATCGCCTTGTCTTTCCCTCATGAGCCAACGTGATGAGACTCTTGGCCACTGGATCATGTTGCAACCCCTCCTTTATGAGATCCACCATCTCTCCCTAGGGCTGGCTAGTCATGGATTCTAGCTCCGCCTTATGGCTTAAGGCATTGGCCACGTGATTAGCTGTGCCTGGCTTGTACTCCAGCGTGTAGTCAAACTCAGCCAAGAAATCTTGCCACCTTGCAGCAGGGCTTAGCTTCTTACAGTGCAGAGTAATTGTCATGACGTGTCTGTCTTCACTATGAAGTGCGACCCCAGTAGATAGTACTCCATGTCCACAAGCAATGGATGATTACTGTCATCTCCTTCTCTTGGACCATGTACCGCCTCTCCGTGTCATTGAGCTTCACGGCTTTCCAAAAAAGCTATGGGCGTCTGCTCTAGCGTAGAACCCCTCCAGTAGCAAAGTCGAGGCGTCGGGTGTGTGCCTCGAGATACCTTGGTGTGGTCAGGTAGCGCCAACACCGGCTCCTCTGTCACGGCCTTCTTCAAGTCTTCAAAGGCTTGTTGGCACTTCTCATCCGTTGTGCCTTACTCTTCTTGAGAAGGTGCACGTGATGGGCTGCTCGTGAGTACCCCTTGATGAGCCGTAGATAGTAGTTGACTGAGCTACCGAAGGACCTCAGTTGTGGCACCTTAATAGGGGAATCCCATTCCTGAATGGCTTTGATCTTACTCTCATCCATCATGAGCTTGCCATCCTTGATGCGATGTCCTAGGAAGCCCACTTCTCTTAGAGCAGGAGCATTTCTCCTTCTTCACATATAGCTCATTCTGCCTTAATAGCTGGAACACCTTCCTTAAATGATCAACATGCTCCTCCAAGGTGTTTCTATATATAACAATATCATCTAGGTATACCACCACAAACTTATCCAAGAAAGGATGGAATATCTTGTTCATCAAAGTGCAGAATGTAGCAGGTGCATTAGTAAGACCAAAGGGCATCCTTAGAAACTCACCAGGAGCCGTACCTCGTCACACAGTAGTCTTGGCTCATCGCGCCCGGCTATCCTCCTTGGTAGTACCCCCGACCCCGCAAGTCCCGACTTAGTGAGTACCTTGCTATACCCAGTTGATGAATAAGTCGGCTGATAAGAGGGAATGGGATACTTGTTCTTGATCGTCACCTTGTTGAGTGCCCGGTAGTCGATGCACATCCGCAGTGACCCATCGTGCTTCTTTTGAAATAAAACCGGAGCACCATAGGGAGCCTTAGATGGTTGGATGAATCCGGCATCCAGCAACTCCTTTAGTTGTCTTCGGCTCCTCGACTTTGGGGATGCCATCTGCAGGGCCCACAGGCGGGGTTTTGCTCTTGGCTCCAATTCGAATCTTGTGATCTTCTTCCCTCCTAGGTGCCAGAGCTTTTTGGGTAACTCCGTGGCATTATCTTTGGTCATCTAGAACCTTCTTGACTTCCATGGGCATAGGATCTCAGCTAGGGTGTCCGGTCTTCATAGAGTCACAAGTAGGTCACCTCCATTCTTTCAACCTTCTCCGGTTGCATAGCCCATTAGCTTAGGGGTTTTAACTGCTTTTCGATAGTGGGAACCGTACATGGTGCCTCCTCTTACAAGATAGCCATCGAGCATTAGAAAAGGTATGGAGTGCGACTCTTGCGAGGAAATCATCGTTACTATCTTGAAGTCATCCATGGGTGCCACCGTGAAGTCAACCTTGCCTTCCCATGGCCCGATCTTCATCGTCACCCCATGAGCTACTCCTTGTGAAGGCTTGGCAGCGGAGTTAACTGCCTTGAGCCATCCCGCCTCCTTGGATGTCTGGAGCTTGAGTCTCCTTGCCTCCTCCTCTGAGACAAAGTTGTAATGCGTATAGGTGTCTATCATAGCCTTGGTGGACATCCCATTCACCTTGGCCTCCACGTACATGAGTCCCTTACTTTGAGGCTGCTCCTTAGCTTGCTTGACCTTGAGGGCATTCAACAGTTGCATTGACCCCATGTGAGCCTCGTCACTCTCTTGTTCGGTCTCCCTCTCGATCAAGGCATTGAGGGCCTTCCTTTTAGGGCATTCCCGTGCCCAATGTGGTCCGTTGCATAGTAAACAGTTAGTCTTTGGCTTGAAATCTCGGCGTTTGTCCCCACTCTTGCCCTCTTTGTTGGTAGAGGCCGCACACGATCCTTGTAGTGTTGTGGCTTATAGCCCTTGTCCCGGCGACATGGCTGCCCTTGAAAGATGTCTTGGGTGAGGCGAATCTCCCCTTCAATCCACTTGAGAGACTCATGCGCCGTAGTGGTGGCTAAGTCTTGGACACCACGTCTCCTTAGCTCTTGCTCGGCCCAGCCTTGTAGGTTGTCCATGAAGTTGAAGAGAAGTTCATTCTCATTCATATCAGGCGCCTCAAGCATCAAGGAAGAGAATTCCTTGACATAATCAGCGGATTGACCCGTGTGTTTGAGATGTCACGATCTTCCCTCCCAGACTATGTATCTGCATCTTAAGGTAAATTGCTTCTTGATTTCTCTATTGAAGTTCGCCATTAATACATGGTGCATAAACCTTTTCTATTTCCATGAACCTTCTACGCCACCATAGAGTTGCATTATCAGTGAGGTAGAGAGTAGCAGTGCGTACCTTTGTTGCCTCGTCGGTTAATGTTATTGCCTCAAAGTATCTCTCCATGTGCCACAAGTAGTTGTCGGCTCCTTGGCGTCCGACACCCGGTGAAGGTGGTAATAGACTTTTGGCACCTCCACCCTTATTTAGCCGAGGGTGAAGCGCAACGGCGGCTTAATCTTGTCTTGTAGATGGCCACCTCTTGCCTTAGCTCCTCTTCGTGCTTAGTCAAGACCTCCACCCTTGACTCTAAGCTTGCGAGCATGTCTAGGACCCTCATGAACTCCTCATGCGACACCACCGGGACCGGCGAGCCATGCATCCCCTCTTGAAGGTCTTGGATCTGCACCTTGAGATCCTCCACGACCTTCTCCATGCTTTGCTCCATGAGGTCCACTCCTTCCTTGGTGTCCGCCATAGCGATCTCCAACCGAGTCACCCGACTGTCCAAGCTCGTGAGAGGATCACGAGACTTGTCCTTCTTTCCCTTTCCCTTAGCGGGAGGGTCAAGGTCCCTTCCCCGAACTTGCTCGGGAACTTCCTCTACTTGAGAGCTCGCCATTATATCCTCCAAGTAACTCCCACACGTCGCAACCGAAGCTCTGATACCAACTGTCACGGACTTAGTTTCCCTGCTAAGCTCCCGTGCGGCACTTAGACAACTTGCCCCTTGGTTGTTGCTAAGTCAGACTCAGCTTGCCTTGCCCCTTTGGCCTCGGACTTCTGCACGGCTTGGAAGCGAAGGGAACTTGAAAGTACACTTGAAAGGAAGATTACTCTTTATTGAATGACTCTTTACAATGCTTTGAGAGCTCTTGGCTTGGTGGTTTTGCAAATCAAAGGCCACCACCTCCTTATAGCCACATGGAAGTGTGTAGAACCTTTGAAAGGTTCCCCACAAACCTAGAATTCTAGAATGTTCTTCTATGTACACATATGTACAAAGGGTCTCTAGAAGAACCTAGGATGATCTCCTTCCTTCCATACCCTTCCACACGAGTGTGGACTTCTCAGGAACTTCTAGAACCTTCCATGCTCTAGTAAGGAGGTCTCTCCAAGTCTCTAGAATCTTCCACCTCCACTGTATATAAACCCTCCTTTGTAGCTCCATATGATCAAGAGGGGCTTTCCATGTGTGAGGGTGTGACACTAGGCTTCTACCGTGCTGGTGGAAGGACCTGGGTCCACATCACCTAGGTGGAAGGGCCTTGGCTCACTTCACCTATTCCGGTAAATATGGTGGAATGACCTTGGTCTACGTCACCATTTAATAGCTAGCGCGCTAACCCTATACACTCTAGTGCGTGCCACGGTCTCCTTTAAATGCCATGATGCATAAACTAAGTTTTCCTACCAGGCAAATCTAAAATGCATGAAATGATGTCCTAACACCACCGTGCACGTACGGAATACCTCTAACCAGTATGCTTGCTTAAAACTAGGGATTTTCGTTAGGCCTGTTTTATAAAATATACTTTGCTTGCTTGATTTAAAATATGGTTTCCAATCAAAAACATTAAATACCAGTGTAAAACAGTTTATAATAATACACTAGTATTTGAAAAATAGGTTTAGAACACTCACCTTTTCGCTTACAAAACTTGAGCACGACTCCACAACTTCTTCGCCTTTACTTTTACCCTACAAACTCAAGAGATTATTAATCGCATGCGTAATCGCATAAACTTAACTTACTTCATAGACAAGTCACTTTTAGTAACTAGTACTTATTCACACTCAATGAATATCGCTTCAGGCGCGAGTGCAGTCATGTTTTCATTGTTTCAATTCTTCTTTGAACCTCTCTTAATCATTTATTAAGGTTCCCATACTATCGGTGTACGAATGTGGGCTTAACTATGCGAAATTACAAAAATCTGGGCTATTGGAAGCTGTGGTACCGGTACCACTATGTTTGGTACCGGTACCAAACACATTCTGTAAGTTGGTACCGGTACCACTTGTCTTGGTACCGGTACAAATGGAGTTGTTAAGAATGCAGGTACCACCACGTTTTTATCAGAGTACCACCTCGTGGTTTCTTGACGGCTGATTCTTGCCCTTTTTGGTACCAATTTTTCTTCATACAACTTCTTCATTCCATAATACCTCGAAGCCTGGCTTGTAGATTCATCAGAAACCACCCCATAACACTTGTATTGGTGGTTTGAAACTTCTTATAACCAAACCCTAGGTAAAAATTCCAAGAATTCAACCTAAGGTCCACCAATTCCTACGAAACCATATAAATAGAAGGATTCCATGTTTATTTCATACCAACTAGGGTTTTACCCACATGAATTCAACAAATCTAAGGTTAGGGTGATCTCTCAACAAAACCTTAGAAAAAGGAGGAACTAATCTCCATGGAAAACCCTAGAAATCAAACTAAAAACCCAAAATACACATGTTTCCAATACAAAAACATACCTTTTTTTCTCTTACTCCTTTTCTTCTTCATATGCTTATAACTTCTTTTCTCTCTTCTCATATATGCATGTGGTTTACTTTTTGGCAATGAGACAAATGAGACATTTGTTTGTCTCATCTCCCTTTTATACTCTCATTTTTTTTGCCTTAATTATTATTAGGTCCTCAATCACTTTAATATTTGAAATTAACTTTTGTTATTTCTACTTTAGCCCATCATCTTCTCATCTTATGTCCTTTATGTCCCATTTTGATAATTACAACTTTACCTTGTTACAATTACCATTTCGGGTTCAATGATTTATTATTTCACAATTTCATCACGAAGACAACAACTCCACAAAAATACTACAATGACACTTGGTGCACATATGCGCCTACGGTTACGTCTGTTACACTCTCACGGGAAGGCGTTACATGGAATGACCCCTCGTCTGATTCATTAGACGTCTCGCGTAGATTGGGCTGGCCATCCGTTATAACTTAGTGAACATACTCCGATAATTAATTATTTGGACAACCCTCCGATGTATTTCATGTCATGCGCTCCACCTCTTGTTCTAGAGATTGCTCCGTCGCGTATGAGTCTGGCTTGTCTGCGTTGCCGATACATGTTAATATATCAAGCATGCATATATTAACAAAATTCCTACCTGACAGCATATTTATTCATTCACGGCAATAACCTGAAAGCGGCACACAAAGTCACATGAACAGCCCAACTCTCAGTCTCGGAACTGTCAAGGACCACTCTAGGGATTTCACCACCCAGTCTCAATTTTTGGAACTGAATGAACGGCCATTTAGGCCCCAAGACATCCCTAACCATTAGGATGGCTCTTAGCCAAAGATTAAACCAAGTAGGAGAAAACCCCTACCTCTTGGAGTTTGTCAAAACTCCCCAACTCTGTCTTTGTTATTGCGAGAAGCTGTTGCGAAAGGATAAACTTTCCCTCTTGCTTTGCACAAAAGCAGCGGTCAGTCGTCGAAAATTTAAAGAGAAGGTAGAATTTCTCTCACAACTATAACTTTTCTAGCACTAACTTATGTTCTTAACTAACTCTTTCTTACCGTATGGTCAAAGATAGGTAAAAGTGGGAGTGCGCCTGATATACGCATGTCGACTATCATTGTTCCTTTGATTACACCATCAGCTTATCCTTCTACTTGGAGTTCTCTCAAATGACATGATGCCACATGTCTCCTATGGCCCACTTGAGTTCATTGTTTGACTCATCTCACACTTGACACGTGGCGCATTGAGCCCCATCCGCAGCGTATCAGTGTCACGGTGCTCACCCCGCTGTTCTTTCGAAAGATGTGAAGTCGGACCGTCTCGAATTCAACAAAATCGTGATCATTTAGATTCCGCGAGACAATTTCAACGATGAAGTGTTCGATGCAGTCAGAATCTAGGAAAATTATGGATTTTTAACCGAAATTTACCGTTTTACTCTTCCTTAGAAGATTTGGATTTTTTGGGATTTCACAGATCCCCTCTCAAGACATTCCCCCTTTCAATTTATATCTTGCTCTTAGTCTTACCCTAAAAATCAGGATCATCCCATGCTCTCACGTGTCTCTATTAGATGAGCCTAGGAAAAATAAAATACTAAAAATAATAAAAATAAAAAGGCACATTAAAAAGGGGTCTACACATACATAAACATTTGTATCAATAAGAACCTAAAATAATTATTCATATGATTATAAAAATATTTACAAAAATATTTTAATTAATTAATAAACCGTATGGAAAAATTTGTATTAATAAAAACTTAAAATAATTATGATATTATTTTAAAATATTTACAAAAAGATTTGAATTATTTGATTTTTTTAAGTATATGATATTATCGGGATTTTTTAAATAAATTAAATACATGTTTTAAAGATAAACAAGTTGGTATTTTAGGAATATTAAAAAACTTTTAAAGTGTTTTTTTAGAAAAAGAAGAGAAAGAAGAAAACTCCCCAATGTATATAGCTACTCAAAAAAACAATCTAAGTGTTGTTTTGAACTTTCAAAAACACTTTTGAAAATATTACTAAATGCATTTTTTTTATCCCAAAAACATTTTTATGTCTAGAAATAGTTATAAGAAGCACTATCAAACAGGTCCTTAATGTCCAACGTCACTAACACATCATTCTTGTTGACGTGGTTAAAAATCTTAAGTCGATTAGGGACAAATGATTTGGAGAAAAAAAAACCTAAATCAAATTTAGGGTGGACGATTTGGAGAAAAAATATCTTAAATCCATTAATCTTATCTCCATGGTTGAAAGTACTTCGTCATATGGGTATAGATTTAATAGGTAGCTTGTAATTTTCTTTTCACAGTTCTTTAGATTAGAACTCGGTTTCTTTGCTTGAGATTATATCATGGCTAAGAGCGAAATCAAGCACAAGTAAAGTGAAATGAGAATTTATTGCGATACAAATCTAACACGATTTTTACGGGTTTAGGTTGAGTATAATGGTGTTTGGGTCATATTCGTATTGACCCACCTAACATGTTTAATAAATGAGTCATATTTGTGTTGACTGCACAACAATTTGACAGTTTAATTATTATATTAATTAATTAACCTATTTAATATGTTATTTGTGTTAAGTATAGATTATTAATTATAATTCCTATTATTTTAAATAATAAAATTAATGAACATGTTAAATTTAAATAAGTTATTTGTGTTAAACATGAATGATTAATTATAATTCTTATTATTTTAAATAATCGGAAATTAAATGGATGTCGTAATGCTTTGTTGGCGCACTAACATGAATAATAAATGAGTTGGTTTTGGGTTAGCGAATATTAGTGGCGTTTAATATTCGTATCGGTTGGATTGTGAATGTTGATATAATCAAATGCGTTGTCTGATCTGAAACCACGATCTATGTATGGTCTGGCCTCTTACAGGTGCATGGCGAGCCATTTGTGCTATGAGCCCGCATCGCCCTTAACATCAAGTTCGACAAAGCTTGGAATTTCGGACCCTCCGTCCTCTCTTTTGACCCTTATAACCACGCTATTACCCGATTTCGGGCCAAGGTATAATTTGATTTATGGTTTTTTTTTCTTCTCTTTAAATCGTTTGCTCCAAATTGATTTGATGGTTTTTAGCAGCCTCAACAAGGATGAAGTGTTAGCCACGTCAAACATTATCAGAGACTATATTGAAAAAAATAAATGGATATAACGGAGAAGAGAAACATACTAAAATCTCATTTTATACAATAGATTTTTTAAATTACGAAAATACTCACAATCTCTTTGAAGTATAAATAAGAAGAAGATAAGAACATAAGAAGTTTTAAACAAGTTCTTGGAACTTTGTGTAAATATTTTATTTCCTTCATCTCTTAAAAAATCTTTAGGAAAGTAAGATGAAAATTTTCTTTGATTAATCAAGCCTATTCACTTTTCATAAGATTTCAAAAGAAAAAGTCACTCTTATAAAACAGTCTTAGGGTTGAATAAAAAAATTGTTACAAAGATTAGAAGACTTTTTATTTTCTTTACCCTCTTGAGATTGTAACATTCTACAACATAAATATATGTTTAATTCACACATTAAACATATATTTAATCTTAAATACTACAAATGTATGATCTTCCTCAACCTTATAATTTTTGTAACAATCTAATACCTTATTCATATGTTTAATACACACATTAAACATGATTTACTCACAAATGTTACAAACTCGTTATTTTCTTCAACCTAATAAATTTTTAAGATTTTATATGTTTAATCTATTCATTAAATATGATTTATTTTCAAATGTTACAATCTTAATTCAACCTTGAATGTGTAACTACTTTTACACATTAGAAGCTTAAAAGTGTAATTCTTCTTGCACTTATAAAATTATAAAAATATAACACTTCTTATATTTATTTTTAAACAATAATATATAAAAATATATAGCAAAATGTAACTTCCAGTTGCTTATCTGACATTTTATTTGTAACGCCCCGGTCCGAGAAGGTGTACAGTACATATAACTGTAGGGGGCGCATATGTGCACCAAGTGCCATTGTAGTACTTTGGAGATGAAATTGGGAAATCATAAATTTATGAACCCGGAATGTGGTACTAGAACAAGGGTAAAATTGTAATTGATCAAAATGGGACATGAAAGTCATAAGCAAAGAAGGGAGTATGCCAAAATATAAATAACATGTGACACCCTAAGCAGGGGTGTGACTACCGTCGACTACGGAATCTTTCGTGGTGCGTAACCCCGAAACCACTCCACAATCGGGCGGGAGTCTCCTTTGTACGGGGAGCTCTACCTAAATACAAAACCTGTCCCAAACAGTTCAATATGGCCACACAGGGTCCATACACAATTAAAATGAGTAAAAATGGTCATTTGGGCCCCTGCATTAATACTCACAACAAACATATCCCAACCAAAATATACTAAATGATTAAAGAGTTATACATTACTCTTAATACAAACACATATTAAAATTTACAATTCTAATACATATTATCCCAAAAACATCAAAGCCATAACTTGGAGCTTTCTTCAAAGTAGGCTACAAGATGAGCCGTCTTCTTGAACGCTCACTGTATTTAGTGATATTCGCCGACGGAGGTGGTATGGCAAATCATTGGAATCGCGCAATGGAGTTTACTCCGCTAAGTGCATATGCAATGATCACGTGTAAACACACACTCAAGTAAATCGTGATCCTGCTTGAATGTCTACATGCCCATTCCGCTGTCATCGAGTCCTCACCGACTCCTCACACTTGCCTAAGCCGTGCATGAGAAAAATATCCGGTTTTCAAAGCTCACTCACAAAATTTCGATAAAAGTATTGGACTTCCTCAGGCGAAGATGTGTTGGAGAACCTTCGAAACAATTCGCTAGGCTCCTCCCGATGTGTAATTATTGGACCATCTCCCAACACAATTCTCCGAAAAATCATCTGTGTAATTATTTTACTGCTTAAGTGTTAGTTTTCGAAAATTCATGTCATGCCTCACACCTAATTTCTAAGTTGCAGTACATATGAAATGCATTATGCCATTTCAAAAAATTTTCAACCAATATATCCAATATGCATATATTCTCAAATCTACAATTACACCACATGTAATTACACAGTAATATCAACCATCACTTGAATTAGCTCACTTGAGCTAAACACAATCTCATCTCCAATGGCTACACACACAATTATATTCCATATGGTGGCACGACATCTAAATCTTAACACCTCAAGCTTATGCATTAACCTACTAATTCCCAAATTTGCTCACTTAAGCTAAACACAATCTCATCTCCAATGGCCTACAAACACAATTATATTTCATATAATTGTGACATCATGTTAACACCTCAAGCTTATGCATTAACCTACTAATTTCTTTGATCAACCAACTCAAGTCACTCACATCAAACAATTCCAATGTCAAAACACATGGACATTTATGGTCGAGCTAAAGCTAGCTAAAGGACTGTTTTACAGTCCCAAAATAGGCACAAGTGAGCTATCCACACCGAGCTGACCCACTCCTCTCTACAGCCCAGGGGTTCTTGGTGGGCAATTTCTCTATTTCGGTCTCCTACTCACCCAAAAACACAATTTAATGCATAATTTCCAACATAAACAACTTGATGAGTTTACGGGCGTCACGGGTTGTCCAAAATGTCCCAAAAAAATTTCCACGCCGGTTCGAGGTGGGACGATCAACAAGTTCAGGCCTCAAACCAACTTGAATCATCATGAAAACATTTTAAATCAAGAGTAAAACAAGTAGGATAAAAACTCCTACCTCACGGATTTGTAGCCGAACTCTAGGCCCAGGTGCTCAGCGCATTGCCCTCAACTGCGCCAGAACAGCTTTCATGCTGCTCAGAAGAAATCAGACGGTCGGTTAGCAAATCTAAGGGAGAGTCCCTTACTCTCTCTCTAAAAAATCAAAATCTGCTACTACTGCATCTCCCCCATTAGCACACTGCACGTTTGGTCTTCATTTTGAAGGAAGAAGATGACTACTATGCATTATTTTGTCATTTTCCTCGTTTAAAATTTCCAAAATGACATCTATGTCCCTAAGCTTGGATTTTCGACATTTGGCACTATCCCGACCGTCCATTTCCATCATCTCTATACTCATGCAACATGTGTCACATGAGTATATGTTAGAGAGGTGACTTGGTCACTCTCACATAGTCGCTTTACCCAAGACCCGATACTTGGTGCTCAAAATGTGCAAATTACGATCGCCTCGCACTGATCGAAATTTGACGTGGTAGCTAGATTTCGCGAGACGATTCCAACGGTGAAATCTGTTTTGTCATCCGAGATCTAGAAAAATTTAGGATTTTTACCGAAATTACGATTTTGCCATTTTTCGAGAAAATTGGATTTTCTCGGGGTTTCACATAACATAAGTTAAATTGAAATTGTTAAAGTTATTGAGGACCAACTTGAAATTAGGAGAATTATGAGGCTATAAATAGAAGTGAGACAAACAAAACAATTCAATTTGGTCTCATGTTTAGCTAGGGCTCCACGATTGGGAGGAGAAGAGAGAAAAGAAGAGAAAATAAGAGGAAGAAGAGGAAGAAGAAGAAGGGGAAAGAAATCTGTATGGAATCATGTGTCTTTGATGTCTAGGTTTTTAGTATGAATTTTTCCATGGGATTAGTTCTCCTTTTTCTAGTTTTGTGGAGAAGATCACATTAACTCCTAGAATTCTTGAAGTTTTGTGGAAACCCTAGTTGGTATAAAACAAACATGGAATCCATCAAAAATTCTATAGGTTGTATGAATTGGTGGACCTTAAGTTGAATTCTTGAATCTTACCTAGGGTTGGTATTGGTGAAGTTCCAAAATCACCAATTCAAGTGTCAGGAGTTGTTTCTGAGTTAGATTCCATGTTGATTTTTGAGGCATAATGGAGTCAGAGAAGTCAGATGAAGAAAAATGGTACCAAAGAGGGCAAAAGATTCGGGCAAACACCACGAGGTGGTACCTGCAGAGCTGCAACGTGGTGGTACCTATCACCAGCGTAATCCATTTGCACCAGATTTCAAGATAAGCGGTACCGGCATTCACCATGCACGTGTTTGGTACCGGTACCAAACATAGTGCCGGTACCACAGTGTCCAAAAGCCCAGATTTTTTGTAGTTTTGCATAGTTAAGTCGAAATTAATACACCGATTGTATAGGAACCTTACTAAATGATTAAGAGAGGTTCAAAGAAGATTGGAACTCAATGAATAATGTAGCGTACCTCACCGCCTTGGCGAAGCTTCGCTTCACCTCGGCGATATTCATTGAGTGTAACTAAGTGCTATGAAGTACGTTAAGTTTATACGATTACGCAGGCGATTAATGTTTTCGTCGTATTCGTTTGAGTGTGTAGGCTAAAAGCAAAGGCAGGAAAGTTGTGGAGTCGTGCTCAAGTTTAGTAAGCAAAGGTGAGTGTTCTAAACCTATTTTTTTCAAATACTAGTGTATTATTATAAAGCGTTTTACAGTATTTGTGGACGATAGTGAAACCATATTTTAAAAGCGAGAATGAATTTAGCAAGCAAACAATGGTTTTGGTTTAAAGCTTCATATATGAAAGAAAGCATAAGAGCAAGCAATGGTTTGAGTTGTAAAAACCATATTTCAAGAGCAAGCAAAAGCGAAGTGATATATTTCGAAGCCGGACTGGCTTCGTCCTAGTTTAAGCAAGCATACGGTCGGCGAGGAGGTATTAGTGGAGTGCCGCGGTGGTATTGGGATGTCATTCATGCATTTTAGATTTGCACAGTCGGCAAACTTAGTTCATGCATCATGGCATTTAAAGAAGACCGTGAAAACGCGTCTTGGAAATATATAGGGTTAGCGTTAGCTAAATTACGGTGATGGAGACCGAGGTCAATTCCACCATATTTACCAGAAAAAGGAGAATCGAGCCAAGGCTCTTTAGGTAGTGTGGACCCAAGTCCTTCCCACGGAGCGATCGTGCCGGGATCCGTGTTCACTACAAGATGCGGCAAGCAGGAAAGCCCTCCAGTTGTTGACGATTTATAAGCATGTTTTATACAGTTTTAAAATGAACCACTGGTGCACGGTTGAGCCCAAGCTCCTGTGTTTATTTTAAAACAAACGGTTGAGCCCAGTCTCCCGTTTTATTTTAAAACAAGCGGTTGAGCCTAGGCTCCCGTTTTTATTTTAAAACAAGCGGTTGAGCCCAGACTCCCATTTTTATTTTAAAACAAACGGTTGAGCCTAGGCTCGGGTTTTTATTTTAAAACAAGCCGATTGAGCCAGGCTTAGTTTTTATTTTAAAGCATGTACAATTGAGCCAGGCTCAGTGTTTATAAAAGTTTTATAAACTTTTAAAGTATTAAAATTAATTAGAGATTTATGAAAAGTTTTATAAAATTTTAAAAGCGAGCAAGGTAAACGAAGCAAGCGAAGCAAGAGATTTGAGAAAAGTTTTAGGAAACTTTTAAAAGCAAACAAAGCAAAAGTAAGCAAAGCAAGGCTTTTAGAAAATGTAAAGAAAGTTTTGTTGATTTTGAGATGTTTTCGAAAAGCAAAACATTTTATAAAGTATACTCTCCTTCCGAGCTCGTTTAGCTCATTATTTTCTTGTTAAAAACTATTTTCTAGGTCACGAATACGCGGTGTTGAGACATGCCCAGGATTCTCTGTTTTGTATCGGTCTTGTTATTAATACTTTAGTTTGTATAGTAGAAGTATATGTATGTACATAGTGTAGTTTTGTGAAGGCAATGTGTTGGAGCTTTGAGGCTCTTTGAAAGAATTTATTCTTGGTTACTTATATTTGGTAAAGTGTAAATTGTGTTTCTGGGATTTGGAATATGTCCTTGTGCGGCGATATGTTAGAGATTTTTACCAAACCATAAGTTGGAATTAAATTTATCTTTGAGTTTTCATCAAAAGCAATACGGAAGCAGCTGCAGATTCTAGTCGTTAGAGGTTCGGTGGGGAGTTACGTAGGTGGCCGGCCACACTGCCCTTGTAGGGGGTGGGGAGTGTGTCATTATTTATTAAGAGGTATAGAGTGA
Source organism: Tetrastigma voinierianum (assembly GCA_016808115.1). Lineage (NCBI taxonomy): Eukaryota > Viridiplantae > Streptophyta > Magnoliopsida > Vitales > Vitaceae > Tetrastigma > Tetrastigma voinierianum. The sequence continues at coordinate 109,634 of JAEQBH010002505.1, forward strand.
GCCTATCCAATATGAATGTTAAGAAGCTTATTTGGATGAAAAAGGTTTAGGGACAAATGCCCAAGAAAAGGTTTAAGAGTTCAAATGGAGATATTTACGAAAACCTCGAGTAATTATGTATTTTTCAATTGCTAGATTGTCAATTTTGTACATGATGAAACTAAGCGAATTTTTGTTCACTACATGTAAGTATCATATTTTCTTAAGCTTTTGTCAGCGGGAATGAGAAATAAATATTAAATCATAAAAATAGATGCAGTTTGGAAGCTATGAACTCCCATCAACCGCAAATATGATAAAAACTGTTGATATTCCATGCACTAATAGTTAATTGATAATGTAAAGACCAGGGTCAATTTTTGGAGAAGGGTAAAATCGTAATTTCGGTCAAAAATCCGCAATTTATTCTCTAGATCTCAGATGACGAAACAGATTTCACCGTTGGAATTGTCTTACAAAATCTAGCTAGCACGTCGAATTTCGTCGAATTCCGAGACAATCGAAGTTGGCACGTTTATCAAGGCATCGCATTTCGGGTGCCGTAAAACGATATTCGATGTGACAAAAAATCACATATAACACGTACTCATGTGCCATAGGTGGCATGATGAAAGACTCAAAATGGGACAGTGAGATAGTGCCGAGTGTCAAAAGCGGGGAGAAAAGAAGGACACATAGATGTCATTTTTGGGAAATGTTTAAATGACAATTGGACAAAAATTGGAATAGTCAGCATCTTCTCCAATTAGAAAAAGGGAGAAAAAACGTAGGGGACTTACCAGTAGGTTCAATTTGGCACATTCTAAGAGATAAGGACCTCTTCTCCTCTAGGTTTTAGGTGAAATCCAATCGTTAGGTCGGTCGGAATGAGAAGGAGAGGGAGAGAAAGGTTGCTCTACGCGGAGAGACCTACGCGTGGGCACCGATTTTGGGAGTTTTTGACAAAATCCGTGAGGTAGGGGTTTCTTCCTACTTGGGTTTTACAATTTATTTAAGTGTTATATGATGTTTCGGTTGGTATGAGGCCTTGAACGGCCGTTTGATCGGTCCCAAAACTTAGGACCGGGTATTGAAAATTTTTAGGGCCATGGGCGGCCATGCTTAGTTTATGGGCTGTTTGGGTCTGATAATTATGAGATTTATGGAATAAACCATGTATTGGTTTTGTATGGGGGCCGGGTAGTGAAATTCGGAGTTCACAAAGTGAGCCAGGTGATTTGATGGTGGGCCCGGCTTGATGGCAGGGGGTTTTTCTTGTTCATATGGTGATGACACGAAACTAATTTTTGTGAAACCGTGTTTGGTCGGAAGTGATTCAAGTTGAATTGCTCGTGTTTGATCATTAGCCGCGTGAGTAGCGCTGGTGTAATGGAATGTGAAATTGCTAACATGTTTGTGTGATTTAATTTATGTGAATATATAATATGATTATATATTTGCATGTGTTATAGAATTGTAATGGAATTGACATCATGATTCATATCTGCAGCACGGGCATCCTAGACGATAGGAATGAGTGCATGGGGTGATTCTTAAGAGAATAGTTTCGGAGGGTTGACTAATAAAGATAATTATCAGAGTGTATCCATTATAAAAATATCGGAGGGTAGTCCATATATAAAATATCAATCGTCGAAGTCGGCCCAATTGATATATCTCGGAGGGTAGTCCACTGAATATAACATCGGAGACGGTCCAATATTTATATCAGAGGGTTGTACAATTACAAACAAATTTATTTGTTGAAATATTTTTTCTCATCACGTGGCTTAGGCGAGTGTGAGGGAGTGCGATGAGGACTGCGGGTATGAGTTGATAAGTTAGACATTCAAGTAGGATCCGCATGCATTTGCTTGAATGTTTATTTTACTTGGAGCATTGCATATGCGCTTAGGTGGAGGGAGAGTAGCCCGGCCCAGGGTGACTCCTCACAGGGCATTAGCTCACTACTGTCGGGAGCCTGTTTGGTGCGCGAGGAGCGCCTGCGAGGGGCGAAACCATCCTAGAGGTCGGGTATTATTGAAGAAAGTAGGGTTATTGGCTGATGATTTAAACATGTATTAGAACTCCCATATAAGTTTGATATGTGTTTGTACATAAGAGTAATTTATTAACTTTTGTAACTATGGTAGATAGTTGGTATATTGATGAGTATTGGTTTATGGGCTGAGGCCGTTTTATTCATATATGTATCATGTGATTGATGTTAGGATAGGTGATGTATTTGGGTAGAGCTCCCCGTACATAGGAGACTCTACCCGATTTTCGTGAGAGATGTCGGGTCACCCGACATTCACGAGTGTTTCCGCGGGTTGACGGGTAGTCAACGGACCCCGGGATTTGGGGCGTCACAGCTTGGTATCAGAGCCTAGGTATACGGCTACCTAGGGCTTGAGGGAATTTGGGCTTAGGCCATAGTGCTGAGGAATTTAATAAGAACATCACCACTATGACTGTTGGTTCGATGTAAGTTAGGTATGAGATTACACAGGAGGCCGCAGACGAGAACTGAGTACGGCATGTGTGTTTTGTGTGTGATCATGTGAATTGATGAATTGTTGTGTGATGGTGTGTAGGCCATGTTGTATGTACGATGATTGGTTTGTGTGCTTAAGTGATTAGCACATTGTGTGTTGGAAAACAAAGTTTGGAGTTTTACAGTGAGTAAAACTGGAAAAAGAGAATAAATAAAATAAATTTGAATAAATAAAAGAGAATAAATTTATTTGGTTTATTGGTTGATCAAATAAAATTTTAATAAATTTTAAGGTTGAACAGGGTTAGTGTTAGATCATGAGTTTGAGAAATTTTGGACAAATGTTCAAAATTAAATGTAAATGAGAGGTGAAGAAAAAAAAAAAATTCTAAGGTTTCTGATGTGTAAGCGAAAGAGAAAAAATGGATTAAATAAGTTTTATAAAAATTTATTGGGTGTGCTGGAGAAAAAAAGAATGATATAGAATTTTTTTTTGGTGTTTTCTAGTCCAGTAGCAAATGATGTGAAAAAAAATATATATATGCAGCAGAATTGGAAATGGGTATATAGTAGCCTGGGTATGAGTGTCACGATACACCCATTGTATCGTGACAATAATGTGTAGTTTGGGCATGCAGTGGGGCTGAGGAACTGTGTCATGATACAAAGAAATTGTATCGTAACACAGCTGCTGGGCGTGCAGTAGGTTGGGAAGAAAATCGTATTGCAATACAGGGAGGTGTATTACAAGAGGTTAGGCGATGAGGGATTTTTGGAGTCATGAGAGCGAGTGTGGTAGCGAGACCTTCGGAGGGATGGCGAGGGGCGGGAGCGGTGTCATGATACAAAATTTGTCGTGGGCGGGGCGGCCGGAGTTGGGGTGTTGTCTTGCCGACGGGGGCCGAAGCTGGGGGCCACGATCTGGCGCGAGAGCGTGGCTGCGACACGGCAGGAGCTGGGGCATGGCGGGCGCGGCGCTGCTTAGCCTTGGCGCTATCGTGCGCGATACGGCACGCCCTAGGCCGTGATGCGGCCCGGGCGGCGCAGTGCGGCCAGCGGCGCCCAGCGACCGCGACCATGTCGCGTCGCGCTGGCGTATGCGCCTGGGTGTCTTCTTAGGCCCGGCGAGCTATGCATTTTGGTGCACTCAACTGTTTTGACTGATTTTTGACTAAGTCTTTATTCCTAAGTCAATTTTTTGGACCTTTGTTCATGAACCCGAGTTCATGAGAACAACATTCTATCGCAAAAAATCGAATTTTTTTTTTTTAGGTAAATAAAAATAAAATAAAATAAAAATCGAACAAAAAATGGAATGAAAATTTTGAAATAAAATTTTGAAAAATAAAAATTTTGTTGATAAGAAATATGATTGAATATCTTAAAAGGATAAATGGTCTTTACATTATGAATCTGAGGACTTGAAGCCACACACGGTGTGTATGAATGAGTAATACTTGAAATTTTACATTTACACTTTGAGGCGTAAGTATTATTATGTTTTGATTACGTGATTTTATGTTTCAAATCGCGTAGGACAATGGGGTGATGGATATGAAATTATAATATGTGTAATGCGCATGGGAAAAGGGTATCTTCAGATTTGAGACTATGACCTTAGGGATTTGGATCTGGGAAATGAGCAAAGCTTAGAACTTTATTGAAATAAATGAATTGGTGGTTGGAATTTAGCACCGCCAGGAAATGAGCGGGTGGGTTCTGGTTGTCAAGATATAATTGACTGTTACAAGTGTTATTTGCTGATTATGTTTGAGATGGTCAATGATTATGCATTTTATTGGAAATAAATGGTGTTGTGTTGAGGATGTAGGGTGGCGTCATGGGGGACAGCGCTGGTAGGGTACCACCGGTATTTGTCGCGAGGCCTTTGTTAAGGCTAGGCTACTATCGCACAGGCTAGTGTAGCGGTGGTCGAGGAGATCTAGTAACCTCCGCGAGAGGTTTAGGTGCGTCATCACTCCAGGCATTCATAGGAAGAGGAGATGGTGTGGACCATTGGCTCATCTGAGCGAGGGTGTTCAAGAGAGGCTATGGAGATTTACCTCTTACACTACTAAATTAGACTAGGTTTGTGTTCGGCTAAGAGAGTGAGCTTGAATGATTGGAAATGGGCAAGGACCTCTAGAGACCTTAGAGGAGCCTATGTTTGTGAGTTCTCCCCTATGGATTAGGGCAAGGATTGGGATGATATGTCGAGGTTGCGAGTTGGAGATCTCGGGGACTCTACTCATAGTGGACCTGAGGATCATGGACATGTCAGAGTTCGTGTCGCCACCGGGGATGGATTGGTGGCCGACTTACGAGTGCCGTTATCGATTGTGAGCATAGGAGGGTTACCGCCTACACACAGGACGATACACGTGTGGTATTTCAGGGGAACAAGCATGACATTTTGCCCCAAACAGTATGAGTCTAGGTGTCAGGGACAGTTAGCGGGTTGGCTAGCGAGCCTTACCCTAGAGGACGAGGAGAGACCAGACTTGGATCTACCTCGAGTAATGTGCTATTATGTGGATGTTTTTTCCGGATAAGGCTACGGACTACACTCCACGGAGGGTAGTAGACTTCGGTATCGAGTTACACCCTGGTACTTCACCCATCTATGACTCCAGGATGGCACCAATTGAGTTGCGAGACTCATAGTCGATTACGGGAGCTCTTGGATGAGGGGTTCATTAGATCGAGGCACTTCACCATGGGGTGCTCGGTTCAATTTGCGAAGAATAAGGACAAGACCATATTAGTTGATTACTGCGTTGAGCAGGTTACGATCAGAATGGGGTACCCATTCACAGGGATTGACGATTTGTTGTTTGTCGATTGAGAGGGAGCGCGGTCTGCTCCAGGGTCAGACCTTCGCACTAGTTACCATCAGGCGAGGGTTGGGAAGATAGATATCCTAAGGCAGTTTAGGGCGCATTATGGGTACTTTGAGTTTACGGTGATGCCCTTTGGATTGACGAATGCGCCCGGCGACATTCCGTGGATCATGCATGGGTGTTTGACCCTATCGGTCGGTTGTCATAGTCTTACGTGGATGACATTTTTGATGTACTCCTAGTCAGTGGGAGCATAGGCATCACTTGAGGATTGTACTACGAGTTGTTGAGCAACCATAGGCCTCATGGCGAGGGTTGTTCGGTAAGTCTGGGTTTGACGCTGCGAGGTGAGATTTTTTGGGACACGTGGTGTCAACATCAGGCGTGTCAGTGGACTGGAAGAGTTGGGAAGCCGTGATGAGTTGGGGAGAGACACGTCGAGTCTTAAAGAGATCGTGATTTCTTGGGATTAGGTAGGTATTACGGAGGTCGAGAATGGGTGGGGGTGTCCATTCGAGGCAGGATCTAGGACTTCGCCTACGGGACATGGACTCCATGGTTGGGACGGCCCTGACCATAGAGAGAGAGATCGAGAGGATGCGAAGCTCGGGATCGCAGTGTTGAGTAGCGAGAGGGAGGATCCGGCCTTCTTGGATTCGAGGAAGGTAGAGGCTATGCTTCACACGAGGTTTGCCGGACCGGGGCAGGATTAGGCATATGAGATGGGATTGCCCCAGAGATAGGGATCCTAAGACTTTGGGACAGCGCAGTCCCAGTTAGCTGTAGAATAGGAGAGTATACGGTTCATTCCTCCACTTACCCAGTGCGGGTCGGAGGAACCGGTTCCCGGAGTTTCGGGGTGCTATCTGAAGAGCACTCGACGTACAGAATGGGACCCAGAGGGCCAAAGTGTGCAGATTCGAAGTCGAGGGATAGATCGGGGTTGTGCTGATGGGAGCATGTGGTGGACCTTAGATTGGTGAACATATTGGTTGTGGATGTCGGGCTTGACATAGATGGGTTAGCAGAGCCATCGGGTTGTCGTGGTGGGATGTGGCAGGGTTGTCATGCCGACACAGGCCTTGGTTTCAGGGCCCAGAGGTTAAGGCCTTTAGAGAGAAGCCGGCTATGGATGTTCCTAGGTTGTAGGAGTGAGGAGTTGATGACGATGATTGGGATTATGGTGAGATCATAGAGATTCTGCTCATGGTGGACCCCGGGATTGGGTATCACAGTACGGCATTATTGCGTTTGTGTGCCGCGGTAACACCGCGTCGTGGGGTTGGGTGTGAATTTTTGCGATCAGTCATTCACCACTCTTGGTGAGTGTGGGGTTGGGGTTTTGTCTTTAGGACTACGTCGATGAGACTCATAGTTCGGTCGGTAAATGAAGAGTAATTAGAGTGTGTGTTAGCAGTGAAACCCAAAGGGAATTAAACGTTAATCCCTAAGGTGAGAATCCTAGAGTAAGGGTGTAAGAGACCCGGGGAGATATCCCTAAATTTATGTGTGAATGTAAGAGGCTCGAAGTGTAAGCCGAAAAGTTATGTTAATCGAGATGAAAACACACGGTCAGGTTATCACATAGACTTAGAGTTGAGTGATAGGAGTCGGGAGTGACTCGAGATTTGGATACTTTGGCAATTGCATTGGGTGTTGTTGAGCGGTAAAGGCTCGATAAATGGATGTCATTCATGACATGGACTAGGTTAATGATTCGGTGGTGTTAGTGATTGTGACCTTAGGAAGGTGGGCGTTTACAAAGTAAGGGTTGTGTAAGGGTTACACGTTGTGTGGATTATAAGCAGTGTTAGAGGACATCTTTGCGAGCATGCGTCTTGGGGATATAAGGGTGGCTGGGAGGCACTGGCCCTTAGTGGAGTCGCCACAACAGCGAGTTACCGTAGTATACGAGACGGCACCATATGGTGTGTATGGGGGCCGTAGCAGTCACCGTTATGTTGGACCTTCGAGGGTGGGAGAGAGCTGTCGGGTACGGTCACGATCACGATCTAGAGACACCTCGAGAGAAGGGTGGCTTGATGACGCGTCTTCTCATGGCTTAAACCAAATGAGAAGAGCCACATGCGGATGTATGGCGTCGACCGCGCCAGAGTTCGAAGTTTGGGGATCACGCTGCATTTTCTTGAAGGTGATGCTGAGAGGAAGTCGTCGGGTTAAATGACGTGGAGAAGCTATCGCCGAGATTCATTGGAGCTTTCGAGATACTCGAGAGGATAGTTTCTTCATTGTGTCGCAAATTAACTAGCCGACATGTCGGGGTGTCCAGGGTGTTTCGCGACTCCGGCTGCCCCGGAAGTATCGCGGATCCAGCTCATGGTGGATTGAGACGGTCCGAGGTTGACACTAATGGGACCTTGAGAGGACCCGGTATGTATTTTGGATAGCCGTGATCGGGTTTCGCGACGCCGGGCGGTGAGACTAAATGAGGTGCTGTATGGCGGCACTGTGAGTGGAGAGTCCCGCATGGGAGCCTTGAGAGACCACGATGCGGGCCACTGCTCCACTTCTTGTTTAAGGGATAGAAAGAGTAAGTAGTTTAGTCGTCTAATAATTAAATGGCGAGTTTGCGTAGTGGAAGTGCAGATTGCATATGCATGTGAGTGATGTAGATTGTCAAATTTCGGGACGAAATTCATTTTAAGAGAGATGGGAGAATGTAAGACCAGAAATTCCAATTTTGGAAAAAGGGGTAAAATCGTAATTTTAATTAAAATCAGAATTTATTCTACGATCTTGGATAATGAAAGCAGTTCACCTTTGGAATCGTCTCGTAAAATCTGACTATTACTTTTGTCAATTTCGTCGGATTGGGAGACAGTCGAGTTAGCTGTTTCGAGGGCATCATTTGGATGCGTAGGCGTGTTGATATGACCAATCATGCCTCTTGGCGTCTTCGTGTGCGTAGGTGGCGTGGAGTGAAATGGCTGGATGACCTAGATGGTGCAGGAGTGTCGAGAATTGGAAAATAAGGGACATAGATGTCATTTTTGAAATGTTTAAATGATAATTGGACAAAGTGGAATGGTAGCGTCTCTTCCAATTAGAAAAGGGAAGCGTGAGGACACAGTAGGTTCAGATTTGGCATTCTAGAGAGAGAAGGACCTCTTCTCTATCTCTGGTTTTAGAGCAAATGTTAGTTGGGTCGTCGGGACAAGAGGAAGATTTGCTCTGTGGGAATACCCTACAGCGTGGGCACCCTGGAGGTTTTTAAGGAGTTTTTGACCAAAGAGCTCCGGTGAGGGTAAAAGAAGGGGTTTCTTCCTACTTGGGTTTTACACTTTATTTAAGTGTTATATGATGTTTCGGTTGGTATGAGGCCTTGAACAGCCGTTTGATCGGTCCCAAAACTTAGGACCGAATTATTGAAATTTTTGGGAGCCATGGAGCAGCCCGTAACAGTTTTATGGGCTGTTTAGGTTGTTAATTATGAGATTTATGGAATAAACCATGTATTGGTTTGTATGAGGCGGAATTGACATGAGATTTGGGTTCACAAAGTGAGCGGGTGATTTAATGAGTGGGCCAGACATAAGCTTGGGGTTTTCTTGTTCATATAGCTGGAAGTGACACGAAACTAATTTTTGTGTAAAACCGTGTTTGGTCGAGGTAATTCAAGTTGAATTACTTCGTGTTTGATAAACGTTAACTACGTGGTAATTTTAGTGTAATGGAATGTAAAATTGCATAACATGTTTGTGTGATTTAATTTATGTGAATATATGTATGATTATATATTTGCATGTGTTATAGAATTGTAATGGAATTGGCATCATGCATTCCATATGCCTTTGGGGCATCCCTAGAGCGATAGGAATGAGTGCGCTGGGGTGATTCTTGAGAATAGTTTCGGAGGGTTGACTAATAAAGATAATTATCGGAGTGTGTCCATTATAAAAATATCGGAGGGTAGTCCATATATAAAATATCAATCGTCGGAGTCGGCCCAATTGATATATCTCGGAGGGTAGTCCACTAAATATAACATCGGAGCGTCGATATTTATATCGTATGGTTGTCGCTTGGTACGAACAAATATCTTTGTTGAAAATATTTTTCTCATACGTGGCTTAGGCAAGTGTGAGGGAGTCGGTGAGGGCTTCGGGGTATGAGTTGATAAGTTAGCAGACATTCAAGTAGGATCATGTATTTGCTTGAATGTGTTTTTCTTTTAAAGCGTGCGTATGCACTTAGGTGGAAGTAGCCGGCCCAGGGTGATTCGGCCCTGCGGCGTTAGCTCACGCGTCGATGGAACGTATTTTCGAGGTGCGGGAGCGCGAGGAGATGGCTCATCTGGGGTCGAGTGTGAAGAAAGCCGGGTGGTGGCTTTGATGATTTTAAACATGTATTAGAACTCTATAAGTTTGATATATGTTGTATAAAAGTAATTTATTAACTCTTGTAACTATGGTAGATAGTTGGTATATTGATGGGTATTTGGTTTATGGGCGAGAGGCCATTTTATTCATATATGTATTATCAATGTGATTGATGTTGGGGCGGGTGATGTATTTGGGTCGAACTCATTACATAGGAACTACTGCACGATTTTTCGTATTGAAGATGTCGGGTCACGAGCATTCATGAAAATGTTCCGTGAGGGTTCAGCGGGTGTGTCCAGCCGGGCCTCGGGATTTGGGGCTTCACATATATTTAGGGGTGCTTGATTGAGTTGATGGTTAATTCAGTCTAATAAACTCTTATAAGTTGTTTGGTAAATACTCATAATAAGCTGGTTGATTAGGGCTAAATAGCTCATGATAGAAAAAATGTATATTTAATTATTTACTTTTTGCTTAGCTTGACTAAAATATCAAAAAAAATTTATCCTCTTCTCTCTATTTATGTAATTTAAAATTTTTTATAAATTTATAATTTATGAATTATATGAAATAGTATGAATTTTTTTATGGTTATAAATTTATTACATATTATAACCATAAAAAATAATATGAAAATATAAAAATTTATAACTCTAAATATTTATTTTTATTTTTATGAAATAATACTATTTATGGTTAAATTTATATGATCTCATATTATTATTTTATTTATGAAATATTATTATAAATTTATTCATAAATTATATATATACTATATATATATATTTTTTTTTTTTTTTTTTTGTGGTTATAAATTTATAAAATGTATTTATGGTTATATGAAATAATATGAAAAGTTTATCACCATAAAAAAAATTATGAAATAAATAATATTTTTATGGTTATAAATAATAATAATTTTTATTTATGTTTATAATTATACATAATTTTTTTATTTATGAAATTATAAATAATGATAAATATGAAATTTATTTCAAAAATTTATAAATAATATATACTATAAAAAAATAACCATACAAATTTCATAAATTTATAAATAATATTATAAAAATAACCATAAAAATTTCATAAAATTTATAACCATAAATTTATTTATTTATGAAAATAATATTTATAGTTACATAAAAATTTATTTCATGTTTTTGGTTTATGGTTAAATTTTTTTATAATTTCATATAATTTTTTTATTTTAAATTTTTTGAAATTATTTTTATATCTTTCTATCATGTCTATAGATAAATTAACTTTTATTCAAGTATACATTTTTTTACTATTAAACAATTAATTAATGTAATAAATTGTCATTTAGTCAACTACTTTTATAACTTAAAAGTGGTTTCAATTTTTAGTATAATTTATTATCTTGAATTTAGAATGTATTAAAAAAAAAAAAAGCTTTATTTTGCTATAAAAAACGGTGGCTTCATTTTCTATTTTGTACAAATGGAAAAGTACAACAAAACTTAAATTTATTTCCCTTTCACAACAATCGTGATTTTGATATCACGCAACTATCTTTTACATCGTAGTTGACTTCAAGTCAATTGAAAATGGCAGGCCGTGAGAGGGAGGTTTTTTAATAAATAATATTATAAAAAATAACCATATAAATTTCATAAATTTATAACCATAAATTTATTTATTGATGAAATAATATGGTTAATAAAATTTATTTCATATTTTTTTGTTTATGGTTATAAATTTGTGTAATTTTATATTATTTTTGTTATTTTTGGCATTTCTTTTTGCATTGTTTTTATATCTTTATCATATCTATGATAAATTTATCTTCAATCAACTATTTTTTTTTTAATACTTTAACCAACAACTTCTAAAACTTAATAGTAGCTTCATTTTCTATTTTGTATAAATGGAAAAGTCCAAAAAACTTAAATTTATTTTCCTTCCACGGCGACCGTGACTGTGATATTATGAAAAAGAAACATTGACTTCTTTTTTAATTTTTTTTTGGAAATTATCTTTTGCACGGCAGTTGACCTCAAGTCAATTGAAAATGGGAGGAGAGAGAGGTTTTTTTTATAAAATAAATATACAAATTTCATAAATTTAATAATCATAAATTTATTTCATATTTTAGTTTACGGATATAAATTTTTATAATTTGATCATTGTTATTTATATTTATAGTTTTTGTTTTATATTGTTTTATATCTCTATATATTGAAAAGTTTATCACCATAAAATTATGAAATAAATAATATTTTTTATGGTTATAAATAATAATATTTTTATTTATGTTTATAATTATACATATTTTTATTTACTTGAAATTTTAAATAATGATAAATATTAATTTTATTTCAAAATTTGCAATAATATATGCTATAAAAAAATAACCATACAAATTTCATAATTTTATAAATAATATTATAAAAATAACCATAAAAATTTCATAAATTTATAACCATAAATTTATTTATTTATGAAATAATATTATTTATAGTTAAATAAAAATTTATTTCATATTTTTTTGGTTTATGGTTAAATTTTTTTATAATTTCATATAATTTTATATTTTTTATTTTTTGAAATTATTTTTATATCTTTCTATCATGTCTATAGATAAATTAACTTTTATTCAAGTATACATTTTTTTACTATTAAACAATTAATTAATGTAATAAATTATCATTTAAATTATTCTTTTAAAACTTAAAAAGTGGAACTGAGTTTAAGCTTACTAATTTATTATCTTGAAATTAGAATGTATTAAAAAAAAAAGCTTTTATTTTGCTGTAAAGGTATATTTCATTTTCTATTTTGTACCAAAAATGGAAGGAGTACAACAAAACTTAAATTTATTTCCCTTTCACAACAACCGTGATTTTGATATCACGTAACTATCTTTTACATCGTAGTTGACTTCAAGTCAATTGAAAATGGTAGGCCGTGGGAGGGAGGTTTTTTTTTGTTTTTAATAAATAATATTATAAAAATAACCATATAAATTTCATAAATTTATAACCATAAATTTATTTATTGATAGAAACTCATATGGTTAATAAAATTTATTTCATATTTTTATTTATAGTTATAAATTTGTGTAATTTTATATTATTTTTTTATTTTTGTATTTTTGCGTTTGTTTTTATATCTTTGTCGTATACATGATAAATTTATCTTCAATCAACTATTTTTTTTGAATACTTCAATCAACTACTTCTAAAGAAACTAAAGTAGCTTCATTTTTATTTTGTATAAATGGAAAAGTCCAAAAACTTAAGAATTTATTTTTCCTTCCACATTTTTTGACAGCTGACTGTGATATTATGAAAAGAAACATTGACTTCTTTTTATTTTTTTTGGAAATTATCTTTTGCACGGCAGTTGACCTCAAGTCAATTGAAAATGGGAGGAGAGAGATTTTTTTTTATAAACAATATTATAAAAAATAATCATACAGATTTCATAAATTTATAATCATAAATTTATTACATATTTTTTAGTTTCTGGATATAAATTTTTATAATTTGATATTATTTATTTATATTTATAGTTTTTTTATATTGTTTTTATATCTCTATATATATCGTATGCATGTAGTATCTACACAACATAAAAGTGGCTTCATTTTATTTTTGTATAAATGGAAGAATTTATGAACTTAGTTTATTTTCCTTCACGCAGGACAACGACTGTGATGCATGCGATAGAAAAAGTGAAACTCTCTTTTGCGTTTTTATGGAAACTATCTTTTCCATTGTAGTTGACCTCAAGTCAATTGAAAATGGCTGAGATTTTTTATTTTATTTTATAAATAATATTATAAAAAATAACCATAAAAATTTCATAAATTTATTTATTTATAAAAGAATATTATTTATGATTAAATAAAAATTTATTTCATTTTTTTTGTTTATGGTTATAAATTTTTATAATTTCATATTATATTGTTTTTAAATCTCTCAATCGTGTTTATATAGGTAAATTAACATTCAATCAACTACTTCTAAAACTTAAAAATGGAATTATGTTAAGGTGCTATGTGTTGGAGAATATAAGTGTAAAACGAGAATAAAGAAGATATTTTTTATATCCAAGTTGACCAAGTCTCGATTACTTGCTATTTTATAAAATAAATAAATTGTTTATTCCTTAGTTAATCAAAATCTAAATTCATTCATTCCTTTTAAATAGTTCAAACCGTGTCATAGGATAAGTTTATGACTTTTTCATTGCCCCCTCCTTTCATTTCATACCTTTTACCTTGATCTCTCACTCTCAAGCTCTCTCATATCTCTCTTTCTCAAATGCTTTTAAGCACTTTTCTCACTCTCAAATGCTTAGAGGCACTTTCTCTCGAAGTGTTAGCCTTCATCTCTCTGATCTTGGCGTATATACCAATTCAAGTGCTTTCACTCCCAAAAGCGTATTTAAACTAAGGAATATTGTTGTTTAGTTGTATTGTATTTTCTTAGGGTGTACTCAGAAGTGAGATACGAGATTTGTTGAATCATGAGATAGAGCTTTGATTCCCTCTTTGTAGATTCTGAAATGTAGCAGAAAATTACAATTTTTGAGAAAAATGGTAAAATGGTAATTTCGGTGAGTCAAGAATTTTCTAAATCTCGGATGATAGAAAGCAGAGAGACTTCGCGTTAGGAATGTCTTGCGAAATTAATACTAAGTGAATTTCGTGGGTGAAGACAGACGAATTTCACGTTTTTGAGACACAGTGTCGAGGTCATAGTATGACGGCTTGTGGAGATATGTGATGTGACAAAAGTCACCTACTACATGTACTATGTGACACATGTTGCACGATTAGTGAGATGATAGAATGAATGACTTAGATTAAATTTATGTGTAAAAATCAAAACTAAAAAGGACAAAGTGAGGATTTAGTAAAGAATAAAGTAAATAAGGCCAAGAAGAATAATTCTTGCATCTTCTCAATTTGGCAAGGAAGAAAAAGGAGGAGTGAGAGTAGAAATAGGTTTTTAGAGAGGAAAAAGAAGTGACTTTTACTGCAAGATTTATAGAACACTCGGGCGAATCGGGTTCTGTAGGGCCAAGAAAGTTAAATCTCTATTCTGAGGCTACGCGGATGTAGATTTTGTGGGTTCGTGCTCTGAAAGTAGAGGATCATTTCCTACTTGGTTTATTCTTTGTTTAAAAATGGAATTTAATGGATAAGGATTTGTTGAAGGCTTGAATGGTGGTAGTTTTTCGATACCGAAATCTTTGAGCGGTGAAGAAAATACCTACTTATTGTGGCGTGAGCAGTCTGGAACCCTAGGGATCCTATTGTTCACATGATATGTTGTGTGATTCAAAATGAATTGCTTAGATTGTTATTAGTCCATGTGAGCTAATTTTGGTGTTATTGATTGTGAATTGAATAACATGAATTATGTAAATTTAATTTTGTTAATATATACATGTAAAATATATTAGCATGAATTGTGTGGAAATGACATAATGCATTCCATATGCACCGGGGCACTTTAGATGGTAGGTGTGAGTGCATGACATGAAAGAAAAATGAAAACGGTTGTGAAAGGAATTTCAAGGAAGGCACTAGAAGAATTTTCTTAGAGAGTTAATCAGGTTCATCTCGGGTGACCATGGCTTTGTTTCGGAGGATTACTGCTTGATTCACCTCGGAGGGTTGTCTAATATATTTACCGAAACTCGGTAGTAAGTTTTCGAGAACAAAAACTTTTTGTTTTGAAAACTATATTTTTCTCACATTTAGTTTAGGCATGTGTGAGGGAGTCGGTGAGGACTCGAGACATGGGATTGAGCGTATAGGCGTTGAAGTAGGATCGTGTATTTGCTTGAGTGTGTTTGGTTGTCATGACATGTGCGCAGGTGGGAAATGGCAGTATAGGGAGATTATCAACTCTTGGGCTTTGCTCGCTATCGAAGGATCATTATTTCGAATTACGAGGAGTGTACGGGAGGGCCCAGCTCACTAGAGGCTACTTTTAGAAGCGGGATTAATGACACTAGCAGGTAGCTATTTTGTAAAACATGTATTAGAATGCTAGAATTTAATTATATGTTTTGATTAGTACTTTAATAAACTCTTGACCCATGATAATATAGTTGATGCGTTTTTGTGAGTATTGATCGTGGGCGAAGTGGGTATTTTTACTCGCGTAATGGACCGGTGTGGTTGTTGTACAATGTTGGGATAGGTTGTGTCTTGGGTAGAGCTCCTCGTACAAAGGAGACTCTGCTCGATTTTCATTAAATCTTGAGTCTTGGAAAAAGGGGAGTTAATGGAGTGGTGTCGGGTTGCAGGTATTCCACGAATATATTCGGCGAGGTTGTGGGTTGTCGGCGGACCCGCCAGAATGGGCGTCATAAGCTTGAATGACGGGTGTCTTGGCTCGCGGCGGCGCGTAGCCGGCGGCCTCCTCGATGGTGTCGCGGCGCCTGGCCCGGGTGTCGTGGAGTCGTGTCGTCTTTGTGCGAGTGAGGGCGTATTCGCCGGGCCCCGGAATCCGCGATACAAAAATCGTGTGCAACTTCCCGATCCACTATCGCGTCGTGTGCGTCACGGCTGGGTTCAGGTGTACTCGACCGGTTTGACTTCGATTTTGCTTGTTACAGTCAACATTTGAATCCTTATTCATGAACCTTTACATTCCACGAGGTTTTACCAAAAAATAAAATAAAATATATATATATATATATATATATATAATACTATATATATATATATATATATATATATATATATATATATATATAAATAAAAATAAAAATTTTGTTGCGTATGATTTGATATATGGAATTAGTGTCATGCATTACCTATGAATGCATTGACATTGCGTATGAGAATTTTCGAATGTGAAGATAGTGTCACGGGAGTTTGTGTTCTGCCAGAATCTTGCATAAAAACAACTTGCCATTTAGGCATATTAGCCAGATGGCTAGTCGCGGAGAGGAAGGACGTAGGGGTCGTCCCGCGAGGTGCTAGCGAGAAGCACCACCGGTATTTGACCGGCGGGGCGCTTCTTCGAGAAATTTGTAGGGTTGCGGCTGCTGGCATTGCATGGGCTAGTGTGGCCGTGCCCGAGGAGGTCAGGTAACCTCGAGGTTCGGGGGCACATCATCCTCCAGATATTCATGGGGAGGGGGGGATCAGATGGTGGCGAGACCATTGGTTCATGCAGGTGGAGAAGGTATTGGAGGCTATGGAGTTACCTCGGAATACGACCGAGGAATCAGGCCACACCTACATTCCGGTACAGAGGCGAGGCCCGAGGGTGTGGGTGGAGTGGGCAAGAGGCCCTCCCCAGGGACCTAGAGCGATGACATGGGCGGGATTCTAGGATTGTTCATGGGCTAGTATTTTAGGGACAGCGCTCGCCTTGTGAGGCTCAGGAGTTCCCCAGGCCAAGCGAGAGGACTATGGCGTGATTGAGAGGTAGTGAGCCGGTAGGTTCACGGAGTTAGCTCGCTTTGTTGACAGGTCTCTTGGCCCACTGTTGAGACACAGCCGAGGTGGGGAGGACAGTGGTGGGTGTCCATTCGGGGTAGAGAAATAGGCCTTCGCCTCGAGACATGGACTTTATGGTTGGAATTTGCCTTAGCGGCCATAGAGAGAGAGATCGAGGGTGCTCGGAGCACTTGGGATGCGGGTGTTAGTAGCAAGAGGAAGGAGAGCCAGTCTTCTTCTATTTCGGGGAAAGAAGCAGAAGGCTTCTAGTTCACGTGGGTTACAGGGCTGAACCATGGGATGCGAGGGACGGAGTCAGGGGTTGCTAGTCGGGTGAGGCGGATGGTGTCTTGCATTGCCCGTTAACATGGACACTATGAGGGAGGGATTGCCCTCGAGAGACGGGGATCCCACGGGTTTGGGGTGCCATAATCCCGTTAAGCTATATGACGAGGAGAGATCGATTTATTCCTCCACGGCCTAGTACAGGCCCCGAAGAAGCGATGTCAGTTTGGGGAAGCTGCGAGGGCACCTCTCGTTACAGGTAGGCAAGGGGGCGGAGATTATGGGCGGGCGAAGGGCGAGGCCGGCGAAGTCGGGGTTCGGGCGTGTCTCGCCATCACACCACCGGTTGAGTCGGTGGGTACCGAGTTATATGGGTACCTTTTTCTATCTCGCTATGAGTAAGGTGTTACTTGATTGGTGCTTCACGCATTCATTCATTGCTACATCCGGTTGATAGAGTTGGAAGCGAGTTGGGGCCTTGGAGGGGGCTTTGTATGGTTACCAAGCCAGGGATTAAAGGCGAAGATAGGGATGATATATATGCGTGGTTCGCATTTAGAGATCTGGGGATCACTCACCACCGCTAGAACTGAGGTCATGGACATGTCGAGTTGACGTCATCAAGGATCGTTAATTGACGAACATAGGTATTCTCCGATTATGGCGTAGGAGGGTTCTGCCCCCACCACAGCGAGGATCATTTTCCGTGTTGCTGTTGGGGGTTGACTTTGATATTTTGTCATAGATAGTGTGCGAGTCCAGTGTATGGACGAGTTGTTGGGTTATCCATGAGAGCCTTACAGGACGGTGAGACCATACTTGATCTACCTCTAGGTAAATGCAGAGTATAGGATTTTTCGGATGAGCTCACGGGATTGCCTCGTAGAGGGTTGTAGACTTGATGCAAAGTTACACCACAGTACTTCTCTAATCTCATATTTCGACATAGGATGGCACGGTTGAGTTACGGGAACTGAGTCCGGCTCTGAAATTTCTTGAATGAGGAGTTCGTTAGGCCGAAGCGACGGCGCATAGGGCACTCGGAGTCTACGTTTGCGAAAGGAGCCAAGACCGCCATTTGTGCATTTATTCTGAGACCAGGTTGAACGGGGTTCGATCGAGAATCGGTACCCGTTCTTGGGGATTGATGACTTGGCGACTGGGGTTGAGAGGCGCGAAGGTCTATTTCCAGGTGCGACGCGCCGGTTACCATCGGGCGAGGGTTGGGGAGACGAGATATCCACCCCCAGAGCTGACGTCGGGGGCTGTACGGGCCTTTGAGGTTCTGATGATACCCGCTGGATTGACGAATCGCGCCCAGCGGCATTCATAGACCTCGTACGCCGGAACTATTCCGACCACTATTTAGATCAGGTTCTTCGTGGTCTTTGTGGATGGCATTTTGATGCACTCCAGTGAGAGAGGGCATGAGGGCACTTGGGGATCGTTTACGATTGTTGAGAGATCATCAGTTATACGCGAGTTTAGTAAGTCTGCGAGTTTGGCTTATCGGGGTGAGATTGCCGGGGTTCACGGCCTGGTGCCGACAGCGTGTCGATGGACCCGGAAGGTTGAGGCGTGATGAGTTGGATGCGTGGTTTCTTGGGATTGGTGGATCTAGAGATTCATTGAGGATTTTCTCAGTTAAGCGGCACCTATGGCCAGGGGTGAGGCCGGAGGTGAGTTTAATTGGGATAATGATGCGAGGCATTCGAGAGTTGAAAGGGCCTCGGCTCCTATCTTGATGGTCCAGGCGAGGGGACGGGGTACCGCGATGTATTGTGATCATCGAGTGGCCCAGGATGTGTTTGACTCCCGGTGGGATTGGCCAGAAACCTGCATGGTTCAGTTAGTTGAAGAATCATAGGTAGAATTGCACGCACACGACATGGAGTTAGCGTAAGTGATGTCGCCTTGAAGATTTGGCGCCTTGCCACTTATATAGCGGCGATTCGAGAAGGTGTATTTGGAGCGTAGAAATCCGAAGTATATTTTCAACGCGTAGGACTTTAATATGAGAATAACGGCGTAGATGGATCAGATTCCCCAGAGGATTATGGCTTCCGCACATTACCACACGATAAGGCAAATATGCGTTAGCTGATGCACTCTGTCGGAAGTCACGGGGAGCATTAAGTGTGCCAGCTTCAGAAAGCGGCCCGGATGCTCGAGCGTGGGACCGGTTGAAGGTACATGAATGCAGCGAGCATGCATAAGTGCGTTGGGGGTTTAGTAGCTACACGAGTCTCACGGTGAGAGTATAGTGATCAAGTCCCAAGGACAGGACGTAGAGATAGTGTCCATTAGGGATCGAATGCGATCCGAATACGGTGTGAGGGTTGGACCATCCGCGTAGGCGGTGATGCTTTGGTATAGAAGGGCCAGGTAGTGGTTTCTCGTCTCGCGGTTGAAGGAGGAATTCAGGGTTTTACTTGCTCTCGATTTTCGTGCATCCGAGGTGGCACGAAGATGTACGAGATCTGCTGCCAGCCCGGGCACTAATGAGCGGGATGAAGAGACACGTAGGGACTTTAATTTAGGCGTCATCTCACGTGTGTCGAGTAGGTTAGAATTTGAGCACGGAAGCGAAGCGAAATTACTTGACCATTGGGGTATTGTTTGAGTGGAAGTGGGAACGCGTCCGCGTTAGTTTTGTGACCCACTTGCGCGGACATAGCGGGGACGTGATCTGGTGGCAGGGTGATGAGTGGTGGAAACAAAATTGACACATTTTTAAATGATGCGAGATGACCTTCATATTGGAGAGATTACAGGGTTGTACATTGAGAGATAGTCATTACATAGTCTGGAGTATCCATAGTGTCATATCAGGACCCAGGGTTTGACCTTCACTTTTGGAAGAGTTCCAGAAAGGCTATGGGCCTGGTGACCATAGTCACGGCTTTCCACCTGCGAGACAAATGGTCGATCGGAGAGGACCATCTGAGTCTTGAAAATCTTTGTGAGCATACGTCAGGGATCATGGGGTGTTTGGGAGGAGCATTTCTTGCAGTGGAGTCGCTACGACAAACGATTATCGGGAGTATACAAATGTCACCATATATGGGGTGTGTATGGGAGGCCATGCGAGATCATGTCCCGCGATATATGTTTGGACCCAAGGAGTGGGGAGGCTCATCTACTTTGGAGTGCGATCTGATTAGAAACACCTGCGAGGAAAGGTAAGGCTTTATTCTGTGAGTGTCTTCTCATGGGCTCGGAATCGCGAAGAAATTTATCTTGTGTGCGACGTCGACCCTCAGAGTTCGAGGTTGGAGATCACGTCTTCTTGAGGTGATGCCTAAGAGAGAAGTGGTCAGTTCGGCAAGCGCGAGAAGCTATTGCCGAGATTCATTAGGTCCTTGAGATACTAGGGTGTTGGCGTATAGCGTGTCAGTTGGCTTTCTGTGACATGTTAGGTGTCCATGAGGTATTTCACGCCTGCATGCTCGGTGCTTTGCTCAGGATCCCACTCACGTAAGTGGGTTGCAGGGGAGATTGAGTTGGCTTGATGGGACCTTCAAGGAGGGGGCCGGTGTGCGTTATGGATAGTCGGGATCGGGTTTTATGACGTAGGCTGGTGAGGTTAGTGAGGGTCTTTATGGCGGCAGGTGGAGTGGGAGAGACGACGATGGGACGCCGAGGCACGATGTGGGCCACCTATCCCGCGCTACTGTTTTAGGGATGAGGTCGTGGTTTGGTAGTTTAATACTTAAATAAACTAGTTTACATGCATGGCATGGTACCGCATTTGTATGTGCATGTGATTGTGTGATTGTGCAATTTGGGACCAGAGTGTAACTGAAAGGGAGAATGTAAAAGCGGAAAGATTACAATTTTTAAAAAGGGTAAGGCGTAATTTCGGTCAAAGTAAATTTTCTAGATCTTGGATGATGAAGCGGACTTCAGTTGGAATCGATACCAGCGAAATCCCAAACTCTGCGCGTCGGAATTTAGTGAGATTCAGGAATAGTCGAGTAATTTAGCGTTTTGAGAGCCTGGGTGTCGGTATCTGCGTGCGCGTGGCGGCTTACAATGAGAGGCATGTGATGTGACAAAAGTCGCTCTTCACGTGTCGCATGACTATGTTCGTGATTAGTGAGATGATGGAAATGAATGACTTAGATTAAGTCATTGTGTGTCAGCTGAAAGGACAAAATGGGAGTTTATTAAAAAGAATAAATGAATAAGACAAAGAAGAATAATCTTGTGCTTAGTGATTTGAAGAAAAGGGGCAGTGAGGGGCCAAACCAGTTTTGAAGAGAGAAAGAGTGACTATACGGAATTTCAAACTTCGGATGGAAGTCGGTTCTCGTGGACCAGAAGCAAAGTTGATTTACGCTCTGAGAGTACGCGTGGACACGGAGTTTTGTGGAGTTGTGAGCTCCAGGTAGGGATCTTCTCTTAGTTTATTCTTTAGTGAAATTTATTTTAATGGATGGGGATTTGTTAGAGGCCTTTGAGTTGGCCATGTTTTCGAATGTAAAATCTCTTTGGGCAGCGTGAAGAAAATCCTGCTTGTGTGGCGGGTGGACTGATCTGCAGGCCCTAGGGTTCTATTGTTCACGTGATCATGTTGTGTGATTTTGTGTTGTTGGGTGATTGAAAATGGATTAGCGGATTGTTATTAGCCCATGTGAGGCTAATTTTGGTGTTATTGATTGTAAATTGAACAACATGATTATAATGAATTTAATTTTATTTAATATATTCATGAAAAATATATTAGCATGAATTGAGCGGAAATGACATAATGCATTCCATATGCACAGGGGCACCCTAGATGGTAGGTGTGAGTGCATGACATAAAAGAAAATGAAAGAAAATGAAAGCAGTTTGTAGAAAGGAATTTGCAGGAAGATTTTAAAAGAATTACCTTAGAGAGTTTATCGGCAATTCATCTCGGTGACGAAAAATTAGCTGTTTCGGAGGAGTACACAGCAATTCACCTCGGAGGGGTTGTCGATATATTCACCCAGGAAACTTCGGTATTAAGTTTTAAGAACAAAAACCTTTTATTTTGAAAGCGTATTTTTCTCACATTTAGCTTAGGCATGTGAAATTCGGTGAACTCAAAGGGTGTAGGGATTAGGCATGCTGAGACATTGAGTAGAATCAATGTATTTGCTTGAGTGTGTTTGGTTGCCATGATATGCGCTTAGGTGGGAGTAATCCATGTAGGAGATTATCCCTCTTGGGCTTTGCTCGCCATGTCGGGGGATCGTGTTTGGTGCGGGAGTGTCTGGGGAGGACGGTGCTCACTAGGGCCGCTTTTAAAAAAAGCCGGGATTGTGGCTGAAATTATTTTATTTTATAAAACATGTATTAGAATGCTAAATTTGATATATGTTTTGATTGGAAGTAATTAATAACTCTTGAACTATGGTAATATAATTGATGTATTTTTGTGAGTATTGATGCATGGGCCTAAGTAGCCATTTTTGCTCGCATGTGGACCCAGTCAGCAGATGGGTGTACAATGTTGGGACAAGTTGTGTCTTGGGTAGAGCTCCGTCTGAAGGAGACTACACTTGGAGTTTTCAGTAAATCTTGAGTCTTGGAAGGAGCTGATGTATAGTTGGGTGTAGTTCACGATCATTGTGAATCATTAAGCGAGGACCCTGGCAGATTGCTCATGGTTGAGAGATGGAATATGATAAATGGGAGTGGGAGTGTGTATAAGGCTGTGAATATATTGAGAGAATATATCAAATAGATGATAAATCTTACCTCAGATTGTTTTATTTATTTGGTTTGTTTTGGGCTAAGTCAAATTCCCTAATCTCTTTCTTGAACCTTATAATGATAATCATCGAGTCGAAGACTTAATATGTCAGTAACTTGTTAATACATGTTTAAGAAAAACCTGTCAACAAGACAATAAGAGTTTAAGACAAATGGGATATAACGAATCATTGTGACCCCTTCACTTACCTGAATACTTTCGTGGTATACTTAACACAATTCTTACTACCATCCACTCTTTTGACCCTTATAACCACGGTATTACTCGATGTCGGGTAGCCCATATTGACAAAAAGGTATAATTTGATTTATGGCTTTTTTTTTCTCTCTAAATTGTTTGCTCCAAATTGATTTGAGGTTTTTGGGAGCCTCAACAACGATGAAGTGTTAGCCACGTCAAACATTAACAGAGACTGTGTTGAAAAAAAATAGATGAATATAAGGGAGAATAGAAAGATACTCAAATCTCACTTTATATAATAGACTTTTGAAATTATAAAAACATTTATAATCTTTTTAAAATATAAATAAGAGGGAAGCTAAGAACATAAGAAGTTTTAAATAAGTTTTTGGAACTTTATCCAAATATTTTATTTTCTTCATCTCTCAAAAATCTTCAGGGAAGTAAGATAAAAATTGTCTTCGATTAATCAAGCTTATTCATATGTTTAATGCACACATTAAACATGATTTACTCACAAATGTCATAAACTCGTTATCTTTTTCAACCTAATAAGTTTTGTAAGATTTTATATGTTTAATCCACTCATTAAATATGATTTATCTTCAAATGTTACGATCTTAATTCAACCTTAAATGTATAACTACTTTTACACATTAGAAGCTTAAAAGTGTAACTCTTATTACACTTATAATATTATAAAATCATAACTCTTCTTATATTTATTTTTAACCAATAACATATAAAAATATATAGCAGAATGTAACTTCCATTTGCTTATCTGACATTTTATTTGACAAGAAGGGTATGAGTGAGGGATCAATATGAATGTTAGAAGCTTCTTTGGATGAAAAAGGTGTAGGGACCAAATGCCCAAGAAAAAGGTTTTGGGTTCAAATGAGATATTTGCAAAAACCTCAAGGTAATTATGTATTTTTTCAATTGCTAGATTGTCAATTTTGTACATGATGAAACTCGTAAGATTTTTGTTCACTACAAGTAAGTATCATATTTCTTCGCTTTTAATCATGTGAATGAGAAATAAATATTAAATCATAGATAGATACTTGGTTTAGGAAGAGCTACCGGAACTCCCATCAAACCATGATATGATAAACTAGTGATATTCCATGCACTAATAGTTAATTGATATTTAGGGGTGCTTGATTGAGTTGATGGTTAATTCATCCTAATAAGTTCTTATGAGTTGTTTGGTAAAGACTCATAATAAGCTAGTTGATTAGGGCTAAATAGCTCATGATAGAAAAAATGTATATTTAATTATTTACTTTTTTTGAACCGCTTATTAAAATATCAATTTTTTTATCCTCTTCTCTCTATTTATGTAATTTTAAAATTTTTTATAAATTTAGAATTTATAAATTATATGAAATAGTATGATTTTTTTTTTTGATTATAAATTTGCCACATATTATAACCACAAAAATAACTGTAATATAAAAATTTATAACTATAAATTTTGTTTTTTATTTGTAAATAATACTATTTTATGGTTTAATTTTTATAATCTCATATTATTATTTTATTTATGAAATATTATTATAAATTTATTCATAAATTATAAATAATATAAAATATTATAATTTTTTTTTGTGGTTATAAATTTATAAAATGTATTTATGGTTATATGAAATAATATACCCAACTACTACTCAGATAATTATTCAAAAGCAGCCATTTAGTTGTTTAATCTCAATATAGAAAGGTATGCTACTAAAAAATTGAGTTGTTTAATCCCAATATTGAAAAGTATGTCACTGAAACAATTCTGACCTGAGTTTTCTGATTACAGTTGTGAGAGTCATCAAGCTAAGGTTAGTGTGACAACCTTCCCTGAGCCTTGCTCCATCTCCATGTGTCTAGGATTCACTTCCAGCTAGATCTACAAAGTTCTCCAGGAGATTGAAATTGACAGTTACACCCACAAAAGCAATAATTATAGAAGTTTTAATGAGCCAAATGAAAATAAAAATTCCACCATTGGATTTACCAGGCTAGCAACAGAAGGATCTGAAACAACGAATTTTCACTGAGTACTTTCTATTGTTTGCATTCGTTATTGCTCGAAAAAAATCGGTTACCATCATGGAGGCTCAATATGAGAATATTTAGTTTTATTGAAACATAAAAGTGAAAACTTGTCCTGTAAACATGTCACCTGCCATTCGGACCTCACTTCACTTTGGGGTTGCATCCGCAGAAGGCAAGGCACAAAGATTGTTACATCAGGTCTCTGTACATCAGATGGGCAAGGCAAATAGAGGTGTGTATGCTTATTACTCCATGAAATTCTGAACTGGAGACTCCATGGGCATCCAAGTATGGATGAAAATTGTTCTAAGTTAAAATACTGGTGTTTATTGGCTTGCATCAGGCTGCCCTATTGCAGAAGCCTTCAGAATATGCAGACAAGAGATATGATCTGATTAGATGCTTTGGTAGGATTTAAAAATATTGAAACAGAGTAGTATATACAATTCGTTGGAAAGGAAAATGGAGGAAAGAATTTGAAAGATGGGAGAGCTAGATGATGTGGGGAAGAAGGCTACTTGCCTTATTGAGGAACTCTTGTTTTGAAGCGATTGCAAGCTCAAAGAGATCAACTCTTATTTATAGTAATTGCTTTTATTTCTGACAATGCTCAGTTGGCAAACACCGATCTAAATCTAATGAGATTCTGAGACGGAGTCTCTAGAATTCTCTCTAAAAGTCCAAACCTAAATCTCATTTCTAAGAGAACTCTATGGAAATATCTAGAATAGACTTCTAGAAGTTGGAGAAATATATGTGTTTCCTACACTTAGAGCTTGCACTTAAAACTACTGGCCCAAAGACCCTAATAACTCATAATCACTTTAGATTCCTAAGGCCCAAAATGCAAATTAAGTTTATGTTTCAACACGCCCCCTTAAACTTGATTTCATTACTCCAATCAATCTTGTTAGCTTAAGTGAGTGTTCTTTGGCGGTGGCTTGGTGAAGATATCAGTTACTTGATCGTGAGACTTTACATACTCTAGCTGCACATCCTTCCTCGCGATGCATTCTCTAATGTAGTGATAATGAGTATCAATGTGCTTACTTCGATCATGGAAGATGGGGTTCTTAGCCAAAGCTATTGTTGACTTGTTGTCCACGTAAATCTTGGTCGGCTTCTTTTGTGGCAAACCCATCACCTTTAATAAATTTCGAAGCCAAAATGAATGGCAAACACATGAAGTAGTTGCTGCATACTCTTCTTCACAAGTGAAAAGAGTGACAATCGGCTGCTTCTTTGATACCCAAGTGAAGGCAATGTCTCCCATGTAGAATACAAAGCCAATGGTACTCTTTCGATCATCCATATCTTCGCTCCAGTCAATATCACCGTATCCAACAAGCTTGTAATTAATCATTAGAAACATAATAGTACAAGTCAAAGTTTGAAGTACCTTTGAGATAGCGGAGAATCCTCTTTGCCACCTTCAAATGAGTTGTTGTTGGAAAATCCATGTACCAATTGACCACTCTAACTGCTAGAATGTATCGGACGCCATACTAGATTCATTGGCACATTGCTTCCTACTAGACTTTGTAGAAAGTGGGATCACCTTGTTTCCTTCCTCATGCTTGGACAACAGTCCCACATTCCATTGGCCTTCAACGGATTAGAGTCATCCATCTTGAACTTCTTAGCACCTCTTTAACGCCCTGGCCTTCTTTGTAAGCTTGTCTTTTTCCTAAAGAACTCATTGACTTTTCTATGGTGGAAAATATATTTTTGAATGGTAGACT
The DNA here is from genome assembly GCA_016808115.1 of Tetrastigma voinierianum. NCBI lineage: Eukaryota > Viridiplantae > Streptophyta > Magnoliopsida > Vitales > Vitaceae > Tetrastigma > Tetrastigma voinierianum. The sequence goes on from JAEQBH010002505.1 coordinate 136,733, forward strand.
GATAGTTGATCATAAACACAGGTGAAAATTCCCTTTTTATATGTATTATCATTGATCAAACTGCCTTAATCAAAATACCCAAAAAATAAAATCAAAGAAGAAATTGTTACGAAGTTGGTTCTTCTTCTCACCATCTGCTTGTTTTTATGCCTATGCGGATTAACGGCTGAAGCATCAGCAGTAACGGATGAATACATGGTGAAGCCAAATTGTAAGTACCAATGCGGGAACGTTGTGATTTCCTACCCGTTAGGGATCGGGAAGCTGTTATATCAGAGCGATTGATATTTCATTAAAATTGCAGCCAGTACTAATACTTCTTCCGGTGGTGCCAAAAACGTTTTCTAACCATACTAAACTCAACCTGGAGCTGCTAGATATATCACTGGATTTACAAGCGGTGACAGTTAAAGCAGTTCACCAGCTCGCTTCGATCAGCGGAGGGTGATCCAGGAACAGCTCGAAATGTCACGATCTTTGGGCGACCAGTTCCTGTTATCAGACCGACAATATGTTAGTAATTGTAACAGATGATGGATTGCGGGCGTTGCCGAACCATGGATGATTGTAGAAAACCAGGCAGGAATCTTTCATGTTGAAACAATGGATTATTATAACGGTCAAAAGGATTGTATGACGTCAACTGTTGCCAAACCTCGATGATTTCAGCTATTGATACCTACTAATGAGCACATACGGTAATGGTTGGGTTCTCACACCCGGATGATCATGGGGAACAACAACCATCACCTTTACGCATTTCATGTGGTGACCAAAGACTGGTTTTCTCGCCTTTACTATACCGAACAGTGTTCCGGATGTGCGATATCTCCCTTGTGCGGCATAAGCTGTAACATCATGAAGAATGACTCCATGTTTGGATCTTATGTCCCTGCCACTGCGTTATGAAGGAACCCTTACCTTTCCGATGGATGTCATGGTACTTTTTATTTCTTGTTAAAATTGGTATTTTTATGATCTTTTTCTTCAGTTTTGCCTGTATAGTTTGGCGGCGGTTTTCAGGTTGTCGCTCACCATTTATTTAAAACAATTTCAACGACATACTAGCGGTGTAAATGACTCCGCTCAACGTAAGTATTGGTCGATTCGAAGTTCATTGTGTTGAGTTCGAACTCAAGTAGCTTATTAAGTCGTGTTTGAGTATCAAAATACCCGATTCGAACTGCTTACAAGTTTAATTGAACTTTACTATTTTATTAATTCAATGAAACTCAAGTTAAGTTCAAATGTAATTATTTATTAATTTTTTAATTGATTTGAACTTTGTTAAGTTGAGTTCGAATAGTTTAATTATTTTTCGAATCAAGTTCAAACATTTGGAAAAAAAAAAACTTGATCGGTGGCCGAGATTCGAGCTTTGAGTCGGTTGAGTTGGAGGCAGTTATTTAAAAATAAGCCGAGAATGGGACGAGGCGGACGGAAATGGGAAATTCCCATCATCTTCCCATATAATTTATTTATTTATTAGTATATATTAATATAAAATAAAATAAATGCATTTTATTTAATTGAAGTGAGGCATGACTAAATCAAAATGTACCAAAATCACTAAACACATCAGTTTGAAATTTAATTATTTTAGATTATTTAACATTTATATTGATGACTTTTAAACAAATAAATTGATTTGAGGTAGCAAATAAAGAATATGATATGGAATTTAATTCTATTTTATTTTCTTCATTTTTTTCTTTTATTTTTGCACCTTATTTTCTTTCCTTTGATTTTTTCTTCAAAATTGTAGGAAGCAAAAACATAGCTCCCAAAGAAAATCAAATATAAATAAAAAATTAAAAACTACAGCACATTGAACTAGAAATTGATGTTAAGGGACATTTAACATAATGATATAAAATTTATGATTTAAGGGTGAATATTTTTCTTTCCAATTGGATTCCCCTTATAAATAAAGAAAATAAATTTTGAAAAAAAAAAATTGACGAGGGGCATTTGCCCCATGGGCATTACCATGCCCCCCACTTGTGTGAGATTTTGATTCAATATGAATATCATATTTCTTAATTTTTAAAAAATGTCTAGAAACTCGATATGTTTTTCGTTCAATAAAGTAATGTGGTATAAGAAGTTTGGAGGAGACCAATTGTTTGATTTTAATAAGCGCGGCTAAACAGGAATTCAGTTATTCAAAATCGGCCGTGGAGATCTAGTGGAGGTGCCATTTAGAAAATCAGGCGAGTCTCACTTTTAATGCGGGAGCTCTGCACGCGATGCCCTGCGTATCGCGTCACGAAACAGTCAAGATATATGCGATATATATAAATATGTGTGGGCCTGCGATGCTGACATACATGCGGGCTATGAGGTCGACTATATCTTGTCAGATTCCTGAGGGTTAATATGTTTCTTTCTTATAATACGTACATTAAAATTAGAGGAATTCTAATACATGTATGCATCAAAGCCCTGACTTAGGCTTTCTTCTGTCTGACCTCGGGGCGAAGGCGAGTCTCCTCCTGCAGCTCCACGTACGTAAAGGGGATCGCGGCGGGGTGAGGCTAAAGCTCGGTAGGAGAATGTCGCCTGATGGGCTACTCACCTTTAAGTGCGGTCTGATATTCCCAGTAAATACGCATTAAAGCCCAGATGTGATCCTCTTGAATGCATGGCCCGACTCAGTCCAGGGTCTCACTTGGGCTCTCTCACACTCGCTAAGCCACCGTATGAGAATATTCGTTTTATTAGTGGGCAACCCTCAGATGAATATATATCAATTGGGGTACGCTCAGACGGTCAGTATATATTATTTGTTTGTGAATTTGCCCTCAGATGAATATATATCAAGCGGGCGCTCACAGCCCGGTTGATATATTATTTAGTTTGGACTACCCTGGAGTAATTAATATTTTAGACTACCCTAGAACCATTTCATGGAGCTCTCTCATGCACTAACTCACACATATTCCTAGGATGTTTCCGGTGCATATGGAATACATGTATGCGGTTCATCACGATCCCAATCACGTACAAACATATCAACGTGAATATATTCGCATATCAGTATGCGCAGTAAGTATACGTATAGTGAAAGTGTTCAAGCATCAAAAATTAGCTCACTTGGGCTAATGATGAACATGAGCAATTTAATTTAAATCACTCGGCCAAACACGTATTTTCACAAAAAAATATTTTGAGAACCTTGTTGGGAATAATAGTGAAACCCTCGTTCTTATTCACGAAAAATCCTAAAACATCGGTTCACTTAGTGAACCGCGATCATAGCCATTCCGCCCAATGCATACCAACAAACATTTAACACAAAAGGCACAAATTTGAACCCCAAATCAGTCGTGGAGCAGCCACGAAAATTTGCTCAATTTTCTCTGAAATTTTATCAATTCGGTCCCACGTTTTGGGGCCAAGTCAAAGCGACCCCTCACGGCCTCGAGCAAGTAGAAACATCGACAAAACACTTAAAATGGAATAAAACCAGTAAGGGAGAAATCCCACCTCGGGAGTTTGAAGAAACTCCCAAATCCAGGAACCTTAGCGCGTAGCCACTTTCAGCGTGAGGCATTTTCTGCCTTCTTGTCCGAAGCACAAACGGAAATTCGGATTAAGCGTGGCTAGAGAGAGGAGTTAACCCCTCACCTCTAACCTCCATTTCAACGCCCACTTCACCGGTACCAGCACTAAATTTCCACGTTTTTGCACTCATTTTGTTGGAAGAACTTTTTCTCTTGTAGCCAAATTTTTGTTTTATTATCCAGCTTAATAATTTAATTAATTCCCAATCGTCCGCCTTTCCAGTTTTAACATTATTATTTATCTCGTAGTTTCATTTTCATCATTTATCTACTCATACCACTTATGGTACATGAGTACATGTTATATGTGGCTTTCGTCACGTCGAAAACAGTTTTACGGCTTTGGCAACGATGCCTCGGCGTCTTAGAATCGGCATCTCGAAAATTAGAAATTTTACGTGCTAACTAGATTTCGTGGGGCGTTCAGCCAGTGCAATCCGTTTCCTCATTAAGAATTAAAATTTGTTACTGAGTTTTTTAAATAGTAATTCTGATTTGTAATTAAAATTACGATTTACTGTAAGTATTCAGGAAATCGAGAGCTATAGGGTCTTACATTCTCACACCTCATAAAAGGAATTTCGTCCCAAAAATTTGAAAGCGATGATTATCAACACATGCATATCTGACATACACTCTACCGTACATGCTCAAAACTAGTCATTTAAATCTTAAATGACTAAACCACCACTCACCTTCATCCCTAAGCAAAAGGATAAGTGGCGCATGTGTGTCTTCAGCGCTCCCACGTTGACTCCTCCACTCAGTAGTGCGCGTAGCACTCTCAGCCTCACGGTCTTGCGTCGCAAAGAAACCGATCCATTTATCAAGTACCTTTGGTCCCTCCTCGAAAGGTCTCATCAGGTGTCGACTCTATGCATCATGATCCACCACATGGGGTGCGGATACGGAATATATTCCGGAGCATGGAGACGTGAAATACCTCGTGGACACTGACGTCTTTGAAGCGGTAAAGCCCAGCCGGAGTGCATGGCAGTGCCTATCTCTCGTAGTATCTGGTCCGATAACCCTCGCGATAACTTCGCGCGTCTGGGAACACAGGCCATACTCCTCTTGGGTATCACCTTGAGGCGTGATCGACCTCGAACTCTAAAGGCGGCGTCGCACTTCATCATACCTCTTCTGGCAGGCTCGGCGTGAGAGAAACTGTGTAAATATCTAAGCTCACCTTCTCGAAAGTGTCTCTGTCGAATCGGGACCGTGATGGGGCTCTCCGTCTCGGTCCAACTTCAGCGGTGACCCTCACGTGGCCTCCCCTCTGATACTCATCTGATGCCATCGATATACTCGCACGATATGTCATGGCGAATTCAGCAGACGATTAATCCTCTACCCTTATGATCCGGGATGCATGCTCGCGACATGTCCTCTGGCTGCCGTATGTAATCCATACAGCATGTAACCTACCTGACCCTTGCTTGGTGTATAAGCTTGTGCTCTGCTTTCAAGGTCCACGATCGGCAGCCAATCAAGGGCCAGTCGACTAGTCCGTATCGCCAAATGACATCCACTATACCCAGAGCCACTTGCCGACTCAGGCAATACGATCACGATTTCAAAGAGGTATCGATTCTGAGTCACCCTCTCTCGGCTCCACATCACTTTCGGCTTCTGATCTATGTGATAATTTACTTGGTGTGTTTTCATATCGGGCAACATACTTGCTTGGCTTACACTTGAGGCATTACATTTCTGATTCAAGCTATGAGTCTTCTTTGGAAGTAGTCACAAAGACGACTCATTACACTCACAAGATTGGTGAATGACCATCTTGTGCGCCCACACCCAGGCTACGTGTGATGTTCTGCGGAGTGCTGTGACGCCAATAATTCCATACTGCGACACGACAAAGTCCGCCATGAAGAATCTTAGAGATCACTCATATAATGCGACACATCAAGTCGACTCTCACCCACATCTGGGAAGAACATACATACTGGCTTCTCTAAAGGCCTTAACCTCGGCGAATCCAATGTGGAGTGTCAGGGTAGCAATGACCCAGGCCCTAGGTCTCGGTGCGACGACGGGTGGGCTGTCGACTTATCCATGTCAAGCAACATCTGACAACGATCGTCTGCCACTGGGTCGCGCAGCGCTTAGTTCTTGTATTTACGATCACAATCACGACTGAGCGCGAAGCTCACGGCACCTCACGGCTGTCGTATTCTTTGGAAGTGCTTGTATAGCACCAGCCCCAGTAGTTCCTCCCCAAACACCTTAGGGTGTGGAGGAATGAGCTAGCATACTCTCTGTCTACGGTATTTGGGATGCATTGTCCCAATCTTGGGATCCAGGTCACACAGGAAATCCGTCGCTCATGCTAAAATCCGATACAGTCTGGCCCAGTGTGAAGCGAGAAGCCTTACGCCTGTTACAGTGGGAGAAATTTGGTCCCTCACTCTTGTTACCAACACACAGTATCCAGGAATTAACAAATTGTCTCGATTTCTCTCTCTCTGGTCGAGGTCCCGTCGACCATGGAGTCCATTATCGAAGCCAGGCGAAATCCTATGATCTGTCGAATGAATGACTTCAGCCCGTTTGCATTGTCTCTGTGGCACGATCCCGATCGAAACTCACGTATCTCGAGATTGACATTCGAAGGCTCTCAGGCTCATCATTTGCCTGATCTTCTCTGGGTCATTCGCACTCAGTGCGACACCACGTATCCACAATCTCACCTCGGTAAGCGAGCTTCGCACTTCTGCGAACTTAGTGTCTGTTGATGGTCTCTCGAGTAAAGCTGTAACCACGATCCTGCCATTGGTATAAGCTGCTCCCACTACGTGGGAGTAGATCGAGATCTCATCCACGAAAATTAGACAAAGCCCGATCTAAATAGGGTTGGAACATCCCTATGCATGAGATCCATGAATCACGCTAAGCGCATTAAGTTGTCAAGAAGGGGCATCCGCAGTAACTCAAAAGTGCCATGCGCGCGTCTGTATTTGTCTTAGGGATATACGTAATACAACTCATTTGATGGTAACCGGTCACGAGGAATTACATCTTAAGGTAGACTCGCTCCTCTGTGTCAGTAGTCATCGATCCTCGGTAATGGAGTGCGGAGTTCGCGGTGTAACCTGTTGGTATGCGCGTAGCTTGATGCACGGTCGAAGGGTCTTACCCTTCTTCTTCGCGGAATAGAGCCCAGGAGCGCCCGTGGTGAAGTGCTGGGTCCTGTGAGACCCCTTGTGGTGGCTCTGTAGAGTGGACTCACGGAGTTCTATGACTCAATGGGTTGCCATCTATGTGGAGTCATAGAGATGGGTGAAATACCAGGGGTGTAACTTCGTCACAGAAGTCTACATCCCTCGGTGGAGGTAGTCCGGGGTGGCTCGTCCCGGAAAAAAAACATCCACACACTTTCGCATCTTACTCGAGGGTAGATCCAGTGCGATCTCTCCATCCTATACAGGGTCAAGGCTCGTGAGCCATTTGTGTATCCACGACACTTGGACGCTGCGTATACTATACGGAAAACTATCATGTTTGTCCCCTGAAATATCCACACGAAGGAGTACCATCTACAGCCATATGAGCGGTAACTCACTTGCGCTCACGATCATTAACAACCTGTAAGCTATTCATTGATCCATGAAGGGATGACGCGAACTTTGACATGTCCATGATTCTCGGGTCCACGCGTGGTAGAGTCCCCAGAGATCTCTAACTCGCAACCTTGACCTATCCATTCTATTCTCGCCACCCTGTTCCTGCAAAAACTCATGCGGCTCCTCCCCAATGTCTCACAGGGTCCTTGCCCACATTTCCATCACATTTGGGCCTCGTTCTCTAGGCTAGAGGCATAGCTAGTCTAATCCGAGGTCGCGTCGAGGTAATCTCCATGGCCTCCCCAACACGCCCACCGTTCTGTGATGGGTAGTGCAAGCGTCGAATCCTTTACCGTGAATGTCGGAGGATGATAAAGCCCTAAACCTACAGGGTTACTAGGATCTTCTGTCTACATGCTATACTAGCGTGTTATAGCATTCGTGTAATACTACTGACCTGATAAAACGTGATCGAACAACGGTGTGCTGACCGATTGCCGGAGTGGGCGTTCTCGTCCTCGCCCTGCTAGCCATCTACATTGGTGAATGGCAACACGATTCATGTAATTTTCATTTCGAGTCTAACTTCGCGTCCCGGTCGCGATAGACTTGACAACGATGGTAGTAGTTCATTTCCTAGGTGGTGTAAATTTCGACCATGTTCGTTTATTCACGATAAAATTTTAGGCTCTTGTTCATTTAAATTATCGATTCACTCAAAGTCGCCCCAATCACTAACCTTAGCATTCACCCCTTTTCTTTTATCGCATTACATCATGCATGTATAATTTAAATGCGCAACTACCCATGCGATCACCATTTCAAATAGTAGTTAAATCAATCTGATATCTTGAAACTCTAACCACGACCCAGAGACCTTAATCATACACGTAACCCGGTGTATCTGCGTCAATTAGCGTTTAAAATATTGTTTTCAGCGAAATTTTATTTTCAAAAATTTGTTTTTGAAATTTTATTTTTAAATTTTATCGAATTTCTTTTGATTTTATTTTTATTTTATTTTATTTTAATAAATGTTTTTTCGAAAATTTATTTCTGATGACGATGTTCATTCTTGACTCGGGAAAGAAATCTTGGGAGTCGAAAAACGGTTTGAAAATCAAGTCGAGTGCACCGAGTGCACAACCCTGGCCAGCCCGCGCGCCAAATGCTTCGTGCCGATCACCAGCCACCAGCCGCTACCGCTGACCCAAGAAGCTCGCCCGGCGCTCAAGGTGGCGCGATACGTCGCCGCTGCTTCGCCGCTACGCTTCGCTACCGCTGACAGACGCTTCGCAGCCGCGGCCGCGATACCGCAAGGTCGCCGCCGCCGCGCAAGACCGGCCACTACCTTCGCGCTTACGCACACCGCAGACGCCTGAAGACGCTGGCCGCACCGCGCTTCGCGCGCCATGCCTAACCCACCACAATACAAAAATTTTGTATCGCGGACACAACCTCCATCCAATCCTAATCAGACAGTAAACACAACTCGAACCCATCAGACACTTCACTATCTTGCAATACACCCTGGGTGTCCTGCAATACAATTTTTTTCATCCTTCTTCTCTCATTAATACAAAACGGGCAGAAATTTTAATAAATTTTCTGAGACTAAATTTTTTTTCAATATTAATAATTATTATTATTATTAATTTCAATTATTTCCACAGCATGAAAATCATTAAAATTCACTAAAAATTCATTTTTTTCATACTTTAATACTCAAATAAATTTATAAAAATTTATTTTTCTCCATTTTTTTTTCAATTTTACACCTTGTAAAAATCCGAGAAAAACTATTTTTCTCATCCTATGGGCCAAATAAATTTATAAAATTTATTTTCTTTTTTCCAATTTTCCACTGAAAAATTTTCTCCACTCAAATAAATTTATAAAAATTTATTTTCTTCCATTTTCTTCAATCTTCATCCAATAAATTTATCAAAATTTATTTCTCTTTAATTTTCCAACTTAGAAAATTATTTTCATCACCTAATAGGCCAAATAAATTTATAAAATTATTCTTTTCATTCTCTTTTCTAGTTTTTGTACACTGTACCACTCAAAATGTTTTCTACACATTCATGTGCTAATCACCAAGCACCCACATATTCCACAACACACATAAAACATGGCATACACACCATCACACACACCACCAAATCACACAAACACATCAACACATCGCACGTAGTGTCCTAGTTGTGTCCCGTGATTTTCCTAGGTAATCCCATACTCTAAACTCACATCGAATCCACACCTAGTGGTGATGTACCTCACCTCAACCATGGCCTAAGCCCAAATTTTCATCCATAGTTTCATATACTATATACTCCACATCATACTCAATCTAGTGGTGATGGATACCCAACCCGAGCTCCTAGGGTATTCAGATACCTAAGCTTCCGATACCAAGTCGACGCCCCAAACTCCGGGGTCCGTTGACTACCCGTCAACCTGGCTGGAATACAAGGCGGAGGCCTGGGTTACCCGACACCACTTTAGAAAACTCCAGTCTCCTTTGTACTGTGGGAGCTTCACCTGTAATAAGACTGTGATATACCGTCTCAAACAAATTCAATATATGCAATATATATCCAATATGGCCACTTGGGCTCAGCACAAGACTCAACATACATGCCGACTATGAGTCCAACTATATACCCAATAGTTACAAGAGTTAATATGTTTTTATTTTATACAATACATACATTAAAAATTAGAGAATTTAATACATGTATACATCAAAGCCACAACCCGGCTTCTTCTTCTAATACAACCTCAAGACGAATCGTCTCCCTCGCACGCTCCCCGTACCGTAGTGCGATCCCACGACTGGTGAGCTAAAGCCTCAAGAGGAGAATCGCCTCTAAGTGGGCCACTTCACCACCTATGCAAAGGCAATGTTCCAAAGTAAACACACATTCAAGCAAATGCATGATCCTACTTGAATGTCTGCTACGACCTCAACTCGTATCCCGAGTCCTCACTCGACTTCCCCACACTCCGCCAAGCCTCGCATGAGAATATCTGCTTTATTAGTGGCACCTTCCGATGAATATATATCAATTGGGCCGCTCCGACGATTGATATATATTATTTGTTCAGGACTACTCCTCCGATGAATATATATTTAACTGGCCGCCCGACGGTTGATATATTATTTAGTTTGACTACCCTCCGATAATTAACATTTTAGACTACCCTCCGAACTTACCTTTCTAGACTCATGCACTAACTCCTATATTATTCCTAGGATGTTCCAAGGCATACGGAATGCATGTATGCCGGCCCATCACGCCTAATCACATGCAAACATATCAACATGAATATATTCGCATAATATCCAATCACACAATCATGTCATGTAATTAATTAATTTCAAGCATCAAAATTAGCTCACTTGGGCTAATGATCAAACATGAGCAATTTAATTTAAATCACTCGGCCAAACACATATTTTCACAAAAAAATATTTTGAGAACACTATTTCGGGAATAGTGAAACCCTCGTTTACTATTCCCGAAAAAGCACAAAACATCGATTCACTTAGTGAACCCGCAATCCATGGCCATTCCCGGCTCAATGCATACCAAGCAAACATTTAACACACAAAGGCACAAATTTTGAACCTGGGGTTCAGTCGTGTGGATGCCCACAAGGCTGCCCATTTTCTCCCGCGTAATTTATCAATCTCGGTCCCACGCTTCGGGGACGCATCAAACGGCCCTCGACTTTCAACAACCTAAAACATCGACAAAACACTTAAAATAGAATCTCCAAGTAGGAGAAATCCTACCTCAAGGAGTTTGAAGAAACTCCTAAACCGGCACTAATGCCGCAGCCCTTTCCGCAGAGCATTCTCCTTCTTGTCCCGGGTTCACTGGCCGGATTCTCGGCCGTATTTTTGTATAGAATTTGCGCCCTTCTCTCTAAAACCTCCATTTTACGCCCACTGCAAGTCCTCCTTTTCATTTCATTTTTTGCTCATTTTTGTCGAGAGTTAACACTCCAGAATAAATTTTGTTTTATTATCCAACTTAATAATTTAATTAATTCCCAATACGTCCCTTCCTTTCCCACTTTTAACATTCTAAGACTATCTCTGGGCCGCTCATTTTCATCATTTATCTACTCATACTCACTTATGGTACATGAGCATATTATATGCGGCTTTCACACGCCGGTAAACCGTTTCTTTACTAAGACTCGAAACGCCATGCTCGAAAACGGCCGAATCCGACCGGCTCTTTAAAATTATGAAATTTTACGTATAACTAGATTTCCGTGAGACGATTCCAACGGTGTAACTGTTTGGCCATCCCGGGAGGTCTAGAGAATTTGTTGGCTGCATTTTTAACCGTAATTACAATTTCAGAATTAAAATTACGATTTTTGCCCTTATTCCGTAAATCGAAATTTCTGGTCTTTACAAAAACTATGTTAGCGGGTTTTGTGAATTTATTTAAAAAAAATAAGGACCAAAAAACTTGAAATTAAGATCAGGTCCTTAATTTAAAAAATATTTGGTAAAGAGAACAAAATATTTGATAAATAGTTCAAGAAATCTTAGGTATGACCTCTGTAAACTTTAAATACAAGCTGGTACCAAAATACTTGATGTTTACTAAGGTTGTATTCATGGTTAATTGAACTCTTTATCAATATTTTGTCATATTTATCAAACATATTTTAAATCAAGGGACTTGACTTTGGTTTAAGGTCTTTTGATCATAATTTTTTAAATAAATTGAAATGAGGACTGTTTAACATAGTTTTCCCTTGATTTTAAATTGTAGAAAGCAAAATATAAAACAAAAAGTTATGGAATAATACATTTGTCGCGACATAGCTTTCTGTTGTCGCGACAGATATATTTTCCTTTAGCTCTTCATCTTTGTCGCCAAGGAACAAAATTTCTGAAATTTCGGCCGAAATATCGGTGAAATTTCGGTTATCGGTGGAGATCGATAAGATATCTTCACCGATAGTCAATTATACCAAATTTCAGCAAATTTTCCCGATTTTTTGGCAAAATTTCCGATTTTTCCTTTATTTGGCCGCAAACAAGCTTCGGGGTTTCAAACCTACCTGTATCGCATGGAAGTGGCACCCAGCCCACTGAAATAACAATTGCAAATTTCCTATTATATATAGTGCAAACTTTTATATTCTTATTATTTTTATTTGTTCATAATTCCTTCCATCCGATTATAATATTTTATTTACATTATAACTTATAATATTTTTTTAAATCAAATATTAATTTGAAAAGGAAAAGAAATAAAATAATATCATTTAAAATTTAAAATTATAATATACAATATTTTGAATCTCCTTATTATCTACATAATATTTATAATAATAACGAAAAACAAATAAATAATATTCTCGCCAATAATATATGAATAATATATTAAATATAACATATTTAATTTAATAATTACTAATCTATTTGATTTTAATCTACCTTAATTAAGATATGAATCATTTCTCATCATCTATATAATTAAAATATGAAAAAATTTAATCGAACCGATATTTTTGTAAAAATATCCACCGATATTTTACCGATATTTTCGATATTTCCGTAAAATCCAATTACCAATATATCCGTGTTTACCGATATTTTGATCCATGTTTGTCGCGACATAAACTTTAAAAAACATTTAAACATTTTAAGGCATTATTTTTGGTTTTCTTTTAACATATAAATTTAAGGGGTAATAGTTTAAAAGGGACAAAAAACAAAAAAAAAAAGTAAATCTAACCCCTTTTCTTAAAACCAAAAAATGAAGGATATTTTTACATTATTTTCACAGATTTACCCCTCTAACCATTATACAGACCTGGACTTAACCCATTTCAAGTTTGTTCAAATATAGCTTAACGATGGTTAAGTTCAAACTAAATAGCTACTGTACATGTTACATATCTAGACTTAACATCTTTCAAGTTTGTTCAAATGCTAACTTAATAACATGTATAGAAATGGGTTAGATTTGTAATATTTTTTGGGTTTTAACACATTAAGAGATAATTTTGTCTAAAGTGAGGATATTTTAAGGTTATAAAAATAAGATGTTAGTTTTACAAATAACTTTTGTTTTTATTCCCTTTAAACCAATTCCTCTATAAATTTAACAAGTTTTGAGATAATTAAATTTTATCTTAAAATTGAATCAAAATATTTCCTATTTCATTTAAGAAATTGTCACGATCAATTTTGCCTAATGAAACTTCTGGGATCTGGTCTTCCAACCAATAGACAAACCGGAAGCATAGTTGATTTGGTCACTAAAAACTATATACTAAGGATATAATTTTTATTTAGACTGTTACAATATTTTCATGTCAAAATTGGAATTATTATATTATTGTTGTCACTCTTTCCAGTGATGCTGGAAAAGAGCACTTTAACTAATCTTCTACGAATTGGTCATATTAATAAATAGTTACCCTTTTGTTGTTTAAGTGATGTTTAGTTCTTGAACAATAATAAGAATTATTTTTTATAAATGAATTTCATTTGGACAAATATAAGAAAATTAGTTAATTTTGTATATTTTTAATAAAAAAGGAAACATCAGTAAAATAAATTTGAAGTAACTGCTACAAATTTATTAATTACAAAATTGTTTTCTTTTTCTTTCCATTGGTTTCCTTTAATTTTTGTAAGAATCAAACTTAAGCTTAAATGATCCATTAATTTTTCCTCAAAATTTTAAAGAACAAGACATAAATTGTAAGGGTCTTTGGATGGGGCTCGGACATGGAGACCAACAGAAGGATTGGGGATTTTTGACAAAAGTAACGGTTTTAACCAAATATATATATATATATATAAATTATGCTGAAGTCATGTCTTTAATATATAATTTCGTTATTTTATATTAAAGTCGTGTTTTAAGCACACAATTTCACTGTTGCATATTGAAATCATATTTTAAAGATATAACTTTATTATTATGGTATTAAGATCATATTCTCAAGAAAAGATTTTAAAAAACAGAAATCAAACAGGTTTTAGATGACTATTTTTTACATTTACCCATTCTTTGGAAATATTAGGTGTAGATGTAACATATAAACTATAAGTAAAAAAAAATGTTTGCAATCAATTGATGGAAATGGCAGGCTATCTTGCAAGTCGTCGCCAGTAATAACTTTTAGAATGATTAAGGGATGTTTGCATCCCATCCATATAAAACATCATTTATAAAATTCATTGTTACATTCTTCTCTTTAGTTTGGAATGTAATTATTATTATTATTATTATTATTTTGTGAAGAAAATCTTATATCCGAATTTTTGGAAAAGCAAAAGAACAATTGACAAAAATAAACAAGGGACTTCTTCCGTTCATCTCAATTTAATATTTCACTAAACTGTACTAAATTCATTCAAATCCAATAAAATTATTGTAGTTTGATAGTTTTTAATTTAAGACTTATCCCATTTTTTAATGTTAGAAGTTGAAAAGATTTCACAGTTTTTATTTGCTAAAGAAACAAAAGATAACAAGAAAATAAAAGACAAAAAAAAAAGATTTACATGAACCCTTTTATAAAAAAAATCCATTGATATTGAATGAAGAAGTTCACTATCTCAAATATAGATACGTGATTGCAGTATTAATGTATTGCAACGATTATAAAAAAATTATAAAACTCTAAAATGCCCTCAATACCTCAAAAAACTCCCAATAACAAAGAACTGCTCAAACTCTAAAAAATACATTATAGATTTACGGCATTTCAAATTGAACATTTCCAAAACCTATATAACAAGATCAATAATAAGCCATGGAGTGGTAAGAATGGTCACAAACTCTAACAAACTACACCTTGACTAGAATTCCAATGTAAGGAATAAACAAACTCCAACTTTCTACAAAGAAAATCTCAACATCTTCCACACAAAATCCCGTAAGGGCAAAGATTAACAAAGAATACCAACCAAATTCAAATAATGTTCAAACTTGGCCGTAGGAGGTGATTTGGTCATAATGTTTGTAGGGTTATCATGAGTACTAACTTTAGCCACGATAATATAACCATTTGATATGGAAGAGGCAATGAGATTGCATCACTTGTGAAGGTAGAACCCTAAAACACATATAACTTAGTAGACCTCCTCTTCCCTTTTATAGCATTATAGGTTTCTATTAATCTTTTAAACTTCATATTTACTAGTGTATTTATACCCTTTTGAATAAAAAAATACTTGAAGAATATGCAATGACAATTTTTTTTTCCTTCAAAAGATTATGATTTGATAGATGAAAATGAATTTGACATAGAGCTTTTCAATTGAGCATTATAACGACCTCCTTCCCTCTACTTAGTCGTTGCAATAGACTAATAGGCTAATTTGGCTACGACAAGCCTTCTCAAGTTGATGAATTCCTTGCATTGAAGTTGATCGTCTAGGTGGTGGTCGACAAGGAGAAGGTAAGTGACCTTCCAGTATCATTGTAATTACAGTATGACGATTGATGATAAGCGATTAGACTAGTGACTAGGATAGGAACAACTGGCCAAGGAAGTGATGTTGTCACCATTATGGGATGAAAGACCTGGTAGTTGCGATTATACATGATCTCCATCGGTGGAACCTCGTAAAAATGTAGAAAGGCATGCGGCGTCCTACGGTGAGAACCTGGAAATTCGTGGCCACAAATGTATAAACACACGAAATTTGATTGAATCAAATGGACATTGGAGGTACATCCAATGAGTTTTGTTTTATAAAACAAAAAGATTTTGTTTTGTAAAAAGGGTCATTTGATGAAATACCAATGACGAGTTTTCACACTTAGCATATGCATGTATTAGGGAGTCGATGAGAACTCGGGACATGGGGCATGGTGAGTCACATCTCATTTCATGGCATGTAGGAGTCCATTTAGAATTGACATATTCTTCATTGGAATGCTGATGTGTGTATTATTGTGTGAACATGGCATTGCATGTGCACTTAGGTCGAGAGTAGCCCTTGTAAGAGTTATCTTTAGTGGGCATTGCTCACTCCATCGTAGGACCCTCTTTCAGGTATAGGTCATGTTTAGGCGGCTGACCCTCATCCGATCGTATGTGTGAAGAAGGTCAAGTCAGGCTTTGATTTATTTTTGTAAAACATGTATTAGAACAAACTAGTTTTGATATAAGTTTTGTATAAGAGTAATGTAAATTAAACTCAAGGATTATAGTAATGTAAATTTCTCTGTGTATTCTCGAGTATGGATAAATGTGGGCCTAGTTGTAATTCGGGGCTTACTCAAAAAGGGTCTCGGTCAATGAGACACAATAGTGTGGTATCGAGATGCAATACCCACAAGTATTCCGCGTGTTGAAGGGTTGTCAACGGGACCCCCAGGATTTGGGGCATCACACGAAGTCCAACTATGAACTGCTCCCAAGTGAAGTAGACGGTGTTATCCACCTATCCTATAGTAGAGCCAACCGGCCCATCTGACAATTCTAAACTAATGTCGTCAAGGACTCGGCAGAAGGACCTCAATTCCTCCATAGACATAGAAGACACGAGACTGCTCGCAGTAGGCGACTCCCGACTGGACCCCTTCCTGCGCACAACCTGATTGGTGGAAGTCTCCTTTTGACCCCTCATCACTCTACAGGCAAACAAAGAACGGGGATCAACTCAAGGATCTCTTGGCAAAACGATAAGCGAGACCAACACCCAAGACTAAGGAGCTCCCAAGAACTCGTTGAGACGCACTTAGAATGGGTATGTCCCCGAAACACTACGCACAAGAGACGTATGGGGCCTTAACTACACCTGCAAAAGCACGCATCCGAACAACCTCATAAATGAAAAAAAACCAAATCAGAGATTGAAAATGATCTGAAATCTTCAACGACTACTTCAACAAAATCTTCAGGAGGATAGCAAGCGCTCAAATAATCCTTGGGCGAAAAGTTTCTAATGACAAAGAAAGTAACGTCTGTACCCTTATCCCTATATAGGGCAAGGCTTGAATAGACGCATTAAATGCCATGACAAGTCAGCCGCAATATCAAGAGACGTGCTCATCTCCCCCTAAGCTTGGTATTCACAAGGTGTTTCATCTACTAGGGCACCTAGAAAATAAATAAGATCATTTGCGTTAAGCACCTGGCCCCTTGGATCTATCAACCACAAGGCCTTCAACCCTACGGCCTAGGGTCCGTCAATGCAGCAGGCCCCGGGTTTACCTCTAGAAGCGGCCTAGGGTGCATTAATTATGTAGAGCCTAGAGAGTAACCTCAACCGGGAAAAACTAAAACATATCCTCAAAAGTCAATAGAAGCTTCTCATAAGCCGATTTTAGATCATAAAGCTCCCTTAGCCGATGTACAAAAAAAAAGGGGTGAAAAATAGAGAGCTCGACATACAAGGATGTCAAAAATCAAATCTTATTAAATACGCCAACTTGTGCCAGTAGTTACATAAAGCAAAGACAAACCTAACCAAGCGATCTAGATAGATCCATTACAAAGATGTTGAAGTAACTGAGTCAGGCTAATTGCTAAAAAACAAAGGAAGAGGTAAAAGGAAGAAGAAAAGGAAGAGGTGAAAGGGAGAAGAAAAAGAAGTGGAAAAATTTGAAGAAAAAGAAGAGACTAAAGCGCTTCGCTTGAAGGCTCTCCTTATCCTAAAGGCCCCACACCTTGACCGGCCGCACTCTGTGGGGACACCAACAATGTGGGGGCACCAGTCCAAACAGAGAACCCTAAAAGAAGGTCGACCGTGTAATCAGGCCCCTTGTCAATGACCATAGGACAACCTATGCAAGGCCCAAAACGAAACCTGAAAAGGTGATGTTGGCATAGCTAGGCCTCTTATCCAAGACACTTAATGGGTCAACACAGACATCATCTTCAAACACACAATATCCATTAACAGCAAATAGCCATAAAGACCTCTAAAAGCCTCCCTCTATATCCTCCCTACCTTTACCGGCCTATGGACAAGGGTGAGGGATGAAATCACAATAGTGAACAGAGGCTTTGTGTGACAGAAGAGGAATTCATTGGCAACTTCATAAACTTCGAAGGTTTGACCCCATATATATAGAGGTGGAACCTCAAGAGACACATTAAATACACCATCGAGACATCGCATGTCATTGGCGCATTAGAACATATGCGCATTAATAATCTGCAGTTCTCCATACTGGAGGTCCCGAACATGTATTCCTCGACTAGATGAGCATAACTTTCTAATGCACAGTGGCATTGTGAGTACCATGGCCTTTGGCTCGTGACAAGAATCAATAGGCCCAAAGATTAAAACCGTATGGGAAACGACTGTGATGGTACAATCCTTAACCCGTTTGAGGTCCTAAGTCCCCCAGTCGATCGTCCTACCGCATATGGGTGGTAAGGAAAAAATAAATATGTTAAGGAGGAAATTGCGCATAGGATGTTTATCTACGGATCTCCGAGCATACGAATCCAATACGCCTAAAAAACATCAACCCTTAACAAGGAAGAGTTGGTATTTGATAAGGAAAAAGTTTATTTCCGAAATCTTGAGATTAATTTTACAAAAATCAAGGAGAATTGGTCTTTGATAAGGAAAGAGATATTCATTACCAAAATCATGAGGTTATCTTCCCAAAAATGAAAGACAAATTCAAGTATAAAGCAAGAATTCCCCAACGAGGGAAAGGTATGCAACCCTAACTGTCATACTTCCTTTTTCTTCCTCTCCATCCTTTAGTTGACTTAAGCATCGGAGAGGCGGTCGGCACACTGCCGTTGAACCCCATTTTTTTTTGTAGGTTTATATCACGTCGTTGATGCCCTGGAGGACAGACGAACCAAGTATTGACATATTTGAACAAACTTTGTATCAAATCTTGGGCTTAACCATTGTAACAAAGTAGCTATTTAGTATCAAATCTTAAAGAGTATTGGTGAAAGATAAGAGCTAAAAACGTGTGAGAAAGAAATAAGAAAAGAAAATTATAGGGAAAAGGAAAGTTGGAGGGAAGTGAGAGTAAGTTGTCATATGATGGTTAAAAGGGTAAATTTGTCCAAATAATGTATTTTTATCTTTCTTTTTTGGGTTTTAACAAAAGATGTTAGATTTGAAATATATTTTTCCTTTTATCCCTTTTAAACGGTTATCCCTAAAGTTAACCCTCACCATTTTTTTCTTTGAGGATTGATCTATAAACAAAAATATTATTTTCTATATTTCCATATATCTTTAAAAATAAATTATTATTTTTACTTGAAAATTATTTTTTCAAAAATTGATAAACGACTAGGTGTGTTTTTTTATATTTAATGTTGAATATAACTTTTTGTTTTGAATAGTGATTAAAAAGATTACATATAATTTTTGTCTTTTTCTAAAAATAAATATTTTAATTTTATTATACAATAAATTTTTAAATTAAAATTAAAAAATATATATGTTTTTATTTAATTAACATGAAATGTATCACGTGAATTTCAATAGAGCTCATCATGCCTAGCTCATATGTAGAGCTAGATGTGGCAATTTAAGTTCCTGGGCCAAGCCGGGCTACCTGGCTTGACCCTAATTAAGATCGAAGGTTTTGGAATTTATAGGTCCGAAAATCTGGCTCTCAAATTTGACCCGATCCTGCACCATCAAATATTTTATTTGAGTAGGGCAATTTAGTCTCACCCGCCTAGATTTAGGTCGAGTCGGGTCGCTTATATTTTTTGCCCAAAAATCGCACTAAATTTTGACTCCGACTTAACCCAACCTGAAATTTCTCATTCGGTCCGAATTCACACCTCTCTATCAAAGTAGGTAAAATGCTCTCAACGTTTAAATTGACAAGACATAAGAATGGGAGGGGTCTCGAATTTGAGTCATAGTGAAAACAGTTAAAACCAAATATTTTGACTTTTTATATTCCACCATAAATTTTAAAAATTCAACAATATGTTGTTAAAAGTGAAAAACAAACAAGCTGAATGTTGAAAATGAAATTTATTAGCTTTCCCAAGGTCTTTTAATCAAATAATGTGCCAATTTTTTTTGTTTCTAAAAGGAGGAAAGGAAAATTTAGTGTGTCCAAATAAAAATCTCAACCAAACCTTAGAACGAACAAAACAAAAAACAATATTAAAATTTTAAATTTTAAATATAATAAAAGTTTATAAAATTTTAAATTATATAATTAAAAAATATGTGAAATGATTATTTAGAGAAATGTGAAATGAATTTTAAGAAATATAAAAAATTATTAGTTTTAATATAATTCTCCTTTTATTTCCTAGTAGATTTCCTTTATTTCTATTATGAAATTCTCCTTTTATTTTATATCCTTGTATTTTCTATAATTCTTTGTAATTAAATACAATCCAATTAATTTTAAAAAAATTTTAAAAATATTTCCCTTATTTTTGTAAGAATTACATTTAGTCTACTAATTTTTTAAAATATTTCCCTTATTATTATAAAATACTATTTTCTTCTATGGCTTTTAGCAATTTAATATCTTTATTTCTATTGATGGATTACTACCAATCAAGAAATTATTTTATTACAAAAAATAAAAGTACAAAACATTGTCCAAAAAATCCATTTGACAAGGATTATAAGAAATGTTTTTGTAAAACCCGAGAAAAATTCAATTTTTCTGAAAAAAGGTAAAACGGTAATTTCGTTGAACTGTAAATTCTCTAGATCTTTGATGATCAAACGGATCAAGCCTGCTAAATTGCCTCGAAATCTAGTGATATAGAAAAGTTTCTGGCCAAATTCTCGTAGACAATGTAATATTTTACGAATTTCAAGCGATAAATCGTCAATGATTTTTCGCGATTTAGTATTTTTACTAAAATCTCTAAGTCGAATGGCGTGAGTTAAAGTTCATTTAAAAGAATTGAATCAAAGAAAATAAATTTTTCGACATAAACTTTATCCGACTCCAAGAATACGAATCAAGTATTCAAGATAATAATAAAATAATATTAATAATAATATTATTATTATAATAATAATAATATTATTATTATAATAATAATAAATGAAAAAATCGATCAGAAAGGGGATAAAAGTCAAAATGGAAAGGGAGAAAGGAGGGGGAGGCGCGTGGAGAGAGAGAGAGAGGTTGAGAGAATTTTAATTTTTTTATTTTTCTCTTTGTTTCTTCATTTACGAAAATCGGACCGCAGTTTTCGTCTCGATCGAAGGCAAAGTTGATTTACGCGACGAGAGCCTACGCATGACACTGAAAATCTCGTAGCTTCATCAAACTCCATGATTTTTATCCTACTTGAAGTTACACTTTATTTAATTGTTTTGTAATGTTTGGTTTGGTTTGAGGCCTTGAACTGCCCCAAAACTTGGGACCGAATTGTTGGAATTTTTGGAGAATTTTTGGAGCCCATTTGGACAAGCCGTGGATCAGAAGTATTTGGGTGTTTGTTTCATAATTTATAAAATAAATTGTGTGTTTGGGTGAGTGATTCAAATTGAATTGCTCGTGTTCGTTAATTAGCCCACATGAGCTAATTTTTGTGTAATGGATTGAGAAATTAAAGAATGGCTTGAGTTGGTGGATTAAAGGAATAGATAGGTTAATACATGATTTTAATGTGTTAACATAAGGACATAATTATATGGAATATAATTGTGTGTGTAGGCCATTGGAGATGATATTGTAAATTGCTCAAGTGAGCAAATTTGGGTGATGGTTGATCACCATTGGAATGACATAAAGCCAGGAGGTACCAGAACGTTGTATGGGTCGGATATATTTTATATATTGTATAAACGGTTTTTAAATGACATAATGCATTTTCATATGCACCGGGTAACTCTAGAGATTAGGTGGCAGTGCATGTGACACGAATTTTCTCAAAACGAATACATGGTCATGTAAAGGAATTTTCACAGATGATTTTCGGAGAATTGCTGGAGATGGGCCAACAGATCATTTCGGATGAGGACCATGATCAAGCTGAAATCTCACCAACCACCGCCTCGAGGATAGTCCCATATTTTTACCGACACTGATAGTATATTTTCAAGAACAACAAGTTTTGTTGTTTTGAAAATGATTATTTTTACATACATGGGCTTAGTAAGTGTGAGTGAGTCGAGGACTCAGACATGGGAATAGCATGTAGACATTCAACTAGAATCACATTTACTGAAAGTGTGTGTTTATTTTGGAGCATTGCATATGCACTTAGGTGGAGAGTAACCCATTTAGGTTGATTCCACTACTGAGCGATAGTTCACCCTGTCGAGGGAATTTCTTTTCAGGTACAGGGAGCGGTCGAGAAGACGGCTCATTATAGAGGCCGAGTTTGAGAAGAAAGTCGGGTTGTGGCTTTGTTATCATTATGTATTCATGTATTAGAATTTTAGAATTTTAATATGTGTTGTATAAGAGTAAACTTTTGACTCTTGAAACTATTGGATATAGTTGGTTTACATTGATGATGAGTATTATAGTATGGGCCCAAGATGTTGTTTTTACTCATAAATGTATTTTGTGAATGTTGATTGGGACAGGTGTTGTATTTGGGTAGAGCTCCCCGTACAAAGGAGACTCGCATGATTCTGCGGAGAGATGCTCGTCACCCGGACATTCACGAGTATTCCTCGCTGGTTGACGGAAGTCAACTGACCCCCAGATTTGGGCCACATTTTGGTATTAGAGCTTAGGTAAACGATTACCTAAAGGAGCCTTGGCTTGGGTATCCATAAGTTTAGTCCCGATACCAGCCTTCACATCATGGTATCGAGCGTTGTGTATACGACTACCTAGGCTTCGAGGGACATGGGCTTTAGGCCATGGCTATTGGTGTGAAATTGATACCAAAGATCACAAATTTGCATCGGAGTTTAGCACGAATACATAGAGTTCATGGGATCGGTTTAGACCATCGCATGCATGGTGTGTTTCGTGTTGTGTTCGATATGTGTTCCATGTTTCGTGATTGGGTGGATTGTGTGATCGTGGTGTTACACATTGCGCGGAAAACTTATACACTGTGATGATGTATATGGGAATGTGGACGTTATATGCATGGCATAATGTATAGGAAAAAGTGGAATGCTAAGGTTAGGAACTATAACCTTAGGGGTTTGGAAAATGAAATGAACCTGAAAGTGTTGAATTTTAGTGAAATAAATAAAAGGAGTGGTTGGTAAGTAGCACCACTTAGGCAATGAATGGGTCAATTCATGGTTGTTAAGTCTATTAGTAATTGACATGTGCATTACTAGTTAGACCGGAGACAGATTAACAGTTTGCTGTCATTCGACATGCATGGCAAGTCGAGGTCGGTGCACGTATAGGAGGTCAAGGTGTTAGCCAAGCACCAATCCGCATTTGACCAGCCAGGCCTTGTCGAGGTCAAGTTGGGGTTGCGTGTACCGCTACTACGGTATAGGCTAGTACACCGGTAATCGTGGAGGTCCGAGTAACTCCAGGATTTAAGCCACATCATCCCTCCGACGTTTACGTGGGAGGATCCTCGATGGTGGCAAACCATTGGTTCCGCAGACGAGAATGTATTGGAGGCTATGGATATTACCTTCCGATGCGCCTGTAAGATCAGCTAGTCTGCTCCATCTGGGAGGGTGAGTCCCAAGTGTGGTGGGATTAAGACCTCTAGATTTAGAGGCAATGACTTAGGCAGAAGTTCCACGGGCTCTTTATGAGTTAAAGTATTTTCCGAATTAATCGCACATGCCAAGGCCCAAGAGTTCCTAGAGTTGAGGCAGGGAACGATGACAGTGATGGAGTACATGGCCAGATTCACTGAGTTGACACGTTTTGGTGATGACTATGTGACCACAGATATGGCCAAGGTCAGGAGATTTGAGAATGGACTGAAGTTGTCCATTCGGGGCAAGATTGTGGGCCTTCGCCTACAAGACATGGACTCTATGGTTGGGACAGGTCTGGCCATAAAGAGAGAGATGGAGGACGCACAAGGCATTCGTGATGCAAGTATCGGTGGGAAGAGGAAGGAGGATCAACCTTCTTCGAAGCTCAATAGAGGTTAAGGCCTCTGGGAAAAGCCATTGTATGGGAAAATTCTCCCCGAGGATCTAGGGTGAGAGCTGGCCGATATGGTAGACATATCGGGTTTTGATGTCATTCTTGACATGGATGAGTTGACAACCTCCTGCTATCGCTGATTGTGACTGAGCGCTATCATATCTAACACCCGTATTGAGTTGTAGAAGGTAGTATATGCATGTGAGTGATGCGTATAAAAAAAGGTGGAATTTCGGGACAAATTGCGAAGGGGGAGAATGTAAAACCCGTAAAATTCAAATTTTCTGGAAAAGGGTAAAACAGTAATTTCACAAACCTAAATTTAGATCTCTGATGCATGAAGAAACGGACAGGCTGCTAAATTGCCTCGCTGAATCTATATCTTAGAAAGTTTCGTCGACTCGAGACAGTCATAATATTTTACGAATTTCTAGGTGATAAATCGCCAGTGATTTCAGGGACGAGATTTTTATGAAAATCTCGGAAGTCAGAAAATGGCGTGAGTTAAAGTTCATTTAAAAGAATTGAACTGAAAAGAAATAAAATTTGGGACAGAAACGGATCCGAATGAAGTAATATGAATCAAGTATTCAAGATAATAATAATAAAAAATAATAATAATATTATTATTATTATAATAATAAAATGAAAAAAATCAATCAAAATGGGGATAAAAGTCAAAATGGAAAGGGAGAAAGGAGGGGGAGACGTGTGGAGAGAGAGAGGTTGAGAGAATTTTAATTTTTTTATTTCTCTCTTTGTTTCTTTCTCAGATTTATGAAAATCGGATCGCAGGTTTTCGCTGGATCAAGACAGTTGATCTACGCGACGAGAGCTACGCATGGACACTAAAATCTTGGAGTTTCACAAACTCTATGAGGTAGGGTTTTATCTCACTTGAAGCTGCACTTTATTTAATTTGTTTTGTAATGTTTCGCTGGTTTTGAGACTCGAACGAGCTTTGATCGGTCCCAAAACTGGGACCGAATTGTTGGAATTTTGAGCCCATTTGGACAGCTCTGCAGATCGTGTAGGGCCGCTTGGGGTGTTTGTTTCATAATTTATAAAATAAATGTGTGTTCGGGGTGAGTGATTCAAATTGAATTGCTCGGTGTACGTTAATTAGCCCACACGAGCTAATTTTTTTGTAATGATCGAGAAATTGTGAGAATGACTCGAGTCAGGATCAAAGGAATATATAGGTTAATACATGATTTTAATGTGTTAACATAAGGACATAATTATATGGAATATAATTTCAGCGTGGTAGCTATTGGAGATGATATTGTAAATTCTCAAGTGAGTAAATTTGGGTGATGGTTGATCAATATTGAATGACATGTGTTGTGAGTGCAAATTTGAGAATGTTGCAGTTGATATATTTTATATATTGTATAAAATGGTTTTGGAAATGTCATAATGCATTTTCATATGCACCGGGTAACGAGATTAGGTGTTAGTGCATGACATGAATTCAAAAAATCTTAACATGGTTATGTAAAGGAATTTCACATGATGATTTTCCTGAGAATCGCAGAAGCGAGACGCTACCGCATCATTTCGGATGAGGATCATCTGCTTTGGAAAGCTCACCAACCACCTACTCGAGATAGTCCCATATTTTTACCGACACGATAAGATATTTCCTTTCGTTAACAACAAAGCTTGCTTTCAAACGATTATTTTTCTCATACATGGCTTAGGCAAGTGGGTGAGTTGGTGAGGACTGAGACATGGGAATGGGCATGTAGACATTCAAGTAGAATTACGCATTTACTGAGTGTGTGTTTATTTTGGAGTACAGATATGCACTTAGGTGAGAGTAACCCATTTAGGTGATTCCACTCATCGGGCGATAGCTCACCTCGAGGAATTTCTTTTTTAGGTACAGGATGTCGGTAAAGATCACCATCATAGAGACCAGTTTCTGGAGAAGAGTTTCAAGTTGTGGCTTTCATATCATTATGTATTCATGTATTAGAATTTTAGAATTTTAATATGTGTTGTATAAGAGTAAACTTTTGACTCTTGAAACTATTGGATATAGTTGGTTTATATTGATGATGAGTATTGTAGTATGGGCCCAAGAGGTCGTTTTTACTCATAAATGTATCTTGTGAATGTTGATTGTGACAAGTGTTGTATTTAGGTAGAGCTCCCCGTATAAAGAAGACTCTGCCCGATTCACGTGAGAGATGTCGGGTCACCCGACCTTCACGAGTATTCCGCGGGTTGACGGGTAGTAAACGACCCCAGATTCGGGTGTTGCGCTTTAATCTTAAAAAGTGTTTTTATAAAAATATTGAGCGTTTTGACAAAATTAAGAAAACATTTAATTGTTTCAAAAAGCATTTAAAAATATATAAAAAGTTATTATTTATTTCGACAAGTGGTTCTACTAAAAATGTTCATACAAAACATACTTTCACTAAAAAGATACATTATTATAGTCATTGTCAAACAAGTTTTGTGACGCCCCATTTATTGGGGGTCTCGTTGACCACCGTCAACCTGCGGAAAACCTGTGTGTCTCATATCATGAGACCCATACATGAGTAAAAATGGTCACATTGGCTTACACACCATACTCACTAAAATATATCCAACTATATTACAATAGTTTCAAGAGTTAATTACACTCTTATACAACATGTTTCAATTGTAATATTTCATACATGTTTTACAAAAACGTAATCAGCCATGCTCCGCTTTCTTCTCAAAAGCGGCCCCTAATGAGTTGTCTTCTCAACACTCCCGTACCCTGTGGGGATCCCACTCTACTCAGGTGAGCAATGCCTATAGTAGTGATAATCTCTCCTACATGGGCTACTCTCCACCTAAGTGCTCATGTGCAATGGAAAACACACACATTCAAGTGAATTCATGATTCCTACTGCCAGTCATTTACATGCCCAACCCACAATCTCGAGTCCTCACCGAATTTCTCACACATGCT
Organism: Tetrastigma voinierianum; assembly: GCA_016808115.1. Taxonomy (NCBI): domain Eukaryota; kingdom Viridiplantae; phylum Streptophyta; class Magnoliopsida; order Vitales; family Vitaceae; genus Tetrastigma; species Tetrastigma voinierianum. The sequence goes on from JAEQBH010002505.1 coordinate 163,848, forward strand.
TATGTCATGTATGAAATCCTTTCCAAACAAAATATTTGTTTTAATTGTGGCAACTCCTCCGATATAAATACGTTGGACGATCCTCCTCGAGGTGAATTTGTTGCATTCAAACAATCTACGGGCATTCTAACGTGAATTACATAAATTTCCCAACACAATTCTTCGGACAACTTTCCGATAAAATTTTCTTTTAATAATTTTACAAAAGAATCCATTATTTGGACAACCCTGTGATTTTATTCGTCATGCACTCACACCTACTATTCCAGGGTGCCCCAGTGCATATGAAATGCATTATGTCATTTCCATTTAATCCATGTTAATATATTAAGCATGCATATATTAACAAAATTTAACATAGAACAACATATTATTCATTCATAGCAATAACATCAAAATTAGCTCACATAGGCTAATAAACAATTTAAGCAATTCATTTTGAACCGCCCAAGAAACACAAATCACACACACGCAATTATATTTCATATAATTCAAACAACATGTTAACACATTAAATTACATGCATTAACAATTCTTTTCCGCACACATTTCAAGCCATTCATTTTAAGCAATATTATGCAACACACATGGACAATTCTCCCCAGTCCAACTATCAACCCGGATCTGCTTAACAGTCCCCAACAAAGACGTGGGTCAGTCTATTGACAACCCCCTCATCAAGCACCTGCCCACTTCTTGAACCGAAATCAATGGTCATTTCGGCCTCACAACACCCAAACCAAATTGCATGTTATTCAAATATCAAGCAATAATACACAACAGAACACATATATAATAGCGATCCTCATTTTCAGTCCGAGATCAGTCCGGGACTGTCCAAAATGGGTCCCGGAATTTTCAGCATTCAATCCCAATTTTCGGGACTGATCAACCGCCACCACGACCCTTTACATACCTCATCCAAACTATTAAACGGCTCTAGTTTAAAATAAACCAAGTAGGAGAAGACCCCCTACCTCCCGTGAGTTTGCCGAAAATCCATAACAAAGCCCACGCAGCCTCAGCCGTAGGTGCCAACTTCGCTTCTACCATTTTAACCTACTGGCCCGATCACCGAAAAATTTTAGAGAGAAGGTGGAGCCTCTCTCAAATCCTCATTCTCTCTACCTTCCTTTTCTCTCTCTAAAAATCCTCTCTTTTCCCCACTCAAACGGTTGGGTCAAGTTGGTTAAGTGGGAGAATACTCCTCTTGCCACATGTCAGCCTATTATTGGCTCATAGGATTACACTTTATCCTCTTTATCCATCTACTTTGGATTTCCATCCAATTAGGAGATAAAACATGTCTACATGGCCCACTCGTTCTCCTTCTTGTTTGACTAATTATGCACTTAATAATTTGACACTTTGCTTTCACCATCATGCCAAATGTCCCGCACCCTCTCAGTGGCCTTGAAAACGTGAAATTCGACTTTCTGACCGACTTAAAACTCCTAACGTGGTAGCTGGGATTTCACGGCATCGATTCCAACTACAAGCCCATTTCATCATCCTCGAGATCTTAGAAAATTCTGGATTTTGAATGAAATTACCATTTTACATTTTTTTCAAAAATTTTGGATTTTTTCGGGGTTTCACAAGTTTTAAGATTTTGTTGAAAGTGATTCAAAATAATTATTTTTAAATAATGAAAGAGAAAAAGAAACTTGAGGCTTTAAATAAAAAACCTTATAGAGAATATCATACCCCTTGCTTTATTAAAAGTAATAGACTGTTTTAATAAGAAGAATTTCATTATATTAAGTTATTAATGAAAGATATTTGAAAGTTATCAGGGATTTAAATATTTATAATTGTCACCATATTTATAGAAAAGCTAAGAGAATTGCGGACTGTCTCGTCAAGAAATGTATTGATATTTTAGATTCAAGAAATTGGATATCAAACTTTCCAAAAGATGTTACTTATAATAGCTTTATAGATTACTGTAAATCTTTATCCAATTGTATTTATAAGTTTAAAGCATTGTAGTTTCCCTCCACCAAAAAAAAAAAAAACCTTAAATCTTGAAAACAAATTTTAAGTCTTAAAAAAAAAGTTCAAACCGACGAAATGGACGATTGTTCGCGTTTTTTCTTTTCATTTATTCGCCTGAAAAGATCCATCAACAAATTTTATCTTCAAAATAGGATGGGCTAACGGTAAGAAAGTAAAGGAGAAGAGTGTAGTATGGGCTTATGGGCCGACGCAGAAAATATGTCATATACTTGGGCTCTTTCTGACCATCCAAAGAATAGACCTTAAATTTTTTGTTAAATTATTTTTTGAAAGATAAATTAAAAAAATGATTTTTTTTTCCAAAATATATAATAGTGGAAATTTGTTTAGTCAATTTTTTTTAAAAAAAATATACAAACAATATAAAAAACTATTCATTCTTTTTTTTAATAGGCATGACTAAATAGTAAAGGATGAATGGATAAACGGGATAATTATAATCAAATCCTTGTAAAATATATAGCACTACAACCTAATATGTAAAAGTGAATAGAAGTCAAATTTATATATATATTATTTTAAATTATCAATGAAGCCTTGAATTTCCTGTTCCAACATTTTAAATTTTTAGTGATGGTAAATGAAAAAGAAATTTTTTCATGAGATATGGTAGGGATTAAATTAAGTGGAAATCCTGTACAAAAAACAATTGATTCACAAACTGTTTTGGTAAGTGGCTTAAAAAAAGCTAGTGTTGAATTTTATTTTCAAAATTTTAAAAATTAAATGTATATAAAAATGTATTGTTATTTTTAAATAAAATAAAAAAATAGAATAATTTTTTTTATCCTTTTGAATTAAGATTTGATTATTTTTTCATTCACCTTCAAAATAAAATTTGTAAATCATGTTCCAACCCTCGGCAGCCTGTCCAGCTGTCCTGCAAAATAGACAAGTTGGGACTTTAAAATTAAACAACTACATAGAAGAATTATATCCAATTTTTATTAAATACTACGTTGTCTCTGTTCCAGTGCCGGTGGAAAAGAGACCATTACCTAATCATCTAGGGAAAAAAAAAAGTCAAAGAAGAGGGCAATGTGTCGTTTGTTTTACTGTTAAATAGATTTTTTTTTTTAGCTTAATACTGGGGCCAAAGACTCTAATAATATTTGGCATTAAATTGCTCATTTTAATATTCAGAGCGAAAGGGTATGATACACAACTTAATGGGACATTTTGATTCGCTCATCTACCCCGTCCCAAATGTGTGGACAGTTTGGTTTAACTGTATCAGTTTTTAACGTGTCTGTGTATTGTTATTCCCGTCTCCGATTATATTTTAAAATATTTTTTATTATTTTATCTTATAATGCTAATAATGTAATAATAATAATACTAGAATGCTTTTAATAAATAATTTATAAAAATTCATAATATTTTATTTTTATGAATATATTAATTTTTTAATATAATAAAATTAAAAGAAAATTAAAAAAATTTTAAAAATAAAAGCAAAATAAATGTAAACGCGGTTTGGAAAATTTTCCATCTTGTCAATCTGCTATGTTTACTTTTTTAAACAAAACAGGTTTGAGAATTTAAAAAAATAAACGAGTCGGGTAAGGATGAGACCACCACCCCACAAAACCCTCTGCACATTTACCCTCCCAAGAGCGAGTTGCTGCTAGTCCTCGTCCCTATTGAAGTTTTCTTATTTCATGGGGTTAAAACCAAATATTTTCACTTTTTCTATTAAGATATTTTTTTAAAAATTTCAACAATAAGTCATAAAATTTTAAAAAAACAAGGAGAATGTTCAAAGCTATTCAACCAAAAACCAAAGAACCCCTTATTTATAAATAGAGCTACCAAAACGAGGAACATAACAAAACATATAAAATACTAAATTCAGATAATTAAGAAAATTATCGTAGGACATCAAAATGGTGTTTGGAAAGCTTGTTCCGAATTTAGGTTTCTTTCTATTATACCACTGAATTAATACGGAAAGTTTGCTTACTTTTTTTTTTATTTTTCATTATACTTTTATACTACTCTATTTTATTTCTAGTCGATGTCAAGATATGGTGGTAGGGGAGAATCGTAGGAGTGCATAGTGCTCCATTGTTTGTTGAATGTGTGACACCGGAATCTTCAAATTGTTTACCGGCTTTATGATCTTGTGAATACACGTCAAGTTCTCTTGATTCTAGTGATTCAGGCATTCTCCTGTCCCGATTATTCAGTTCGGGCAATCTGTCCAAGACTAAATTCTACTTGGGTTGTCTCTAGATTATCAAAGCCCATTCCGGTGTTTTTTATGATTTTAAAAACCATTCTCAATGATAATTTTCAAAGACAGAAACCAACGGGCCCTTTTCCTTTTTTTTTTTTTTGAAAGAAATTTGTGTTTTTTAAGGTCCCCACACATGCTGGCTCTGCTAGTGGTTGGATTCTTTGAACTCCAGTCAAACCATAATATGAACAACTAGTTATATTTTATGGAATGCATGGTATTGGGTAGCGGATCAAAGATTAAAGTAATTGCCAGAGGTTGGAATCTATGACCTTCCGTCAAACCATGTTGATGAACTAATAATATTCTTTGCAAAGCATGGTGTTAAGTGTTAACTGTTAGGTAGCACATTAAAGATTAAAGTCACTGATATTAAGACTTATATATAAATTCTGAAAATGGCCAGACAAACCTAAATTTATTTTCATTCCATGAGGACCGCGACGACTATAATATTATGCAATAGGCAATTTGACTTCTCTTTTGTCATTTTTTTTTTCTTTTTTCTTTTCCAATTCCTCTTATATATGTATCATTAATCAACCTCCAGATGCGCTTAAATGGTAATGAAGTCGGTTCTTCGTTTCCATCCGCTTGATATCATGCCTATTCCAAATGTTCAAGCATTGGCACCGCATGAATATATATGGTAAAGCCAAATCAGGTCGATATCGATGCGAAACGTGAGCATTCCGCTTCCGCTTGGGATGTAGCGAGTTTATATGAACGGTGCGGTATTCAAGAAATTGCATCACCATTAAACACTTCTTCCACGCAGTAAAAGCCTCTTCTAAATTATACTAAACTCAACCACCGAGCCGGCCGAACGTTCGACAGAAATCCAATCGCTGACGACAATGACCGATAGCTTCCTTCATCGCCGGCAGGCGTGCCGCTGCGTAAGCATTGATCCGGCCTAAGCCCGTTTCTGTTCTCGAGACTGACAATATATTCGTGGTTCGGGTTGCGTCAACGCAAATCCGCGGATCGTGAGAAGATCTCGGGCCGGTTGTACCTCCATTAGTACCGCTCACTCCAAGCATGCGGATCACCGCTGGTTAAACTACAATTCCATCCATGGGGAGCGACTACTATCTCCCACTTCCTACAAATGCGAATTTGAGTTCTACGGACGGGCGGGAAGAAACGGCATCGCGGATCTTAATTACCCTCTACTCATGCCTTCGGGTGGACACGTAGATCGTTTTCTGAGAACTTCAAGGCTTACTGACGATGTTCCCTAAGGCAAAGATTGGGCGCGTTCGTTGTCGATGTTTTGGATCATAAAAGAAGGCGACAACAGCGGTTATAGTTGTAACCTCACCTCATACGAAAGCTCCCTTTATGGATCTTCTCGGTCTGCTCGCCAGGGTCGCACGGCTTTACGAAGGCAACCCTTACCTTCCCGATGGATGCCATGGTACGCTCTTCTTTCATAATCGATCCATTGTAACTTCGCCACTTCATAGCCATTAGATAATAAAGGAATTAGAGTAGAAAAATTAATATTAATATTTTTTATATGTTATTCTTTTAGTACTCCATTTTATTTATTTTAATTTTTTTGTATAAAATTAAATGATTTAAAATATATAAGATTTTACTAAATTTCTACTTGTATTATACTTTATATGAGCAAGAGCTAAAGAGGTTTCGCAATCATACCCATGTCCCCATGATAGTTATATTTGAAATTTTAGATAAACAAAAAATTACTTTATTTTATTTTTATATTATAATATTTTAAATTTTTTATTTTTTAAAATTTAAAATTTAAATAGATTTTTAATTATTATCTTTAAAAATATTCCAGCCCGGTTGAGTGTTGTGGACTCATTCAAAGAGGCGAATAGGCTAGTCCTTCTTTAATTCATTAATAGAGGGGGCATAGCTCAACAAGCTGCCAGCCCAGCCTCCCCATTTCTTACAAAGTCTGTCCCAAACATCATGTCAGCTGCCATGGGAAATGCAGATGATCCTCCCAGAAAATGCTGCCAAACAAAGATAGGCATATGATCTAAAATCTAACAAATACCTTTCCTTCTTCTTCTCTTCTTCCTTCCTGTTCTAATACATACAGAATAATATAAATATTTCATTTCATAAATTCTAAAATATTAGTACAATTATTCTCATGCAAAATATAAAAATAAATAATATATATATATATATATATATATATATATATATATATATATATATATATATAGTAGCAGTATATATAGTATATATATATATATATATATATATATATATATATATATATATATATATATATATATATATATATATATATATATATATTTATAATGATATTTAATTTTAATCATATATTTAAAACATCAATTCAATCACAATTTAATTATTGGTTATATCAATTAACCATAAACAAGTAACTTTTTAAGTTTAATAATCAATTCAATCCTAACAATATTGATACTAATGTCCTACAAAATTCTTACTAATTGATTTCAATATTGTTTATATTCTTTGGTGTTCTAGTTGTCAAACAATGTGCAAATTGCGTTGAGACATGTGATTATCGTTATATATTTGAAGAAGAAAGTTATCCAGGTTATCGTTATGAATATTATTGCACCAAGAAGGATACATCAAGACCTTTAATTCTAGGTAACTTTTACTTTTATGTCTTCTTAATACATCACTTCATAACATCTTCTCTATTTTGATATTTTCTTAATAAATCAATAGCAAACTGATAGAGAGAGAAAGAGGAAGTATTAAAGTAACTAAATAAGATTTTTAATTGTGTTGTAGGTATATATCATCTATAAAAAATATTGAGTTGTTGGTATATATTGGCATGTTGCAACATAATTCTAGACATAAGCTACAATTTGATACAATGAAATAGAAAGAAACTAAAGTTCAATTGTGTACTAAGATGAAATGAGAGTTTGAAAGTAAGTGCATTTTGATTGGTCTCCCCTGTATACGTTAGGGGTTTTGTACCTTTTGACTTCTTTTTCATCATTTGCTCCTTTTACCTATAAAAAAAAAAAGAGTTAGTGCATTTTGAAAGCACTCCCTTGAAAGCACAAATTAATAGTTAGACACAAGTTTAGTTTGATCAATGGATTAACCGATTAACCAATCAACCAACTATAAGCAATTGGGGTTACCATAGCCTAATCAAAGTCTCAATTGGTTACTTAATCAGTTAAGGTCTAGCGTTGATTGATTGAGGCTTAACCTTGACCATTTGAAACCTTGCTTAGATTTTCTGAAACATCATTCTACTAGTTTTTAAAAGTAGAAATCTCTTTTATATATAATACAAAAATAAGAGAGAGTTCTATGTGCATAGAAAATTTAAAATATATATATATATATATATATATATATATATATATATATATATATATATATATATATATATATATATATATATATATATAGTATTCATTATATAACTATATGGTGATGAAAGTTTACAGAATAGTTAAGCCCAATACAATTCAAAAAGTTCTATCTATGGATTATATATCATGATTTTAAATCTTATTATACTTCTTATATCTTATGTTTTCAAGAAAACTTAATTCTTTATTAGTATGTTAACTTTCTTTATCAATTCGAGAGTTAATAAAGTGATTTCTTTAAATTATCTTTATGCAATGTAGGTTTCAGCATAGGTATATTCTTGTTGCTAGTCCTGAAGTATTGGATTGTATAAAGTAGTGAAGAAAAAAAGAGAGATTAGACTCAAAAGAAAATTCTTTAAACAAAATGGTGGTCTATTATTGGAATAACAAATCTCTTATAATGAAGTCACTCTTGAGAAAACAAAAAATTTCACTTCTAAGGAGTTAGAGAAGGGTACCGACAACTTCAATTTGAATCAAATTCTTGGTCAAGGAGGTCAAGGAACAAGCATAAGGGTATGTGTTAACCGATGGAAGAATTGTTGCAAATAAAAATCAATCATAGTTGATGGAAAGTCAAATGCAGCACTTCATTAATGAGATCGTGATTCTTTCCCAAATCAATCATGTGAATATTGCTGGGATCCTAGGGTGCTGCTTGGAGACGGAAGTCTTATTGGTTTATGAGTTCATTTCAATGGAAACTTGTTCCAACTTATTCACAACCAAGATATGGACTTTCCATTTTCATGGAAAATGCGTCTACAAATTGCTACAGAGGTAGCAGGGCTTTTGCTTATTTACACTCATCATGCTCTATACCGATTTATCATAGAGACATTAAATCTACAAATATACTTTTAGATGATAAATATAGGGCAAAAGTGTCAGATTTTGGAACATCAAGGTCCATTGCTATAGAGCAAACTCACTTGACTACTCTAGTACAAGGGACTTTTGGCTATTTAGATCCAGAATACTTTTAGTCAAGTCAATTTACTGATAAAAGCGAAGTATATAGTTTTGGAGTTGTTCTTGTTGAGCTTTTAACAGGACAAAAGCCAATTTGTCTAACAAGACCACAAGAAGAGAAAAGCTTGGCAACACATTTCATTTTGTCGTTACAAGAGTCTCGTCTATTTGATATTCTTGATGCTCGAGTTGTAAAGGAAGGAGGGAAAGAAGAGATCATGGCGGTTGCTTACCTTGCATATCGATGCTTAAACTTGAATGGAAGAAAAAGGCCTACAATGAAAGAGGTTAAGCATGCACTAGAGCATATTCGAGCGTCTCTTCCATATTTGAAGGTTGAGCAAATTTTTGAAGAGAACATAAGTATCATGGAAATGACAGGGCCTTTAGGTAGTACTTCATCTTCTTGAATATCATGTTTGAATTGCAGCAAAGCATCTTTATCAAATGAGCAACCATTGTTGTTTAACACATTATGATTGTTAATTTAAAATATAGTTATTGTATTTTAATTATTTTCAGTTTGTATTGTTCTTTGATATGGTTGAAATTTAGTACTAGCCCTTCAACAACCACTGACCACGTGTTGGATGACATTTTCAGCTTCGCTAAGGAAAGATCCAGAATCAGGACTTATTGAGGCAATATTTCATAGACAATCCAAGATGTAGTCAGTTAAAAAAAAAATGTTCTTATTTGGAATAATTGGGTAATCTAGATAATTATTTAGCTAATAACCGATAAGAACATTTTAGGTATTGGAGATGTATAAAGATTAATTTGATGATAAACACACTCAAAAGATCAAAAAATATATATATAGCATTCATTATATAACTATATGGTGATGAAAAGTTTACGGAATAGTTAAGCCCAATACAATTCAAAAAGTTCTATCTATGGATTATAAATCATCATTTTAAATCTTATTATACTTCTTATATCTTATGTTTTCAAGAAAACTTAATTCTTTATTAGTATGTTAACTTTATCAATTCGAGATAATAAAGTGACTTCTTTTAAATTATCTTTATGCAATGTAGGTTTCAGCATAGGTGGTGGCTCTTTGTTGCTAGTCCTTGGAAGTATTGTATTGTATAAAGTAGTGAAGAAAAAAAGAGAGATTAGACTCAAAATAAAATTCTTTAAACAAAATGGTGGTCTATTATTGGAACAACAAATCTCTTCTAATGAAGTTGCTCTTGAGAAAACAAAAATTTTCACTTCTAAGGAGTTAGAGAAGGCTACTGACAACTTCAATTTGAATCGAATTCTTGGTCAAGGAGGCCAAGCAACGGTTTATAAAGGTATGTTAGCCGATGGAAGAATTGTTGCAGTTAAAAAATCAATCATAGTTGATGATGTAAGACCCAAGAAATTTCAATTTCTGGAAAAAGGGTAAAATCGTAATTTTGATTACAAAATTGTTATTTCGGTTAAAAATTCGAAATTTATTATCTAGATATCGGATGACAAAATGGATTGCACCGTTGGAATCGTCTCGCGAAATCTAGCTATCACGTAAAATTTCGTCGAATTCCGAGATAGTCGTAAATTTGCATCAGCTTTTTCGAGGCATCGCCTGTTTCGGGGTGCCAGAAACGATTTTCGATAGGGACGAAAGTCACATATGAACGCACTACGTACTACAAGTGGTATGAGAGTAGAGAAATGATGAAATGTGACGACCGAGATAGTAGCCGTAATGTCAAAATTCGTAAACGGGGCGGGACATAATAGCATTTTCGATTTTCGATTTTAAGTCACAAAGTGACAAAATAGTGTATAGTGCATCTTCTCCTTCATTAAGCCAAAAGAAATGTGGGGGAAGAAGAAAAGGAGGGGGTCAGGGAGATGCAAGGGTTAAACATGGAGAAATTCTAGAGAACGCCCCACTGGTCTCTAGAATATCGGCGATCCGAATTTGCCTAGCCTTCGGACAAGAAGGAAAACCGTTTCACGCTTGAGCATCATGTGGGTACCAGATTTGTGAGTTTTTAATAAACTTCGAGAGGTAGTTCTCCCACTGGTTTTACACTTTATTTAAGTGTTTTTAGTAACGTTTTGCTGGCTGGCGCTGAACTACGCCCGACGGCTCCAAATCTTTAACCAAACGCTGGATTTGAGACCACTAACAATCCGTATCGCCTACTTCGACCGTTCGTTAAACATGTGATGAACTGCCCACAAATCATGTATTGGTTTGATCGAGGCCTGAATGGTCGAGGAAATACGTTCACAAAGTGAACCGATGATTTAGGTTTCGACAGAACAAAGAACAGGGTTTTGTACCGTTCTCAAACAGTATTTCACAAAATACAATTTGTGAAAATACGGGTTTGGTCAGCAATCCAAATGAATGCTTGTGTTTGATCATTAGCTCAAGTGAGCTAATTTTGATGTTTTGAAAAATGATATCACATGGCATACATTGTGGATTTAATTTTATGTAAATATATTAATAACATATTTTCATAATTTAGATTTATCGAATCAAGTATACATACACCCATATGCAATTCAGAATATCCTAGACCATGGTTAAAGTACGAGACGAGTCTATAGAAATGTCTCTGAGGGTTGTCTAAAAAATATTCATTATCGAGGGTAGTCCAAACCAGAAAATATCTAATCAGTCGAGTGCCCAATCGAGACATTAATCTGAGGGTAGTCCACAACAAATAATATATCAACTGCCTTGAGCTTTCCAACTGATACATAGCATCAAGGGTTGTCCACTAACAAAACAATACCCTCATACAAGGCTTAGGCGAGTGAGAGAGTCGCGGAGGACTGGATCCGAAATGGCTTTCACGTAGACATTCAAGTAGATCATGCATTCTGCTGAATGTGTTTATTTTTGGAACATCAGACCAAAGACTTAGCAGAGTAGTCCACTTGTGGCGATTCTCCCACTGGAGCATTTTTAGCTCTCACCCCCGCCGTGGGACCCCCTTTTACAGTACAGGAGCGTAAGGAAGACGGCCGGTCCTAGAGGCCGAAGTTCTGTAAGAAAGCCTAATGTGGTTTTGGTGGCCTTACACATTAACCTGTTTAATATATGTATTGTTTAAGAGTGAAATATTATAAACTTTGGTAACTACAGATATATAAATATCCATAAATGCATGCATATCGAGTATTGTTTATGGGCCCAAGTGGCTTTATTGGATATATATCTGGATCATATTAACTGTCAATGTGGATATGTGTTTTAGACAATTTGTATCTGGGTAGAGCTCCCGTACAAAGGAGACTCTCGCCCGATTCGTGAAAATGCTCCGTCACCCGAAGATTCACTAGTATTCCGCGGTTGACGCGCAATGAACTTAACCCGCTCGGGCTACGCTATATCGAGCTTAGGTATACCGCTACCTAGTGGCTCTGAGGGGATTCGGGGCTTAGCCATAGTCTTCGAGGTGAGATGAACACCACCACTAGGTGTGGTTCGAGTCGAATGTAGTATGAGATTACCTAGGAAACTCACTTTTGGATTTTAAACCAGGACACCTGCATGCATGTTGGGTATGGTGTGATTTGATGATTTATCAGGCAGATCACGTATGAACGGATGTTTATAACATGGCTCAGGATATGTTATGATGTTCGGGAGGCTTAGATACAATTTAGCACTTATTGTTGGAAAATAAATCTGGGGAGTTTACAAAGGTAACTGAAATGAAATAAAATTGTAATCAATTTATTTGGTTTATCGATGACAAAATAGAATTTTTAATAAAATTCATGTTAGAACACTTTGAGGGTTTATATGAGTAAAAACTGAAAGAGAAAATAAATGAAATAAATTATAATAAATTTGAATTGGGGAAAAGTAAATAAAATTTTAATAGATTTTATAGTTGAACTCATAAAAGTTTTGAGTTGTGTGGATGTTATTTTGAAGTTACCGGTATTAGAGGTAACAAAGAAGGCTACCGATGGAGAAATGAAAAAATACGGATAAGCATTTTTCGTCTCCAAAGAGCAAATAAATGAAAAAATGATGAAGAAGAAAATAAATTTCATAAATTTATTCTAAGCATGAGGTAAAGAAAATAATTTTCTAGAAGGTTTTACAAGTTGTAAAATCAAGAAAATGGAGTGAAACAAGTATTTTGAAAATCAAATCAAAAATCAAATCAAATAAAATTAGAAAAAATTTAAAAATAAATTTTCAAAATGAAATTTTCAAAATAAAATGCTTCATGAACAATATTTTAAATGCAAATTGATTGCCTCTGCATTACCTGTAAATGCATGACAGCGTACACCGATTTATGTACGATTAGTGTCCTCTGGTCGTGTTTATGCCTTAGAGATAACAGATTGAGATTTAACCGCCATGTTAATTGTGTAGATGGCTAGTAGAGGACGAGGACGCTCCACTCCGGGCACTAGCCACCGTCGACCTCGAGACAGCCAAAATTTACACGTTTTTTTCGAGGTATCACTGCTCGTGTCAGAAACGATTTTCGATATAGGGACGGTAAAGCCTAAGATATAGCATGTACTCATGTACCATAAGTGGTATGAGTAGAAACATTGAAATGACACGAGATAGTGTCAACGTCAAAACTGTAAATGAAGGGACATAGGCATTTCGATTTTGATTTTAAGTCACAAAGTGACAAAATAGTGTATAGTGCATCTTCTCCTTCATTAAGCCAAAAAGAAACGTGGGCAAGAAAGGAAGGGGGGATGCAAAGTACAAACATGAATTGCAGTAACGTCTCGACTTCTCTCTAATATCGCGATCTCGACCATCTAGCCTTCAGACAAAAAAGGAAAAACTGCTCACTTGTACCCACGCGTGGGTATCAGATTTGCAGCTGACAAACTCCGAGAAGTAGGGTTTCTCCCTACTAAGGTTTTGGCACTTTATCAAGTGTTTTTCAATGTTTCTGGTTGAGGCCTTGAACGGCCGCTGACTCCGCCTCCAAAATCTCGGAACCAAATGTTGATTTCTGAGATTCAATGTCAAATTCCACGCTCTACTCGACTGCTCAAATGTGTGATGAATGGTTCCATAAAATCATGTATCGTTTGATCGGTGCTTCCGAAATGGCCGAAATACGTTCACAAAGTGAACCGATGATTCAGGTTTGATAGAACAAGAACGAGGGTTTTAATTAAGCCTCAAAACAAGACTGGTAAAATATAATTTGTGAAAATATTGGCTCGTCAAGTAATTCAAATAGAATTGTTGTGGTTTTTGACGCATTAGCCCAAGGAATAATTTTTTGATGTTTTAATGATAATTACATAACATGATTGTGTGATTTAATTTTTAAGGTGGAATATATTAATGTTTGATATTTTTTTGCATGTGAATTGTAATCATCGAATCAACATTTATCTATACGCAATTGAATATCCACTATTGTGGGTTGTTGCATGAGATCAGTCTATGAAATGGTTCTAGGGAATGTCTAAAAAATATTCATTATCTGAGGGTATTCCAAACGAAAACATCAATCGTCTGAGCTACCTAAATGGATATTCATCGGAGGGTAGTCCACAACAAATAATATATCAATCGTCTGAGCGCTCCAATCGATATATATACATCGGAGGGTTGTCCACTAACAAAACAATAATTCCTCATATGCAAGCTGAAGGCAGTGAGCGCCCGTGAGGACTCTGATCCGAGTCGGGTCATGTAGACATTCAAGCAAGTAGGATCATGCATTTGCTTAATGTGTGTTTATTTTCTGAACATTGCACCGCACTCTAGGTGGTGAGTGTTCCACTTTAGTGGCGATTCTCACACCGAGCATTAATTTCACCCAATGTGGACCCCTTACGTAATGTGGAGCGTATGAGAGACTAGCCATCCTGTAGGCCGAGTTCTAAGGTTTAATGTGTTTTTTGGTGGTTTTACATGTATTAACTCTTTGTTTTAATATACGTATTTGCCAAGAGCGAAATATCAGAATCTTGTAACTACAGGATAGTCGGATTCATAGTCAAGTATGCATATCAAAGATGTTTATACCCAAGCGCCTTATTGGATATATATTGACTATATTGCAATCAGTTTTGGGGACAGATATGCAGGTTTTAGACAAGTTTTGTATTCGGGGCAGAGCCCCCGCACAAAGGAGACTCGCCCCGATTGAAAATGCCCGTCACCCTACATTCACGAGCATTCGCGGCCGACGGTAGTCAACTTAGACTTCTGCCGGGGCGCTACGTATGAAAGTCAAATAGAGCACTTCATTAATGATTGTGATTCTTTCACAAATCAATCACAAGAATATTGTCATTTCTTAGCTAGGTGTCGCTGAGACAAAGTTCCTTTATCGGGTTTATAAGTTCATTTCTAATGGAAATTGTACTCAACTTATTTACAACCAAGACTGGGAGTTTCCATTTCATGAAAATACGCTACAAATCGCTACGTGAGCGGCAGGGCTCTGCTATTTGCACTCGCATGCTCTATACCAATTTATCATGCAGGCACTAAGTCTGCAAATATACTTTGTATGATAACATATAAAAGGTCAGATTGGAACATCACACACTTACTGAAAGCAAACCCACTCGATCGCTTCAGACAAGTGACTTTCGCCACTAGATCCGTAATATTTTCGTACGTCAATTTTGAGATCGACAAAAGTATGGTATATGAAGCTAGTTGTTCACTGAAGTAATCCGACGAAAGCCACCTCATTCAACAAGCCACAAGACTAGAAAAGTTTGGCAACACAATTTATTCTATCATTACAAGAGTCTCGTCTATTTGATATTCTTAATGCTTAAGTCGTGAATGAGGGAGGAAAAGAAGAGATCACAGCAATTGCTTACCTTGCATATCGATGCTTAAACTTGAATGGAAGGAAAAGGCCTACAATGAAATAGGTTGCCGCGGAATTAGAGCATATTCGATCATCTCTTCCATACTTAAAGGTTGATCAAAATTTTGAAGAGAACACATGCACCATAATGGAAATGACAAGGCCTTTAGGTAAAACTTCATCTTCTGAAAGGTCATGTTTGAATTGTAGCAAAACATCTTCATCAGATGAGCAACCATTTATGTTTAACACTTTATGATTGTTAGTTAAAAATATGGTTATATCAGGTTTAATTTTTTCAGAGTCAGATTGTATTTTGATATATTCACATTCAAGATCTAATCCGTGACTTATTGGGGTAATATTTCAAAGACAATCCAAGATGTAATATGAAGTAGACATGTCGACTGAAATAAGGAGAAAAATTCAAAGACTAGGTGTAAGACCCGAGAAATTCCAATTTCTGGAAAAAGGGTAAAATCGTAATTTTGATCAAAATCCAAATTTATTCCCTCTCTAGATTGACATGAAACGGATTTCACCGTTGGAATCGCCTCGCGAAATCTAGCTAGCACATCGACCTCGTCAATTTCGAGATGTTTCTAATTTACACGTTTTTCGAGGCATCGCTTCTCGTGTCAGAAAACGATATTCGATGTGACAAAGTCACCTATAAACATACCTATGTGCCATAAGTGGCATGGGTAGAGAAAATGATGGAAATGCAACGCCGAGATAAGACCGGCTCACAAACCGTAAAGAAGGGACATAATGATCATTATTTAAAATTTAAATGACACTAAAGACAAAAGAGTTGAATAGTATCGTCTCTTACATTGAAAAGGAGACCAAAACGTGGGAAAGAGGTAGAAAAGATCCAGTAGCCGAATTTTTTCATTTCTAGTGAGAGAGTATCCAACTTCTCTCTACATTTACGGACGATCCGACCGTTGGAATTCATCGAGACAAGAAGGAAAGGCATTCTCCGTGCATGGTGTTTACTTTGTGGATTCCAGCTGGGAGTTTTCACAAACTCCGAGAGTGTAGAGGATTTATCCTACTTGGGTTTTACACTTTATTTAAGTGTTTTATAATGTTTCGTCAGCCAGGCCTCGAATCCAAGCAGTTGACATTCCAAAACTGGACCGAATTGTTAGAATTTTTTTTTAGCCATTGGATAGTCCATGGACTGGGTGTGGACGTGAGGGGCTATTTGGGTGTTTATTTCATAAATTTATGAAATAAATCATGTATTGGTTTGTATGAGGCCGGAATTTGCCGTGAAATTCGGGTTCACAAAGTGAACCGATGAGTGGTGATTTACCGGGAACAGTAACCCGAGGGTTTCACTGTTCATAGGAATAGTGTTCACAAAATATTTTTGTGAAATGTGCTTGGTTGAGTAATTCAAATCGAATTACTCATGTTTGATGCTTAGCCCAAGTGAGCTTAATTTTTTGGTGTAGTTCCGAATGTGAAATTACAATACAAGCTCAGGTGGATTTAAATTATGTGAATATATGTGCATGATTATATATTTGCACGTGTTATAATCTGTAATGGAATTGGCATCATGCATTCCATACATCAGGCTCTAGAAATCACCAATAGGAGGAGCTGCATTTGCGCACTATCTATATATCATTTCAAGGGGTCGACTAAATAATACACCATTCTGAGGGTAGTCCATATAAAATATCAATCGTCGAGTTCGCCTAATTGATATATCCTGAGGGTAGTCCACTAAATATAACATCTGGAAATACCCACTACTTATATTCGAGAGAGTAGCCCCACACAAATAAGAACAAATATCTTTGTTAAAAACAATGTTTCTCATACGTGGCTTAGGCAAGTGTGAGGGAGTCTATGAGGACTCCTGGGAAAGGAGTTGATCAATCGGGACATCCGTTAACTCAATACTGCTGAATGCGTGTTTACTTTGAAAGACGTATACGCACTTGTTGAGAGTGTTCCATTTGCAAGCATTCCACTATCGCAGCATTGAATACCCAGGAAACATATTTTTCAGGCAATGTGGAGCGTATGAAGAGACTCCGCCATTCCAGAGGCCTGCCTCGAGAAGAAAGCCTAATGTCTGCTATCATTATGTATATATGTATTAGAATTCTAAAAATTTTAATATATGTCGTATAAGAGTCATTTATTAACTCTTGTTCATTGGATATAGTCGATATATATATTGTGATGAGTATTGGTTTATAGCCTAAGAGGCCGTTTACTCATGTGGGATCATGATCGTATTGTGTTATGTATCCCTGTAGAGCTCCCCGTACAAAGGAGACTCCCACCCGATTTTCGTGAGAAATGCTCTGGTCACTCCGACATTCACGAAAGTGTTTCCGTGGCTGATTCGGCACAACCACCCTGGCTTCGGGGCCACACTAGGCAACTATGTAGAAACTAGTCATCTTATTGCTTGAATATATATGATTCATTCAAAACAAGATAATTGGTTTTAGACATTTACACAATCTTTGGAAATATTATATATAGATGTAATGAATATTTTATTCATTTTTTCAATTGTTAAGCTATCAATATTTCAAAGATTAAACTTGTTTTTGCATTCCTTTAAAAAAAAAAGAAAAAAGGAAAAAAAAAAAAAACTTGTTTTGCATTTAGTATATCATCATTTTCTTGTAAAGATGAAATTTGTTAGATCAATGGCGGACTAAGAAAAAAAGTCGAGGGGGGCAAAAACACTAGGTTATGTTTGGTTTCTAAAAAGTACTAAGGAAATAAAAAAAATGTTAAAGAAAATTATTTTCTCATATGTAGTTGTCTAATAAAAAAAATTAAGTGCCAATGATATCTCACTAAGTGGTTAAAGGGTTGAGTGAGGCATAAAGAAGAATCAGGTTTGAGTTTTTGTGATAACAGAATTTTACAAAGTTGTAAATCCAAGTAAATATATGAAAAAAAATGTTGTGTTTGGTTATCAAAAAATATTAAGGAATGAAAAAAATGATAAGGAAAATAGTTTTCTTATGTTTGATTGTCTTATAAATTTTTCTAAAGAAAATCATATATAAATAAAATTACTTAGAAATTTAATTATTTAACATTTTTATTGACGAGTTTTAAAACAAATAAAATTGGATTTGGAGGTAGCAAATAAAATATTATATGAAATTAAATTCTATTTTATTTTCATTTTTTCTTTTATTTTTACTCTTTATTTTTCCTTTGATTTTTCTTCAAAATTTTAGGGAACAAAACATAGCCATGAAGAAAATCAAATATAAATAAAATTACTTTAAATTTTACAAATGCGGAACTAGAAATCAATGTTAGGGGACATTTTAACATAATGATATAAAATTTATGAGATTTAAGGGTGCATATTTTCCTTTCCAATTGGATTCCCCTTATAAATAAAGAAAATAATTAAATTTTGAAAAAAAAATTGAGGAGGGGCATTTGCCCCTTAGGCATTACCCGTGCCCGCACTTGTGTGAGATTTTGATTCAATATGAATATCATATTTCTTCATTTTTTAAAAATGTCTAGAGCTCGATATGTTTTCGTTTAATAAAAGTAATGTGGTATAAGAAGTTTGGAGAGGAGACCAAATTGCTTGATTTTACGGAAAACTGTGACGACCCTATCTCGGGGGTCCCGTTGACAACCCGTCAACCCACTAAACCCGCATGGATATCGGCAGTCGACATCACACTCACGCCTCATATATCGGTGACCCATTCCCCGTATAGTTTTCTTTACAATGAACCAATTTCTTATAATATTTCACAAGAGTTCGATGTACAACTCTTTTTACACTTTTTACATGCCAAAAATATATTAAACTAGATTATTCTAATATATTTTACAAAATAAGTTTCCTCAAGGCCACAACCCGCCTTCTTCATACCACTACCGAAGGAGTGTCGCTCTCTCGTGTACTGAAAGGATCCCACAATGAGCGAGCAAAGCCTAGTAGTGATAATCTCATGCTATTACTCCCACCCAAGCCAGCTTCACGTAGCTGACGCAACACACACACATTCAAGTAAAAATATGCACATTCCTACTCGAATGTCTACATGCCATAGATGAGAATGTGACTCACCCTACCCCATGTCTCAAGTCCTCATCGACTCTCTCACACAATGCCTAAACCTATGTGTGAACAACCGTCATTTTCCATGACATCCAATGATCATTTCTTTGACTCATTACATTTTATATTCATATTTTCATTTACAATTCTGCGCTTGTTAGTGGGTAGTGGATTCTAGGTGAAACAGACCACCGCCCACACTCCCGCACACTTTTGATAGGCTTTCACCGCTATGATCATGTCTAACTCGATAAACTCGGGGTCTTTCACCTCGGGGAATCTATCCCAACTTGCTGATACCCAGTGCATATTGTCTTTATCATTTTGTGACGCCTAAAACCCGGGGTCCGTCGACTCACCCACAACTCATGGAATCTACGTGTCTCACGTCGTGAGGCACGTGCATGTGTGTTTTCTCGCTCATAAACCAATACTATAAAACTAATATTTTATACAAAAATGATTTATTTACAATTGTCTTTGATTACACTACACAAAACTGGTCTCTTGCCCGTAATTTTACAAAACAGAAAATACAATATAAGGCCAATTGGGCCATTTCTTCGCCTAAAACCCTGATGTCCCATCCCCAAGCACGCCTTTCTCAGACCGAAAAATATATTCCCACGACTGGGAAAGAGCAATGCCCAAGAGTGAAATTTCCACTACTCCCACCTAAGTGCAATGCAATGGCACACCAAACATTCAACACATGCTAATATATCACTCATGCATATATTAACAAAATTAACACCAAAAATCATGTTATTCAGTTTATAATAATAACATAAACTTAGCGCACATGGGCTAAGGCACAATCCGACTGTCCATCTTGGAACTGCCCACAACTTCACACAAACATGTTATTTTTCTCATGGCAATAACACAATACCACACAATCACACAAACAGCCCGTGGGCTGTCCAAATCACTCTGGGTGGATTTCGCCTGGCCCAAATCTTGGAACCGAGACCACGGCCATCCAGGCCTCAACAAATCCCTATCCATTACATGACCCTTAAGCCAAAAGTAAAGCAAGTGTAGGAGAAAACCCTTACCTTTTCGAGTTTGTCTAAACTCCCAAAACGGGTACCCGTGTGTGCCTCGCGTGGAGAGCAACTTCGCTCCTTGCCTCGCCGGAATCCAACGGTCCGATCGCCGGGAATTCTAGAGAGAATGTAGTGCTTTCAAAATCCCACATTTTCCTCCTTCCAGTTTGCCCCTTTCCTCTCCTCTCTTCCTCTCCCAATCCATTTGGTCAAGATCAGACAAGAGACAAGTCCTCTCAATGCCACATGTCAAGCTTCTCTATCGGGCCGAGAGGATTACACCTTATCCTCTTATCCAACCACTACGAGATTTCTCCACATCATGCCAGCGTCACCTATGGCCCACGCTTGATCTCATGTTTGAATTCATTTGCACTAGACACGTGGCGCCTCTTGGCCACCCAAAACGTGCCAAGTGTCCTACATCTCTCTCTGCTCAAAAACGTGGAAATTTCGACCGTCTCACTAAACGAAATTCGATAGGTAGCTAGATTTCATGAGACATTCCAACCGTGAACTGCTACCATCCCAAATCTAAAAAAATTTCCTGATTTTCAATCGAAATTACAATTTTATCCTTCCTTAGGAATTCCGATTTCCTGGTCTCTGCCACAATTTTCGTATTCCATGCAACCCATTCGGGAATTTTGTCCCATTAATCAGCTTCTCCACCTAATCCGAACACCTCAAATGCAAAGTGGTTGATTAATAACCGTGTACCCACGACACACCATTGAACACCAAACACAGTGTCGATCTCTACTCTGCACTAACACCCATGCCATGCGATGTTCTAGTTCATATGCAATGCAATTATGCCACTGCAATTTCTCATGTTCCATGTATGATGCACACTACATGAACCATTCTTATTAGTTGTATTTCATATCAATTACCATGCAAACATATATTGTAAGTATATAAGTTCCATATATTTCATGCCAATATATATATACACATATACACTACAAGAAAAAAGGTTTTCATTGACACGTAATTTCTTTACTTATGTAAATATAAGTCATTGTATGCTATTAAGATTGAAAACAATAACACATATGAGTCTTTTAAAAGTTATCTCGACAAATGTTTAATTTGGGGAAAATAATATTGACATATGATAAGCTTACCTTGATAGATATTTTATAAGTCAAGGTTAAAATTTACAAGATATGGTATATTTTATCAAGATATTAACATTTAATATATAAGCCAAGGTAAAAAAAAAAAAAAAAAAAAACTATTAGCGCCAACATTCTAATGTATATAAAGGGACACTTAGCTTCCCTTGTTTCATTTCCTCAAAAAACCCATTTTTACATAATCTCTCTCTTCAAACATGATTCAAAGTTGTTGAATTGATCATTGGTATCTCGGATCGGTATATTCAGAATATATTAAATTAAGAATTTCAAAATTTTTAAAAGATCTTTCAAAATTATCATAAACGTCAAGATAAGCACATGAATTAAAAAATTAATAAATATATTAAAATATTGTTTATATACTAGTTAAAGCATATTCAAATAGATTAAAAATATATTATCACCTCTTTTAAATGTTAAACAAAAAAAGACAAATACTTATTTTTATGATATATTTATTTAAATAAAGATAAATCATACGTAAATAAAATATTTTTTTAAACATATTTTTTTATTCCAATAAGGTCTAATTCAATGGATTAAGGGTTGACGACAGGCGGAACACTGTGTGTGAGTCTCAAAGGAACAAACACTAAAATATCGTAATGCCAATTTTTTTTTAACACTTTAACACTTTAGTTACGATGTAGTAAATTGTCCACATTTGGGTCTCAGACTCTCCTCCTATGCTCTCATTTTTGAAACTTGAGCGCCATCACATGAGCTAGACATGATGAGCAACATTTTACTATAATGTAGTAAATACAAAATGATTAGACAAAATATAAACATATTTTATCAAATATATTTGACGTAAACCATTTAAACTCTTAGTAATTTTATTTTCATTTGAATAAAGCAACTTTAAAATAAATATATCTTTAATACCTTTTTTTCAAAACAAGAAATCACTCTCTTTTCATTCCGCCTATGAAACCCCTTACCCCCACTCAATTTTCTATTTCTCAATTCCATCTCTCACACAAAACCCGCCATTCGCACCCCTCCTATCCCTTGCTCCTTTTTTCTCGCTACTGACAATCTTTTCCCCCACCTCTTTATCTCTCAGCCTCAACTCCTCACACTCTCTCTCTACTTTTTCTATTTCTTTCTCTGACAAATCCCTCTCTCTATGCGACAAGAAACTGGAAAACTACCAATATCCTCTTTCTCTTTCTTTACTTCACAAACATTGATCCGTCTATCATTCAATTGATTTTGATCAAGATTTGTCCGTGCCCACCAAATAGAAGTGGATACAACCCCATTCAAAACCCTTCTAATGCCGGTAAGTTCAACAAATATGTCTCAGGTTTGTTTTTGCTTCATTTCTTCAAATGTACACAAAGGAAAGTCCCAAAGTCAAGACCCAACCATGCTCTCAGAATGTTTTGAGCATGATAAATGATGATCCGTGCTTATTGATTTAGGATTTTAACTAGGTCAAATATGAAACACGCTTGGTACTCGCATTCTCATGACTCTACTGGTTAATATATTTTTTTTTATCATGTTTCTTTGTTATTATAATTTTTCGAATCCACCTTTATCAAACGGAAAAGAAATGAGAAAAATAAAAACAAAATTTTTAACTTCATCCACGTAATATTATTTCTATAGATACCAAGCAGGATCAATGTCAAATGAGGGGTTTTAACTGCTTTCAGGTTTCACAGGGATTTCATGCCACCTTTTAGTTGGTTCTTCTTTCTTCTTGTTTTGTGGTCTATGCTGGATCTTGTTTTGTTTCAAGGCTCCTAGCTTCTTAAGTCTCATCCTTCTTTTACTTTTGATTCATTTTGAATCGAAAGTGATATTGTCATCTCAAGAGAGAAGGAAAATGGAAGCCTCGAATTCCTCAGTTATTAGGCACATGGTCATCAACTGGTAAACCAATGTCTGGGATGATTGCATAGCAGTTTGTCCGCTACCTGGAAGTATAGTTTTATTCTTATTATCATTCTTTACTAGCATTAAATTGTTCTCCATGGTTCCTCGCTTAAAAAAAATTGTTTTCCCATGTCTACTAGAGCCTCTGACCATTTTCTTCTCCCGTGTTTCTTATCGTTGTCATTTGCCTTCCTTTTCTAGTGATAGATAAAGGTTTCTTCCCACTATGTTGAGGTAAATACACTATGCCTTCCATAAGATAACATGATCCACTTAATACGTACTTTGACACTAAAATGTTTATCATGTGAGTTATTAGCTTTTCATATGTCATTTCCTATTTTTGTGTGTATGATAAATTACCATTACTATTTTAGATTAACAATGATTTTAATTTTTATAATGTTTATTGGTTTAGTTGGAGAAGAATCAGAATAGATATGCTTTCACTCACCACACCTCATGCGGCTTATTTTTTCTAAATTTATTACATTTTTCTAAGTGTGCATCACTTAAATGTGACGTCTCCGATGCTTCAAAGTAAGAATCGAACGCCTATCAGAATGTTTGGAAATTTACATTATTTTCAGTTAAGTAAAATTTGGTTAATATCAAACAGAATTCCAGGTTCGCAGTCAACTTCTAGTATACTTGTCATTGTGGATGAAATTGAGGACAAATCTTACAAAGTTCAATTTTCAGCTTTTCTATAAGTATTCGTCATTATTTTCTTTCTTAGTTTTTGATAAATGTCTTACAATTCTTATTATTGGTTAGTTGGA
The DNA here is from genome assembly GCA_016808115.1 of Tetrastigma voinierianum. Classification (NCBI taxonomy): domain Eukaryota; kingdom Viridiplantae; phylum Streptophyta; class Magnoliopsida; order Vitales; family Vitaceae; genus Tetrastigma; species Tetrastigma voinierianum. The sequence continues at coordinate 188,211 of JAEQBH010002505.1, forward strand.
TTGGAACACTGGGTTCTTTATGTATGCCAAAGTCTTAAATATCGATTGATAATAATATCAGAATCTTTATATTTGAAAACTTGAATTCTTTTCTTTCTTCATGCCTTATTCCCATAATTTTTGAGTGCTTCTTTCCATATTTCTTCTTTATAAACTAAAATCTGAATTTTTTTAAAGATTTGTTATCATGTATTTCTCATATTTTTTATTTCTTTCTTTCTCGCTTTCTAATTAATGTTTGACAATTTTGCTCGTTAGTTGAAAAACGACATGTTGCTTCACGATCTCACTATTTTTCTTTTAATGATATCAGGGTTGTATTTTTCTTTTGAAAATTTTAGGAAAGAACAAATTTAATCTTTACTTTGATGAATGAGCTGAATTCTAGTGGTCGCCACATGATTCGAAGATGAATTAAGTGGAGATTCATGGTTAAACATGTGACTAAAAACACAATGACACTGGAACCCAGATATAAAAATGAACTTCAAAACTTTTTTTTCTTTTCTTTTTATGTTATATACTGTTGTCTAACAGATCTTTATTTATTTATTCGATGGGTAAGTTCAATGCATCTCTTAATATGAAGTTTCATTTAATAACTTAGGGATGTTCATAAATTTTTTCTGATGATTTACGACAATATTGGCCTCTTGAATTAATTTTGGAAGTTTTCATGGGTGAGAATCGAACCATAATTGGGAGATATAGATCAGTTTATGGTTGAACCATCCACGCCAGTCATTTATTTTTGAATTCTGTAACTGCACCAGCTATAGTTTGTAATTCACATATAGAGATCCTAATGTTAAAGCTTCTACCGATACATTATCAGCTTGTTCATGGAGCCAAATAGGGTTTGTCAGTGAGGAATTTGTTGTACTAGCAGAATTACTTATGGTTCAGTTGCTTAAGTCGGATGCCATTGAGGTTGGTGAAGAAGCAAAAGTATAGAGATAGTTTGAGGTTAGTTGATTTTTCACATGTGCTCTTTTGATTTCCTTACACTACTTATTGTATTTTGTATTGTCAATTGCTTTTTTATTGGATCTTGATAACCGATCAGTTCTACTACATGTTGTATTTGCGTCTTGAGTTAGAATCCGACTTTTATTGATGCTTTCTACTTTGTGTAGTTTCTTTTCTTTTTCTTAAGTATCGTATGCCATAACCTTAGGCCATAATTATTTGTGATTATCAGTTTAGCAGGGATTTTGGGACTCCCAGGTTGGATGTATGTATGAATTGATGCATTACCTTTATATGCCTCCTACATCACGTATGTTTGTGTCAATTTCAATGGAAAGTCTAGTACTTTCTTCACATTGAAACAGTTGAATCATTACATATGGATATGTGTGGTGAAAATCCTCTTGCTGATTGATGGTAGAAAGGACAAAAAAGGAAAATTCTCTTAACATGTTGAAGTTTCTCGTGTGTTGGCCTTAATCAATACCATTTAATTTTTCAATAGTTTGCTTACTTTTCATAAATAATCAGTGAGTAGCATAATTGGTATTCCAAGACAATCATCTCCTTCAAATTATGTTCCTTCTGCCTTTTTGCACTTACGTGTGAAGCCACTATTCCCACTATACCAATCTGATCTTTCATTGGTCGTGGCTTTCTTTCATGTAGTGTCATATTATGTGATATTAAATATTTATTTCTATGATATTGAAGAGGTTAATATGTGTATTCTCCAATGAAAATATAATATTATAAATTTTTTTATATCTTATGCTCTAATTTCTATTACATATACTTTCATATAGAATTTTGCTACTTGCAAGTTCTCTCGTTCACAATTTATTTCTCTAATTTTTTAAAATCTTATAGTTTGAATGATAAATTCATCTAGGAAATAGGTCCAGCTATGTTTTGCTTCATCTTGTATAATAATATTAATCAAGGCCAGGCATTAATCTCAATCTTGGTTTGGTATAATTTGTGACTACAGTTGATCTTCCTGTTGTGATATCACACACCAGTCTTGCCTTCTCAAGTTCTGGGATTATGAAGTATGACCTGGTTACCTCAGTTTCTATGGTATAAACAAACAACATCCACATCATTTCTCCTTTGCCCCTTATTCAAATAAAATTTTATATGAAGTGGCACCATATGCATATGCTTAGTCATTTCCTGACATTCTTTGCTTTTGAGGTCTTCCATTTTACTCATATTTGCTTATTTGTTTCTTCATATGGATAACTAAAAGAACATTGATGTTTTGACTTATAGTTCTCCTAAGGAAGAGAATAAAAAAATCAAGCAGTCTTTATGATTTGGAATCAAATAGGGATAAGCCTAGAGTAATAAATCAAGGTTTGAATTTTTTTAACAGTAGTTTGGTAGATCGACTTGAAATAGGAAAAAATGAACTTGCATTTAAAAAAAAAAAACCTCATTAGTTCCTATGGACTGTAAGTGTGAGAAATGAAATAGTTTTCAATGTAAATTAAATGAAACAATTTTAACAAATGGACACCCTAACTTGCATTTGTCTTTCTGAATGTTAATATGGATTTCAGCATGTGCCTCTATCTCCAAAGAATCACTTCATTTTAGATAATCATAAGTTGTTAAATTGAAACATTGTCTAGATTAGAAGTTTATGTTGAATAGAGTTACTAGATATAAAATCATATGTGCTTATTGTAATTGACTGTAAGACTTAACTAGAGCTGCACTGTTGTACTATTTGACAAGAGATTTATGTGATTAGAAGTTTGTGTACTTACTAAGGTTTCATTAGATGGATTTCATCTTGAACCAATAATTAGTTAATATTTACTTATTTTATTTGGTACAAGTTTCAGGATGGTGAAATACTCAAGATGGTTTTTTGCTAAGAGATTTCAAGATTCTGCAGCCACATCTTGAATATTAATATTTATCGTATAGTTGTTGTTTTGGTAAGATGAAAGTTTATATAGTTATTGAGGAATAATTAGATGAATTTCATCTTGAATTGATAATTAGTTAGTATTATTTCTTTGTATTATTTGGTATAGGTTTCAACTAGTGAAAGACTTCATATGGTTTTGCAAAGAAATTGAAGATGTATATACATACGGTTTTATTAATATTTTGGTTGTATAATTGTTATTTGGTAAGATTAAAGTTTGTGTAATTCTCAGTTTCATTACATGGGTTTCATCTTATACCAATAATTAGTTAATATCATTTTTTTTATTTCCTTATTTTATTTGGTATAGGTATCAGTTAATGAAAGACTCAAGATAGTATTTTACGAGAGATTTCCAAGATGTATATCTGAGATGTGTTACTAATATTTTTGGTTGTACAGTTGTTATTTTGGTAAGATTAAAGTTTGTGTAGTTACTAAGATTTTATTACATGGATTTCATCTTCAACTAATAATTAATTAGTGTCATTTGTTTATTTATTTATTTGGCTACAGGTAAGGTTAGTGAAAGACTCAAGGTGGTTTTTTGCATAGAGACATTTAAAAATGTATATACTGGCCTTGAGCAGGGTCCGTTGACCCGCCGTCCCGACTGCGGAAACTGTGTGTCTCATATTATGAGACCCATGCTTGAGTAAAATGACCCAATAGAGGCCCATCATCCATATTACCGTCCATACGGTTACAGAGTATTACATTTATAGACCCGAGTTCTTACATCCTCTTAATACAAAACATATATTAAAACTAGTTCGTTCTAATATATACATAAAACAAGAATCAAGGCCACAATCCGACCTGCTTCATAATCCCGGCCTCTAAGGGCGCCATCTACATGCACATCTTGTACCTAAAAGGGGGTCCCACGGCCCAGGGTGAGCTAATGCCCGATTAGAGATAAATCCTACGAGGGCAATTTCCCGCTAGGTGCACATGCAAATGATCATTTCACGATCAAACCCGACAACGATCCGTGCATACATGTTGTCTATCATGGAAAAATCTACATGCATGTATGGGCGACCTCTACATGCCCAAGTACCGGGTCAACCTCGACCACCACCCAATACAAGTGCTAATGGGAAATCAATGCGAGTCGATCCAGGATTCCCATCTCCACCTGACATTAGTTTATGTGATGTTTTATTTAATCGTTTACGTGTTTTAGACTATGAGCTTTTAGGGGTCTCACCGCGGCAGGTCTCTTAAACCCTCAGACATTTTTAGGACTTTCCCTTGGGGTGGATCTGTTGTCTAACCGGGTTTGGGCTTTTCACAGGGGTATCACATCCCTACTTTCACGCCAGACACATTTCATTTTCATTTCATTTAACATTGTGGAACTCAATTGGACTTCGTCCCATTCCAAGCCACGATTCAACACCAAGCGGTGCAAATCATTACCATGAACACACTTTCATGCCAATGGTGTGCGCACACCAATGCAATCTGATTATTTGCTTCACCTCTCGAACCAGCTGACCCGATGTATGAAGACCTCTACATGGACATTCTACACCATACACTATGTGTGTGCTATGAACACTCATGTCTAATGCACACAACATTTCATATATTTAACATACATGCAGTTATGTTAATATTCCACATATTCAAATCAATACATCACATAAGCATGCACTACATCTTTTCTATCATTCAGTTCCTTCATGTCAACACATCATTCAAGCATGTATTACAATAATTCCAACCATTACTTAGGCAAGTAATGCCATAATTCATATTCTTGGGCCGAGACATAGTATGTCAGTCATACAACCCAATGCATATAATTATTTCCATCTTTATCACATAATTTCACATATTTAGCATGTCATTGAATTTATGGCAATAACACACATTAGCCATTCCGACCATAAATGGTAATGCTTAACTGAAATAATGGAATTAGTCCAGAAAGTCCAGTTTTTGTAAATACCACACAAGACATCCAACACACGATTCCCTACTCATGGCATATGCAGTCCCAAGCATTTTGATTACAAACCGGTTCTGAAAACAGAAGTTCCGGAAACCAGAATGGACTATTCCTCAACTATCCGTGACCCAGCCTAAAGTTCAGCCTACATTTTGGCTGAAATTTATTACAATAAATTACTGTAGACTCAGGCTTTCCGTGGGAGTCGAGAATGCATGAATCGGAGTTCGGACCCAGAGAAAGTTATGGCCGTCAGAAGTTGGCGCGGTCGATTCACAGGGTGTCGCGGTAGGCACACCCCGTTTGCCGATGCAACAAGGTTTGCCATCCCGAGGAACACAATGTTCGGTCTCGGATAGTCCCGAAATCCCGTAAAACTGGTCTTAGACCATCACACAATTACAAACAAACCACACAACATCCAAATTCGTTGGAAGAGCCGGAGGATGAAACCATCAAACCATTACATGGCCCCTAAATAAAATAACCGAGTAGGAGAAACCTACCTCTTGTAAGCCTTGATTCGGGTTCTTTGCCGTCAAAGTGCTCCAGCTGCATAACCTCCTTCCTCACCTCTTTCTTTTCCTCTCTTCCTCCTTTCCTCTTCTCTTTTCTTCTTTCCATGCCTCTTTCCTTTCCTCCTTTCCTCCTTTCCTTTCCTTCCCTTTCTCTTCTCCTTTCACCTCCTTCTCCTTCCCTCCTTCCTCTTCTCGCTAACATCACGGGCCGGGTCGCAGCTCTCCCTTCCTCTAACAGCCCTTGAGGCCATATAGGCATGGCCTTTGCCATGCATTGACACTATGGATTTCCATGTGTCCCAGCGACGCCTGGCTTGCCATGTCACCACCTCTTTGCCATGTGTCATCCCACATATTTCGCCATGTGTCGCCGGTATTTCTGCGTTTCCTCGAAATCGTGAAATTCCGACTATCTCGAATTCAACGAGTCGATCGGGTGTAATTTTCCGCGAGACGATTCAGCGGTTGCAATCCCGTTTTGTCATCCGAGATCTAGAAAATCGACTTTTTTCAGACTATTTAGTAAATTACCGTTTTGCCCCATACATGCGAAAATTTTAAATTTACACAAGGATTTCACACCGGGTTCTCACATATACATACATGAGTTATTAATATTTTGGTTGTATAATTTATCTATTGGTTCTATGAGTTTTTATTTTTGATGTATGTATTATAAATAGAACTTGATTTACATTATCTTTTGGTATCTTTTATTCTAAGTAAAGTTGCTTTAGCTTCTCTTTTGAATATATTATTTTGTTTGTATATTGAAAGGGAGGACAACTTAATTCAAATTAACACAATATATGTACATGTGTTTTTAATAGCTACATGCATATTTATATGGTGCATTGTGGTTAACAAGATAAGTCTTGATTATGAAAACAAGGGTATATTTACCTTAATAAGTGTTTAAGTGTCGACAATTTTCAATATACCCGACAAGTTATTTTGCATCATACTTCTTCATTTGCAACATTAAGCTTGTTTTCAAATTTTCCAAGGCTATCATGGCATATGCTTCTACTTCCAATTTATAATCTATGGTGGAAGATCCCTTACCTTGACATATTTTTAGAAACCATAGTTTATTTGAACCTGAACCTTGACATATTATGAGTGGTAGAGAGAGAAGTTATATTGATTAATGAAAAACATATTCCATTAACATTTATATATGTCAAGGTTGATGATACACCTACCTTGACACTGCAATAGATGACATATAAGACTAGGAAGTTATGATGACATATAACACATACGATGACAGTTAGTAACCATTAAGATAGGTCTTTTTTCTTATAGTGATATCATATCAAGCATATTAGAATCCATCAATCCATGACTAAGAAAATGATGTCACACAACCTTCCTTAGGCTAACTCATGGTAATTCCTACCCATTACAATAGTCTACAACATGTCATGCAATGGCCATGTTAAATCCTGGCTATTCACTTCGACACAACCAAGCAACCTGCACACTCGGTGAAAAACATAGATTCCAGCAAGTTTATGGTCACCCACTGTCCTCCACAGTAAATGGATGGAATCTTGACTCAATGGGCTTTCCATAGAGTCCAAGAACACCCAAAACGGAGTTCGGACGAAGAAGTTATGGTCGTCCGAAGTTGGAGATCACACATGAATAGCCAGCCCTAGCCGGCCAGCCCTAGCCGTTCAGCAGCCCTGGAAAAACATAGATTTCAGTAGGTTGTGTTCACCCACTATCCTCTACAGGCATATGGCTAGAATCTTGACTCAATGGGCTTTCATGGGGTCAAGAACACCAGCTTGGAGTTCGGATAGAGATTATAGCCGTCCGAAGTTGGAGGCTTCCCTTACAGACCCTGCCCGGTTGGCCTAACCGCTATTGGCCGACCTAGACGCTAATGGCTGAACTAGCGGCTGGCCTAACCGCTAATTTGGCTGACCGTAGCCCGACCAGCCCCTCCCTCATACTGTTTAGGGTAAACGGATATAACGGGCTCTGAGGTCGATTTGGGAGTGAAAGCTTAACATCAAGTTCGCTTATGGGTTCCTGATTGGCCTTAGTCCGGGGTCAGTGTACCACCAGATCAACGAGTGGAATACTCGTGAATGTGGGGTGGCAGGCATTTTTGGAAAATCGGCGAGTCTCCTTTGTACGGGGCTTTACCCAAATACAAGGCACACATATCAAGCACAATCTAATATTCCAATATAACAATAACATGAGTAAAGCGACCACTTGGGCTTGTAAAACCATACTCGCCAAACATACCGACTATGTATATCAATTATAGCCAATAGTTTCAAGAGTTCAAAGTTACTCTTATACAACATATTAAAATACTAGACTCCTGGCCATGTAGAAGCAAGTCAAAGCCATATTTCGGCTTTCCTTCTAAGGCTTCCGGTTTTCTGGGACGAACCCTGCCGTCTCTCATACTTGTTGGCCAGCGCCCGAAACCGGGGTCAGTTGACCTACCGTCAACCGTGAGCCACAAGTGGATGTCGGTTACCAGACGCCACCCTTGAGAAAATCGGGCAGAGTCTCCTTTGTACGGGGCTCTACGAATGAATCACGCATAGAGCACAGTAGAAGCGGTCCGTGCTCCAAGTCACAATGATACAGTGTATGGATAAAAGCGGCCTCTTGGGCCCATACTACAATATCATAGAAACATACCAACTATGAATCCAACTATATCCGATAGTTCTGAGTTGAATATTTACTCTTATACAACATGGCTAAATACCTGAATTCTAATACATGTAAACCACAGAAAGCCACATTAGGCTTTTCTTCTAGAGCTCAGCCTCTAGGGCAGGCCGTCCCTCGCACGCTCCACAGCCTGTAAAGGGGGTCCACATGTGAGGTGAGCTAATGCTTTCAGGTAGGAGAATCGCCACAAGTGGGTACACTCACCACACCTAAGTCGGTGTAATGTTCCAAATTAAACACACATTTCAAACCGTGCATGATCCTACTTGAATGTCTACGACCAACTCAAATCAGGAGTCCTCACCGACTCCCTCACCTCTCCCCAAGCCTCGTATGAAATTATTTAATTTGTTGTTGTGGACAACCCTCAGTGTATATATATCAATTGGACCGCTCCGACAATTGATATATTATTCTATTTGTGGACTACCCTCCATTTGAATATCAGTTGAGCCACTCAGAGCGATTGATATTTTAGTTTGATTCTAGATAATTTAATATTTTTAGACAACCCTCAGAACCATTTCTCTAGAGCTCATCTCATGCACTCCTCCTATAATCCTAGGGTGTTCCAGTGCATATGGAATGCATATATACCAGTTCAATATAGTATGTCACATGCAAATATATAGCGTGAATATACTCGCATAATTCAAATCACACAAACCATGTTATGTAATTATACAACTCATACATGAGTGCTCTTGGGCTAATGATCAAACTACAAACAATTCGACTTGAATCACTCGACCAGACACACATTTCACACAAAAATATATTTTGTGCAATCACTATTCTATGAACAGTAAAAACCTAGGTTTTACGGTTCGAACACCTAACCATTCGTAGGTTCCTTTGTGAACCCGCATTTCACATTCCGGCCTCATTCCAATCAATACCTGATTTAATACAATAAATCATCAAACACGGCATCAAGCAGCCCCTCACGTCAAACTGATTTTGGTTTCAATAAATTCAATCAATTGGTTAGTTTGGGACCGCTCGGCAACTCCCTAACGGCATCATTCGGCTCAAACATTTTATGAAGTACTTAAAGCGGAATAAAGCATAAGTGAGAAGCTACTGAGGAGTTTGAAGAAACTCCCTAAATCAGTACCACGAAGCCCTCTCCGCGTAGAGCAATTTCTCTTCTTGTCCAGGCTGCCCAGGCGGCCGGATCACCATGATTCTAGAGAAGTCGGACCCCTCTCTAGCTCGTTTCAGCTCTTTGGATCTCAAATTCCCTTCCCCACGTTTTTTCTTATTTTTGTTGGAGAAGACAAGTCACTATTCCCATTTTTGTCCTTTAGTGACTTAAACTTTTCTAAAAATGACCGTTATGTCCCTTTTTTCTCAGTTTTGACATTCGGCTCTATTTTGGCCGTCCATTTTCATCATTTCTCTACTCATGCAACTTATGACACATGAGTACATGATATATGTGACTTTCGTTGCATCGAGAATCATTTTACGGCACCCGAAACGCGATGCCTCGAGCGTCTTGAGCTTGGTATCTCGGGTGTGAGAATTTGCGTGCTAGCTAGATTTGAGATAGGACTATGGTGAAATCCATTTCGTCATCAGAGATCTGAAGGCAATTCGGTTACCTTGAAGTGATTTTATGTCGGGGTACGATTTTGCCTTTTCCATAAATTGGGAATTTCTCGGGTCTTACACCGCTCCTGTACACAGCAAAATGGTATCCTCGACCGGGGGTGAGCTAATGCTCGATGGTGGAATCACCTCTAAGTGGGCTACTCTCCACCCTAGTCGTATGCAATCTTCCAAGTAAACACACATTCAGCAAATACATGATCCTGTGGATGTCTTTGATCATCATAACCCAGGTCCTCAACGGCTCCTCACACTCATGGCCTCATTATGAGAATTATTATGTTTATTTGTGGGCTGATATAGATGTATATATATATATATATCGATTGGGCCATCTCAGGCGATTGATATTATTTATGGTTCTAGTGTATCAGTTGAGTGCGTCTTCGACGATTGATATTTTTAGTGTGGACCCCTCGATAATTATCATTTTTTTTAGACAGCCCTAGAAACCATTTTCTCTAAGTCACCTCTTTGCTCTCTATAAGTCTAAAGTTTTGATTCTTATGGAATGCATGAAGTGCGATTCCATTCTGATCCCATCATAGCGTCTGAGAATATAATAATGCATATATTTACGTAAATTTAAATCATGTGATAAGTAATATATTCGCATTTATCACAAAAATTAGCTAGCTAATTATCAAACACGAACAATTCAACTTGAATCATTCGACCAAACATATTATTTCACAAAAATTATTTTATGAAACCTTTATTAAGAGATGTTGAAAGCCTTAATTCTTAATGCAATGAATCCTGTCATGGTTCACTTTGTGAACCCGAATTTCACAGTCATTTCTGGCCTCACACAAACCAACACAAGATTTGTTTCACCAATTCTACATATTTACAACTAAGCTTGACCCATGCGAGTGTTGTTTGCTCAATAGCTCAAAATTCTAACATTTCGGTCCCAGTTGGGATAAGATCTTTCAACCTACGACCTCATTAGCAAAACATTATAAAACACTTAAATAAAAGGTTAAAACCAAGTGGATAATCTATACCTCTCGGGTTGTGAAACTCCTAAAACCCGGAGTCCACGTGCGCCTCTCTGCGTATAGACGGCTTTGCTTCTTGTCTAACGAATTAGGTAGGTCGGATCTCTAAATTCTAGAGAGGAGAGTCGTTCTCTCTCTAAAACCTCCATTTTTTCAATTTAACGCTCTTCCTTGCCGTTCCACCACGTTTTGCTCTTTGTATTTGAAGAAGACTGACAACCACTATTCCTCTTTTATGTCTTTTTATAACAAGCAATTCAAAATGACGACATGTCCTTCTTTTCCAGTTTTTGACATTGAAGGCACTATCACCAAACCAGAATCTTTTCATAATTTATCTACTCATGCCACTTATGGGTAATACGAGCACGTGTTATATGTGACTCGTCAGATCGGGTTCAAGCTACGACCCAACCGTGATGCCTTGAAAAACGTGCCAACTCCGACTATCTCGGAATTCTACGAAATTCGACATGCTAGCTAGATTTAGCGAGACGATTCCAACGGTGAAATCCGTTTTGTCATCCGAGATCTAGAGAATAAATTCGATTTTTAACCGAAATTATAATTTTGTAACCGAAATTACGATTTTGCCATTTTTCCGAATTCGACCATCTGTGGGCCTTGCAAACAATTTACACCACACCCACCGCCAGACTCTGAGCCCCACCCAAAAACAGTCCTAAAGTCCCATGCACGCGTATGATCAAAATAGGGTAGCTTCCCTTAGTTCAAAATGCAACCAAACACTTCTGTGGCAAAGACATCACCACAACCCCTATATATGTGTGAAAATAACCAAAGCAAGACTTCCACTCTTGGTTTATCAAACTCCAAGCCCGATCTCTACCGGAAACTCTTTGCGTGAGGAAACACTTTTCTCGATTCGTTGAACTGGCCGGCCGACGTTTGAAACCCTAGAGAAAGTGGTTTCCTGCTTCTTTCTTCTCTCCCTTTTCCTTTCCTCCTTTTTTTCTTCCTACCGAATTGTTTGGTCTAAAGTCAAGTTTGGAGAGTACTTTTTGTCACATGTCAACACCCCATTGGCTCTTTGGATTACCCATATCACCTTATCCATCTACAATGAATTTCACTCCAATCATGTGTTGCCACATGTCTCTTATGGGTCCCACTTGAACTCTTTGTTTGACTTAATCCTATATTTTGACACAAAGATGTTGTCAACCACTTACGCCAAGTGCCCCGTACTATCTCGATGTCTTGAATAATGAAAATTTCAATCACTGAATTTGATCAAATTGACGTAGTAGCTGGGATTTCATGAGACGATTCCAACGACGAAGCCCATTTCATAATCCCATCTAGAAAAATTTTAGATTTTCCACTAGTACTGTTTGCTTATCCTTTCTCGTAAAATTAATTTTCGAGTTTTACAAAACTATGTTAGGTTCCAATTTTAATGATTTATGCCAAGGACCAAAAACTTGAAATCAAGATCAGGTCCTTAATTTAAAAAATATTTGGTAAATAGAATAAAATATTTGATAAATGGTTCAAGAAACCTTAGGTATGACCTCTGTAAACTTTAAATACGAGCTCGTACCAAAATACTTAATGTTTACTGTGACTCCCCTATCTTAGGGATCCTGTTGACAACCCATCAACTCTGAAACTGCAACATCGTGTCCGATATCACACTCATTTTTCTCATATATGGAGACCCATTTCTATATAATTTTCTTACAAATAACTAATTTGTAATAATATTTCACAAGAGTTTGATGTACAACTCTTTTACACTTTTATATGCCAAAATACATTAAAACTAGATTGTTCTAATATATCTAAAAATAATAATTCTCAAGGCCACAACCCGGCCTTCTTCGTACTCATGGCCTCAAAGGAGCGCCGTCTTCTTGCACCGAAAAAGCGGATCCCACGACGCGAGTAAAGCCCATTAGTGATAATCTCACAAGGTTACCCCCACCTAAGTGCACATGTAATGGAAACCAAACACATTCAAGCAAATTCATGATCCTACTCGAATGTCTACATGCCCTGTAAATGCCCCGAGTCCCCACCAACTCCCTCACACACGCAACTCGGTATGTATGAAAGTTTATTTTCAAAACAAAAATGTTTGTTTTACATTTAAAATCATTTGGACATCCTCCAAACCCCGACATACTCCGACCAGAAATCAACTGGTAGTGAGTGCTCCCCATTGCTATAAGAGTCCCTGCGTATGGGTTCGAAATAATACTGAGGCTGAGAAAGAAAAGGCCGCTTGGGACCTCGCGAACAATACCTAAGGAGGGCTCCCACTGGAAGGTACCCCAGGGGTCAATACGAAGGGTGTGGACCCCACAAAAAACCTGCGGTCCGATTTCCATAAATATGAGAAAGAAACGAAAAAAATAAAAATAAAATAAAAATAAAAATATCTCTCTCCTCCACGCTCTCTCCACGCCCGTCTGTTCGTCCGTCCCATTTGACTTTTATATATGTTTTTATTATTATTTTGATACTTGGTCTATATTGTTTCATTTGGGTCCTGCTACCCTAAACAATTTATTTCTTTCGCTTCACTTTATTTTAAATGCATTTAGTCACATATTTCGACTTCCGAGAATTTCGTAAAATCCGCCCTCGAAGTCACCGAGCTAACTTATCACCTAGAAAATTGTAAAATATTCTCAATATTCAAATTGCCGAACTTTTCAAGTCACTAGATTTCTCATGAGACGAATTTAATCTGGCCGCAACTCGCTTCATCATCCGAGATCTAGAAAATTTCCGATTTTCAACCAAAATTACCGTTTTACCTTTTTTCGAAAATTCGGATTTTTTCCCGGGTTTTACATTTACTGAGGTTGTATTCAAGGTTAATTGAACCCTTTATCAATATTTTGTCATCTTTATCAAACATATTTTAAATCAAGGGACCTGACTTTGGTTTTCTTTTAACATATAAATTTAAGGGGTAATAGTTTAAAAGGGACAAAAAACAAAAAAATTGTAAATCTAACCCCTTTTCTTTAAAAAAAAAAAAAAGAAGAGTATTTTTACATCATTTTCACAGATTTGGACTTAACCCCCTTCAAGTTTGTTCAAATATAACTTAACGATGGTTAAGTACAAACTAAATAGCTACTGTACATGTTACATACCTAGACTTAACCTCTTTTAAGTTTGTCCAAATATAACTTAATAATAATTAAGTCCAACATATATAGAAGTTGTGTTAGAAACCTAGAATTGACACCCTTCAAGTTTGTTCAAATGCTAACTTAATGACATGTATAGAAATAGGTTAGATTTGTAATATTTTTTGGGTTTTAACACATTAAGGGTAATGTTGTCTAAAGTGATGATATTTTAAGGTTATAAAAGTAAGATGTTAGTTTTACAAATAACCTTTGTTTTTATCCCCTTTAAACCAATTCTCTAAATTTAACAAGTTTTGAGATAATTAAATTTTATCTTAAAATTTAATCAAAATATATAATTTCGTTATTTTATATTAAAATCGTGTTTTAAGCACACAATTTCACCGTTGCATATTGAAGTCATATTTTAAAGATATAACTTTATTATTATATATTGTATTATTATGGTATTAAGATCGTATTTTCGAGAAATTTTTTTGAAAAACAGAAACCAAATAAGTTTTAGATAACTGATTTTTTACATTTACCCATTCTTTGGAAATATTAGGTGTAGATGTAACATATATCATGCTTGTAAACTATACGTAAATTTTTTTTCTTAATATAAGTATTTTATTGAAAGATTATTTAATTAATCGGGATTTGACTTCTGTAAATATCTAAATATTAAATTCTATTTATGTTACATGTTAATATTATTTATATTGTCTCAAAAAAAAAACATCATTTATAAAATTCATGTTACTTTCTTTTTTCTTTTAGTTTGGAATGTAATTATTATTATTATTTTTTATTTTTGGTTTTATTTTTTTGTGAAGAAAATCTTAGATCCGAATTTTTGGAAAAGCAAAAGAACAATTGACAAAAATAAACAAGGGACTTCTTCCATTCATCTCAATTTAATGTAGTTTGATAGTTTTTAATTTAAGACTTATCCCATTTTTTAATGTTAGAAGTTGAAAAGATTTCACAGTTTTTATTCGTTAAAGAAACAAAAGATAACAAGAAAATAAAAGACAAAAAAAAAATAATAATAATAATTTACGTGGAACCCTTTAATAAAAAAAATCCATTGATATAGAATGAAGAAGTTCATTATCTCAAATATAGATACATGATTACATTATTAATGTATTGCAACGATTATAAAAAAATTATAAAACTCTAAAAAAACTCCCAATAACAAAGAACTGTTCAAACTCTAAAAAATACATTATAGATTTATGGCATTTCAAATTGAACACTTCCAAAACCTAACAAGATCAGGCAATATTAGCTGCTGGACCCTTTACTCATCCGAGAGAATACCACAAATTCTAACAAACTACACCTTGACTAGAATTCCAATGTAAGGAATAAACAACCCAACTTTCTACAAAGAAAATCTCAACATCTTCCACACAAACTCGTAGAAGGGCAAAGATTAATGTAAAGAACACCAACCAAATTCAAATAATGTTCAAACTTGGTCGTAGGAGGTGATTTGGTCATCATGTTTGTAGGGTTATCATGAGTACTAACTTTAGCAACAATAATATAACCATTTGATATGGAAGTGTAAAACCCGAGAAAATTCTAATTTTCTTAAAAAGGGTAAAATGGTAATTTCGGTCAAAATCCGGAATTTTTTTAGATCTCGGATGATAAACGACACCGTTTAATCGCTAGGCGAAATATAGCTACCATGTCGACTTTCTCACAAATCTAGACAATCGAAATTTCACGCTTTTCTCGAGGCACCGGTGCTGGTGTCAGATACTTGTGAGAGACATGTGATGTGACAAAGTCACCTACGCATGTACCCATATGACACATGTTGTACATGATTAGTGAGATGATAGAGATAAATGGCTTAGATTAAGCCAAGTGTCAAAAAGCCTCTAAAATCAAACTAAAGGACAAAGATGGAATTAAGTGAAAAGAATAAAATAATAAAGACAAAAGACCATCTTCTTCTCCATTTTGAACAAAACGTGCAATGAGGGAGAGAAAACTGGTTTTAGAGAGAGAAAGTGCAACTTCTCTCTAGATTTCCCTACTGCCTGACCGCTTCTGCCTCGCTTCGAGCAAGAAGGTGTTGATCACGCTGCAAGGGCTACGTGTGGACACCGATTTTGTGGAGTTTTGACAACTCTGGGATGTAGGGGTTTTCTCCTACTTGTTTTATTCCTTGGCTAAGAGCCATTTTAATGATGAGGATTTTTGAGGCCGGATGGCCGTGTTTTCTGGCCTCAAAATATTTGAACCGGCGTAAGAAAACTTTGTGATGGCCGCAGGAACAGAAGGTCAACCTAGGTTTTAATGCTCACGATTTGTGTGTTGTTTGGGTGATTCAGAATGAATTGCTTGAATTGTTTATTAGCTCATGTGAGCTAATTTTGATGTTATTGCTATGAATTGAATAACATGTGATTAGTATGTGAAATTGTTAATTTTTGCTAATATATGCATGAAAATATATTAGCATGAATTGTTTGGAAATGGCATAATGCATTCCATATGCACCGGGGCACCCTAGAATGGTAGGTGTGAGTGCATGACATGAAAGAAAATAAAAAGGGAAAAGGATTGTGAAAGGAATTTCAATGGAAGATTTTCTCCTCGAAGAATCAAGGTTGGGAGATCATTCCAACAATTCACGTCTGAGGAGCCTACAATTGCTTCTCGAGAGTTATCCAACAAATTCGCCGGAGGGTTGTTCAATAGATTTTACTCGAAACTGGTGTGGGTATATTTGAACAAAAAAAAAAAAACTCGTTTGGAAATCGTATTTTTCACATTTGCCAGTATGTGAGGAGCCGCGAGACTCTACACGGGATTTACATGGTGAGATTCACAGGATCATGCATTTGGTTGAATGTGTTTGGTTGCCATTACATGTGTACTTAGGTGGGGAGTAACTCATGTAGGAGATTATCACTACTGGGCATTGTTCACCGCGCATCATATTTCAGCATGAGCAGTTCAGAAGACGACGCCATTAGAGGCCGCTTGAGAAGAAAACCGACATGTGGCTTTGATTACACTAAAATATGCTGAATTATTACAATTTAAACATGTTGCATTAAGAGTGATGCACAACTTTAATCATGGTAATATAGTTGATGTATTTTTGTAAGATTGATGCATGGGCCCAAGTATTACTTTATTTGCACGTGACCCGGTGGTCGTTGTACAATGTTGTGACAGGTTGTATTGCAGAGCTCCTAGTACAAAGGAGACTTTGCCCGATTTTCGTTAAATCCTAAGTCCTGGAAAAATGGGACTCAATGGATTTTACTAATATATGTGTCTCATGATATGAGACACAAATATTCCGCAGTTGATTCGTGTTCAACGGACCCCCGGATCTGGCGCCACAAATTTATCGAGCTTGTGTACGAATTACCTAGTGTTCGATGGGAAACTGCTAGACTGCATCCATTGTGTATTTTGGATGAATTGTGTGCATCTTGATGTGATTATGTGTGATTGAATTGTGTGAAATTATATGCTTAGTGAATAGCATATAGGAAAAAAAAAAATGTGTTGAGGAAATTTTTCTTTAGGTTTTACAGTGTGTAAAATAGGAAAATAATAATACACATTAATAAATTGTTTTTTTTTGGTTCTACTGAAAGATATGAAAAAAAATATATATATATTTTTGGTGTGGTCTTCCAGTAGGTGAACAAAGAAGAAAAAAAAAATGAGGAAAAAAAAAAAAGTTGCAGGCAGCTGGGTGGGCTACTGCCCATTTCCCAATCTTGGTCACGATACAGCATATTGTATCGCGATTACAGCAGGCGCTTAGGCGCCCACGACACGCGCCCACGCGCCACGACACAACGCCCACGTGGCCGCAATGCGGCGCTGGCGACTTGGGCGCAGGGGCACGCAGCTGCGCGCCGCGCCGTGGTCCTGCGTGCACTGTGAACTCGACCCGCTTTTGACTCAAGCACTTTACGCCATCGCTGATCATTTGCTCACGGACACTGCTCGTTTCGAGTTTAAAAAATAAAAAATAAATAAATAAATAAAATAAAATAAAATAAGATAAAATAAAATAAAATATTTTTTGTTTGTGTATGATTTAAAATATGAAACGTTTGTCTTGCATTACCTATGAATGCATTGACATTGCGTATAAGAGTTTTTCGGTATGTGAATAGTGTCCCGAGGCTGTATTTACACCCTTTGAGATACTTTATGAAAAAACTTAACTTGCCGTTTAACATGTGTAGATGGCTAGTCACGGGAGAGGACGTAGAGGTCGTCCACGAGGTGCTAGCCAAGCACTATCGCATTTGACCGCAGGGCCTTGTTGAGGCCAGAGATCAAGGGTCACGCTACTCACTGTGCCAGTATGCTATGTAGTCAGGAGGTCCGAGTAACCTCCAGAGGTTTAGGGCACATCATCCTCCAATATTCACAGGAGGAGGAGATCCGATGGTGGCAGACCATTGGTTCATGCAGGTTGAGAAGGTATTGGAGTACAGAGATTACCTCGACACGACTGTAATCGTACTGGGCCAGATTCCCAGCCAGAGGGCGAGACCCAAGTGTGGTGGAACTAGGCGAAGACCTCTAGGGACCTAGAGGCAATGACATGGGCAGAGTTCTATGAGCTGTTCATGGGTAACTATTTTTCAGCCATTGATAGACATGCAAAGGCTTAGGAGTTCCTAGAGCTGAAGTAGGTGTAACGCCCCAAAAATTCCCTAGAATTTTTATAATAATATTATTATATATTCTGGTTATGAATTGAGTCAAACTTGGGCTTTTCCGGGTAATTTGATAAATTGATAAATTATGAAATGTAAATTTAAAGTGTGAGCATATAATTGAATATTATATGCTAAATTGAGAAATTGATTGAACCCGGAAATAACCCAAGTGAAAAATGGAAAATGTGGAAATTTGTAAAATAAGGACCTAAGGGTCAATTGTTATAAAGAATAAATGTCTAGGTGAATTTATGATAAATGAATGGCCAAAGTGGTATAATAGGAGACTAAAATGGAAAACTGGATTTATTGGGTGGCCAAACATGGCCTTAGGAAGCTTAAGTGACTTAAGACAAAAAAATGAGAAATGAGAAATGGGTGTAGGCCAAACATGGCCTTACACTTAAGAGAGAATTAAAAGGCCAAAATGTGGTCTTAGGGCTCATTTTATGAGCAATCCTGTTTTTGAGGAAGAAGAGGAGAGAAAAAGGGGGAAAAGCTAGGGTTTGGCAAGGAGATCAAGTTTTGCTGGTTTTGCTTCCATTTCTTGTTCCTAAGAGACCAAACAACATACAAGAAGAGATTTGAAGAGGTTCAAGGTAAGAAAAATCAAACCCTAACTCTCATATTTTGATTGATTTTGGGAAAAGCCCTAACTTGAGAGAAAAGAGTTTACCGATCCTAAACCACTTTTTGGAAGTTGTTTTGAAGGGATTCCATGGTGGATTTTTGATATGGGACTAATTGGAGAAGATTTGTGGAAGAAAATGAGAGAAAATGCGTAAAAATTCGAAAATTTCTTAGGGCAAAACCCGAGGGGTGTATCTAAGATAGGTTGATCTGCACTCATGGGATGCAAAGTGGGCAACCCAGACGGGGTACAGTCAAAGGTGCACTCTAGATGTGTTGTGCAAGGTAACCCAGACCGTACAAAGTTGTTCCAAAGCAGCCCCCCATTTTTGCTTATTTTGCACCATGGTCCCGTATTCACACCGATTGTTTAGGACCCTAAGAAATAAATAATGAGGGTTCAAATAAGGATAGGACTAAGAGAAAAATAAATGGCATCTTGCGCCCATGAGCTGAAGCTCGGGGTTTTCTGCACTCTAGTGTCTTAACCCAAGACCGTTAAAGGAAATAAATTTGAAATTCACTTAAAATTGTTTAAGAATTGATTATCCACTAAGAGTGCATGATCGTATTTGACTAGGGATTCGTGAGGGATGATCGCCTAACCTAGGACTGAGATCGAAGAGAAGGAAGCTAGATTCGACAGCTTCGGTTTGTTCTCTGATTCTATTCTTATTTCAAGTATTGGTAGTTTACCAAGTAACTATGAAATGAGTACATAAATGAGTATATGAAATGAGTACATAAATATGAGATGAAGGCATGATAGATCGAAAGTATATCTTTGAAAAGATAATACGAAGTGAATATGGAATTGAAACGATATTGAAACCGAATGAATGTGAATGATGATAAAGAGACGGATTCATCAAAACGTAATCCGTCGTAAATGTAATTTGAATGATATATCGAACGGTCATTTCGACGGATGCACCAATCGACATCCGCCACGGCTGCACCCCGAAATTGTCCAATGTCCCACCGTGACGATGCACCACCCATCCGCCATGATGGCGTATGGCATTGAAGAAATGTTCCCGACTTGGCGAGATGCACCAATCGGAATCCGCCATGATGGCGTATGTCATTTGGTGATACCACATGCTCAAAACAACAAAGATCCGTCATGAGGGAGACCGACAAGTGATGCTCACATGTGCCTGGGTACCAAACAACACCACGCGATGGGAGACCGACGCGATACCACATGCTCGGTGCACCAAACGATATCCATTACATGGGGAGACCAATTGTTAAAATGTAGGTACACACGGTCGATAATAAGGGCGATTCATTAAACGGAACTACGGGAATGTGAATTGAATAGTCAAAGTGAAATAACCAACAATGACGAGTGTAAATGGGATTTTTATGTATATGCTTAAATCTCATAAATTGAATTGTGAATTGAATTGTTGCATTGAAAATGCATGTTATGATATGGTAAATGAATTGTATATTGAAAGCATGCGGAAATGAATAGCATGAGTATATGTTGATATATATATATACATAGGCATGATTTAAAGTTAAATGCATGCCGAGTTAAATTGAATATTTGAAATAGAATCGTATATAGAACCACTAAGCATGAAATGCTTACGTGGTAAGGTTGATCATGCAGATCGAGGCAAAGAAAATATATTAAGATCAAATAGAATATAGAGGTATAATGAGGCGAGTAACATTTGCATATCATTCTTTGAATAAGTGGTATTTTGTGGAACAAAAAGGTTAAACCCTGAACCTTGATTTTAGAGATGAAAAGGCATGAATGCCTTTTTGTAAATGTCGTATTTTGTTAAATGTTTATGGGCCTACCGAATTGCATTGAATGTAAATGATTATGGGCTTACCTAAACTAAAACCGTCTCCGCAACTAAATGACATAATAAAATGCTTTGATAAGATAAACAAAATACTGAGTAAACTAAGCCCGTTAGATCTCGCTATCTGGTCGGGTCAGATTCGTCATACATTTTTGAAAAGAAAATTTAATAACACGAAAAATAAAAGAAATAAATGAAGCCCTGTGGTATCGGTTCTGACTCGCTAACCTGGCTCTGATTGGCTCTGGGGTCGCTTAGCAGGGGCCAGATCGCATTTGAGTATGTGGCCAAGTTCACGGAGTTATCTCGCTTATCGACGACATATGTGGCCAATGCACCGCTAAGGTTAGAGGCCTGAGAATGGACCGAGATTGTCCATTTGGGCAGATTGTGTGATTTCGCCTACAAGACATGGACTCTATGGTTGGGACCGCCATGACCATAGAGAGGGAGATGGAGGATGCACAGAGCACTCGGGATGCGGGTGTTAGTAGTAAGAGGAAGGAGAGCTAGTCTTCTTCCAGTTCGGGAAAGAAGTAGAGGGCTTCCAGTTCACGTGGGTTCCAGAGCCGCGCCATCCCGCCATGACGATTAGCTACAATAGTCGCGCGCATGGTGCGCACTACTGCCAACAAAATTTCGTGATATATGAGGAGGATTGGCCTCCACGGCAGGATCCCAGTGGTTTCGGGTCGTTGGGGCCTGGGGCTCGGGCCAGGGACAGAGCTGATACGCTGATCTCCACCCTGGGAGGTCAGGGAGCCAATATCGCCTTGTGGAGTCGTGACTGGCACCTCCGTTATTACTGTGCAGTAGCCGCAAAGGCTAGATTATAGCCAAGGCAGAGGACGGGGCCTCCACGTGCAAGACGCTGGCACCAGGCGGTCTACACCATCACACCAATCGCCGAGTCAACAGATCACAACATACAGAGATTGCTCATATCTCGCCATGTAAGATGTTATTTGATCGCTTCGATCAATCAATACTAATCGCGACAAAAGAAGCAAAGGTTTAGAGGTCTGGCGGTTTTGGTAAAGGTGAGCTCTCCCAGATTATTATGACAGGCACGAGCGTCTGCGCCGGCGAAGCAGAGATCTCCTCGGGATTCTCGCTTCATAAGGACCTCGGTGGTCATGGACATGTCGAAGTTCGACGCCATCCGATGGATCGACCGACGCGATACAGTCGTCATCGACAGAGCGAGAGCCACGCCACACACAGACAAGACTCAAGTTACGCTTTCGTGGGGACAAGATGGTGTTTCGCCCAAGACCGTACGAGTCCGTGTGTCATGGATCGTGGTCGATAGCAAGCCTTACCCCGAGGACGAGGCGAGACTGACTTAGATCTACCCTCGAGTGGTATGCAAGCAGGCGGATGCCGATGAGCTACGGATTGCTCCAGGGTTGTAGACTTCCAAGATTTGCTACACTCTCAGATTTCGCCCATCTCTATGACTCGTGATAGATGGCACCGCTTGAGCTGGGTGTGAACTCAAAGTCCAACTATTGTGAGCCACTGACAAGGAGTTCATATTAGACCGAGCACTTTCACCACAGGCGCTCCGGTCCCGCTTTTCTATGAAGAAAAGGACAAGACCCTTTCCTACTGTGCATCGACACTGATACTTGAACAGGTTACGATCAAGAACTCCACTCCACGCCGAGACTGATTGACTTGTTTGATCAACTGAGAGAGCTGAAGCCCATCCAAGATAGACTGCATTGGTTACCATTAGTTGAGGGTTAGGAGACAGAGACCTCAAGATAGCGTTTGCATAGCCATGGGAACTTTGAGTTTATAGATGCCCTTTGGATTGGATGAAAACTAACAATATTCATGATCCTCATATAGGTATTCCAACCTATCAGATCACTTGTCGTAGTTTTACAGGATGACATTTGATCTACCCCAAAGAAGAGAGGAGCATGAGGATCACTGTGAAGATTACTACACACAGATCATCACATACGCCAAGTAGTAAGTGTGAGTTTTCTGGGCCACTGAGAGAGATTCTCAAAGGGTGAGTGTCAAACAAGAGTGTTAGTGCACTCGATAGCTGTCAAGGCCGTGATGAGTCGAGAGACCGAAGTCAGTCTTCGAGATACGTAGTTTCGATTGGCCGTGGTACTACGTAAGATTCATTATATTTCTCCCACAAGGGCATCTGCGACGAGATCGAATTTCAAGGAGGTCAAGTTTGATCGATCAGACGCCCAAAACCCGGTGTCCGTGCTGATCACCAATAACCCATGGAAATCTACAGGTCTCTTCATGAGATCCATACTGCAAAATGGCCACTGGGCCTACACATCCATCACTCATAAATGTATATTTTATACAAATGGTTAATACAATGTATTTAATTACAATTTATACAAAACTGCGGGTCTTCTTTGGGGTTCGTAATTTTCTACCAAAATACATATGCCATTGGCCATTTCTTCGCTTTTAAGGTCCCGGATGCGGCCCCATCCCCAATGCGCCTTCGGTACCTGAAAAATGGTCCCACGACGGCAGCAGCTCAGTGGAATTTCCCTACTGGAGCCATTCCCACCTAAGTGCACGCAATGGCACACAAACACATAACACATGCTAATATATCACCATATGCATATATTAACATAATTAGTTCCATAAATCATATGGTCTTTATATTTTATAATAATAACATAAACTTAGCTCATGGGCTAAGGCACAATCCTACGATTCGCCTTGGAATACCCCAAATTTCACAATCAACATGTTATTACCCATGGAAACAACACACATCACACAAATCACACAAACAACCAGTGTGGACTTATCCAAACCAATAATTGCTGATTTATTCACTCGTCCAAATCTTTTGAAATCGAAATCACAAAATTGCCTCGGCCTAAATAAATCCCCACCCATTACAAGACCCTTAAGCAAAGTAAAACAAGTAGGAGAAAAACCCCTACCTCTTCCGGAGTTCGTCGGGAACTCCCAAAACCGGAACCCACGGTAGTCCTTGCCAGGGAGCAACTTCGTTCTTGCTCGAAGCCAACGGTCCGACGCCGAATTTTAGAGAGGAAGGTGGAGCCTCTCTCTCTAAAAACCCTCTTCCTCCCTTTCTTTGGTCTCCCCTCTCTTTCCTTCTCCCAAACTGATTCGGGGTCATACACAAATAAGAGACAAGTCATCTCAATGCCACATGTCCAATTCCTATTGGTTGAGAGGATTACACCTTATCCTCTTATCCACCTAACTTGGATTCCCACTCAATGGCATGATGCCATGTGTCACATGTGAGCCCCACTTGAGCTCAATGTCTTCGACTCTCCATGCCTTGACACGTATGCCTTAGGCCACTCACAATGTGCCAAGTGTCCCGCACTCCTCTATGCCTTTGAAAACGCAAATTCGATTGTCTGAATTCGATGAAATTCGACGTGGTAGCTAGATTTCTGTGAGACATTCCTAATCATATGAAGTCCGTTTCATTATCCAGTAGATTCAGAAAATTCCTGATTGACCGAAATTATCATTTTATCCTTCCTTAGGAAATCTGGATTTTTCCGGGGTCTCACAGGGATGATCGATGCGAGGAGGCATTCCAGGAGTTGAAGAGGAGGCTTACTACTGCTCCTATCTTGATAGTCCCGGACAGGGGATAGGGGTACATAGTGTATTGTGATGCCTCGAGGGCCGGACTGGGATGTGTTTTTGATGCAGTCCGGGAGAGTGGTAGCTTAGTGTTCCCTATAGTTGAAGAATCATGAGCATCACCCTACACACAATATGGAGTTGGCGGCCGTGGTTCTTACTCTTGAAGATTTGTTACTATTTATATGGCGCAGCGCCTTGCATGTATTCATCACAAAAGTTTGAAGATATTCATGCAAACGGACCTCAATATGAGGAACGCAGATGGACGGAGTCTCAGAGGATTTATGACTTCACTTTGCATTACCATCTTCGTAAGGCAAACGGGTGCTGCACTTGGCTCTGAAGTCACGGAGATTGGCTATATAGCTTCCCTGAGTGATGATGCTCGAGATTGTATGCTTTGGGCTACAAAGATCGAGTCATTTAGGCATTTAGGAGTTTAGTAGCTACACCATCTCTATTGAGCAGAATGATCGAGTCCTAAGGATAAGACGCGGAGATAGTGTCCATCGTGGACCTGGCACAACAGTATAGGTGATTTAGGCAACGGTCCACGCAGATGGTAGTCTTCTGTGAGGAAGAGGACGGGGTAGTGGTTCCTCAGCTTGATCGATTTGAGAGGAGATTCGTGGAGTTTCACCTTCCTCGATTCGTCAGGCATCCAGTGGTACCTAAGATGCACTGTGGATCTTCGCCGCCAGTACTACTCGGGAGCGGATGAAGAGACACGTGGGACTTTGTTCGACGATGTCTCATGTGTCACCGTTAAGGCCGAGCACCGTAAGCCGCAGGCTACTTTAGCCATTGGAGGTGGCTGAGTGGAAGTGGGAGCACGTCACGATGGATTTTGTGACCCACTTACCACGGTCGCCGCTGAGGCATGACTAGGTGTGGGTGATAGTAGACCGGCTCATGAAGTCAGCACATTTTATAGCTGTGCGAATGACCTTCACGTTGGAGGAATTCTGCCAATTGTATATTCGAGAGATCGTTCGGCTACATGGAGTACCAGTATCCATAGTGTCAGATAGAGACCCGAGGTTTACGCACTGAGAGTTTCCAAAAGGCTACAAGCACATATCGACCATGAGTACAACCTTCCACCTACGCACAGATGGTCACCAGAGAGGACCATATTGTGTTAGAGGACATGCCGCGAGCATGTGTCCCGGATCATATGTAGCTGGAAGAGCACTTGCCTCTTAGGAATTCCGCCACAACAACAGCTTATCGGGCTGAACATGCATGGCACCATATGAGGCATTGTATGAGAGGTCATGCAGATCAACGATATGTTGGACCGAGGTGGGAGAGAGCTCCATCACTGGTCCAAAACTAATTAGAGACACCTCCGAGAAGGTGATCTTGATACGACAACATGCCTTCACACGCTCGCAGCCGATGTAAGAGCTTATGCGGATGTATGACGCCGAATTCTTAGAGTCTCGAGGTCGAGACTAGCGCTCTCTTGAAGGTGATGCCTAAGAGAGGAGGGTCGTGTCTTCAGCAAGCGCGGAAGCTTATCGCGAGGGGTTCATTGGACCCTTCAAGATACTTGAGAGGGTAGACACTATAGCATACCGGTTAGCTTTACCGCCCAGCATGTCAGGTGTCCATGAGGTATTCCACGTCTCCATGCTCCGGAGGTACACTCCAGATCCAGCTCATGTAGTGGATTGGGGAGAGATTGAGGTTGACACAGATGGGACCTTCGAGGAGGGATTGGTGTGCATTATGGATAGCCGAGATCAGGTTTTGCGACGCAAGACCGTGAGACTAGTTAGGGTGTTATGGCTGCACCGTGGAGTGGAGGAGTCAACGTGGGAGCGCAAGGACTCGATGCGGGCCACCTATCCCTTCTTGTTTAGGGATGAAGGTATGTGGTTTAGTCGTCTAATACTTAAATGACTAGTTTTATACACATAGTACGTTGCATATGCATGTGATTTGTTGTGATTGTACGTAATTCTCGAGACGAAATTCTTTTAAGGGGAATAATAAACCCAGAAAATTCTAATTTTCTAAAAGTGGTAAAATGGTAATTTCGGCCAAAACCGGAATTTTTTAGATCTCGATGATAAACGGACTTCACCGTTGGAATCGCTTAGCGAACATAGCTACCATAAATGTAATTTCGCCAAATTCCGGCAGACAATCGAAATTTCACGTCGAGGCACCGGTGCTCCAAAAGTAAAGATTTATTAGTTTCAGGAGAGATATGATGTGACAAAAGTCACCTACTACATGTACCCATATGACACATGTTGCATGATTAGTGAGATGATAGAGATAAATGGCTTAGATTAAGCCAAGTGTCAAAAAGCCTCTAAAATCAAACTAAAGGACAAAGATGGAATTAAGTGAAAAGAATAAAATAATAAAGACAAAAGACCATCTTCTTCTCCATTTCTCTGTTCCAAAACGCAATGAGGGAGAGAAAACTGTTTTAGAGAGAGAAAGTGCAACTCTCTCTTAGATTTCTACTGCTCGACCGCCGGTTCTCTCAGCCGGAGCAAGAAGGCCAAAGTTGACTTTACGCTACAAGGCTACGTGTGACACCGATTGCGGGAGTTTCTCGACAACTCCAAGAGGTAGGGCTTTCTCCTACTTGTTTTATTCTTTAAGAGCCATTTTAATGGATGAGGATTTTTGATGACTGATGGCCGTGTTTTCTAGCTCTCAAATATTTGAAACCTGAGTGAAGAAAATCTTTATGATGGCCGTGAACAAAGGCCGAACTTAAAGGGTTTCCACTGCTCACGTGATTTGTGTGTTGCCTGGGTGATTCAAATGAATTGCTTGAATTGTTTATTAGCCCATGTGAGCTAATTTTTGATGTTATTGCTATGAATTGAATAACATGTGATTAGTATGTGAATTTTAAATTTTTGCTAATATATGCATGAAAAATATATTAGCATGAATTGTTTGGAAATGGCATAATGCATTCCATATGTAATCTAAAATTCTGTAATGGTAGGTGTGAGTGCATGACATGAAAGAAAAGGGAAAAGGAAAAGGATTGTGGAAAGGAATTTACAATGGAAGATTTTCCAAGAATTGCGTTGAGATTGTCCAACAATTCACGCCGGAGGAGCCCATGAATTGTTTCCTCGAGAGTTATCCAATAAATTACTGGAGGGCTGATCAATAGATTTTACCGAAACTCCTGCAGTATGTTTTCGAGAACAAAACCTTTGTTTTGAAATCAGATTTTTCTCACATTTGGCTTAGGCATGTGTGAGGGAGTCAAGCCGAGGACTCAAGACACTGGATTGGCATGTAGATATCAAGTAGGACTGCGCATTTGGTTGGACGTTTGGTTGCCATTACATGTGCACTTAGGTGGGGCAACCATGTAGGAGAGATTATCACCACTGGGCATTGCTCACTCCTTGGTCGAGGGATCATTATTTCGTGCACAGGAGTAGTCTGTGAAGACTATGACTTCATTAGAGGCCGCTTTTGGAGGCAAACCGACATGTGGCTTTGATTTAGATTTTTGTAAAACATGTATGAATTATTACAATTTAAACATGTTTGTATTAAGAGTGATGTATTAATTCTTGAACTATGGTAATATAGTTGATGTATTTTTTGTGAGTATTGATGCATGGGTCCATAATATTTTTAATGCACGCGACCTAAAGGTGGTCATCAGACAATGTCAGGACATGTTGTATTTCCAGAGCTCCTAGTACAAAAGGAGACTCTCGCCCTGATTAAACTCGAGTCCCGGGAAAAGGAGACTAATGGATATTACTAACGAGGTGTCTCATGATACGACACACATATTCGCAGTCGGCAGGTCAACGGGACCCTCGGGATCAGGGCGTCATAGGAAGAGGCAACGGGATTGCATCACTTGTAAAGGTAGAACCCTAAAACACATATAACTTAGGAGACCTCATCTTCCCTTTTATAATATTACAGGTTTATATTAATCTTTTAAACTCATATTTACTAGTGTATTTATACCATTTTGAATAAAAAAAATACTTGAAGAATATGCAATGACAAATTTTTTCCTTAGCGAAAGAATATGGTTGACAAGATGAAAATGAATTTAGAGCTTTTGATTGAGCATTATAACGACCTCCTTCCCTCACAACTAGTCGTTTGCAATGGAGCTGTAGGCTAATTTGACTCTGACGAGGCCTTCTCAAGTCGATGAATTCCTTACAATGAGAAGGTAAGTGACCTTCCAGTACCATTGTAATTACAGTATGATGATTGGCGATAAGCGATTAGACCAGAGACTAGATTAGAACAATCTGTCAAGAAAGTGATGTTGTCTCATCACCAAACCGACATACAGTGGAAACCTTGAATATGAAAAAATCATGGGCAGAAAAGAATCCACTATTTCAAATATAGATGATATATGATTAAAGTATTATAGTATTTTAGCAATTAAGAAAAATTACAAAACACTTTCAAGGTAATCTCTTTGTACCTCGAGAAATATTTTCAATAACAAAGAAGTCCTCAACCCTAAAAAGCGCATCATAATTAGGCGTTTTAAAATTGAAAAGGCCCAAACTCTAATAAGATTAGTAATGCATCATGTGTCCTTCATTAAAACCTTTAAAAATTGGTAATATGGTGATGATGCTTTTTCTTGGAATGAAATTTGGAGCTTGTAGAAATTGTTGGCGGGACTGGACTAATGATGGCTGGTGCTGCGGGCTTCTGGATTGTCGAGACTGAGGCAAGAGTCTTTGCTTAAGTAAGGATCGTTGCAATCTTTGATGCAACGAGCTCTGGAGCGTGATACTTCTGAAAACAAGAAGAAGGGGTCGGCGAGGGCTTAGCCGGAGTGGCGCTCAGTGCCTAAGTCGGGTTCTTTCTGAGAGAAAAGATAGACTGCTTAAAAGGCGAATGTGTTGCGTATGTTTGTACCTTTCACCGATGGGGTGGCCTTGTATTTATAGTAGATGTTTCACCAGTTGGATGGTGATTAGAATTCTTTCCCATTGGATGGGATATTTTCTTGATATCGGATTTGATTATGGATATAGAAAGTGTAGTTCTATTTGGAATTATTTCTCTCCCTTATTGGTGGGATCCTGTTTGATGAGCTGTAATATTGGGAATTATCTTACTTTCCTAACTGGTAAGATATAGTTGATTTAACTGGATAATCTGTATTGGGGGTTGTCTGTTTCCACTTATACGTAGGAGACTTCCATAATCGACCTTTAGTAGACGGATGAGCCTTCATTCTGGGCTAGCACCAAAAAGGCTTGAATGCTGGCGTAAAAAGGCCTGAATGCTTCAACGGGCATGCATCTCCTTTGGGGTTTAGCGAGTGGGCCCGAGTGTTTTGTTGGGCTGGCCTCTTTACGGAACTTTGGCGAGTGGAGCCTATGGTGGTATTTTTCAAACCACATGGAGTTGCCCCCGGCCCTTAGCGTAATACGGCGTGCGTGGGCAGGGCATGCGTTTCTCGCATCGGTGTAATTTCCGCGTGTGCTTTCGGGGTTGGATTAGTTAGGGCTTGGTGAGTAGTCATTTGTCTTTGTGATAATGATGACTCTTTAGTTTTAAGCTCATTTCTCCTCGCACTGAGTTTCCTTACGTTCTTTCGCGGTGTCTGTCTTGTGTGCCTCTCTACGATCCACGAGACACTTTTCTTTGCCTTTAAGCAGTTCGGACTTCTCTCTCTTGAAATGCTGCATCGATCCTTCTTGTGAAGTCTTTTACGGCGTCCTTTCTTGGGATAGCTTTTTCTATTGTATTCACAGATTAAGTTGCGTCTTTATCTCCTTGGTCTCTTTTCGAGCGATACGACGAGGCGCTAGGGTTAGGTTGGCCAAGTTTTGTTTCATTATTTATTTTCATCATGGGTCCGGGTCGCTCTTCTTCTGCTTGGCGTTAGCGGTGACTCTTCGACGTTCTTGGGTCTGAATGACTGACGTGCCTGAAGCGGATTTGGTAGGGTTGAACTTCGGATGCCCCGGGCGCTCCTTTTCCTTGGACAGGGTGGAGAAAGTAAACCTGATCAAATATCCTGGAGGGTCGGAATACCTAAGATTCGCCGTGTAGCATGCTTTAACTGTGGGGCCTAGCAAGGTCGGTCCCTCATGCTAGAGCCACCTTTTTCCGGATGTTCTAGGCCTCGGCTGGCGTTGAAGTGTGGTCCCCTGACGTTTTGACCCTCTATGTGGTTTTTGTACCTAAGATGGTGTGCTTCTTTGAAGTGGCCTTCGATAATGGTCTTCGCTTTCCTTTGCATCCCTTCATAAAAGGGGTTTTGCCGCACTTCAACGTTTGTCCTTCTCAACTCGCGCCCAATGGTTTGGGTATTTTGGTTGGTCTATTAGTTTTCTTCAGGGACAGGGGGCTCAGTGTCCCTAGTGTGGCGCTAACTCCTTTATCTTTTAGCCGGGGAGACTGCTTGGGGGCTTCCTCTGACCCTCGGGGCGCTTTGGCGCTCACTTTAGTGTTCAGATCTTCCTTCTTCCCACAGGCTATGGAAGGGACGCTACTTCTTTGTTAGTGGCCGTAATTGGGAATACAACCCTCTTGACAAGGACGACAACCTGGACGTTCCGATGTCTTGGACCACACCCGAGAATCTTCATGAGTGTTCGCTCTGTTTTTGGTATAACTTGTGTGAGGTCATTGGGTGTTTCTGATTCTGCATTGTCTACATGCTTCTCAGGTGCTCGAATCGATCTCAGCGCTGAAGATGACGTCAGAGCGCTGGCGTTGGCTGAGTGTCCTCCTCGTCCTTCTGGCGGAGGCCCGATCAAGTTAGGATATTCCTGGCCACATCGGGCTTGAAGTGCGCTGGCTCTGTTCTTTGAGGCCTTCGCCTCCTTCCATCATAGTTTCTCCCATTGGGCCCTCATTTGCTAAACCCACTAAGGAGACTACAGGCTCGGTTAGGCAGCTATCTCGGAAGCCCCGGGGTGTGAAACGGAAAACCCTAGGCTCCACTGAGAAAGATCGGCCGACTTTGGCCAAGGTTCTGAAATTGGGGGCGTCTTCCTCTTCTCCGTCTACTCATGTCCGAAAGTCGGAGCGGGCGCGGTCGCCTCCGGTTGAGGCTTCTAAAGTCTTGAGTTCGTAGCCCCGTTCTGGGTCTGCTGCGAAGGCAAAAGGTCCCTTGGGTGGGGCCGTTGAGCAGCCGTTGGCGGTCATGCCCATTACTGTCTGGAATCCACCAACGAAGAGTGTTAGGTCACCTTCTCGAAGGGCGGAAGAGTTGAGGAGGAAAGATTCGGAATCCGAAATTGGCGGAGACGGGGACTCTTTGCTTCTCAATTGGGGAACTTCGCGCAGCGAAGCGCTTGATCTAAATCATTCTTAAGGATTAGATCTTAAGAGATTAGGAGTGCTCTGCCCGGATTGATGAGGAACTGGCCTGCTCTGCAGGGGGTCGCCTCCGTAAGTTCCCATACCTCGTCGTGTCTGATTTCATTTTGAGTTGAGTGTCGAACTTGCATTTGATTCTATGTTGGGTGTGCAGGTGGCTACTCATTTGAAGGGTTTGGCCAGAAAGGCCAAACTAAACGAAGGCCATGTTAAAGCCGCTCGGGTTAACAAGGCGAGAGTGGCTTCCCTTACCTCTGAGCGGATTGAGCTGCGAGATTGGGTGCGTATGGCCAGGGAGGCGAGGAACTTAAATCTGATTTAGGAAGCATGCCGTGCGACGCGTGCTTTCGGTCGAAGGTAGAAGATGAAATCGAAGCTTGACTTGGCAGTGTGGAAGGCGAGCTTCGGGAGGTTTGAGATGAGCTTTGGGTTGTGTAGAACGACTTGATAGAGGCCAGGGACTGGTTGTAGTCTGCCCAGTATGAGCTTCAGATGGTTAGGGATGAGCTTCTCACATCCCAAGGCGAGCTTCGGGAGTCTAAGGAAGAACTGCGTGCGATCAAAGACGACCTGCGTGATAAGACGGCGTTGCTGGACGGGGCTCGTCGCGAGGCCACCGAGGCTGCCAGCTCGGCGGAACGCCTGACTGAGGAGTGCCACATGCTGCGTGGGGACCTTCATCAGCAAATAACTGGTTATTTCGGTAGGGACGAAGTTGCCGGGAAGGTTGAGGATCGAAAGCTAGTACTCGGTGGAAGCCCACGGGTGGCTTGCTTTTCAGCGGAAATTTGCTCGTGCTTATCGGGTTTTAGATTTCCAACTTTGACCTCTAGCGGCGAGGCGGAGAGTCTTTATCGCGGATCATACGGAGACCCGATATATTGAGGCTCACTCCCCTTCTTGATGTATAATCTTACGCGATATGAACATATGTAAGCCTTTTTCTTAATGAATATTCGGTTTTTATTTCATCACTTTGATAAGTACTTGTGCACTCGCTATTCTTCATGATCTGTATCTATTTCTTGTTGCATGGCTAACGGCGTGTCCGAGTTGGATAGCTGATGGGTGGTAGAGTTGAAGCCGGTTGAGCTCTTGGCTTTGGGCATTGAGGCTTCATGGGCTACTGCAATGCGGGCTAAACGGACTTGCAGGTTGCATGGTGTAACACCCAGGTTTGAGAGAGTGTACGGTACATGATCTTTGGCCAGGGTGTATATAGGTACCAAGTGTCACATTGTAGTATTTTGGAGATGAAATTAAAGGAAATTATAAATTTTGGAACTTCGAATTTGGTACTTAAAACAAATTTACAATTGTCATTTAACCAAAAGGATATGTAAGGCATAATTAAGTTAGAGATGGGCCATAGTAGGAATTTCAAAGTTGGATTTGCGATATTTAAATGATTGAGAACTGAGGTACAAATTAAGGAAAGTGGAGGGTAGTATAATTAATGGGAAGTTTAAATAGTAAAATAATAATAATAAATTGCCAAAAAATAGTTCGGGAAGTATCGAAAAATTCTCACAGATCTCGAATGAAGCAATTTCTGCAGATTAAGTTAGGTCTCGCGAAATCTAGTGACCTAGGAAAGTTTCGTTTAATTCAGGGAGCTGTCGGGTGTTTACGAATTTCTAGACGGGTTTAAGTGAAACACAGCAGGTTTTTTGAAGAATTCAAAATGACAAATAATTAAAGAATATTCATTTAGGATAAATAAAATTGAAGCCAGGGACAAATAAATTGTTTCGAGTACGAAGCAGACAGAGAAAGAAAAGAAAAAGGGACATGGGTCCCACGCAAAAATTAAAAAAAAAAAAAACAAAAAGATAAGAATCAAAAAGGGAAAGTCAGGCAGACGGAAGACGGACGACAGAAGGAAATAAGTTTGTTTTTTTAGTTTTTATTTTCTTAGTTTTCTTTCTCAGATTCTCGAGTTTCTGACCGTCGGATTTCGTCGGGATAAACATGAAAAGTGTTCTACGCGACGAGGTTGCAGCTGTGAGTACCAAAAACACGGGATTTCACCGAGGAATTCAGGTAAATATCACGAAAAACTAGATTTTTTTAGTTTTTCTTGAATCACGTCATTACAGTGGTCGAGAATTTTTGAGATAGAAGTTAAAGAATACTCTGTGACCAATTTGCAGCGTGAACACCAAAATCTTGGCTTTTTGTCAAACTTGAAGGTGGGAAATTTTCCTAACAATGTTATTTAGAACCTAAAAGTACATATAATGGCTTGGAATATTCTTAGAGGCCATAAATTTAGTCCCAAAATTTTAGGCGAGTTTAGGAATTTTAGGAAATTTTGGAACCTTTTCAGACGATCCGGGTTGAATTTCGGGGCCCACATTTTGGACCGATTTGGTTAAAATTTCAGGGATTTTATTCGAGCAGTCGGACGTGAGAATTTTCGAAATGTTTTTGGTGTTTTTAGACTATATGGAGAACCCACTTTAGTCTAGAATCTAGCCATATGCGTGAATGACATTTGGGGCCCACATATTTTACGAAATTTTAATTGTAGCACCAAGTGTACAAATTGTAGTTTGTCTTGTGTGTGTGATCTGTCGTTGAGTGTGTAGAGGTACAGCCAGCGGTAAAGTTGTGGAGCGTACAAGTTTAGCAAGCAAAGAGGTGAGTGTTCTAAACTCATTTTCCAAATACTAGTGTATTATTATTATTATTATAAACTGTTTTGCACTGGTATTTCATGGTTTTGAGTTCAAACCATTTTCAAGAAGCAAGCAATGAGTTTAGAAAGCAAGTAATGGTTCGGATGCATCCAATCATACATGTAGTTGAAAAGCAAACAAATGGGTTGATTTAAACCATAAGTGAAAAGTAAGCAAATGGTTTCCAATTTAAACCATAGTGAAAAGTAAGCAAATGGTTTGAATAATTATGATTTTAAGCAGCAGTAAGCAAATGGTTTTGAAGAATTAAACCATTTTCCAAGTAAGCAAGCAAGCAAATGGTTTTAAATTGTAAAACCATTTTTCAAAGAGCAAGTAAGCAAGCAAAAAGAATGTTTGTGAAAATCAGGTCTTCCCTAGTGACACGTACTGGAACATGGAGCTCTAACTAAGTATGGTGATGGCGACACGAGGTCAATTCCACCATATTCACCGGAAAAAGGTGACGCGGACAAGGTCCCTTCCAGAGCACGGTTGAACACGGAGTTCCGTGTTCCAGCAGGAATGATAAGCAAAAATAGAACTCCAGTGGTTGATGTTTTACAAGCATGAGATATAGTTTTGAAAAATCAACCATTGGTTCCCGGTTGCCCAGGCTTCCGGAGAGTTTTAAATCAAACGGTTGAGCCAAGCTCCCGTTTAGATTTCAAAACGATCGGTTGAGCCAAGCTCCCGTGGGATTTTAAAGCAAACGGTTGAGCCCGGGCTAGTTTTATTTTCAAAGAATGCGGTTGACCCGAGCTCCCTTTTTTATGAAAAAGTTTTGGCTTTTAAAGCAAAAGGTTGTGAAAGGTTTTAGAAACTTTTTAAACAAGATAAAGAAAGCGAGCAAAAGAAAATTTGAAAAGTTTTACTATAAACCTTCTAAGCAAACAGCCCGATAAGAGTTTTACAAGCTTTTAGAAAAGCAAAACAAAGCAAACAAGTATAAGCAAGCAAGCAAGAAAAGTTTAGAAACTTTTAAAAACAAGCAAAGAAAAGTAAAGCTACGGAAAATAATTGTAAAAGAGAGTTTTACATTTTTTGAGATGTTTTAGAACCAAAAACTAACATAAGCATACACTCCCATGAGCTCGTTTAGTTCATTATTTTTGTATCTAAAACTATTTTCAGTCTGGGTATGCAAGGCCATTTAGACATAATAGGGTTTGTCGACATTGTACAAGTCTTTGTTAGTAAGAATATTATGTAAGAAAATACTTTGAATATGTATAATGGAACATATGTATGTACATAGAGTAGTTTTGTGAATGTGTTGTTATCTTTGGTTGCCTTATTTTGGATATAGTGTAAATTGGATGTATACGAGTTTGAATTTGACTGTAATGCGGTAGTCATCTTTTGCCAGTTTTTCGCTGCTAAGATTTTAGCAAATCTAAGTTATAAATAAAAGAAAAATTTTATAGGAGGTTTATGACAATGCGGCCGCTTCATAGGGTTTCCTGGTCGTTAGAGGTAGCGGTGGGGATTTGGTAGGTGGCGGCACACTTACCGCTAGTAGGGGGTGGGGGTGTGTCACATGGCCTTAGTAGATTGCAGGGTGTCAGCGAATTTGTTGGGCTCTTAGGCGCGAGACTATACGGGTTGAATATCTTGAGGCGTCACGAGTCATAGAGCTGCATGACATGTCTCGAAGGTAAGGTGCTTCGTCAAAAGAGTGAGCTCGCGCCCCGGGCTGCGGCGAAGACCTTGGTGGCAATCGGCTGGCGATATGACTCCTTAGGTTGCGTGGCACGTGCCGGTGACGAACTCGTCAGTGGTACTAGGCTCCGAGGGCGGGCCTTGGTGGCCCGGTCGAGCTGAGGTTGATCGACTCCTTAGGCGGCGTGAAGCGTGCGAGTAGGCCAGACGTCAAAGTGAGCTACTGGGCTTCGGGCGTTGAGGCCTTGGTGGCGATCCGGCTGAGCGTCGACTCCATGACGTGGCTGTGCGAGTGAACAAACCTTCGTCGAAGTGAGCTACTAGGCTCCTAGCGGCGAACACTAGTGGCGTCTAACTGGTGATCGACTCGCTTGGAAATAACGTGGCATATCGCGGAGTGGGCCAGACTCGTCAAGTGAGCTACTAGGCTCCGGGCGCGGGCGCGAGTGGCGATCCAGCACGGTGTCGACTCCTTAGGCTCGTGTCTGTGCGAGTGAAGCGAACTCGTCGAAATGGCTACGCAGGAAGCCGGGCGCTAAGGCCTTGGTGGCGATCGGCCTATTGTCGACACCTTAGAACAGTGGCTTGTGCAGAGTAGACGAACTTCGTCAAAGTGACTCTTGGGCTCAGTCTTGAACCTTGGTGGCGATCCGACTTGGCGATCGACTCCTTAGGGCTGCGTGGCATGCGAGTAGGCGAACTCGTCAAAGTGAGCTATTGGGCTCGGCGGCGAGGGCCTTGGTGGCGATCGACTGGCGGCGTCGGCTCCTTGACTCATTAACGTGCGGGTAGGCGAACTGCGTCAAAGTGAGCCCCTCTTGCGGGCTCGGTAGGGCCTTGGTGGCGATCTGCTGAGATGATCGACTCCTTAGGCAAGCGTGGCTGTCGCGAGTGGATGAACTTCGTCAAAGTAGACTCTTTTGGAGCTCGGGCGTTGAGGCCTTGGTGGCAATCGGCTGGTGATCGACTCCTTAGGCGGTGTGGCTTTTTTGTCTGATAGATAGACTTCGTCGAGTGAAGTTATTCTTGTCTGGTATTCGACCGATTTTCTTGGAAAGGTGTGGCGTCTTCTTATCTTGATTGATGGAGAATTTGAGGCGTTTCTTGCGAATTTCAGTCTTTGGCCCTCTTATAAATGGTGGCTTCATTGCTATAAGGTTTATACTTTGGATGATACCTCTTAAGTGCGTGAGATTTATGCGAGATAGACGTCGGTTGATCGTCTTCGTAGGGGATCACACGAAGATGCAGTTGATTTCGTTGGACTTACGCTTGCTGGGGTGTGTTTTCCCTAGTCTCCTTTTATGGGGTCATGTTCCCCCAACCGTGCTAGGGAATGTGTCGAGGAGGAGTACATTTCTTGTCTTTCTGCATTTTCAAGATTCTAGCGATAAAAACGTTTAAGATGCTCCGCATTCCATGCATGATGTAAAATTTTTCCCTCCTCTGTTTGGAGCTCGTAATTGCCTAGTCTAACGACTCGAGATATGATGTAGGGGTCTTCCCAATTGGGGCCCAGTTTTCCATGTGTTGGATTCTTCCTTGCTGGCAGGAGCTTCTTTAAGACTAAATCACTCGTCATGTAGCTCTTGGGTTTGACTTTTTGGTTGTAGTACCTCACCGTCTTCCTTTGATAGTCTTCCGTACACCTTAGAACCTGCTCACATTTTTCATTTAAGAGATCCAAATTTAGACGGAGAGCCTCGTCATTGTGTTCCACTGTTGCTAACTTGATCCTTGGGGAATTTAATCCGACCTCGGCGAGTTCTTGCCCCGATGCCAAAGGCTAGGGTAAATGAGGTTTTTCGGGTTGCTGACTTCTGTGTTGTCCTGTAGGCCCATAGCACCTCGGGGAGGTATTCTACCCATTTTTCTTTAAGATCTTCCAATTTGGTCTTCAAGCGGCCTTAAGGGTTACGATGGTGACTTGGCGACCGTTAGGCTGCGGATGTCTTTGGGAAATGGTAATAATTCTTAATTCCTAGCTCGACACAAAAATCTCTGAACTTGGCGTTGTCAAATTGTTTTCCATTGTCTGATACTAGGGCTCTTAGGATACCAAACCTGCATACGATGGCTCGCCACACAAAGTTACGTATCTTATGTTCTGTGATTTTGGCCAAAGGTTCAGGTTCAGCTTCAGCCCACTTGGTGAAGTAATCCACTACGACGATGATGAATTTGCATTGGCCCTTCCCAATGGGCAGAGGTCCCAGTATGTCTAAATCCCATTGTTGGAAAGGCTAGGGGCTTGTGATTGATGTCAAGGGCTCATATGGGAGGCGCGAGATCTTGGCATGCTCCTGGCAGATCCTGCATTTCCTGACCAGGTCGACGACGTCTCTGAGTATTATCGGCCAGTAGTATCCTTGTCTTAGGACCTTTCCTGCTAATGCCCGAGTGATTCGTGCCACAGTAGGGTGATCAGGAATCAACAAAATTTATATCCTAAGTTCCTCTTTGCCGTGGTCAAGCTCTGCCCGATATAGCGGTCTAGGGTCGAACACGGGGATGGGTTTTCCTCCTATGAATGACTTGCATCGGTGTTGAAAATGGTGAGGCTTTTTATTTGGATTTTTGATTTGTTCAAAAGCGGTGGGAGTTGTTTAGTTACTAAATAAGCGCAAAAACTTAAAGTAGATTAATGTAACTTTGAATTTAGGTCACTAGCTTGAGCTTCTTTTAGGGCAAACAAGTGTCCTGGGTTTTATCCTCGCATTATAATGAAGCAACCTATAGTCGAGCCATGTATAGGATCTTTGTTTAAGCTAGCGAGCCCTAACCACAGAAATCCTCACATTTAGTCAACACGAGGCAACATGCATCTCTGACCCCCTTCAGTTTGAAACCTAACATTCAACATCATTTAGGTGGCTCGTAAAGACCATCTAAAAAACCCGGTGCATCTAGCAATAAGTATGCCTTGTATCTAAGCTATAGTAAGTATTGGCGAGAGTAATGACGTTAAATGATATTGACCACAGTTTGAAGATGGGAGCCATGCATCTGATGCACAACATTTTTAACACATGAGGACAACTGCTGTGCCACAACCAAGCTGCTTCTACCTTCACTCTTCAAAGTAGAGGCATGACATCTCTTGAGTTGTCATCCTGAGAGGGGTTGTTTGGTAGCCCTAGAAAATGAAGAGAAGGAGAGAAGAAAAGCAAAACCACCCCAGCGGGTTGCGGAAGATATTTACATAAAAATGAAAATGTGCCAAAAGATTGCTTCAAGTCTCCTCAATAGTTGCTTAGGGTTACAAAAACTATGGGGGTTTATATAGGCTACCCACTATGTGAAACTCTGATAAAACATTTTGGCTAAAATGAGGAAAGGAAGTAATGATACACACCAAAATGAGGTGGGTTTTACGTGGTGAGTACAAAGGATGACAAGAGGCGGGAAGTGGCTGACAATACAATTTTCGCTAGGTAGCGAAAATTTAGCTAGGTAAGCGAAATTGCAGAGATAACGGAATGGAAGGAATTTCGCTAAGGCGCTATGTTAACGGTCCCCCGGCTAGCTGATACCCAATCAAACAGCGAGAATTTTTAAAGATAGTGCGAGAGGGTGTGTTGTTTAAGCTGGGACGGGTGCAGGCGAAAGTTTTTTTTTTTTTTTTGAGCCTGGCAGGAGTACCATCAATTTAAGCTGGGATTATGAGGCCACAAGCTATGATTGTTAACGAAATTTTCGCTGGATATGAAATTTTCGCAATCCCAGAGTGTACAAATAATCTTAGCGAAATTTCTGGAATTCTTTCTTTACGTACCTCTGCTCCTCTCTTTGTCAATTTCCATCACTTTGCCTTCATTCCTTCATTGAATTTTGGTATGTTTGAAGGCTGATAAATGGGTTCAATCTTCATGGTTCAGCACATGTATCTATTGAACTCAGTGCAGAAACTTGCAAAACGGCAAGAAAATAACCTCTAAGCGACATAAGTGATACTAAGAAGGCACGAACACTTCAGGTGTGCATTGAGCATGATTAGTGCGCAAAAGCACTCAAGCCTATCAAATGGGGCTCAAAATAGCACTTTTTGGGTACTAATCACACCCCCCAACCGTAGCGTTGCTAGTCACTTAGCAATGCAAAAAGCGAAAAGAGATGCATGCAGTGATTTTCAAAGTTTATGATTCAAAAGGTTTATGCAAATATAAACATTACCTGTTTAAAGCGAAATATTGACACCAAGTTTGGCCCGACATGAAAGAGCCAAAACCATACAAGAAGAACAATTTTTAGGTCAATATTGTTTCCATGATTCTCAACGAATTTTCACGAAAGTCTAATGGTTCTTTGTAACGGATCGAGCCAATAAATTGCAAAATTGTCCCCTCCCCCGACCTACTTGGCATGTCCCTTGGGCATTGAACAACCTAGATAGGAAAAGTTACCTCTTCTTTCTTTAATCAACTTCCACATTGTAGGGTGCAATGCTTAAAATCCGACTTCACCAAAGTCTAGGTGTAGCGGCGGGTCCACGATGACTCCCGACGATTAAGGTTTAGGGCATCGAGCGGATGTGACCCTGAGCTCTACAGGAGCTTCACCGGGACTCGAATGACTTCAAAATCAAGCACCTACAAATCGTTAAACTCTACTATCCACCCATGTAACGAACAAGTCGATGACTCCGGTAATTAAGGCTTAGGGCATCGGGCTTGAGGCTTGCGCCATATACCCCTCGGACCATGTTGTTTGGGTTTCAAAGCGAAAATGTCACGACTTTATTTTTCTTTTTTCTTCTTTTCTTTTTCTTTTTCTTCTTGCTTTTCTTTTTCTTTTCCTTTTTTGGGAAGACTACATTGGTCTTGAATGTGAAGCGACATGAACTATCTTGGGTTGCCCATGCCTAGGCGTATGCAAAGTGAAAGGAAGCAACAAATTCACAGCCTAATGAAACAATTTGGTGTGCAGTGTGTGAATTAGCTTAAGGGAGAAATGTTCAAGTTAAGCATGCTGGAACTTCAACTGACCAAAAATTAAATCAAACATGGAATTCTAACATAAAAGGTAATAACCAGGGTTCAAATTTTCCATATAAAGCGAGATTCAATTCGATTGAAGCAATTCAAGTATCGATTGAAACCAACGATTACATAAGATGGAGGCACAAAAAGTATAAAAGTATAAAAAACAGAATTTGAACATCAAGGACATGTAGAGCATGAAAATTACGCTGCTGGCTCCTTGGTATGGTGGGGATTGTAGGATTTCGAGGAGGTCGGAGAATTTCCTCCCTGATGGCCTGCTGCACCACATAGGGTTTCACCCTCGTCATTGACTTTAAACACCTGTTATCCTCTGGATTATTAGATCTGCGAACCATTGGGGTATGCTGTTGAATGATGAATGGACTTTGTCTATCGTGACTTAGCTTGCCAGGAAATAGATGGGATTTAGAGTCGTATAAAAGAACTTGGTGCCTCCTCTTTAAAATTCTTCCCGATTATCATTTGATCACTGCATCTTTTATTTTCCTTTGCAATCTTGAATTCAAGTAGGCATCATTCGTATTTCTTCCAACTCATTGAGATCAAGAACCTCTTAACTCATTACTACTTAGGTCCATGTTCAGCTTCTTAATTGCCCACCATGCCTTGTACTCGATCTCCACTGGGAGGTGACATGCCTTACCACACTACAAGATTCTGGCCCTTTAGCGACGGATTTTACCGTAGGTAAATCAAAAAATCCGTCGCAAAAATCCTTTAGCGACTAAAATTTTCAATCCGTGGCTAAGTTTAGCGACGGTATTCAAATTTTCCGTCGCTAAAATAGCGACGTAAATAAAAATCCGTCGCTAATCATAGCGACGTAAATAAAAATCCGTCGCTAAATTTACCGACGGAAAATTACAATCCGTCGCTAAATTTAGCGACGGATATTAATTTTCCGTCGCTAAAATAGCGATGTAATGAAAAAATCCATCGCTATATTGGAGACGGATTTTAATTTTCCGTCGCTAAATTTAGCGACGGATTGAAATTTTCCGTCGCAAAAATAGCGACATAATGCAACAATCCGTCACTATTATTAGCGACGGAAAATTTCAATCCGTCGCTAAATTTAGCGACGGAAAAGTCATCCGTCTCGATATAGCGGCGGAAATTTGCAATCAGTAAACGGATTCATTTCTTTGTCCACTTGCCGAGTTATTTTAGCGACGAAATTTTCCGTCGCTAAAATTTAATTTCCGTCGCTAAAAACCATTTTTATTTAAATTTTATTGATATTAATTTACAAATTCACTATAATATATTAATTTTTAAATATTAGAAACCATAATATTAAAAAGCACACATTCATTGGAAAAACAAATATTAATTTAGTACATTGTTTGAAAAAATAAAGCAATACAAATAACTTACGTGGAGTATGTTGCAACAATTAAAAAAAGTCTGCTTTCCTGATAACTAGTTCATATCATCGTCCTAAAAAAAAACTAGCTCATAATCTAAATATCATGATCACGACCTGGAGATGGTTATGGGGTGTAAAAGGCATTTGGATTAATTGTTGGGATCTGGATCTTGGGCATTGGATTGAAATTTGTGTGTGTTAAACATACGTTCAAAGCTGCTCCATCTTTGTTGAAATTGTTGTTCTAATTGCTCTTTATACAATCTCACGTCTTCATTCATTTGGTTGAAGTTCGCGAACCACTCTCACCCTCTGCTTAACCACTTCATTCACACGTTGTGTGGCGTTCATCAGATGAAAATCGCTAGCGCG
The DNA here is from genome assembly GCA_016808115.1 of Tetrastigma voinierianum. Lineage (NCBI taxonomy): Eukaryota > Viridiplantae > Streptophyta > Magnoliopsida > Vitales > Vitaceae > Tetrastigma > Tetrastigma voinierianum. The sequence continues at coordinate 231,269 of JAEQBH010002505.1, forward strand.
AAGTGGTAGAGGCTATTTGAAGTCTCGGGGTAAATGGGCCTTTGAGGCAGGCCATACACTCGCCTCTTTTTCTCACCTCTGACCGCTTGTAGATATGGCAGCTCATGTTAACCTGCAGGCTCCGTTGAATCCTCCTCGGTAGCTTGAGAGGCAGCATATGGTTTCCACGACATCCTATGGCCCCAATTCATTATAAAATTAATAATTATTTAAGAATAATTATTGAGTTATTTTAATAAGCAAATTGAAATCTTACATTGATGTCCTTAGATCTTTTGTCCATAGCACCATCTTTTTTGGTGTGCATCTTCTTGAACACTTCAAATGGCGTGGGGGGGCGTTTCAATTCCTTTCCTACAAAATTAATTATCAAATTAATTAGTTCGAATAAGATGATGAGAAATGTTATTAAAAAATATTCTTAAAATTCTTACATTTTTTTTTTCCATTTTTTTTTTTTCCAACGATATCGTGGTGTTGGTGTGGATCTAGAGCCACCTGTGTGTGTGAAGGCGATTTGAGGTCCTCCACTTGCATCCTGGCGATTTTTAGCAGCTTGTTCACGTTTCTTTTTATATTCAGGAGTACTCCAATGTTGCTGCCAGCTTTCCCATACATCTTCTGGTATATGTTCTTCTTTTTTCCCTTCGATTCGCATCTTGCACAACCAATCCCCATATCGCTTTCCTGCCACCCTATAAAACGTTCTCTTGACTAATGCATCATTTGAATCATCCCAGTTACATGCTTTCTGAAAAAAAAAATATATTTCAACAAATAAAAATGCATAACCACATACAGTACTAGTTGCACAATGTGATTTTGAAATAACACAATATTAACAAGTTTGAATGATCTTAAACCACATACGATGGTAGTTGCACATCATAATCTTTGCAAATTCTTAATGAAATATAAAAAACGAAGACAATGCATACCTTGAATCTTTGCCCAACACTCTAGACAAGAAGGGCATGAATATCCCCTTCTTGTCTAATAAAAGATGAAAGGACATCCATCATATGCCAATATCCAAACCTGAATATCAACCTTAGAATATCCAACCTCTAGGCAAGATATGTCTCTTTGCTTTTGTTTATACAAAAACATTTTAGGTTCTTAAACAATTTTTCTTTTCTCTAAAAAGCGGTTCTCAAACGAAATTTTTTAAAACTATTTTAAAAGCGGGTTGCAATGAGCCTTGATCTAATTTATTATTTACCAAATTTTGATATAATTATATAATTTATTTTTCTTTAAAAATACTACTTAATCATCGAGGAATCAATTTTAGAAATGCTACGATCCTAAATTTAAAATAATCAAGTAGTTTGATTTAGTATTGACCAGTTGGTATTAGTTGAATTCTTTTTCTAATTTGATTTGGTAATGACCGGATGGAGTTCGGTGGCGGTAGCGCGGAGATTGGCGGTGTCATATCTTTGTAAAAGCGAAATGTTCATAACGAGAAGATGATCAAACAAATCTATTTTTGTTCAGCGGTTCTTAACCAAGATGAAGATTAAATGTAGAGCAAATTTTCAATGAACTTAAAATCATTGTGAGCGCTATGGGTAGAAAGAAGATGATATTAATGGAATTAGGAACTCTCCGTAGAATGAAACAAATAGTAAATGCAACAAATCGCATAATCACGATTACATTAGCCGGTAAAGAAAACGAACCATGTTTGATGTTAGTAACTCACGGAATTGAACAAGCGAAACTAGCTGTGTACATCGGTAAAAATCCAAATTCAACATAAATATATGGAGAGAGACCTAAAAAAACCAGAGAAACATGATGGGAGGCGCAGTAAGCATTTGATGCGATTCAATATACATACTTTACGAAAAGAACTATAAGAGAGCACAGTAGATCGCTGTCATTGGTTTGTCATGAATCAAATTCCATTGATACTTCTGCAAACATATGATCGATTGATTGATAAGCAAATAATTAAAGCCTCAACATAAGCGATAAGAAAGGGATTAGTCATTTTTAACAGAAAACCTTTTGCCATGGCTGGAAATCACAAACCAAATCTTTTTCTGGGCAACAAGTTTTGAGCAACAAAAAAATGAATCAAAGAAATAAATAAGCAGGAAAAAGATGAAGTTCTACTATACAAGAGAGACAAAGATTCTCACGAAAAAAAGAAAATGGAAGCGATTGGTCTTTTTATGTACTTGATTCATAAATCTCTTTAACATCTGATTCATCATACAGGTGAGGATCAAACCACATAGAAGTAAACCTAGGAATACGACCATTTAATCCAAAAACACCACCATATTAAATAAACAAGAAAAATTTAGGAGCATAATTCCACTGATCTTTCTTACCAAATTTAAAAAAATAAATTTAACATAAAAAGCCACAAACAACATCACGAATATTCTGACAAAACGACTCTGCAACCGGAACAAAGCGAACCCGAGGCTTGGTATCAAGGCGATTCAAGAATCGGACGGTGAAAGGAAGAAATGGACAAAACAAATTGAGATCAAGAAGCAAAAGAAAAATCAAAAAGCAAATAAATGTGTTTGTGTGAGTAATTAGATCCTGACAAAGCGTGAATGGAGGAAATTTTGCGGGAAAACAATTTGAAAGTAAGGAGAAATTGGGATGAGAATGGTTGAATCACGAAAAAAGAAAATGGAACTGGATTGGTATTTTATGAATGACACAGAATTTCCATGCCTATATTACAAAATTTTCACTACTACCCTGATTTCTTATACTCTATCTAAATTATGTTTTTCTTTTTTGTCGGACATAGGTATGTTAAGCATGTCATGCATACACGGGAGACGCCTTTAAACTATACCACGACGAGACTAATCCACATATGAATCGGAAGAGACCATAAAAGTGGTAAATCTTTACCATGGAATACAATTACATTATAGGGCTTAAATTCGAGACTATCGATTAAGTTAAAAAATACCTTAAGTATCTCATATATATGTTCGATGGTTTATTCCAAATTACGTTTGACGCTCAAATTAATACTATGAATATAAGAAATACATTATTTATTTTTCAAAATCTATTTGTTAGACTCGAGATAAAATAAAGTAAATATCTAATATCTATTTTTTTATAATGGATAGTTGTTGACTTGCTTGCACACATATCGAACTAATCTAACAAGGCAGTAATGTGTGGCTCAAATTAATATCTCTTGGCAACTAAAAAAACACACTAAAATTATGTAAATAGCACACAACTAGAGTTTATTGTTAAAAGAATTCAAATCACAAAAAAACATGAATAGATTTACTGTAAAATAATCATCAAACTAGTATTTTGAATCGATTAGACATCCGTGTTTTGAAAACGCACTCATCAATTGCGGTTTAAAAATTAACATAGATATGTTATAATAGTTATGGTTATAACAAGAGAACAAGTACATATGCAATACCTTAAATTGGAGTCCCGATAGAACTCCTTGAGTGTTGGCGAGACACAGCCTCCATGTTGCACCCTCATTTCTAGTACATGCTTGAAAATCTTAGTAATGTTCGTTGAAGCACTTGGAAGAAATCTATTCCAAAAATTACAAAAGAATATTGAATGTTAAATCTCATACGAAAATAAATTATCTTGTAAAGCAAGCAACCAAAAAACAATAAGTTTATAATAAACATTTAAGCATCGTGGTCTCCTATCAGCGTTTCTATATTCTTTCTCCGTGTGGTACCACATGTGGTTGATGACACGGCTGGTCTTGTGCGGTAAAGACTCGGATCAGTGCATGGGGAAGGTGGTGGTGATTCTCCACATTGGTAGGTGTTGAACCTATAGGCTGGTGGGCGGTGCTTGAAGGTAGGGCCGGTGGTCTGAGATAGTTGATTGCCCAGGCCTGCGAGTGGCTGCTGCTCCTTGCTAAATGAACCTCTCATACCTTCAATGAACATAATTACAAAACAACACATTTATAATGAAAATGACTACTATAAAGTACATACATATGCAAGAAAAAAATACTAGTAATTGAAAACAATATTATAAATATATTCATAAGATCACAATAATATAAAGGCATCAATCTTCAATATTAAAAATTACGTATTATCATCATCATCCAATTCTTCATATTCTTCATCGACTCTATTTCTAGTTCCACCTCCTCCTCATTTTCTTCAGTTCTATATCATCAATGTCTACAAAGGACAACTTCCTCGATAAAACTAATGATTGAGGTTCTTTATGCTGCGTAATATATTATAATGGTTTCACGATGACATCCTCTTGAAATGTCTGCGTTGATAGTAGTACCGATGTCTCGGCTACTTCCACGACCCTAGAACATCGCCTGCGACACACAATTACACATGTTTTCCTTGTGCTTAGATAAGATGAATAATAGACTTTTGCATTTGCTTGCTCCAGCGAGAATTAATGGTTCATATACGTGAATCTTCACCGTGTGGTTCCACATCAACAAGCTTATATAAAGCGTGACTTCTTGTACACTATAGCGGTGTCGGATCAAACCAGCGACAATTGAATAATATGACTCTCTTGATGGTAATACGGTATTCCATTTGGCCAAAACCTCCATTACAGATTGACCATAAAAGTCCAATTACATTTACTTTAAAATTAGAACCCTTTATGCACACTCCATTATTCATGGTTGCTTTATTTGATCCATGTCCCCCAAAGTGTGAAACTTATATCCATTCACATAATATCGGAAGCGTCTTAACATAAGTAAAGGTCCTTTTGCAAGGTCCTTTATGAATTAATTTGAAGATATTCGAAATCGGGTCATGAGCACATAGAAAATTCGTTGAAAGTTATAAGAATTATGGAGTAACTAAATCCAACAATATATATAACATATATATATATATATATATATATATATATAGTTAATTTTATTACTCACATGTGCCTCAAACAAGATGCAAAGTCTTTATCAAAGTTTAGCATCAACCGGCTTCTTCGACATATGGTTGATGTTCTCTTAATCTAGCCACAAATGATACATGTAATGACCATTAGTTTAATGATTACATATACATTTTGCATATATAAATTAGTTTTCAATCATTTCTTTAAGAAATTCGAATGCTACTCAATATAGGGCTTTACTTCTTCACAATTCAATAGAATATACGTGCGAGCTGCATGATATTCATCCGGGTAGATATCGAAATTTTCCTTGCCCAGATGCTCTACTAAATGCTTAAAAATGGAAAGCATCCCTCATGTTCTTGAGTTTCATCTCATCCCATGTTTCCAGAATTAGATTTCGTGGCACTCTTCGATGTGTCTTGTATTGACATATGGCTCAAAATAATGAGCACAAAATGAAGATGTCTCCTCAACCAAATATGCATTGCATATAGAGACATGACTTTGCTTTATTACGCACATTATTTTTCAACCTTGAAGGTACCTAAAGATAATCTTTGTCCAAGCTACATAAAATAGTAGTCATTTTAATTGGATTGACATATCAAATTCATATGATTTATTTTGGTGCTTCTTAACCTCTCAAGGATACATCCATCGGTATTGAACGGGGCACGCTATCCTTGCTTCATACTGCGAAATGGATGGGAGATGCTCATCTGATCAAAAACTTGGAGGTAATATCGCTCGAGCCTACAGGATAATAACGGGAATTTCATCTTCAAAATTAGCCTCATGTCTTCCTACACATTACGTAGATGTAAGATCTTTAAAGTTACTCATTTCTGTCCAGATGACCACACACATTCTCTGCGATAGTTCACGAAATGCTATTGGAATTAACCTTTGCATAAACACATAGCAATCATGGCTTTTCATGCCAAATAATTTGAGCTTATTCATCAACACATCTTGCCATGTTCGAGGCATACCCGAATCAGGAAATGAAGTTCATAAACCAATTCGCACAAAATTTTTTTCCTCGACATCAAAGTATAAGTAGCTTTTGGATGTTGCACGTGCTCTCATTTTGAATTAACGACTCTGCTAAATCAAATGAAAACTCTTTTAAATTACGATACAGACTTTGCATTATCTTTTGTTTTTCCTTCAACATTCATAACAGTATTGAAGAACATTATCAAAGACATTTTTCAATAATAATGCATGACATCTAGATTGAATGAGGTTTGTGGTCCAATAAAATTAAATCCAGATGCTTCTTTTCTTCCATCCCACGTTCGCAACTCTTGAAAATACGAGGCATTAGTGGACTCGGCATCAGTTTCGACACTTTCTTGGCCGTAAATTGCTCAATTTGCTCTAATATTTCCTCCACGATCCCGGACATGTGGTGCAACTTTCTCCTTTGTTTTACCCTTCAGAAAGAATTTTTATTCCTTGAAAAATTGATGATGTCTTGGTAAGAACTACGATGATTGTCAAACCACGATGTCTTACCCCCTTTACTCAATGTAAGCGCTGCGGGTGTGCTTGCTCCCGCGTCTTATTTGTGGTGCCCCTATCATGAAGCGTCATTGCGCCTGAAGTCTATCGCGAAGGAATGTTCTTTGTCGCGACACAGGGCCAACACGCCTCTATCGCGACCCCCAGCACTTTCGATCCGACTCCATCCACGACCATTCGTAGCCTTTCACGTCACGACGGGCCAGCAACTCTGTCGCGACAGAGAAGTCCCTATCGCAACCCAAACCTCCCTGCCTACCTGGGAACCTTGTCGCGACATACGATTCTTATCGCGACATAGCCGCCCACTACCACCGAAAGCCCATGTCGCGACATAGTTGACCAGGTCGCGACATGAAATCCACCATCTACTGTCGCGATAGAAACTCCTCTATCATGACAGAGCCCTTCTGTCGTGCGCCTAGCACCATGTCGCGCAAGCGGCCTGTTGTTGTCTTATGAAAACTGCGCTTATCATGCGCGCAGCGCACCGCTACAATCTTGACACCCAGCGCGATTATCGCGACCTAATCTTTATGGGTAGTAGCCCATTTGGCCTCTGCAGCTCGACTCCCCTTATTTTTTTTTAGCACACCTTTAAAATCCAGCATAATTATTACTACTACAAAGGCCATTAAACCTGGAAAACTTACCAAAATGTATATATTATACAAAAATGAGTTTAATTACAACTCTATGTTCTTTACACAAAGCAAAACTGGGTTTTTCTACCCAAAATTTACATAATACAAAAATGAGGCCTAATCTGGCCTTTTCTTCGCCACTAGGTCCTCGGATGCATTCCATCCCCAGGTACACCTTCAGTACCTGAAATTGTTCTTCCTACGACGGGGTGAGCAATGCCCAGTAGTTGAATTTTCCTACAAGGGCTACTCCCCTCCTAAAATGTGCATGCAATGGCACACCACAATCATCCACATTCCACACAATTTGCAATTTACACATGGAATGCTTTATATCATGCATGAGATGAAACCACTCACGACATACCCGAGTCTGAGCCGACTCCTCACATGCAAAGCCAAGTGTGAAACCGATCCTTAATTGTTCTACGAGTGACTCAGCTCATTGGACAGTATCGATCGCTCATTTGATTTATCATCGATTTTCCGTGTGTTAATTATTTGTTCATTTATGGGCCACGTCTTTTTGGGGTCACACTGCATGATCAATGTACGCCTTCCGACATTTTTACGGACTTTCACTGTCGGTGATCATGTCTAACCGCGTGTGGATTTAGGACTTTCACCCTAAGGGGGGATCTACCCCAATTTCCTCAGCCCAACACACGTGATTTTTATCCTTATTTCCAATTCATTTAGACCGTGGGTCTCGACCTTGGACGTTATTCCATTCCCGGGCCACATCACACATCCACCAGAATGATTTACATCACAATCCAACTGCACCCGACTAGACGCGATGCAATGTGCATACAAATGCAAAACATATGAGTTTTCATGGTTCATGCACAGTTATATTTCATTGCAATATGATTCCATACCATGCAACCATAATGTTAACACATCAATAATACATTCATTTACATATCATTTTTTTTCACACACATATCATGCTATTCAATTCAAGCAATACCATGTAAGCAACACACATTGACAATTTCAGTCCAAAGATCACTTTTGAATTTGTGCAAAATAGTCTGCACATTGAGCCATGGTATCGAGATAGTCCCCTCGTAACATTCGGTCCCATTTCTTGGGATTGGAATGCATGGCCATTCTCGGCCTCATAACTCCCAAACCATTTTCATGCCTTTTTAGACAAGAATAACCGAGTAAGAGAAAACCCCTACCTCTTGGAGTTTGTCAAAACTCCCCAATTTCGATCTCGATGCAAAGCTCTAGCCGCGAGGATAAACTTTCCCTCTTGCTCCGCTTGAAACCGTCGGCTCGATCGTCGAAAAATTTAGAGAGAAGGTAGAGCTTTTCTCTCTACAACTCTCTCTTTCTCTTTTCTTTTCTATTCTCCCCTCTTCTCCCCTCCCACCGTTTAGTCCAAGATGGGCCAAGTGGAATGTCTACTCATGCCACTTGTCAGCCTCTCATTGGCTCCTTTGGATTACCTTATCCCTTTATCCATCTACTTTAGATTCTTACCCAATTATGGATTGTCACATGTCTCTTAAGGATCCCACTTGAGCCCTTTGTTTGAGACATCCTTCACTTGACACGTGGAGCACTGTGAGCCACTCATCACGTGCCAAGTGTCCCATTTCACCCTCAGTGCCTCAAAAAGCGTGAAATTCTGACTATCTTGGAATTCCACGAAATTCGACGTGGTAGCTAGATTTCATGAGACGATTTTAACAGTGAAGTCCGTTTTGTCATTTGAGATCTAAAAATATTTCGGATTTTGACCGAAATTTACCGTTTTACTCTTTCTTAGAAATTTAGTTTTTAGAGGTTTCTGATTTCCCTCGTCCTTCCCATCGAAAGATGGGCATATTTGTAGACCCCATTTTAATGTGCCTTTTTATTTTTATTATTTTTAGTATTTTAATTTTCCTAGGCTCATCTAATTGAAACATGTCGAAGCATGGGATGATCTGATTCCTGCAGGGTAGAGTAGACGAGATATAAAGAAAGGGGGAATGTCTTGAGATGGGGATCTTTTGGGAGGTGGACCCAGGGAAATGAAAGGGGAGGAAAAGAAAAAAAAAGGAAAGAAAATAGAGGGAGGAGCTTTGAGAAAGGAAATAAGATCTTTAATGGAGAAGAGAAGCTGTATATGAGAGCTTTTTTGCTAGCAGTGGTGTTGAAGAAGAGAGATTTAATGATTGCGAAAGTGAGGCAGAGTGAGGAGTGCGGGTATTGAAGGACTTAGAGAGCTTCATATGACATCACAGGTTGTACTCGTCTTTCTTCTTAGAGCATAACCTTGTAGCACTCTTTCCCTACTTTTCCTCTTTGAACTCTGTTTTTTACGCCTGAGCCATTTTTGATATCTTGTTGCTTCATTCGATTAACTTTTCTCAAAGGATGAATGTTTGAGTTTCATTTGAACTGTTTTTAATACAGTAGGACGATAATGGATTTGATAGTACACGTGAGCTAAACCACGTGAGGGTTTTTACTTGATGAAGCAATTTCATAGGGAGAGCCACTGTAAATACCAATTTAGAGATTTCCTTCGGAATTTTGTTTTAAGTTATAAAACTCACTTTCTTACTTTATCGATGCTAATAGAAATGGGTGTAAGAATCAAAGGGGCCTCAATCAAAGCGAAGCCAAGTCTTTTGCTACATTGAGGTTACTTTTGGTCAATGGCAAGTTGCCTCATCTTGAAAGTGGTGTGATCATTTGAGTGGTGGAAGTCAAACATCCAATTATAAGTAATATTAGGAACATGAAAGTAAAAATCATTTTCGTTGTTTGGTTAGAAATGGGGAACTGGAGGATGGGTTTAAATTTCTTGAGAATATGGTTTACAAGGGTGCAGATTCACAATAATATTTATCTGCAGGTGCGCAAGTTTGATTAGAGGTTTTTGTCGGATTAGCAGAGACTAGGAAGGCAAATAGAGTTACGGAGATGCAGGAGCAACTGGGTTCTTTATGTTATAACTTACAATGTTTTGATTAGTGGATATCTGAGAATGAGAGAAAGAAAAAAGAATGAGGAAGAAAAGAAAGAGGGTGAAGAAGATGAAGAAGAACCTTAAAGAAAAAAAAGAGATGATTGTTTTTCACTTTTGCCTTTCTTTAGTGGTGAGACCCACCACTCACCAACATTTATTATTATTATATTATTATTACTATTTTGTGTTGTTAAATTCTCGCCACCTCATTCCTTATATTCACTCTCATATTCTTATGAAAATGTGTACTAATCTTATGACTTCGTTTTATTATAAATTATTTTTATGTGATAGGGTTTGAAAAATAAGGCTCACGGGCCCTCGCACAGCCCGAAGAGGTCAGCCCAGCGAGCACGCGGGCCACCGCTAGGACCAAAGAAGGCGGACCGATAAAACACCTGGCTAGGCGCGTCGGCCCAAAGCAGCCTAGTCAGCTCTGCCACGAGCCGATGATATGGATAATTGGGAAGGCCCACATCACCATAAATCAGTTAAATCTAGCCAATAAGAAAAATAGGATAATTCTCAATGGCGCTTGTCTTTGACAATCAAAGCCACATCATCTTATCAATAAGGAAAGTAAGATATTCCCCGATTACCACCCCTCGATTATCCCTTATTAATTGAATTACGCAATAAGGAAAAGAATCTCTTACCCGATGAGGAGAAATATTATATCATCCTCCAGATTAGGAAACGTACTGTCGGTATCATAATCCAATTAGGAAAGTTGTCATGATCATCCATTATAAATACCAGATACCAGTCGGTGAAGATGCACGCATATCATACATAGCTTATCTACATGACATTCGCCTCTAGCAGTCTCTTTTCTCTCGAAAAGCCGACTTAAGCGTCGGGCGTACGGCGGGCCTTACCCGACCCGCTTCTTTCTTGTTTTTGTAGCAGAGGAGTGCCCGTCGAGCTTGCGAGACCATCATTGCGCGATCTACTTCAGCTTGGGCGATCGAGGGCCTGCTGACCCGGCCAAGTAAGCGTCGGTCCGGCGAAAGCGACCCTACATGCTCGACCCCAGTTCAGGTTGAAAAAGCATCATCATTATATATGTGTTAATGAGTATTTTTTTAAGCATGTCATTATTATCGATAACATCCATGTCTCACTCCCGAGTTTTGATGTATTATATTATATTATTATACGTCATGCACATGTCTTTACTCTCTCATATTTACTCATCACCACACTTCACCTTGTCTTCCTCATTTTATCTCGAGTATATTATTTATTACGCTATTCTAATTTATTCACTTGCACCTTGCTTACTTACCATGTTTCCTCTTTTCTTATATTTTTCATGTCCATGTCCTCTTTATTTAATTATGATAATATTATTTTCATGCCTTTCTTATTTAATTATGATTACATAATTTATTAGTTATAATAATTTATATATGTCCACCAAATCCATTAGACCCTTTGACGAAGTTCACTGAGTCCTTCAGCCAAGTCTTTAGTGCATATACATGACATGAAAACGCCAGGGAATTAGTTATTTTGAATCCAACTGAAAAACCATGAATGTCGGGCAACCCGACACGACTCACGAAAATAGGGCAGAGTCTCCTTTTTGTGCGGGAGCTCTGCAGGCCTGTCGATTATCAACATCGCCGCGGAGATAACATGAGTAAAAACGGCCACTTGGGCCCATAAAACAATACTCATAAACATACCAACTATATATCATAGTTACAAGAGTTAAAATTTTACTCTTACACAACATATATTATAACTCTAGAATTCTAATACATGTAATACATCATAAAACCAAAGCCACAACCCGGTTTTCTTCTAAAGCGGCCTCTATGATGAGCCGTCTCCTCGAACACTCCACAGCCCACTGAAATAATAATTCCCTCGACAGGGTATTTAATGCCCCGATAGTGGAATCACCACTAAATGGGTTACTCTCCACCTAAGTGCATATCTGATGCTCAGAATGAGAAAACCGGCATTCAAATAAATCGTGATCTACTTGAATGTCTACATGACCAACTCATACCGAGTCCTCACCCGACTCCTGCACTTACCTAAGCCATCTATGAGAGACCTTATTTTCAAAACAAAGATATTTGTTTTTATTTGTGGACAACCCTTCGATATAATTAGTGGACCGACTCCAATGATCTAATTAGTGGACAACCCTCCGATGTATATCAATTGGTCCGACTCCGACGATTGATATTTTATATGGACTACCCTCCAATATTGTAATGAACACACTCCGATAATTATTATTATTAGTCAACCCTCCGAAACCACTCTCTCAATAAACCACCTCATGCACTCACTCCTATCGTTCTAGGGTGCCTAGTACATATGGAATGCATGATGTCAATTCCAATATAATGTATATAACACATGCAAATATATCATCATGCATATATTTACATAATTTAAATCACACAACATGTTATGTAATTTCACAATCCATTACACCAAAAATTAGCTCACTTGGGCTAGTATCAAACCACGAGCAATTCAGCGAATTTTCGACCAAACACATTTTCCACCTGGGTATTTTCGTGTCACTATTCATGTGAGCAGTAAAACCTCGGGTTCTTGTTCGCGTAATACGAAACTCTCGGTTTCTGTTGTGAACTCAAATTTTATAGCCATTTCCGGCCTCGTACACATCACAATACAATTTGTTCCACAAATTATACAATTAACTGTAAGCAGCCATGGACCGATCCTGAGGCTTTGCACAAATGGAGTTTCTTAATTTTCTAACGGTTTTGAGATTTGGGGCCGTCAAAAACTACTCACGGCCTTAATCAACTCCAAGCATCATATAAATACACTTAAACAAAGTGTAAACTCAAGTAGGGCCAGAAACCCCTACCTCCACGAGTTTGTAAAACTCCTTAAATCGAGATTACCTGCGTTGGCCTCAACTGCGTGGCGACCTTCCTTCTTGTCCCGAAGAATTCCAACGGTCGGATCGCCCGTAATCCTAAAGAGAAGTCACATTCTCTCTCTCTAAAAACGAAATTTCTAACCTACTGTAATTCCTTCTTCCCCTTCCTCACGTTTTCTCCCCTTTTCAATTTGAAGAGGATGACATTATTCGCTATTTCGTCTTATTATCATTTAACTATTCACCTAATGCCTTCAATTCTTGGATTTTCGACATTTGGCGCTATCTCAGCCTTCCATTTCCATCATTTCTCTACTCATGCAACATAAGTAATATGAGTACATGTTATAAGTGACTTTCATCACATCACATGTCGTTTTACGGCACTCGATACGCAATGCCTTGAAAAGCGATAATTGAAGCGTCTCGGAATTAGACGAATTCACGTGTAAATTTGGGTTCGAGACGATTCGACGGTGAATCCGTTTCTTCATCCAAGATCTAGAAAAATTTCAGGTTTTGACCGAAATTACGATTTTACCCTTTTTCCAAAAGTTGAAATTTTCTTGGGTCTTACATTCTCCCCTCCTTAAAGGAATTTAGTCACGAGAAATTTTGGAATGACCACAAATCATTCACATGCGTATACAGCGTGCCTTATGCCAAATGCGTAAACTCGTCATTTAAATATTAAGCATTAAGCCCACGTAACTTCATCCCTAAACAGAAGGGATAGGTGGCCCGCATCGTCATCACGCTCCACATTGACTCCTCCACTCTATAGTGCCGCCATAGCACCTCGCTAACCTCGTGGTCTTGCATCTGAAACACGACCACGGTATCAAAATGCACACTAGTCCCTCCTCGAAGGTCTCATGGAGTGTCGACCTCAATGCAGTCCCCGATCCACCACATGGTGGATCTGGAGTATACTGAGCATGGAGATGTGAAATACCTCGTGGACACCTGACATGCTGGGCGGTAACGCCAACCAGTAGGAAATAGTGCCTACCCTCTCGAGTATCTCGAAAGGTCCAATGAACCTCGGTGATAACTTCCCTCGCTTATCGAACCTGACCACTCCTCTCTTAGGCATCATCTTCAAGAAGACGTGATCTCCAACCTCGAACTCTAAGGGTCAGTGGTATCTGCATAACTCTTATATGGCTCTGGGCTTCGCGAGAGAATGGCTGTCGTATCAAGCTCACTTCACCGGAGGTGTCTCTATTCGGTCTAGGAACCCGGTGATGGGCTCTCTCCCACCTCGGTCAAACACTGCGGTGACTTGCATGGCCTCCATACAATACTCATGGTGCCATCGTATACTCGCTGATAACTATTTGTTTGTGGCGAATTCACTAGGAGCAAGTGCTCTTCAGCTACCCCTTATGATCGGGCATGCAACATGTCCTCTAACACTTATGTAGTCTGCAGGGTGACCATGTTTAAAAGGGTGGAAAGTTGCCTCATCGTCAGCAGTGTGCCCGCGCGACTCTTCGAGGTACGCGTAAATCTGGTCCTTGCTCGAAATGGCTTTATGGATACCCCAAGCGCTCCATGTAGCGAACTATCTCACGAATATCTGTCCAGCGAATCTCTCAGGTGAAAGGTCATCGCGCGGCTAGAAAGCATGCGACCGTGAGTCGATCCATATCACCCAATACCGCATCATGTCTACATGGTGTCGAAGTGGAAAAATTGATTACTAAATCTATCGTGATGTGCTCCAGCCCCGCTGGCTACCTCACGATAGCTGAAGCGGCCTGTGCTGGCATAGTTCTCTTTACCTGTGACCGTGAGACATTGTCGCTGAATCCCTGCGTGTCTCTTCGTCCCACTCGTGGTACTAACGGCGAAGATCTGGTACATCTTCGTGCCACTGGATGCACGGAATCGAAGTGAAGCTCCTGAGAATCTCCTCTCGGAGTGGGTGAATGAGAACCCAGCTTACCGATCCTCTACAGCGAAGACTACCGGCTAGTGGGCGGTCAGCCCTCGTCTTTGTACCTGGCGTACCCAGTCCTTGATGGACATATCTGCGTCCTACCGGGACTCAATCACTTTGCTTTCAGCGAGAGGCAGTGTAGCCACTAAACTCCCAAATGTACCTTGTGCTGCTCATTGTCTTTGTATGACATCACAATCTCGAGCATCCACCACTCCCAGAGGAAGCTATACTAGCTAGTACTCCCCGTGAATTTCGGCTGAGTGCATCAGCCACCATTTGCCCTTACAGATGGTAATGCAGAAGTGAATCATAATCTCTAGGAACTCCGTCCATACGTATTTGCCTCATATTGAAGTCCCGTGTGAAGATACTTCAAACTTTTGTGGTGCGAGTACACCTCGAACTCCTCACCATATAAGTAGTGGCGCCAAATCTTCAAGGCGAGGACTACGGCCTTCAACTCCATGTCGTGTGTGGGGTAGTGCTCATGATTCTTCCAATTGGCGGAACCATAGCTACTACTCTCCGGGTGCATCGAAAAAACATCCGATCAGGCCCTCGGGGCATCCACAATACATTAATACCCCTGTCCACTGTCAGGACTATCAAGATGAGAGCTGAAGTAAGTCTCCTCTTCAACTCTTGGAATGCCTCCTCATCAGTCATCAATCAAATTGACCTCCTTAGGTGCGACCTCGTCATAGATGGCGCTGTCAGGAGAAATCCTGATGAATCTCCTGTAGTCCCCGGCCAATCCCAGAGAAACTACGTATCTCGGCCGACCCGGCCTCCCAACTCATCAAACCTCGACCTTCTTTGGGTCCAGCGACACTCACGATCGTGACACCACGTGTCAAAATCTCGCCTCGGTAAGCGAAACTAGCACTTCTTGCCCGAACTTGGTACCGCGTGGTCTCTCAACAACGTAACCGATCCTTTGGGGTAAGACTAAACTAGCCATCCGCTGCGCGTCACGACACTGGACTCGTACAACATGCGGGGCAAATATCATGCTTGTCCCCACACAGTACCACGTTACGTCTGGCATTGTAGGCGGTAACCTCTGCGCTCACGATCGATATGACCACATGGTATCCGGTGATCCATCAGGATGACATGAACTCGACGTATCCACCATGATCCTCGGGTCCTTTGTGTGAAGGTCCCGAATATGAAACTCACAACCACGACATATCATCCTATTCTGCCCCCTAATCCCTAGGAGAACTCACATACAAAAGGATCCTCTGGGTCTCTCGACCTCTAAGCCCGACTCTATCACAGGCGATGCGACCAATGAATAAATTCGACCTTTTGAATCAAATAACACTCTTGCCACATAGGCGAGATAGCAAAACGTACCCTATATACTTAGGTTGATTCTTTGACTCGGCCTAACGGTGTGATGGGCGTAAACGAGCCTGAACCGATGTGCACCATTGGGCCTCGTCCTGCCTCTACCCATACTCTGGCCTCTTGGGCCTACCTGTGAAATGGGAGGTGCCCGTGTAGCTCCCTTAAACTGAGACTAGTTCCTCTTACACCATGCCGATTTGTGGAGAGATGTCTTGTATCCTCTCACTTTCAACCTTGGCCCGGGTTGTGTTGTCCGAAACAACAGGATCCACGTCCCTTTGGGGGCAATCCCTCCTCATATGTCGTGGCAGCAGTGGTAACACACCATGCGGCCGGGCCAACAACTCTCATGCATCCCACTGGCTCGAATGGTCGTGACTCGGGAACCACGTGAACACAAAGCCCTCTGCTTCTTTCTGAAGCGGAAGAAAGTGACTCTCCTTCTCTTGCTACTAACACCCGCATCTCGGTGCTCGATCATCCTAGATCTCTCTCTATGATCGGGGCTGTCCCAACCATGGAGTCCATATCTGTGGCGAAGTCTCTGATCGGCAGATGGACAACTTGGCCCGATGCCGAATCTCCCAACCTTAGCCGTATGCGTGGCGCGTAATCATCGGCAAATTGGGCTAGCTACGTTAACTAGCCATAATCCATCATCGGCATCACTCCTGCTTCAGCTCTAGGAACTCACGAGCCCCTTCGCCTCATAATATCTGAAAGTACTTACCAGGCAGCTCTGAAACTCTGCCCATGTCAAGCAGCCTACAGTCTCACAGGAGTCCTTGCCATTCCGCGTACTTGGCCTCGCCTCTAATTTCAGGCAACAGTTAACACGATCTGAGTCGCATCGGAGGTAATCTCCATGGCCTCTAACACCTTCTCGATCTACGCCAATTGATGGTCTACCACCATCGGATCTCCCTTAGTGAATATCGGAGGATGATCATACTAAACTTACGGGGTTACTAGGACCTCCACGACTATACTATAGTTCTGCCATGACCTACAGCCTCAATAAGGCCTGTGATCAAATCTTGGTGGGTTGGTCAAATCTTGAGGTGGTGCGACCGGTACCAGAGTGGACGTCTTCTACGTCCTCGATCCTCGGCTTAACCGTCTCACGGTTGAATGTGAGTTAAATACAATCTGATATCTCTAAGGCATAAACACGACCACGAGATACTATTCATACGCAAAGTAATACAGTTCTATACGATGTCCCTACATTTATACAATGCGAGACAACTAATTCACATTAAATCATTTTTATCCATAAAAATTTTATTTTAAAATTTCATTTTCTAAAATTTTGTCCCATTTATTTTATTTTTGAAAAATTTTGTGATAGGCTTGATTAACAAGCGGTGACTCGCAAGCAATCTGCGAGTCCAAAAACAAAAATTTGGGTGCACCAAGTGCGACTGTTTACGGCCTAGCCGACACGCCCAGTCTTGCCTGGTGCGCCCGAGCTGCGGCGTGTGCTACTTTGTGTCGTGGCGCGGCGCCGGTGTCGCTGAGGCCACGACGAGGCGATAATAGAGTGGGGCGCCCGGCGCGGTGTCGTGTGGGGAATGCGCGCGCGGCAATTAGATGTCGCCCGGGCCTAGCGGCCATGTCGTGGGCACCGAGTGTCTTCTGTCCTTGTGTAATTTGTCGATGTCGCGAGCCCAAGTGTTCGTATCGTGGGAGGCGGGGCAGGTGTCGTGGCAGCCTCAGGCAGATGTCAGCGACATGTTTGCTGCCCGGCCCCCCTTGAGTCCTGATACATGAAGCGTATTGCAATACGGTTTCTCCGACAACTCGACCCTTCTCATCCGCGATACAACTTGTGGTCTTGCAATACCACTTCCTGCTTCTTGCCGACCTTCTCTCTCGATCCACAAATACACTTAGTTTTATTCTGATACAATCCAAATCAATTACACACCAAGGCTGCAATACAATTTTTTTTCTATTGCAATACAATTCTACCCATTGCATCCAAGGCCTAGTCGGTAATTCATTCTCTCCATGATACAATTGGTATTGTCAGTTTTGCCACAAAAAAAAAAAGTCGTTTTTCCATTTATTTTTTCACACATTAATTTCGACTCTTGGAAAATGCAAAAATATATATACCTATTTTTTTCTCATTTTCGAGAACACTCAAATAAATTTATAAAAATTTAATTTCATTCAAAATTCTTGAGTTTTACGTACTTATCAAAGCGCTAGAAAAGTATTTTTATACGATAATAAAATAAATTTATAAAAATTTATCTTATTTATTTTATTTTTCTCAGTTTTACACATTGTAAAACTCCCAAAATTTTCCAACACACAATATGATATTTACCTAAGCACCCAATTACACAAGAATTCATAAATCACATGATCACACACAAAACACACATCCAGTGTCCTAGTTTTGTTTCGTGCCTTCCTAGGTAATCTAATACCTAAACTTAACATCGAACCACACCTAGTGGTGATGTTCTTACACCTCAAAGACTATGGCCTAAGCCCAAATCCCCTCAAGCCCTAGGTACTCGTGTACCTAAGCTGTCTGAAACTGTGGCGCCCACGAAAGCCGGGGTGGTTGGCCCCTGCCATCGACCACGAAAAACTTCGTGAATGTCGACAGCAGGCCACGACTCACGAAAATCGGGCGAGTCTGCCATCACTGAGGGCTCTACCAGACTACTGTCTCAATCATGACATCATCGGAGATAACACTGAGTAAAAGCGACGCTTGGGCCCGTAAAACAATACTTTCGTAAACATACCAACTATATACCATAGTTCTGAGTTAAAATTTTACTCTTACACAACATATATTATAACTCTACAGATTACAATACATGTAATGACACCCCACCCCCTTCGGTGGCGGGCGTCTTGGCCACTGAAAATCCCAATAGATTACCTCTAACGACTAGAAACTCCTATGAAGCAAAACCGTATTGCTTGCTAAAACCTCATATAAAATTTTCTTTTTCTAAACTTGTTTATAAAAATTTCGACATAGCAGTGCATATATGACATGTCCCAAATCACATGCCACATCGATTTACAACATATCCAAATGTGTAGCAGCGTACGGCACATTCTCCTGAAACTACTCTATGTACATACATATGTTCCATTATACAAGTTCAAAGTATTTCATACACAATATTCTTAATTACAGCAACGATATAAATGTCGGGAGAATCCTAATCTTGCTCCGTGTCAGTGTCTGTGCACGGAAAATAGTTTTAAAATAGAAAATAATAGGCTAAACGAGCTCGATTAGTGTATGTTTTATAAAATGTTTTCTTTTGGAAAACATCTCAAAAGCTATAAGCTTTCTTTACAATTATTTTCCAGGAAAGCTTTTACTTTGCACCTTTACTTGCTTTAAAGTTTCTAAACTTTTCTTAGCTTGCTGCTTTTGTGCCTTTTAAAGTTTCTAAAACTTTTATTTACTTCTTGCTTGCTTTGCTTTTTAAAAGCTTATAAAACTCTTATTGTTTTGTAGAAGTTTATAATACTTCTCAAATTTCTTTTTCTTGCTTTCTTTATCTTGTTTGAAAAGTTTCTTAAAACCTTTTACAAACCTTTTGCTTTAAAAGTTTCTCAAAACTTTTTCATAAAAGCGGGAACTGGGCTCGTGCGTTCTTTGAAAATAAAACGGAACTGGGCTCAGCAGTTTCTTTAAAACTGGGGCTTTGGGCGTAGAGCCGATGGTTGATTTTTCAAAGCGTATATTATGTACATAAAACATCAACCGCGGAGGCCTATTTTGCTTCTTGTACCCTAGTGAACCACGGAAGCACGAGGCGGCCGGAGTGCCGGTGAAGGACTGTGTCCGCATCACTTTTTTCATTGAATGGTGGAATTGACACAGATGCGCCATCACCATAATTTAGTTAAGAACTCCTGCCTTATATACTCCTGTACGTGTCACGGTCTCCTTTAAATGCATGATGCATGTCCTCGTTCTGTGACAGAGGCAAAGCCATCATGTATGAATCCCCAACACCAGAGTACACGTCTGGAATACCTACGACGGTTTTCTTGCTTAGAACTGGGAAGGCACATTTTTCTCACAAGCATTCTTTGCTTGCTGCTTGCTCTTTGAAAAATGGTTTACAATTTAAAACCATTTGCTAACTTGAAAAATGGTTTAATTATTGAAAACCATTTACTTACTTGCTTTAACTTTAGCGAAAATGGTTCTGATTTAAACAGTGCCATACTTCAAAAATGGTTTAACTCAAAACCATTTGCTTGCTTTAACTCATTGTTTGCTTCTTGTAAATGGTTTGCATTCAAAACCATGAGAAATACCGATGTCTTGATTTATAATAATAATAATAATACCGCTAGTATTTGGAAAATGAGTTTAGAACCTCCTCTTTGCTTGCTAAACTTAGTACAGTTCCACAGCTTTCCACGCCTTGCTTTTAGCTACACTCGATGTATTAGACCACACACATCAGCACAACCAAGCAATTTGCACACTTGGTGCTACAATTAAATTTCGGAAAATATGTAGACTGAATATCATTCACGGGCATATGGCTAGATTCTAGACTAAGGGACTTTCCTCTGCAAGTCTAAAAACACTTAAAAACATTTCGAAAGTGCATCCGGGCTTGTCTGAATAAAATCTTGAAATTTTAACAAAGCTTGTCAGCAGTCCGAAATTCAGATTTGTCAAAATAATCCCAAATTTCCTAAAATTTCTAAAATTCCTAAACTCAATCTAAAAATTTTGGGACTATTGATTTATGGCCTCTAAGAATATTCAAACCATTATATAGCCTTTAGACTCGAAATAATACAAGTGGAAAATTTCCCACCTCTTCAACCTTGACAAAAAAGCGAGATTTTGGTGTCCGCAGCGTAGCTCGTCGCGTAGAGGTAGCTTAAACTTTGGTCAGAAAATTCGACCCTTAGAATGGCGTAGATACGAGAAAAACTAAAAATTTGGGTTTCGCATATTTTGAATTCTCGGTGAAATCTGTGTTTTGGTACTCACGCGTAGCCCTCGTTGCGTAGAGCACTTTTCGTGTTTATCTGAATAAATCGTGATTGGAATTTTAAATAATCTAAGAAAACTTAAAAAGAAAACATTTTTAAAAAAATCTCTCTCACTTTGAATCTCTCGCGATGCCTTGAGTGCGAATCAAATCTCCTTCCTTTTTGCTTTTAAATTTTTTTTTAATTCTTTATGTCAGGACCCACATATCCCTTTTCTTTCTTTCTCTATCCGTTTCAGCCCACAAAAGTAATTTATTTTGTCAGGTTTATTTATTTATCCTAAATGAATATTCTTTATATACTTGCCATTTTTGAATTTTTCAAAAATCGTTTAGGTTTCACTCTTTATCCCGAAATCTCGCTAAAAATTCGTAAATATTCAGTGTCTCGAAATTAAACGCGAAACTTTTCTAGGTCACTAGATTTAGCGGGAACTGAACCTTGGCCTTGATCTGTTTCGTCATCCGAGATCTAGAGAATTTTCGAGACTTCCCTGAAAAATTATGGCAATTCATTATTATTAATTTACTATTTAAACTTCCATTAATTATACTTTCACCCCCTCAACTTTCCTTAATTGCAAATCCAACTTTTGAAATTCCTACTATGGCCCATCTCTAACTTAATTATGTCTTACATATCCTTTTTGCTAAATGACAATTGTACCCTTGTTTTAAGTACCAAATTCCGGGTTCCATAAACTTTCATTTCCTACTTTAGTCTCCAAAATACTACAGTATGACACTTGGTACTCTTATACACCCCCTCTGATATCATGTACTTGAATACACTCTCGAGCGGTGTTACAAAATCCTCCACATAAGGAACATTTAGGTCCTCGAAATGAATAAACTAAACTCCAAAATGGAGGAAACGAAAATACCTCATCTGGAAAATAAGTGAGGGTACTGACGGCGCATCTGAGCCTCTGGCTCCCAAGTAGCTGCCTCCCTCTCATGATTCTTCCATAAGACTTTAACTCATGGAATCACTTTGCTTCTCAACACCTGTTCCTTGCGATCTCTGATACGCACGAGTATCTCCTCATAAGTCAAATTTTCCTTCCGCACAGCATTTGCTCTGTGTTAAGGATCTGGGATATATTTCCTCAACTTTATCGATACATGGAGTGTATCATAGATCATATTGATGATAACTCTACCGGGGGGTAACTTCAACTTGTAAGCTACTGGCCTTACTTTGCTCATAATCTCATAAGGTCCTATAAATCTTGGACTGAGCTTGCCTCGTTTCCCAAATCTCAAAACACCCTTCCAAGGTGAAATCTTCAAAAAGACTTGGTCACCTATCTCGAATTGTAAGTCTCTACGACGGTTGTCCGCATAACTTTTAAATATCTTTTGCTATCTTTGATTATCACGAACAACTTTCACTTTCTGAAGTGATGCATTGCTAGTTAGGGACTGCTAGTCTTCTCTTACCAACCTCATCCCGACTACGATTGGAGTTCTACATTTCCATACCATACAACGCCTCAAAATGGAGCCATATCTATGCGGCAGTAGCTATTGTTGTAGGCAGAGCTCCATTAGTGCTAAGTGGTGTATCGAACTTCCTTTGAATTCGGCCTGAGCTCGGCCTTGTATCCTCCCAACGTCTGAATAGTTCTCTCTGTCCATCTGTGCGAGGATGAAATGTGTGCTGAAATGTAGAGCGAAGTACTGCGTTGTTTGCAAACTAGGCCAAAACACAGATGTGAACACAGGGTCTCGATCTGAAACTATCAGTTGGAACTATGATCTTCTTATCGTCGCGTCTGACTTGTGACTTTTAAAGTCTTGACATTAACTAGTAGAAAATGAAGCGGTTAAATCAATCAGTCAACTATCACCCATATAGCATCATCATCTCTGAGTCACAGTGGAAGACTGTCCTGAAATCCATAGTGATCTTTTCCCGTTTCACGGCTGGAATGAGGAGTAATTGTATCTTCCTACTTGGGCCTCGTGCTACGCCTTCACTGTGACGAATTTAGGCACCTGGAAAGCGAAATTTGCGTCTCTTTCTTGTCCCATTCCACCGGTAATGTTCTTTCAAGTTCTATACATCTTGGTACTACTGGATGCATAACGCAGCAGGATGAATAATGCTTAACTTCCATAATGTCTCTTGAGTTCGCCATGCTGCATGCGCACATTCTCACGACCTTTCACTATCATGCCATCATCCGATTTGGAAACTCTTGCTTTCTTTCCCTTTTCTATCTCTTCTTTAAAAGCAATCATATGTGGATCTGTGGTTGCCTGCTAGAATCACGGTCCTGAGGCGATCTAACATGAAGCGTGGCGAAGCGAACTCCTGGAATCTCAGCCTCCCGATATCACCCTAAAGCTCTCAGGATCCACCAATAGTGGAAGATAACACGATCTCATGTGGACAAAGAGCTCTACAGTCGCCTACTCAAGGCATCTTGCTCTACGACATTAGCTTTCTGGAGTAATTTTCGATAGTCGGTCGTGATCTTAATCCTTTCAAGCCATCTTCTTTGCCTGAGTTTAACTCTTTTGGTGAAAATATATTGAAGACTTTTATGATCGTAGATCACCACAGAACACCATATAAATAATGTCTCCATATTTTTCGGTGCAAACACATTCTTTGCAATCTCAAGTCTCTTGTGTCGGGTAATTCTCCTCATCTTCTTCATATTTAATGCAGGAGCATATCTGATCACCTATCATTACGCATCAAAACCTGACCAAGGCCTTTGTGAGAAGCATCAGCATGAAACCACGAGCCCATCTCTCCATTGAGCAAAGCTAGGCTGGAGCTGAAGTCAATCTGCCCTTCCAACTCCTCGAAACTGGCGACGGGCATCTGCCCGATCATACTTAACATGCTCCTTGTCGGCTTGGTCGGTGGAATTTGCTATCTTGGAGAACCCCTCGACAAACTCTGTAATATCTTGCTAAACCAAGAGAGCTTCTAACCTCTACGACACATTCTTTGGTGGTTTCAATTTACCCGCCTTCCTATTTTACGGGGATCTCTCCCACCCCATCAAGTTTGAGAAATCACATGACTGGAATGCCGCAACCTTCGAGCAAGCCCGACACCTTGCTCAACTTGGCATATAACTGTCTTTCCCTTAGGGTCTGCAATACAATCCTCAAGTGCTCTAAATGTTCCTCTGAACTACCTAAATATACTAGGATATCATCAATAAAAACTATGACGAACCTATCCAAATACGGTTGGAATACCCGGTTCATCAAATCCATAAGCTATTTGTCGGACATTAGTCAGGCAAATGGCATTACCAAAAACTCTAATGCTTTCGTGGCGTGTCTGATCACGATCTTAGGTACATCACTCTCTGCACCCTCAGCGTGATACCCCGGAGCCTCAGGCTCTATCTTGGGTATACTCGAGATCCTTGGAGTTGATCGAATAACTCGCCCGATTCTGGGAGTGGATGCGGTGCGGATGGTAGCTCTGTTGTTGCACTTTGTAATCTCACTGGCCGCAAACTCCCATCTTTCTTTTCACTAAGAGGCTGGAGCTCCCCATGGAATATGTTCGGTCGAATGAATCCCTTGTAACAATTCTTCTAAGCGGTCTTCGCTCCCTCCCGGCTACGGGGCCGTCATGGGGAGGAATGAAATGGGCTCAGTCTGCGGGATCAAATCAATGGTGAACTCCACCTCTCTTTGCGGGAGGTAATCCTGCTTGATATCATGAGGAATACATCTGAAACTCTCCTAACTCAGCGGAATCTCATCCACCTGAGTCCCCTCCTTTCCTATTTCCACACATAAAATTTAGATAACCACAGCAATATATCGGCATTCTCTGTCTTTACATCTGGCGGAGATCATACAGGAAGATAACTCTTTACTTATTCCTCTGAACTTTACCTCCAATTTCCCTGGCCTATTCAGCTTTATTTCCTTTTTATAACAATCCAATGTGGCTCTATGGCGAGACAACCAATCCATACCGAGAACCACATCAAAGTCCCTCCATATCTAAGACGCGAGATCCATTTAGAACTCTGTCCTCAATCGAACTACACTATCTCTGACTACTAAATGCGAGAATAACGGATCTCAGTTTGTAAGGGAAACTCTGTCACGACCCTCTAATAGTGGTCTCTATCTGAAAGCGATCTAGAATGGCTTGGATGCAAATGAATGCATAGCTCCTGGGTTCACTAATGTATATGCATCATGATCGGATAGAAATAATACGATGACCACATGCGGGCATACGCATCTTCTTGGAATCCACCGGCATATACTACGGCCTAAGTGCAAGGCTCTGTAATGCGTATCCACAGGGCCTTGCTCTACCTCTACCACGGCCGCCTCTGCACGTGGTGTGCTGTTTCATGAAACCTCCTAGTCGACTTTTTGTGTGCTCATCTGCAGTACTTGAAGGGTAATTTGGGCGCCATTGATGTGCCACTTTTGTCCCATTTGAGATACTCCTAATAAAATGGCCTTCATGGCCCGCAGTCGGAGGCTTTCTGTCTTGAATCTCCTACATTCCCATGGTGTCGTCTCGACATAAATGACATACGGGAGGAGTACTGCGCGGGTGCCCTTTGCTTGGCCAGGGGCCTCGCGTGATCCACGACTAGGGCCGCTCCTCGACACGCACCTCGGCCTCTATAACCCTGCACTCTTGCTTTTCTTTTTGTTGTCTTGTCCTGAGCTTTGTTGGGACGTGCCCGGTGCACTCCTCTTACTCTTCCTTTCACACACTCGATACATAGGCGTAGTGCTTTGCTTTCCAGCTCCTCGGGCGGCCTCAACTAAGTCCCCAGGACTCTATTGCGAGGAACCAGCGATAAATGCGCTCACGATCTGTCTTGTAGTCACGATAAAACCTTTTGTACTTCCAGGACTTCATCCATGAATATAGAATTAATCTCGCCAATTCAGAACTTCTTCTCATATTCTGACACTGACATGTTCTTTTGTTTTAATTTGAAGAACTCCTCAATTTTTGAATCCTTATGACTCTGAGGAAAGAATCTGTCAGTGAATTCTTGCTGAAATTGGTCCCATGATATGCCATCAGGATGCCTCCTTTCTACAGCATCCCACCAATCCTTAGCCCTGTCTTCCATCGAAAAGCCCGGAAGCAAGATTCTTTGCTCATCCAGTGCGGCAATAACTCCGTAAACCTTATTTACTCGGTCACAGCCATAACGGTATACGGATCACCACTTTACTTAGATCATATGGCTTGGCGCCCGATTACGTACTCTCACTATCGGCCTCCCGGTTCTTCCATAACCTCACAGGTGGCGGTGGAGGTTGCGGCTGGCGACCTTGGTCGCTGGCTACTCTCGTGCAATGTGCCCTTCTTTCTGCCGGTAAATAATCATGTCGCAGGCTCCCTGGTGGCAGATGATCCGGCGAACTTCTTCTTTGAAGGCGGTCATGGCGGTAGTGGAGCAAGCTACGTCTTCAAATCTCTCACAGTGCTATGATGCTTGGAAGCATTTGGAATAACTCTCCTATGGCGGCCCCTCTACGTCCTCTTCACGACATAGTCTTTGTAATTTCCTAGAAAAATCAAGCATTTAATACTTTAGTTACTTGATATGTATGTCCTTTGGGTTTGAACATGCATGGTTGCCAATACTTATGCTACGATACCACCTTGCGTGGTATCATCTTCTCACGTCCTAGGTTGTATATCTGTTTGCTCGATACCACCTTGCGTGGTATCATTTCCCTCAAGTCCTAGATTCGTTGTATACAGCACACTGCGATACCACCTTGACACACCCCCTCCCCCTTCCAGTGGCGGGCGTGCTGGCCACTCTGAAATCCCGACGTTACCTCTGCGTGAAACTCACAGCTGAAGCGAAGCGTATTGCTTCTAAAACCTCCTATAAAAAGAATTTTCTTTTCTAAACTTGGGATTTTATAAAATTTGGCAACCTCTGTACTATATGACATCTCCCAAATCCTGTATACATCCAATTTACACTATATCAAAATATATCTTGACATATAACACATTTGTTCTCACAAAAACTACTCTATGTACATACATATGTTCCATTATACAGGATTAAGTATTTCCTTACCTGATATTCTTAATTACAGCGATATAAATGTCGAGGAGAATCTAATCTGCTCGGTCAGGTGTGCATTGCTGGAAAATGGTTTTAAAATAGAAAATAATGAGCTAAGCGAGCTCGGTGAGTGTATGTTTCTAAAATGTTTTTCTTTTCGAAAACATCTCAAAAGCTGTAAAACTTTCTTTTACAATTATTTTCGAGCTTTACTTTGCTTTGCTTACTTAACACTAAAGTTTCTAAACTTTTCTTAGCTTGCTTGCTTTTGTACTTGCTTGCTTTTTAAAAGTTTCTAAAAGCATTGCCTTGCTTGCTTTGCTTTTTAAAAGCTTATAAAACTCTTATTGTTTTGCTTAGAAGTTTATAATACTTCTCGAAATTTCTTTTCTTCTTTCTTTATCTGTTTGAAAAGTTTCTTAAAACCTACAAACCTTTTGCTTTAAAAGTTTCTCAAAACTTTTTCATAAAAAAGCAGAGCACAGGCTCGACCGCATTCTTTGAAAAAATAAAGCGGAACTGGGCTCGACACGTTTCTTTAAAACTCTCACGAGGCTTTGGGCGGCCAGGAACGATGGTTGATTTTCAAAAGCGCATATTGTAACATAAAACATCAACCAGGCTATTTTGCTTACTGTACCCTAGTGAACGCGGAAGCACGGGGCGACCGTGCGATTGGAAAGGACTGTGTCGCATCACGCTTTTTTTCGGTGAATATGGTGGATTGACTGAATTGCGCCATCCATAATTTAGTTAGAGCTCATAACCTTATATACTCACATGCGTGTCACGGTCTCCTTTAAATGCATGATGTATGTCCTACGTTTGCCGGCCCGAGCCAAAGCTAAATGCATGTATGAGATCCTAACACCACCGTGCACGTACGGAATACCTCTGACCGGTTTGCTTGCTTAGAACTAGGGAAGGCCTGATTTTCACAAACATTCTTTGCTTGCTTGCTTGCTTGCTCTTTGTAAAATGGTTTTACAATTTAAAACCATTTGCTTGCTTGCCCAGAAAAATGGTTTAATTATTAGAAACCGTTCTAACTGCTATTCTTTGCTTGAAAATGGTTTTACAATTTAAAACCCAATGCTTGGCACTTTTTAAAATAATTTAACTCAAAACCATTTGCTTGCTATTTAACTCATTGTTTGCTTCTTGAAAATGGTTTGCATTCAAAACCATGAAATACCAGTGTAAACAGTTTATAATAATATGTAAACCACCTGTAGTATTTGGAAAATGAGTTTAGAGACACTCTCACCTCTTTGCTTGCTAAACTTGAGCCGCAGTTCCCGCAAACTTTCCGCCTTTGCTTTTAGCCTACACACTCGATGTATTAGATCCTGCATCGGCACAACCAAGCAATTTGCGCACTTGATGCTAATTAAAATTTCGAAAATATGTGGGCTACGAATGTAGATTCACGGAGCATATGGCTAGATTCTAGACTAAAGGCTAAAAACACCCAAAACATTTAAAAATTTATTCAGATCAACAATAAAATTAAATTTTAACTAAAATCGTTCGAAATGGGGGCCCCGAACTAGCCCTGACTGGTCCGAAAATAGTGTCCCAAAATTTCCTAAAATTTCTAAAAATTCCTAAACTCCAATCTAAAAATTCTCGGATCGACCACTTCTGCAATATTCCAAGCCCATTATATACCTCTTTAGATCGAATACAAGAGTAAAAATTTCCCACTCCTTCAACCTTGACAAAAGCCAAGATTTGCGTCCACGCCGCAACCTCGTCACAAGTAGAAGAATTTAAACTTATCCGAAAAATTCACCACTAACGACGTAGATCCGGTAAAAACCAAAAATTCCGTGGCTTTTTCAGATATTTACCCGAATTCTACAAACTCACATGGTGACTACGCCAGAAATTTCTCGTCGCGTAGAGCACTTTTCGTGTTTATCCCGACGAAATCCGACGGTCCGATTTTCGTAAATCTAAGAAAACTTAAAAAAGAAAACATTTTAAAAAAAATCTCTCTCCGCCTGAATCTCTCTCTGCCTGATGCGCAGTGCGCAGTCCGTCTCCTTCCTTTTGCTTTTAAATTTTTTTTTTTTAATTCTTTATGTGGGACCCACATATCCCTTTTTCTTTCTTTCTCTATCCGTTTCAGCCCCGAAACAATTTATTTTGTCCCGGTTTCAATTTTATTTATCCTAAATGAATATTCTTTATATATTTGCCATTTTTCTAATTTTTCAAAAACCCGCTGTGCTCTTTTTCACTCTTATCCGTCGCCTAAAATCTGTGAAATATTCCGACTGCCTCGTAATTAAAACTAAACTTTTCTAGGTCACTAGATTTAGCGACCGAACTTAATCTGGCCGCAGCCTGCTTTCTCGGCCATCCGAGAGATTCAGAGAATTTTCGAGACTTCCCTCGAAAAATTCCTAAGAATTCATTATTATTAATTTACTATTTAAACTTCCATTAATTATACTTTCACCCCCTCAACTTTCCTAATCGCAGAATCCAACTTTCAAATTCCTACTATGGCCCATCTCTAACTTAATTATGTCTTACATATCCTTTTACAATGACAATTGTACCCTTGTTTTAAGTACCAAATTCCGGGTTCCATAAACTTTCATTTCCTACTTTAGTCTCCAAAATACTACAGTATGACACTTGGTACTCTTATACACCCCTACAGTATCATGTACTGTACACTCTCTCGAGACGGGGTGTTACATGTAATACATCATAAAACCAAAGCCACAACCCGGCTTTCTTCTAAAGTGGCCTCTATGATGAGCCGTCTCCTCGAACACTCCTTGTACCTGAAATAATAAATTCTCTCGACAGGGTGAGCTAATGCCCAAGAGGCGAATCACCCTAAATAGTTACTCCACCCAAGTCGCATACGCACGCTTCCTGATGAAAAACACACATTCAAGTAAATGCGTGATCCTACTTGAATGTCTACATGACCAACTCATACCCCGAAATTCACACCGACTTCACACTTACCTAAGCCATCTATGAGAGACTCCATTTCAAACAAAGACTTTGTTTTTATTCAGGATAACCCTTCGATATAATTATTAGTAGACCGAATTTGATGATCTAATTAGTGGACAACCCTCCCATGTATATCAATCCATCCGACCCGACGTATCGATATTTTATATGACTACCCTCCGATACTGTAATGGACACTCCGATAATTATTATTATTAGTCAACCCTCAGAAACCACACTCTCAATAAACCACCTCATGCACTCACTCCTATCGTTCTAGGGTGTCCCAGTGCATATGGAATGCATGATGTCAATTCCAATACAATGTATATAACACATGCAAATATATCATCATGCATATATTTACATAATTTAAATCACACAACATGTTATGTAATTTCACAATCCATTACACCAAAAATTAGCTCACTTGGGCTAATTATCAAACACGAGCAATTCAACTTGAATTACTCGAATTAAACACATTTTTATACAAAAATTTATTTTCGTGTCATTATTCATGTGAACAAGAAATTCTGGTTAATGCTTCACGACTAATCACTAAATATCGTTTCACGTGAACTCGAATTTTATAGTCATTTCCAAATTTCATACACATTACAATACAATTTGTTCCACAAATTATACAATTAACAACCCAAACAAACGTGGGACAATACGAACCCGCACAAATGGTTTCAGGCAATTTTCAACCATTCCTGGCCCCAAGATTCGGGACCGATCAAACGCCACTACGCCAATCAACTCAAGCATCATAAATAATACACTTAAACAAAGTGTAAACTAAGTAGGATGAAACCCTCACCCTAC
Source organism: Tetrastigma voinierianum (assembly GCA_016808115.1). NCBI lineage: Eukaryota > Viridiplantae > Streptophyta > Magnoliopsida > Vitales > Vitaceae > Tetrastigma > Tetrastigma voinierianum. Next base: position 262,346 of record JAEQBH010002505.1, read on the forward strand.
GTAGTTTGGTCGAAACTCCCTTAAAATCTAAGATCTACGCATGGGTTCACCGCAAGTAGAGCGACCTTCCTTCTTGTCCCGAAGAATTCCGACGATCGGATCGCCCGTAATCCTAGAGAGAAGTCACACACTCTCTCTCTAAAAACGAAATTTCTAACCTACTATAATTCCTTCTTCCCCTTCCTCACGTTTTCTCCCCTTTTCAATTTGAAGAGGATGACATTATTCACTATTTTGTCTTATTATCATTTAACTATTCACCCACGCTTCAATTCTTGGATTACATTTGGCGCTATGTTGGCCTTCCATTTTATCATTTACCATGCAACATAAGTAAATATGAGAGCACATTTTATAAATGACTTTCGTCACATCACATGTCGTTTTACTGCACCCGATACGCGATGCCTCGAAAAATGTGACAATTCCGACCGGCCTCGACCCGAGGAAATTCGACGCGCGTTATCTAGATCTCATGAGACGATTCAACTGAAACTACCGCTTCATCCGAGATCTAGAAAAATTTCGGGTTTTGACCAAAATTACGATTTTACCCTTTTTCCAGAAGTTGGAATTTTCTCGAGTCTTACACCTTCTTACCAAGTCATTGGTCTATCAAGCTCCCACCCTTAATTTATTCAAATTTCTATTTCAAAAATTTAAAATTCTATTCCTCAAACTTCCGATTTCAAATTTATTAATTCCTAATTTTAAAATTTAAGTGTCATAATTTCAAATTTCAAATTTCAAATTCCCCAATTTCCAATTTCAATTTTTAAAGTTTCCCATTTCAAAATTATCAATTCTCGATTTCAAAATTCAAGTGCTTTAATTTCAAATTTCAATTTCCCCAATTTCTAAATTCAATTTTTCAAGTTTCCAATTTGAGAATCGCAATTCTCTAATTTCAAAATTCAAGTGTCATAATTTTAAAATTCAAATCTCCTAATTTCTAATTTCTATTTTCTAAATTCCAAATTGCAAATTTCCAAACCTTGAATTGCACCAAGTTCTTAATTTCAAACTAATTTCCAAAATCCCAATTTAAAATTCTCAAACTTCAAATTCATTTCAAAATTCTCAATTTTCAAACTTCCAATTTTAAATTAGTTTTCAAAACATTCCAAACACATGATTAATTCTATTAGCTTCTATAAAGATGAAATCTATGGAGTTAATTTGTGTAATATATAGATGTCGGGTGGGGGCTTACATTTCATGCACAGATAAATAATTTGACCTTTAATCTATAACTGAATTTCTAATTGATTTTGAATATTTTATATTTTATTAGGGGTAATTGACATGAATAATCTATAGTTTGGTTCGTTTTCTTTAATTAGTCTCACCTACAATTTAACTAGGAATAATCCCACGTTTCAAGGGTCCTGTATCCTATTGGTCCGAGGCACTAGCGACCGGCTGGAAGAGTTAAAATAATCTTACATGACCTCTCTCCTCTGTCTTGCCACATGTCACTATTTAATTAAGCCCCAAAATTTTAATGTTTTTCTTAAAAAAAAAAAAAAAAAAAATCAGTTTTATTCCCCACCTCCTTCTCCACCACTGCGTGACAACTTCTCCTCCCTTTCTTCCTCCTCTTCCACCACGTCGTCGCCCAATTATCTTCCTCCTCTTATGTTGTTGTCTCTCAATCGGTTTTCCTCTTCCTCCTCCTCTTCGATCAAACTCATTGCATAATAACTCGATATTTTCACACGCCTAAAATCGGGTGTCCGTTGACAACCCACAATCTGGGCTGAATACTTTCGCGGATGCTCCGTAACCCGACACCACTCATGAAAATCGGGTTAGCCCTTGTAATGAGCTCTACCCAATGTACAAACCTGTCCTAACAATTAACAATGACCACACAGGTCCATGCAAGTAAAATAATGGAATACTTGGGCCCCCGTGATCAATAATACTACAAAATACATCAACTATATACAATAGTTCAAGAGTTAATAAATTATTATTTATTCAACATATATAAATGTACAATTTCTAATAATACATGTTATAGCAAAATGAATACCCAAAGCCACAACCCGACTTCTATACGCGGCCTCTGCTGAGCTGCGCCACCCCAGGCACACTCCTCAGACCGAAATAGTGATCCGACAGTATGGCAAAGCCCAGTAGTGAAAATCACCTACATGGGTTACTCCCCACCTAAGTGCACATGCCATGGCAAACAATCACATCCAAGCAATTACATGAACCTACTCGAATGTCTACATGACCAATCCCATATCCCGAGTCCTCACCGACTCCCTCACACATGCCCAAGCCATATGCGAGTAAAATCACTGTTTTCAAAACAAAAGCTTTTTGTTCCCAAAAACTCACAACCGAATTTCGGTAAATACATTGGATTACCCTCCGAGGCGAATTGATGGATATTTCTCCGAAACAGTCATGAGTCCGCCTTCGAGATGAACTGTTGGACAACTCTTCAAAGCAATTCTTCAGAAAATCTTCCATCAAAATTCCTTTCAGAAACATTTTCATTTTTCTTTCAATTTCATGTCATGCACTCACTCATAATATTTTAGGGTGCCCTAGTGCATATGGAATGCATGATGTCAATCCCAATACATTCATGCTAATATATTCACATGCATATATATTAACATAATTAATTCACATAAATCATGTTATGCACCAATCAATAACACAAAAATTAAATTTACACAAGGAATTAGCAAACACAAGGCAATTCATTTTGAATCATTTACACACACATTCTTCACCAAGAAATCTCACACTATTCATGTGAACAAAGGAAACCCCTCGGTTGGCACTGTTCACGGCCACAAAATTTGGGATTTTCTCCAATTCTGGCTCAGCGTTTTGAGATTCAAATTTATGGCTAAATCACTGCCTCGTAATATCCCTAACCATAAACATGACTCTTAGCCAAAGAATATCACAAGTAGGAAAAGATCCTACTGAAATCATTTAACTCCACCAAATCGGTGCCCACGCTGTGAGCCCTCTCGCCACAGATCGACTTTGCTTCTGTCTGTCGAGAACCAACTACCGAACGATCAAATCTAGAGAGAATGAGCTCCTTCTCTCTCTAAAATCACAAAACCCCAAGCTACTGCATCTATCTCCATCCCACTACACGTTCTGTCCATTTGTGTCTCAAAAATGAAGAAGAAGACTATTTGACTTGTGTCTTATTCTCATTAACAATTCCAATAATTCCCAATGTGTCCCTTTTGTCTTGATTTTTGACACTCGACACAATCTGGGTCATTCATCTCATCCTCTCACTACTCATGCAACATGTGTCACAAGAGTACATGTAATAAGTGACTTTTGTCACATCACATGTCTCTCACACACAGTTTTATGGTACCCTGAGGGGTCAAGAAGGGTGTGGACCCCACACAAAAGCCGTATTTTCCTTAGTTTGTTTAGTAGAGACTCGACTTTAGGGGCTCAAAAGGGTGTTAAAGCTTGCTACCGTATTGTCTAGATAAGTAATCTGACCCTCGGACTTAGACTCGATTTTTCCTAGACCTGCTTTTTCCATAAGGAGTCAAATTTAGGGTTTTTCTTTCTCATTTTATTTTCCATTTTAAAATAAAACAAAAATAAGTTGCAACTTCAAAATCATTTTTAAAATGGTTTTTCAAAAAAATTAAAACGAGTCTCGCTCTATTTAGTGGGAAACATATACACAAAAAATGCAGGTCCGTAGTATGTTTATTCAATGGTTCAAATCTTTTTATAAATATTTTTATAATCATACAAATAATTATTTTAGGTTTTATTAATATAAATATTTATATATGTTTATTCATTAATTCACTTATTTTTGTAAATATTTACATTTTGTATAATCATAAAATAGTGGATTTAGGTTTTATTAATAAAAAATTCTATTTATTATATATTTATTTTTATAACTAAATATTAAATGCCATTTTTTGTAATTTTAATTATAGAAAAGCGTTTTGATACATATACGTCTAATAGAATATCATTGTCAAGAAAAACGTTTTGGATAGAATCACTAATACAAAAAGCAATGTAATCAGGGTAAGAATGTGCCTTTGCCGTTAATAACTATTTGACAGTTTACTTGATGAGGGACATATGAGTGAGCTACGAATATAAACGTGACTCACACGTTCATCAGGGGCAAGAATGTGTTGTTGCCCCCCTCCCCCAATTATTTCCTTATTCTTTGTTTTTTTTTTCCTTCTCAATCTCATTTGACAAGCTTGGGACATGTTACATCTACCAATGATATTTCCAAAGATTAGGTCATATAACAGCTCCGCCCAATCCCAAACAGGAAGGGAATAATGCTCACGTTTCCGCATTGGTATCGACAATTCGACTTTACCATATATTCATCCGGTGGCAATGCTTCAGCTGTTTGACTTAGGCATAATATCAAGTAGATGGTGGGCAGAAGAACCGACTTCATTACCATTTCTTCTTTGATGAATACAGAAGAGATCAATGATACATCCTTATAAAGAGGAATGAAGGGAAGAATCAATTTCTCTGCCTCCTCTCGCTATTTCTAATCGATCGAGGTCAACTTCAACTTTGTCTTTGTTGGACTTTTCCACATTCATACAAGATATTTAGAAAAGGAAGCCACTTTTAACCTTTAATTTCAATCACTTTAACCTTTGATCAGCTACTCAACACCATACTGTGCATGGAATATTGAAAATAATCTCCCCTCTCCTCTCCTGAAACATATTTCGAATTTAACGTTGAAAGGTTCTTTGTTCATTTTTACTCGATGATTAGGTAATGGGCTCTTTCCCATCAGCAATGGAAGAGAGAGACAACATACTATTTAATATCATTAAATATTATCACCAATTCTTCTTATCAAATCATATGATCAAATGGAGTTCTAACATTGCCTATTGGCTGGGCGGCTTGACCAAGTTGCCCAGATGATTCATCAACGCAAATTTTCTTTTTTCTTTGGCTCCCTTTGAATCTGCAAAGTAATTGGGAAAAGAAAAAAAAATACGGGTTTGATCCCTGTTTCTCAAAAACAAAGAGAATAAGAAAAATAGGGAGAACACGTTTATTTCCTCTTTTTTTTTTTTTTTTTGTTTCAAAAAACACAGAAAACTCTAAATTTAGACAATTAAGAATAGTTTCCAATAACCCCAAAATTATGTTCTCCATGTTTTCAAAAATGGTTCTCAAGAATATCAAACAGAATCAAACAAAAATTTCAAGGTTTCTCAGCTTTTTGAAACCTAAAACTACTAGAAAAAGAAAAAAATTATTAAGAAAAAATTATTTTTTCATATTTGATTTCACCGTGGAAAATATAAAATAAATAAATAGATCATCTTTATACTTTGAATAGATATTATTAGTAGGCATTTTTTTATGTCAAAGTATTATTTTTTTTTTAACAAAACACTTTAGTTACAATATAATAAATTGTTCCCAACAAAACTCGAAACCTAAGACCCCTCCCCTCCCTGTGCCCTGCCTTTTTATGTCAGGTATTATGATTATGTTTTGATCAAATTTGTATCATTTGATTTATTTTGTTAATAACTAATACTAGATTTTTGTGTTAATTTATATGAATGGAATTTGACTGAAGTTATGGTGTTGATTAACTTTGTGACCCCCCAAAATCCAGGAATCCGTTGATCACCCATTAACCCGCGGAATGTCTGTGGATATCGTGTAACTCGATACCACATCATTGTGTCCCATTTACCGGGATCCATAATTTAACAAAATCGACAGAGTCTCCTTTGTACGTGGAGCTCTATCCAAAACCCGACCTGCACAATATACATTAACATGACCAATCCGAGTCCCAATATAACACAATGACCGCATCGAGTCCATTTATGAGTAAAATTCATATAAAAACATGTAAGACTATATTAAAAACATTCCATATGAGTTTAATTACAACTCTTTTACATAAAAGTACATGCCAAAATTTATTTACTCCAAAAATATTACAAAAATGATCATAAAGCCACAAGTCGGTTTTCTTCACTCTAGCGGTCCCGGATAAGAGTAGTCCATCGGCACATGTCTCGCACCTGAAATGTTATCCCGTATAGGGTGAGCCACGCCCAGTAGAGTAATTCATACAGAGGCTACTCCCCATCTAAGTGCATATGCAATGTTCACCTTTGACACTTTTCACATTCACATCAACAATTCCAAGCAAGAATATGCAATCTCGGGTTGGAAGTCCTCTCCCACCCTGGGATGATTGACTCTGGCCTTGGCCTTGATAGCCGCGACCCTGTCCTTGAAATCCTTGCAAAGTAGAAGTCCTCTACTTCTTCCCTGAGCTAGAAGAAGAAGGTTAGCTCTCCCTTCTCTTATCTTTCACACCCGCATCCCGGATGCTCCATGTGTCGTCTACCTCCCTCCCAATGGCCATAGTCAAGCCTGACCATCAAGTCCATCCTATAGAGGATTACTCCGATGGACAATTTCGCATCATCCTCAAACTTTCAATTTTCATTCATACACTGCGGGCCACATAATCATCAGTGAAAGGGGCTAATTCAATGAACTTAGCCATGTATTCGAGCACAGTCATCGTTCCTTGTTTTAGTTTTAGGAACTCCCGAGTTTTTGCATGTCAGGCAGACGCTGGGAAGTATTTTCCCACGGAACTCTTTCCATGTCGTTGCCTCCAAGTTCCACAAGGCTTTGACCCAATCCCACCATACTTGGGATTCGCCCTCTAGTTGGAATGGTATCTAAAAAGATGGGGACCAAGTTTAAACTTTGAGATTTCTCACCTTGTCTAACTAGTAGTGCACGTGCCAACCACGAATAGACCTCAATATCCAGAACTATCCAATTCATTCCTTTTCTAAGCCCCCAAGGTTATGTTTTCTAACCCTAGTGTTCCTCTTTTTCCATATACATTTTACCATGTATATAATTCACATAACACAAAGCACACAATCATGTAGCATATTAGAGCATAAAAACATGAATGCATAATGAATGCAAATGTCTGTAATTCCATGCCCATCAAGCCTCTAGGTAATTGCATACCTATGCTCCGATACTCAAGTCGCGGACGCCTTAAAATCTGTGGGTCCGCTGACTACCATCAACTCATCACGCCCGTGGATATCGTGGTAACCTCGATACCACACCGCCAGGTCCCATTTAATGATCCTTAATTTAACAAAAATCGAACATAGTCTCTTTGTACGTGGAGCTCTATCCAAAACCTGACCTGCACAATATACAATAACATGACCCATCCAAGGCCCAATATAATACAATAATCGCATCGAGTTCATTTATGAGTAAAAATTGACCACACTGAGCTCCATTTATCTGCATTCATATAAAAACACAAAAACTATCTTTAAAACTGGCCTATATGATTTAATTACAACTCTTTACATAAAGGTACAAGCCAAATTTATTTAATCTAAAAATATTACAAATGATCATAAGCCATAAGCCCGCTCACTCGCGCCCCGCATGAGAGCCACCCACCGGCGCATGTCTCGTGACTCAAATGTTACCTCAGATGGCAAGAGCTACGCCAGCAGTGCAATTCCTACAGAGGCTACTCCTCACCTAAGTGCACATCCAATGTTCACCTTTGACACTTTTCACATTCACATCAACAATTCCAAGCAAAAATATGCAATCTTAGGTTGGAATCAGATACATGGATATGCCATGTAGTTCTAGAGATTAATTCCACTCATGCACCATGCCCCGAGTCTTTATCGACTCCTACCACACTAATGCAATGTCAATGTGATAAAATCCGCCATTGACGGATTACATCCAATGATCCTTTTCAAACAAAACTACTGGTTTATAAACCAAAATCTTTTTAGATGTTAAACCTTGAATGATCATTTCATATACAAAATCATGTGTCTTTTTCGGGCAACGAATTTTAGGGTCTCACTGCAGGCTCCGCATGCCTTCCTACACTTTTTGGACTTTCGCCATTGGAGTGTATGAACCAGTACCGGGTCTTTCACCCGAGGGAGTGTCTAACCCTTCTTGTTATTACTCGACACAAGTTTTTCCATTTCATGCAACAGTGCGACTCTGTTAGACTTCGTCTAATGGTACCGAGCCCACTCATCAACCACCAAATGTGGTGTTTGATTCCAACAATGCACTCACACCCATGAAATGTGATGTCCTCGTGCATATGCAATGATGCACCATTACATGTCAATGTCATGTTACATGTGTGATGAATGTCATATGGACAATTTTATTCATACATTTTACCATGTATCATGGATAATTATATTACATGCATATAATTTCCAAATAATTACTCATTCCAATATCAATACAGTAAAACAAAAAATAGCAACATTTTATCAACAACAACAACAAAGCATGTTATTAAAAATCAAGTAACAACACCCTTAATCCCATGCCAACATGACATTACAAAGTGTCCACAAAACAAATTTCCAAACGACCACAAGACAAGCTTACAACAGTGTGGCACAAAAGGGGCCCCAAATAATCCCACCAGCCACAAACCGTACCCATAAACAGTGGCAAAAATACTCCCAAAATAGGCCCCACTAGGGCCATAAAATGTACCATAAACATGGCACAAAACAAATCCCAAACAACCTCTAATTGTGCCATAAACATGCCACAAACAAGCCATGAAATAGCCACAAAAAATAGTGCCAACATAGTCCCCAATTAGGCCATAAAACAACCACAAAAAAAGGGTCCCAACACAGTCCCCAATTAGGCCATAAAACAACCCACAAACTAGCCATAAAAGAGTCTCAAAACAGTCCCCAATTAAGCCATAAAACAACACAAAAAATAGCCATAAAACAAGGTACAAAACAGCCCTTAAACAGGCTAAAATCTGGCCAAACAGCCCCTTATGGCAAAAAATAGAGCCAAACGGCCCCTAAGGGTGGAAATATAACCAAAACAACCCTTAGGGTGGAAATAAACCAAAGTAGGAATAATCCCTACATCTTTGAGCGTAGTAGAACCGAAGGAGGTCTCGAGAACACTTCCTAAATCCGAAAACTTTGATTTCCCCCAAATCTCCTCCTTTTTGGTACACACGCGTAGCCCTCGTCGAGGCGATGAACTTTAGTTCTTGGCCCCACGAATTCCGACCAATGGAGCTCGAGGATCAAAGAAGGAAGTTTTTGGCTTCCCCTTTTCTCTCCCTCTTTCTCTCTACGACCAAACAGCAGAAATGAGCTCCTCTTTCCCCAAAAAATCTATTTTGTCTAACCTTAACTTTGACTTAAAGGCTTGGCCCAAGTCCACGACTAATCTATTTTGTCCACAACTTGTCCAAGTCCGTTTCTGCCCTGAAATAATTTATTTCGTCCCGATTTAAGTTCAAATTATTTTACATGAACTTTATTTGAATTATTCTCCAATTTCAAGATTTTTCTTAAAAATCATGTTTTTGGGGTCCATCGACGGGCCTTGAAAATCGTGAAAAATCCGACCATCTTGAAATTCAACAAAATTCGTTTGGGTAACTAGATTTCGTGAGACAAATCCAACGGTAAGGTTTGTTTCGTCATCTAAGATCTAGAAAATTTCAAATCTACAGCCCGTATCAGAGCAAAGAATTTATCGCTTTGTAATTTTCTCCTCGAAAAATCAAATTTGCCTGAAGGTACCTTAAGGTGTACTCACCTAGACTAATCCCTATACGAGTCGAAAGGGACCATAAGGATGAAAAAGCTTTACCATAGAACATAGTTATATTCCCAAGGCTCAAATTTGAAACCCCTGGTTAAACTAAAAGAGACCCCAATCATCTCACCTACATCTTGAACATTATTATATTTATAGTTTATTTAACTCATTTAAAACTTGCTTTTGAATAAAACTTGCTAAAAAATGTTTCATTTTCAAACTACAAGATGAGTGGTTCCAAGCATTTTCCTAATCTTGTAAAATTTTCTTCTTATTTCCTTTGATAAGTCTACTTCATTCCAACCTAATGGCATACGAACGAGCCTGATGACACCCTTATCCTATTTCTGATCCAAAATATTTAGGGTGTGTTTGCATCATCGAAATGGATTATGCTCAAATTGCTAAGCCACAAATTGTTGACCAAATTCATGATAACTTGGATTCGCCGCAATTTGTTTCTTTCAATTTATCTGGTCATAACTTCTTCGCTTTAACCTCGTATTCAAGGTGTGAGGTGTCGCGTTGAGCTCTTTGAATGTAGAATGCAACCATAGGTGGAGTTGAACCATTTGATATTCCATATGGTACAGAAAAATTCATCTTCCAAAATAATGTGTTGTGAGACACCCGGTTGACTCTCATTTTAGAAACATGTTGCTCATTTCTTGCCAAACAACTTATTTTCCATCAAGAGTCCTACAAAACCAAGTTTAGAGGAAATGTTATGAATTTTATATGAATATAGATATAAAATTGATAATAGTTGTTTCTTAATCCTTAAGTAGAAAAAATAATGAGAAATAACGATGAAAATATTCATATTTTTTATATTAATATCTCATTTGATAAATAATATTATTTTTAATATCAAATAGTAATATTTTTAAAAAAAATATTACTATTTATAAATACTATATCATAATTGATATAATTATTTTATATAATAAATTATATAAGAAAACAAATTAATTTTATTTATATATATATATAATTTTATTTTGAAATAATATATATTTAAAATTATTATATCATTGTATATATGTTATATATTTTTATTCTTAATTAGTAATAAAAATGATGTAATTATTAAAATATGAAAATATAAAGTGAGTAAAGATAAAGGAGAAATCCCCATTAGTGGTTCATATAGTTCTGTCGAATGGAGTTGGTTATTTTTTCTGATCACATACCTTGGAACAATCCAACAAAATGGGATCAAAGTTATGGAACCTAGATTAGTAGGATCAACAATAGATACCATGCGTAAGCTTCCTTACTTATTTTCGAAGCTGACCTTTCAAATTAATCTTTATATCTCCAATACTTGAATCATTCTTGGCGATTATTTGCTAAACAATAATCTAGATTCCCCAATGGTTCCAAATAAGCACACAATTTTTATTTTTTAACTTAAGTATTACATCTTGGATTGTCTGTGAAATATTGCCCCAATAAGTCCTGATTCTGGATCATTTCTTAGGGGAGCTGAAAATGTCATATAACATGAGGACAGCGATTGAAGAGCTGGTACTGGATGTCAACCATATCAAAATACAATACAAACTAAAAATAATTAAAAGTACAATACCTATAGAATTATAGATCATAATGTGTTAAATAACAATGGTTGCTCATCTAATGACGACGATGCTTTGCTGCAATCCAAACATGACCTTCCAGAAGATGAAGTACTACCTAAAGGCCCTATTATTTCCATTATGGTGCATGTGTTCTCTTCAAAAATTTTCTCTACCTTCAAATATGGAGGAGACACCCGAATATGCTCTAATTATGCGGAAACCTCTTTCATTGTAGGCCTATTTCTTCCATTCAAGTTTAAGCATCGATATGCTAGGTAAGCAACTGCCTTGATCTCTTCTTTTCCTTCCTCATTCTCAACTCGAGTATCAAGAATATCAAATAGACGAGACTCTTGCAGTGACAAAATGAAATGTGTTGCCAAACTTTTCTCTTCTTGTGGTATTGTTAGACAAATTGGCTTTTGTCTTGTTAAAAGCTCGACAAGAACAACTCCAAAACTATATACATCACTTTTATCAGTAAATTGACTTGACTGAAAATATTCTGGATCTAAGTAGCCAAAAGTCCCTTGTACAAGAGTTGTCAAGTGAGTTTGCTCTATAGCAATGGACCTTGATGTGCCAAAATCAGACACTTTTGCTCTATATTTATCATCTAAAAGTATATTTGTAGACTTAACATCTCTATGATAAATTGGTATAGAGCATGTCGAGTGCAAATAAGCAAGAGCCTCGCCACTCAGAGCAATTTGTAAACGCACTTCCATAAATGGAAAGTCCATATCTTGGTCATGAAATAAGTTAGTACAAGTTTCCATTAGAAATGAACTCATAAAACCAATGTATGGAACTTGTCTCCAAGCAACACCCTAAGAGCCCAACAATATTCCTATGATTGATTTGTGAAAGAATCACAATCTCATTAATGAAGTGCTCTATTTGACTTTCATCAACTATGATTGATTTTTTAACTGCAACAATTCTTCCATCGGTTAACATACCTTTATAAACTGTTCCTTGACCTCCTTGACCAAGAATTCGATTCAAATTGAAGTTGTCAATAGCTTTCTCTAACTCCTTTGAAGTGAAAATTTTTGTTTTCTCAAGGGCAACTTCATTAGAAGAGGTTTGTTGTTCCAATAATAGACCACCATTTTGTTTAAAGAATTTTCGTTTAAGTCTAATCTCTCTTTTTTTCTTCACTATTTTATACAATCCAACACTTCCAAGGAATAGCAACAAAGAGCCACCACTTATGCTAAAACCTACATTACATAAAGTCAATTAAAAAAAAAAAACAAACAAACAAATCAATTTGTGATCTTAAGTTGATTGAAAAAAAAAATTATCATTCTAATAAAGACCTGAATTTTCTTGAGGACTTAAGAAGTAATAAACAGAGTAAATAGAAAAAATATCATATTCAACCAACCAACCAACGTTAGCGGGTTAGAGGCAAGTAAGCAAATGGGGAAATCTCTCAAAAAAAAACCCCTTTCTTCGAGGAAAACAATACTTGTTAAACTTAAAGGTCATGGGGCAAATTCTTTAAGTTAATAACATAGTAAATTGTTCTACCAACCATCACAAATAAAAAATGAAATCTTGAATAGCATTAAAGGTCCACACTTTGCCAAAGAATAGTCAAATCAAAAAATAAAATAAAAAAGTATTTTTGTCATAATTTATCGCTTTTGATTTTAATTTCAGATTTTTTAATTTTTATTTTAAAATATTAAAAAAAATAACTACTTTTATTTTAAATTTAGTAAAATATAAAAATAATTATAATTAGATAATAAATTAAAATTAACTTGATAAAATAAACCATTAATATAATACTTAAGTTTTAAGTAAATAACTTACATGATTAAACTTAAAGTCAACTTAAATCATCATGTAATAAATAATAAATTTTATCAAACACCCCTTAAATCTTTAATTAAAAATAAAAATGAAAGATACAATGACAACATATACAACGGTTAAAACATCCTAATATATATGTAATAACCCAATTTTTGTTTTTATTTTTTGAAATTTATTCATTTTGCATTATATCATAATATTCTGTTTTTGACAAATTTGTCCCCATTTGGGATTCAAATTCTGAACCCCTCCCCTCCTTATGCTTGCCTCAACTCTTTAAACGTCCTTTTAATGATTTATTAAGAAGACATCAAAATAGACATGAAAATTAAAGAGATGTTACCTAGAATTAGCGGTCTTAATGACTCATTCTTTTTATGCATTGATATTCAATATGATAACCTCGAATACTTTGATCATCCTCTTCAGAAGAGAACTGCATCTCCCTTTGGCAGTTGGCACATATCTTTAACAACTATAACACCAAAGAAAAATAAATAAAATTGAACTACAATAAGAATTTGAAAGTGTAAATCAATAAACAAAGAAGAATTAATACAAGTTTGAAATTTGCTAATTTTGTGACACCCCAAAACCCGGCACTACAAAAAAACCTTCAATAGAGACGGTCACTCATGCCCTAATCCGCCTAGAAACAGAATTCCGCATTCGATTAGAGACGAATCTCTTCAAACTTTTAAAAACGCCGTATCCGATTGATCGTTTAATCCGCTTCCGATCGAGACGAAGTTCCGCCTCCCCAATCGTAGATCTTATTAGAGACGGATTTTTCCGCTCTAAATTAATAATTCCTGTTAATTCAGATCTATCAGACGAATTTTCGGTTCAAATTTCGTCTCTATTCGTGAGATTCCGATTGATTCCTCTGCTCTCCGACCGTAGACGGAATTTTCGTCTTAAATTCGCCTATGTTTGTAGACGATTTATTCCGTCTCTAATCAGAGACGGAATTTTCGGTCTCCAATTCCGTCTCTGATTAGAGACGGAATCAAATCCGTCTTTGATCAAAGACGGAATTTTCGGTCTCAAATTCCGTCTCTGATCAGAGACGGATTTGATTCCGTCTCTAATCAGAGACGGAATTTTTGGTCTCAAATTTCGTCTCTTTAAAGACGAAATGATTCCGTCTCTGATCAGAGACGGAATTTTCGGTCTCAAATTCCGTCTCTGACCAAAGACCGCAACATTCCGTCTCAGACAGAGACCAGTACTTCGCCTCTCGGCCGTATATCGTAAAATTTTATTTCTATCATGCCTATATATACTAATATTTTGCCGACATGTCTTGACTTTTCATACCGACCCATATTGGTCATTCAAAGCCACTATATGAAATCATTAAGATGTAGCTTAATAGTTAAATTAATAGATATCATTAAATAAGTTGAAATACACAATAATTTTTAATTAAGTATAAAATCAATAGTATTCTTAAACAAAATGGTAATATTAGTGTCAAATATAGTTATCATCATTGTCACCACGAAAAATGGTCAACTCGGTGGATTTCATCCGCTTCCTCGCATCCGTCTTTTTGCATCTCCCGCATTTGTTTACATCTCCCTCCCGTATTTGTTTACGCATTCTCCCGTATTTTTTCATTTTGCTCTTGTACTTTTGGTGATGGTCTTGCAAATCCTTAAATTGATCACGTAAATGTACCATTTTCTCTTCCCGCATGTCGAATTTATCCCTCTAACCCTGCTTATTATGACCCATCGCAGGCGAAGTGCCACTAAAAGAGGCAATGCTACAGTATGTTGATATTTCAGAGCCAATACCATATAGTGTCGATTTCTTCACTCCCCCACATTTTTTACAAAAATTTCATTGTCATCAACTAGACGTAGGTTCGCATCGACCCTCCTCCGGGTCGGGACATCTGTAGTAGGATGAAATCATCCTGCACTCAACAACACATCACATTAGAATTTATAAATTTAGTAATGAAAGAATTAACTATTAATATAATAAAACATTAAATTTTAATTAAGATGCTAACATTCAAAGCTAGTTTCATCGACGAATGAGCCATTACTCCTTTTAAGATGATTGCGAATAAACAACTCATAGTATGTGTGCTTCTTTCCCAAACTTTGTTCCCGTGAGTTCAAAACAAAAATGTATATAATGGATCGCAACTTTGGCTTTCTCATCAATTTTAATGAGCCATCAAAAAAATGTATGATTATACTTTCTAGCATCTAAAATAAGACCATTCATCATCACACATGTAATGTGTATTCATAATTCTAACAATAAAGCATACATTATTCATATTGTCCACACTTTGACTTGGGTCTTTGATTTGTACAAATCATATACAATTTCAAAATGGAGCAAAGAACCGTAACACGGGCCTACCATCAATTTTACAAAAATATACTAAGAAAAATCACATGGACAAAAGCAATTAAATAAAAAGGAAATAAATAATGAATGAAGAAATTTGGATATACACTCTATTTTCAAGTGCAGGTTAATCATTAAAAAGTTTCTTGTGCCACTAAAGCAAGGATTGTTACACAATTCTTTCCCTAAAAAAAATACTAGAAACATAAACCAACACAAAATTCCAAACTCATCCCTTCCCATTACATCAAAAGCCAAGTTAAGGAGTTAGAAAATGACAACTAAAGGATTATAACTGCCTAACTGGTAATGGCATAACTGGAGCTTTATCATCTTAGCAAGTAGGTCTTGATAAACACATTTGCTAGCATAATCGCCTAACTTTATGCATCGTTTAACCAAAGATAGAACCATGTCTCGCATTTCCGCTTCATAAAGCCACCCTAAGCTCGTAAATAAGATTACATGAGAAAATAATGCAGGAACACAACCAAGAAACAACCCAAAACCATGGCTACATAGAACTGGAAGTTTGTCGCAAGAATCTA
The DNA here is from genome assembly GCA_016808115.1 of Tetrastigma voinierianum. NCBI lineage: Eukaryota > Viridiplantae > Streptophyta > Magnoliopsida > Vitales > Vitaceae > Tetrastigma > Tetrastigma voinierianum. The sequence continues at coordinate 278,358 of JAEQBH010002505.1, forward strand.
ACTAAAAATTAGTAAATGATGGGGGTAAGAGATAAGGTTATTTTTGTTCTGTCTTTTCCTTTTTGCTATCCCGTTTTTGGCATTAATCATATACATTTGGTGTACTTAGGTTCTTTCCAGGCAAACAGAATGTAATGGAAAGAGTTAAAAGAATAATAGGGCAAAAGATCTTAAGTAGTAAATAGGGAGCCGATTCTCACGTACGACAAACACAAGTCCGCTCTCCGTATTGTCACTTAATAGTTAACCAAATGCTTTAAGCCGACCTACCATATATTCATCACACCGAAAAGTGACAAAACACAAGTAAAAACAATTACAATGAGAAAAGATGACAAGCCAAAGGTCTTGTGAATCTCTAATGACATGCAAATTCTAGCCAAACATATAACCCATAAATCCAACTTAATTAAATTTAATAAAAATATAAGCCAAACACCCAAAAATAATTTTAAAATTTTGAAAGCCTTGCACACTTTCAAATTTCTCGATATAGAAATGAAATCTTTTAGTTCCCCATAAAAGAGATGCCTCCAAGAGTGGAGCCTCACCCTAGTAGAAAGAAGCATGGAAGGAGCACCAAACAACACAAAAAGAAAAGGAACAACAACAGAACAAAGCAAGTCTAAACCTCTAACAGATCTATAAATGAAGAACAAATTCCTCTAATTCCTCTAATATCTTCCAAAGGCAACTCAAAGCTCACAGAACCTTCAAAATTCCTCTAATTCTGCTCTTTCCAAACAGACCAAATTATAAGCACAAATAGTCCCTCCTGAAATTTGCCTACTCTTCCTAGCAAGGCCTCATGCCAAAATGTAACACCCCGTCCCGAGAGAGTGTACAGTACATGATACTGTAGGGGCGTATAAGAGCACCAATTGTCACATAGTAGTATTTTGGAGATTAAAGTAGGAAATGAAAGTTTATGGAACCCGGAATTATGGTGGTATTAAAACAAGGGTGCCAATTGTCATTTAGCAAAAGGATTGCGAAGATTATTGGGCGTAGAGATGGGCCATAATACAAATTTCATAAGTTACAATTGCAAATTGAGACGAGGGTTATTTGCAAATTAAAGGAAATGTTAAAATAATAAAGGAGAAATGCAAGCCAAACATTCATTTGGTCTTCAAAAGGCTAGGTTCACGTAGGGAGAGAAAGGAAAAGGAGAAAAGGAGAGAAAAGAGAGGAAAGAAGAGAGAAAGGAAGAAAATGGTGGAGCAAGGTGGGAGAGATGTGATTTTTTTTCTTCTCCTTCAAGCTTCCAAGTGCTCTACAAGTGGTAGCAAGGGAGAGTGAGCTAAAGGAAACCAAGAACAAGTAAGTTTTAATGGTGGGAAAGTTAGGGTTTGATGTTTTTCATGTTCACGTCTTGAATTTTCTGAGACATGTTAAATCATTATGGTATTTAAGGTTTAATGGCGCCGATTTTGATATCAATTGAGAAGGAAATGGATTAGGTTAGGTTTTGAAAAGAAAGTGAGGGAATTGTTAGATTTGATAGGAATTGTGTGTATATGTTGAATTGATATAAGGCATCAGATTGGAGTGTTTAGAGGAAAAAAGTGGAAGAGAAACACATTCTGGTCATTTTCTGGGCAGCAGTCTCGGTACAGGAAATGCTCTGTTTTTCTGTTTTGACCAGATTTCTGTATTTCGCCATAACTCAAGCCATTTCAGATCTCGACTTGAGTGATTCAAAAATTTGTAAAATAGACTTCTAGGGAAAAAATTTATCTGAAGGAAGTGCATGCAAATTGTAACCCTAAAGTGCCCAAAATTTACTCAAAGTAGGGTCATGTGTAAGCCACTGTCTGGTTCTCGGTACAGGAAATGCTCTGTTTTCCTGTTTCGACCATTTGTCGTATTTTGACCATAACTTGCTCATTTATGATCTGATTTGAGTGATTCAAGTTTATGGTTAAAATATACTTCTAAGGGAAAAATTTATATTAAGGAAGTTCAAGCAAATTGTAATCCCAAAGTGCCCATAAAATTTGTCAAAGTGGAGCTATGTGCAGATTCTGTTCTGCCATCTAGATGTAAAACACAATAACTTGTGTTATGTGGTTGAGGGCTTTAGAGAAGGAATTTTAAGTTGAAAATTTAAAGAGATGTCATTGGATATATAAAGGACTGATCTGGAGAGTTTCATATATTTTGAAGACCGTTTGAATAATTTTTGAGTCATAAAGTCTATAGAGTATTGTCAGGGAAAAAGGCCAAAATGAGTGGGTTTTTAGTTAAGGGTAATTTGTTCATTTGCTTTAAATGAATGTGTATGGTGGATTAAATGGAAGTATGATTAAGGTATAGTTGTGGTTTCTTGGAAAAGGCGTGAAAAGGACTATTTGACGGAAACGGGAATTAATGGAAGCAAGCTGGATTGAGCAAGTGAACTGTGGAGTGAAAAAATGATATTTGAAAATTGAGCTTTTAAAAGTGAATGATTTAATGTTAAACTGAAAGTTTAATGGAAATGTTTATGTAAATGTTAAGGCATATGGAAATGTTTTTATCTGGTATCAATATATATATATATATATATATATATATATATATATATATATATATATATATATATATATATATATATATATTTATATGTATATTAAATATGTATGCATCTGCTAAAGTATTATAGAAAGTTTTAAACTGCTTTTAAAGAATGCATATGTGTTTTAATGATAAAAGTAAAGGGATTTAAATGTATTTATAAATGTATTTTAAGAAATGTTTTGCATCGATGGTTACCCTAAAGCCCCTATGACTGGTATAACTGATATCGGCCGAGGTACCTTAAGCGTGTAAGGATTTAGAGGGTAAAGTTATAGGTTACTAACTGAGGGAGGGCATTAGGTGTCTAGAGTAATATCCTTACACGTGATAAGATGCTATGACTGGAACCCTATGCAAAGCGTGAGTTTCTCCGCAGCGTAGTGGTTATGACTGAATGTGACTGTTCTCACCACAATACCCGAAACTCACATGTGTTTATTCCCTCCGGGTTCCACCGAAGAAAGAAAGAAAGAAAGAAAGAAAGTTTGAGGTAAATGTTTAAGGTGATAAATGGATTTTAATGTATAAGTATTTATTATCGAAAGAAAGAAAGTTTAAGGCATAAATGTTTAAGGTATAAATTGATTTAATTGTATAAGTATGTATTATTTTGATATATACTAGAAATGTTATCTTAATGAAATGTACACTCACCGGGCTCTTTAGCCTATTCTTTCCATATGTTTCCAAAAAACATTTTCAGATTCCAAGACAAAAAATCTGCAGAGAGTACCCTCCCGCACAAGTGAGTCGAGCCATCGAGGAGACGACGATGTGAACCGTGATTGTATAAATAGTTTGCATATTTTATATGTCAAATAATTTTATTACAAGTATATGCATATGGATATATTTTGAAAAGGAACTACTTAGGTGGTTCACTTAGGTCCGGCCAAGCCCAATCTTTAAAATCATTAATTGTTAAGTTTTGAACAGTTTGATGATTGATGAATAATGTAACAATGATATCGTTATCTACGGATCATAGTCCCAAAACCAAATGGAAAACCTGAAAGATTGTATGCTTAAACACAGTATTTGTACCTGGGGAAAGTCCAAAAAACGTTGAAACTCCTACCGATTTTTCCGAAAAATCTAAGTTGTTTCAAAAAAAAAGAAAAAAAATTTTACCACTTCGCCTCGTGATTATTTTCTAAAGATATGTAAAGGATTGTAAAGGGTTCGCTTCCATGGATTTGCCTGATAGTTTTGAGAAAAAGTTTCTATCCATCGAGTGTCGGGAGGTCCCTGGGTTCATGAGGTTAATCCGGCCGGATCCTTCAACGTGATATCGTAGCCACGGTTTTGAAAATGTTATAAAGATTTGAAAATTTTATGTTCATATGATTGTTTTTAATGTTTTATTTTAAAATTGCATAAATTATTTATGTGATTTAAAAATCATATATGCATTACATGACATATTAAATTTTAATTCACAGAAAAAGGCCAAGCGAGGTTTAATTCGCCACCGTGAGAGCTCTGAGGCATTAAGATTCACCACCGAAATACCTAGGTTTCATTTATAGGAAATAATACTAGATCTTTTGAGTTGGAAGGTCTAGGCAAAAAGGAGTCTTGGACTTTAATTTCAAAGATTACATTTGGAGGATAGGAGAATAGTGTGAGTGAAAAGATCATAAAAGTTGGAAAAGAAATTGTAGGCATGGGTAGAAGAGTCCCACTCATCATCAAATAACACCTAGAGGAATATTACCGAATGTAAATCAGACTCATTCAAATGGGAGTCTATTCATCTGGAATGAAAACTGCATTACTCAACATGGAAATGATAATGTTCCTACAGGTTCAAACAGGATGAGCAATTAGAGTGACACTCGAGATCGATATTTCGAGGAATCGTTGTCAAGATGATTGTCAAAAAAAAAGTTGAAGAAGACGATTCTAATGATAGATTAACATATAAAATGCATGATCTTATACATAATCTTGCACAATCAATTGTAGGATATGAGGTCCTTATTCCAAGTCATGTATCAAGAAAAGTTAGTCATGTATCATTGCTTGAAAAGTTGAATCCAATGATAAAAAGATAAAATGGAAAACCAAAAGGTCCATATCAGGCTTGGAAGAGGTTTGTCAGAGGGCTAGTCCAGAGATTTGGACCACAAGAAGGCCGATGTACCCCACACACAAGACGACTGTAGTAGAGGCCACGCAGGATGAGAGGAGCATGGGTTTGAAACTCGGCTACGCATACCAAGACAGAACGGAGTGGGTCAACATGGGTTCAGGGAGGTTCTAGTAAGCAATTAGGGTTTTATGGATTATTTATCTAAACCTTCAATTGAGTTATATTAAGGATTTAGCTATTAAATTGACATGATTCTAGGTTGATTTTGCTAAGAAATTGAAAAGAAAGAATGAGATTATAAGGATTGTAAATTTAGGTCAACCTTGGATGTTAATGGAAGTAATGTTGTTTGATTGGTTTTAATTGATTTAATGACATTACTAAAGCCAAGGAATTAATGGAATTAGTGCTGAATAGAAAATGAGATGAGGGTTAGGCCAAGAAAGGGTTTAATTGAAATGCATTGGTTTGATTTAGTTTAAGTAAATCAATGACATTGGATGAATTATCAAATATAAATTGTTGAAAGAAATGGAAGAAATCAAGAAATAATTATGAATGTGTGACATGTGTAGATTTGACCACCTTAGGAGAAGTATGGAAAGTTGAGTCATTGATTTTAATCAATTGGAAGTGATTGCATGCCTAATGGAATGTGTTAGAATTACTGCTTAAGAAGAAGAATCGATTAAGATATAAATGTGTAATTTTTGCTAAGGTGAAGGGCATTACGGGTTTTTCTACTTTTAAGGATGCTAATGGCTTGATGTGTAAGGCTTGCAGCATGTTGTCATGAGCCTTGGATTTAATCGAAGTGAATTGGATAAGTTGAGACTTCATGATGAGGATGTTCCCAAGACAACATCTCGTAACACCTGCACCGCATTTTGAGTTTTAGTCATGCTATCTGACTTACGAACGCCCACCGCGATGGGATCTCATGAACGTGATTTTCCTGCCTACTTAGATCACCGGCTTTTGTTATCGTGTTTATTTGACTTATATACTGACGATTCAGACAAATGAGAAGAACATGCGCAGCACTTAAGGATAATTTCGCAAACATTGCGGAACATCTAAGTTATATGCTAAACTCCGCAAGTGTCCTGCTTTGCCTCGACAGTTATCACCTTTTAGACACATAGTTTCAGATAGGATCCTGATCCACGTAGGCTCGAAGAGTACCTAATTGAAACCCCTACGAGTGTTACAGAGATAAGGAGTTTTCCTTGGTATAGCAGGATATTACAGGAAGTTTGTTGAGGGTTCTCTGTGATAGCACCCCACCCACCTGCCGACAAGAAAAGATGTTAAGTATGATCAAGTTAGATGCCTACAATGTAGAGTTTTGGAGAGGAGTTGGAAAGATAAATTAATCTCTAGCCCTAGCTTTAGCTCGTTTCAATGGGAAATTATGATCATGGTTTATGTTGATGCTTCAGCAAGGCCTTGGTTCCGCTTTTTTGATGCAAAATGATAGGGTGATTGTATATGCCTCTCTAGACAGCCTAAAGAAGCATGAGGAGAATTCTCCCCACACACGACTTAGAGCTAGCAAGAATGCGGTTTCCGGCACTAAAAATATGGAGACATTACTTATATGGTGTTCTCAGAGGATCTTTACGCATCATAAAAGTCTTAAAATATATTTTCACCCAAAAGAGTTAACCAAGGCAAAAGAAGACGGCTCGAGTTGGATTTAGACTACGACCATAATGAGTACCATCCGTGAAAAGCTAATGTCGTAGCTAATGCCTTGAGTAAGTGACCGTGAGAGTACTTTGTCTCATGATCAAAGTTATCTTCCCATTACTAGTAGACCCCGAGAGGAGCTTTAGGGGTGATATCGGGAAGTCGAGGATTCAAGAACCTTATTGGCCACGCTTTCATGGTAGACCGCTTTTAGTGGATCGATTATAGCAGAAGGGCCGCAAGATCCACAAATGATTGCTTTTAAGGAAAAGATAGAAAAGGGATGAAATGTGGGAGTTTCAAATTAGAGACATGGTATGATAAAGGGAAAGGACAGAGAATGTGTGTGCCGTAGTATGGCGAAATAAGAGACATTATGGAAGAAGCATTATCTATCCGTTGTACATGCATCCAGATAGTACCAAGATGTACAGGACTTCAAAGAACATTACTGTGGAATGATGAAGAAAGAAATCATGCAGTTTCATTTCCGTGTGCCTAACCCGTCACAGGAAGCATCAAAAATTGTGGGGAAGATACGCTTTACTCCCTATTCCAAGATGGGAATGGGAAAAGATTACTATGGATTTTGGTGATGTGCTCCTCTGCGCAAATTCGTGAGGCAACATGATACAATATGGGTTATAGTTGATCGTTTAACGAAGTGTGCTCATTTTCTACCGCTAATGTTGAAGATTCTTTAAAAGCCGCCCAATCGTATGAAGATAGTTGAGACTTCAGCGGGGTTCCACTTTGATAGTTTTTATTGTGAGATTCCGTGTTTGTTCTCATGGTTTTGGCCTAGTTTGGTTAATGCCCTCGCACTAAATCGCATTTCAAGACGGGCTTTTCATCCACAGACGGATGGCCAATCTGAGAGGACTATACAAACTTTAGAGGATATGCTTAGCATGTGTTATGGAGTTTCAGAGGGAGCCGACAACCCATCTACCCCCGATGGAGTTCGCATACACGACAAGCACGTGCCGCATTGGTACGCCCTTACAGCTCCTTTATGGACGGAAATGTCGAACTCCGAAATTCGCTGGGATGAGGTAGGCGAAAGGAAATTAGTAGGTCCGGAAATTGTCCAAGTGACTTGTGATAAGATCAAAGTTATAAGGGATAGATTGAAAATTGCACAAGACCGATAGAAAAGTTATGCGGACAACCGTCGTAGAGACTTGCAATTTGAGATAGGTGACCAAGTTTTTTTTGAAGATTTCACCTTGGAAAGGTGTGTTGTGATTTGGGAAACGAGGCAAAAACTTAGCCTAAGGTATATCAATCTTATGAGATTGGAGTGAGCAAGGTGGGGCTAGTAGCTTATAAGCTGGAAGTTACTCCCGTAGTTATCAAGGATTCATGATACATTCATGTATCGATGCTGAGGAAATATATCCTGATCCTTCACATGTGTATTGAGAGAACAACCATGCGCAGAAAAAGAGAACTTGACTTATGAAGAGATACTTCCGTGCATTGCGGGGACAAAGGAAAAGGTGTTGAGGAGTAAAGTGATACCTTTGGTAAAAGTCCTATGGAGGAATCATGAGAGGCAGCTACTTGGGAGCAAGAGGCTCAGATGCGACGCCATTACCCCCTAAATTATTTTCCAAATGAGGTATTTTCCTTCCTTTTCTTTCGGGAGTATAGTTTATTCATTTCGAGGACCTAAATGTTCCTAAGGAGGAGGATTTGTAACACCCCCGCCCCGAGAGAGTGCGTACAACATGATACCGTAAAGGTATAAGAGCACCAATTGTCACATAGTAGTATTTTGAGATTAAAGTAGGAAATGAAAGTTTATGGAACCCGAATTATGGTATTAAACAAGGGTACAATTGTCATTTAGCAAAAGGATTAAGTGTAAGATTATTAAGTGTAGAGATGCAGCCAGCACAAGTAAATTTCATAAGTTACAATTGCAAATTGAAAAGATGAGGGTTATTTGCAAATTAAAGAGAAATGTTAAAATAATAAAAGGAGAAAACAAAGCCAAACATTCATTTGGTCTTCAAAAGGCTAGGGTTCACGGTAGGAGAGAAAGGAAAGGAGAAAAGGAGAGAAAAGAGAGGAAAGAAGAGAGAAAGGGAAGAAAATGGTGGAGCAAGGTGAGATGGATTTTTCTTCTCCTTCAAGCTTTCCAAGTGCTCACAAGTGGTAGCAAGGGAGAGGAGCCAAAGGAAACGCACAAGTAAGTTTTAATACTTTAAAGTTAGGCTCTGGCTGCTTACGCCTAATGCTCAATTTTCTTATATATGTTAAATTGGTGGTATTTAAGGTTTAATGGTGCTGATTTTGATATCAATTGAGAAGGAAACGGATTGTGCCAGTTTTCAAAAGAAAGTGAGGGAATTGTTAGGATTTGATAAAGGAATTGTGTGCGACAGGTCAGACTCAGTATAAGGCATCAGATTGGAGTGTTTAGAGCGAAAAAAGTGGGCTATAAACACATTCTGGTCATTTTCTGGGCAGCAGTCTCGGTACAGGAAATGCTCTGTTTTTCTGTTTTGGACTAGCCAGATTTTGGCCATATAACTTGCTCATTTCAGATCTGCTTTGAGTGATTCAAAATGCTAGGTAAAATAGACTTCTAGGGAAAAAATTTATCTGAAGGAAGTGCATGCAAATTGTAACCCTAAAGTGCCCAAATATTTACTCAAAGTAGGGTCATGTGTAAGCCACTGTCTGGTTCTCGGTACAGGAAATGCTCTGTTTTCCTGTTTCGACCAGTTGTCGGCTTTTTGACTACAATCTGCCTACATCTGGATCCGATTTGAGTGATTCAAGTTTATGGTTAAAATATACTTCTAAGGGAAAAATTTATATTAAGGAAGTTCAAGCAAATTGTATCCCAAAGTGCCTTGCAGAAAATTTGTCAAAGTGGAGCTATGTGCAGATTCTGTTCTGCCATCTAGATGTAAAACACAATAACTTGTGTTATGTGGTTGAGGGCTTTAGAGAAGGAATTTTAAGTTGAAAATTTAAAGAGATGTCATTGGATATATAAAGGACTGATCTGGAGAGTTTCATAAATTTTGAAGACCGTTTGAATAATTTTTTGAGTCAATAAGTCTATAGAGTATTGTTGGAAAAAGGTTGGCCAAAATGAGTGGGTTTTTAGTGCTTAAGGGTAATTTGTTCATTTGGCTTTAAATGAATGTGTATGGTGGATTAAAATGAAAGTTATGATTAATGTATAGTTGTGGTTTTCTTTAAAAAGGTGAAAATGACTATCGGACGGAAACGGAATTAATGGAAGCAAGCGGGATTGAGCGTGAACTGTGGAAAGGAAAATGATATTTTGAAAATCGGAGTTAAAAGTGAATAATTTAATGTTAAAACTGAAAGTTTAATGGAAATGTTTATGTAAAATGTTAAGGCATATGGAAATGTTTTATCTCAAGATCAATATATATATAGAAGAGTATAGAGTATATATATATATATATATATATATATATATATATATATATATATATATATATATATATTTATATGTATATTAAATATGTAGACCGTTAAAGTATTATGAAAAGTTTTAAATCAGTAAAGAATGCATATGTGTTTTAAATGATAAAGTAAAGGATTTAAAATGTATTTATAAATGTATTTTGAATAAATGTTTTAATTGGATGGTTACCCTAAACCCCCTATGACTCTATAACTGGAGCATCGGTCGAGGTACCTTAAGCGTGTAAGGATTTGTAGAGAAGTATAGGGTTACTAACTCGAGGAGGGCATTAGGTGTCTAGAGTAATATCCTTACACGTGATAAGATGCTATGACTGGAACCCTATGCAAGCGTGAGTTTCTCCGGGCAGCCGTAGTAGTTATGACTGAATGTGGATCATTCCTCACCGTCAAGCATTCGAAACTGCTCGTGTGTTTATTCCCTCAAGTTCCATCGTAAAGAAAGAAAGAAAGAGAAAGAAAAGAAAGCTCTGGAGTGATAAATGCTAAGGCACAAATGGATTTTAGCTGTACAAGTATTTATTATCGTGAAAGAAAGAAAGCTTTGGGCGCATAAATGCTGCGATAAATTCGATTTAATCTATAAGTATGTATTATTTTGATATATACTGTAAATGTTATCTTAATGAAAATGTACACTCACCGGCTCTTTAGCCTTCATTCTTTTCCATATGTTTCAAAAACATTTTCAGGACTCCAAGACAAAGTAACCCAGAGTACCCTCCCGCACAAAGGAGTCGAGCCATCGAGGAAAAGACGACGCGATGTGAACCGCATTGTATAAATAGTTATTTGCATATTTGATATGTCAAATAATTTGTCATGTATATATGCATATATGGATATATTTTGAAAAGAAACTACTTAGGTGGTCGGCTTAGGTCCGGCTCAAGCCCAATCTTTTTATAAAATTGTGCATGGAATTGAAGAAGTTTTGAATGTTTTGATGATTGAGAGGAATAAATGTATATGGTATATATATTGTGTTGATTGAGTTGTGGACGAGGAGTCCAAACGGAAGTTGAAAATTTGAAAGATTAGAAGTGTTTTTAAATGGTTAAAAGTATTTGTAAATTTAGAAAGTCCAAAAAACAGAGGAAACTCGACCGATTTTCCTGAAAAATCTAAGTGTTTCAAAAAAAAAAAAGAAAAAATTTTTTTTTACCACTTCGCTTCCGCATTATTTTCTAAAAATATGTAAATGATTGTAAAGGGGTTCGCTCCATGGATTTTATTTGATAGTTTTGAGAAAAAGTTTCTATATCCATTGGAGGCGGAGGTCCCCGTTCATGAGGTTAACCAGCCTGATCCTTCCTTCTACAAATGTATCCATGGAGATAGGCGTGACCCCCTAAGACACTAGTGGTTGAATGCACATCCACAATGGAAAAGGATATGATTTTCCAATTCCTGCTCTTTTCTTTCCTTTTTCTTTTTTTTTTAACACAAAATAAATTACTTAGATATCACTCCGATTTATAAATAATAAATTAGTTTTTTGAGAGGGTCTTCAAACTCCCAAAGCCTCCATAGTTATATCAAGAATCGTGAAAATAATAGAGATTGCACGCAAGAGGGGATGGTTACTTCTCGCCAGAAGGATCTTCCTTACACCACTTTCAAAACGTAAAAGCCACCATGAAAATGCTTTGATCACCCAACGCTCTGCGCCCAATCATGAAGATGGTCAAAAGCCCAGCCTATTACTTCATAAAGTATATAGCTATTAACTAGGTGGTAACTTTTTCATAATAAGGTACCTATCAAAATAATTATCCAAAAAAAAAAAAGGTACCTATCAAAATAAAAAACTTTTTCATAACAAGTTGCAACCAAAGTGAAAACTCATAAAGAAAAAATATATAACTGCATAAAACAATCAGACATGCAATCGTATTATCCGTGGGAGGTAAGATTCAAAACATTAAAAAAATAAAACAATTAGACATGTAGTAAGTTATGACATAAAACACAACCTTTAGTGCAAATTTCCCAATCAGGAATCTACTATATTCGAATCAATCCTTAAATGGTGCAAATATACTATCTGATCTCAATATATTCCGAAAAGATCGTAGGTCATTGGGTACCATGAGCAAGATATAATTTACACAAATGTAATGCCACAAGGCCCAATTGAATCTAGGATCGCCTACCTAAGTGGTTGTGTACTACCATAATTCACCATATATGCCCAAATTTTTATTAATTTTCCCCTTCATTTTGCTTCTTAAAATTTTTATTCTCCCATCCAAACCCGCTTGGGAGGTCGCCTCCTGGATAAATGAGTATCTTTAATTAATTTGTTTTACCAGTGGCAAAGTATACTTAACTAATGAGGCAAGAGCATCACTACATCAAGACTAAGAAAAATGTTAAATGACATATTAGTTCGCATACCTTAACAACCCCCTCGCTACCGAGTTCTTTCAGGTCATCAAATTTCATTACCTACATCATAAAAAAGTTCCAATCAAATAACTCCTTACAATTCCATACAAACACCAAATTAAAGTTAAAGGAAAATAAAGAACATTATTGGGCAACTCAAATGACCATTGTTCATATGTGGTAGTTTTTTTCCATAACCTAATCACACAAATTAAATCAAGAGAGACAGAGCACATGTAGTCTCACCAAACAGTGGATAACAGTGATATGCAACCAAAATGGCCCCAGAGAAGAGTGTACTTCATTCAATCCAGCAAAATCCATAACCCTAGAGCAAATCGCAAACCGCAAACCATTTTTCTATGCATTTCTGTGAGCTACTGCATAATCACAAATTAAAAGAAATTGCGATCCGGAAGGTGCTCATCACGGAGCCTTGATTTGTCTTTCATTTTAAAGGTGCCGATCGGGCTTTCCGCTGATCTTCCAAATGGAGCAAGTTCTTCTATGTACGAGGTGGTTCTAGTTCGCATCGAATTATCCTTTTTCCACGCCGCCGCGTGGGTCCGCCCGGAATCGCGACTACGGGAGAGAGGATATCCGTTATTCTCTCGGTTTTGTCTGATGTGCTCGGGCCTGCTCGTGATCTGAATTAGGCGCTGTGACTAACACGGTGCCCCGATTTGGTGACCTCCGTCTTCAACAAGGTGCGGATCGTGGGTTTTCCACAGCTCTTCCAAACTGAGCATGTAAATCACTGGGCTGTGGTACAAGATTCCTAAGATCGGATCTTCTAGCTTCTCGCAAATGGGCGGTAGTTCCGCCTCCGCAAAGACGTCATGGGGGAGAGGTTTGCCGATACTCCATTCGTTGTTGGTCTTTCCAACACTTGGCACCCAAATCGCACTTCAAATTTCCGCCAAAATAGCCTGCATCTAGCTCGGCAAGGGTCCGGGCTTCGCTCGTCTATCCTCCGCCCGAGATGTGGGTCGATTGTTTGGTCAAGCGCACCGCTGGTATCCGTTGGCGTTGTATCGGCCGATGCCCTTCTCCTATAACCATCCCAAGAACGTATTTCGGCTGACGAGAATAGCTGATCATTATATATTTAAAATGGGTGTCAATGTGAAGAGAGAAGATGATGGGTGAGGAAGAGGGTCGGGAGAGAGGGTATCAAACTGATTTTTTTAAATTAAAATTTAAGTACCAATTAGATAATAACATATCACAAAAAAGAGAAAAAAAGAAACCACCAAAATTATTTTAACTCTTTTAACTCCGTCATTAGTGATATATCCGCTTATAAGCCACCAAAAATTTATGATTTTTTAAGAATATAAAATGTAGATAAATTTATCATATTCTCTTAAATATTTTTTAAGAAAATTAATTATTTTTAAATAAATATATTTATAACTAAATAAATAATGAAAATTTATGATTTTAAGAATACAAAATAGAGATATATTATTTATGACATCTCCTAAAGTAAAGATATTAAATTTAAAAAGAAAACTTTTAAAATTTTATATACAAAGTATTTTCAGTTTCTCGAAGCTGAGTCGAAGTTACGAGTTGCTTGACTCCGACTCATTCAGTCAGCTCGAGTTCGAAAGCCGAGCCTCACTCGAAATGTTTTGATCGAGTTTTGACCGACCAGTCTGCCGAGTAGCTCGCGAGTCAGTTCTCTGCCTCATTAGCACCAGTTCTTGGTGTGGATATTTTATTGATCATGATGGCAATGGCACCTTGTCCTAATAGCTACACGACAACTAGAAAAAAGAAAAGAAAAAGTTGTCTTAGACTGATATCATTTTGTTTTAGACTGGAGCATCAACTGTCATGGTCAAACTAATCAAGAAAATTCATTAAGAAATTAGTGTCTTCAGACACAAAGCAATCTAGGAACACTTGTGGGCGGACACTTTATTTAAATTAATAAAGATTGGACGGCTCATATTTTATATATCCAATATTCACACTAATATTTATTAATTAGATTTTATTATAATTATAATGTTTAATAATATTAATATTGGAGACTAGTCCTAATAAGTATTTGAAAGAAATATGTCATAAATGAACCATGTTTGAAAGCAATAATTTTTATAAAGATTATGTTCTTGGTGGAATGAAACAAGGGACCTTAAATGATCCTCTATATAAATGTTGATAGTTAATAATTTACCTTTAATTATAAATATAATTTTAAGTTATCTTTGATAAAATGCCTTGAAATTTATAATATATTGTAAAACTGTTGCAAATCTATTGCAAAATTGCAACAATTGTAAGTCCCAAGTCTCAAATCTATTGCATTGAATTTCGTTTCTATTGTTAGAAATGAAATTTATTCCGTTTCTATTTTTACAAGTATAAATAAATTAATATTTATACTTTATAATAAACATTCAAATAATTTTAATTTTTTAATATAAAAAATGGATATTTTTTAATAAGTATTTAAATTAATCGGATATTTAAAAAAAATTAACATAAGGTTAATTACTTTTTTGTTAATTAAGACCATTCTGTTTTAGTAAAATAAATAATTTATATTTAACCTAATACATTTATGATATATTTTTAGCAATGTTTGTTAAACTGCCATAAGTCATGTCACTAACTGTAGACCCCAAAAAAAAGAGGATGGATCCAAAAAAACAAGAAAAGGAGAGAGTGAGTGGAGCCCAAAGGAAAAAGAGGAAAAGAAAGAGGAAGAAAGTAAGAAAATGGAGAAGAAAACAAAGGAAGTTAAAGAAGAGATGAGAAGGAGAGGATTCAAGAATTTGATGTCGACGTGGACAATCAAACTTTAGCCGATCGATCTCATATTTTGATATAACGTTCTACTCAACACCAGGAAATCATCGATGGTCTCCATGGAAATTTCAATGGTTGGATTTTCATAGTTCTGTGGTTATTTTCGGAGATTTTGGGAAATCGTTTTAGCATTGGCAAGTCTACAAGTGGTTCGCTTTCATTATGTTTAACCGTTAGATCCTTCTATATTTTGATATGTTTAAATAATATATAGATTCAGTCATGAACGGTGAAGATTATATTTGTAGGTTCCATTTGAAAGTTATACTAGTTAGAACCAATAGTTGTTGATTTTGTTTCAATTTCGACGATTTTAGTGTAAGATTTTGATCATTGTTTTTAACCGCCAGATCGTTCTGAATTTTGGGTATGTTTATGATAAGACATTGATCTAGATTATGAATGGTGGAGATTGGATTTTGAGTCCCAAATATTCATATTTCAGTATGGAAACAGTAGCTATATTTCGGGGTTTTAAGATAAATCAAGTTTTTCTCTTCTTCACCGCCCGTGATTTCATCGTGAAACCATTCCGAGTCTGGTCTGTGGTTTGATCTATCTGAAATTTGGATGAGGGTTTTTTTAACCTATGTCTCTCATTATGAACGGTGGAGATTGGATTTTGAGTCCCGAATAATTATATTTCAGTATGGAAACAGTAGCTATATTTTCGGGTCTTAAGATAGAAAATCGGAGTTTTTCTTTTCACTGTCCAGATTTCATCAGAGGTCCGATCCTGCTTCATCTGTGGTGTGATCTATCTGAAATTTGGAGGAGAGTTTCTTAACTCATAAATCTTCATTATGAACGGTGAAGATTAGGATTTGATTTCAAAATAGTAGTGTTTTTGGTCCGAGAACAGTTATTCGAACTAAGAGATTTTTTTATTTTGTTTTAAGAAAATTTGTTACATTTAACATATGATTGATTTATTTTGTTTCAAGAGTTTCATTACGTTTAAGTGATGTTTACAAATTAATTATAAATAGAAAATGATTAATTTATAATTTATTTGTGCATATGTGCAAGAGTTTTTTTTTCCTTGGATATGATGTGGAGAAAATTTTGGATCATTTTCTAATTTATTGTTATTATAGGGTATATGTTTTTCAATTGAGCTAACTAGTATATGTTGTATTCTAGACTTTCTATTTATAAACAAATTATTTAGTTCTTTTATTTTATGATTTTTTTCATTACTTATAAAAAAAGTAGAAAAAAAATACATATATATTATAGGACCGAAAAGATAGATGGACAAATAGGATATTTTCTAAAATAAAACAAATATTAGGGATAAAACCTAGATTGTTTTGAGGGACAAAGAGATTTTGAATTTTTTAGTCTCATAATTTTTTTTTTTTCAAAAGGTCAATAATTAGAAATTGAATTCAGAGACAGATTATTCGGGTTCCCTATTTCTTCTTAAATAGAGACGGAATGATTCCGTCCTGTTTTGAGACTAAATCATTCCGGCTCTCTATTTAGAGACAAATAGAGATCATATCTCGTCTCTAATCAGAGACGGAATAAAATCCGTCTTTGATTAGAGACGGACAGTTCCGTCTCTAAATAGAGACGGAATGATTTCCGTCCCAAATTTGAGACGGAAATCATTCCGTCTCTATATAGAGACGGAACTTTCCGTCTCTAATCAAAGACGGATTTTTTCCGTCTCTGATTAGAGACGGAAAATATTCGGTCTCTATTTCCGTCTCTAAATAGAGACTGAATGATTTCCGTCTCTGATTAGAGATGGAAATTATTCGGTCTCTATTTCCGTTTCAACAGAGACTAAATTACCCGCCCTGCATCCGTTCAACCGACGGAAATCATTCGTTTTCTATTTAGAGACGGAAATTGGCTCTAATTAATTTGTGGCGTAATCCGTCTCTAACTGCTCTACGAGACTGATAAGGTCCGTCTAATTTCCGCCTCTAATTCCAATTTTTCTCAGAAGGAGTCCTGTCGACCACCATCAACCTAATGGAATACCTGTCCCACATCATGAGACCTATACATGAGTAAAAATTATCACATTAGCCTACACATCATACTCATTAAAATACATCCAACTATATTGCAATAGTTTCCAAAGTCAGACATCACTCTAATACAAAACATATATTAAAATTAGAGTTCTAACTATGTTTTACAGGGGATAGTCAAAGCCACAACTGCTTTATTCTCAAAAGCAAATTTATAGCCGCCTTATCGAACACCTCCTCAGACCAAATAATGATCCCTCGACAGCGAGCAATGCCCACAGCTTATAATCACTACTGGGTTACTCTCATCTGGGTCACACACGTAACGGCAAACTAAACACACTCAAGCAAAATACATACATCCATCAATTTCTACGATATGATGAGAATGTGGACTCCTTTCCCACTTCTCGAAGCTCCCACCGACTCAGGAAACCCCGGGAAAAATCAAGATTTTTGAGGAAATGGAACAAGAAAATCTGGTCAAAATCTAGAATTTTTCAGATTCGATGACACAATGGACTTCACCGTTGAATCGCCTCACAAATCTAGCAACCACGAACTCGCTGAACTGGTACGCCCACCCTCACGCTTTTCGCGCAGCAGCGTGCCACACTCGCGATTCAGTACGGTACGGCATAATGTCAAGATGAGCAAGTCAAACAACGAACCAAGTATCACATATGACATGTGACATCATAGTCATTAGATGGAACCATTGCATTGGATGGTAAGAAAAGTAAATCTTAAGAAATAAATGAAAATTGACATGCGGGGTATGAGAACAAGCTCTCGCCCACTCTCATCAAGCAAGGATGGGAGCAAAGAAAATAGCAGAAAGTTGTTATAAGAAAAGAGAGAAAGCCAGAGTAAATTCCACCTTCTCTCTAAATTTTTATAAGAGTCCAACTCATTTACAAGTGGCTTCAGATAGAGATCCGGAGTCAGAGTTTTCATTAAAAACCCAATATAGGTTTTCTCCTACCGTTTAATCCGCTTAAGGGCCATTCAAATGGCTTGATGCGAGGCCGTGAGGGTCGTGGCAGGTGAACCGCCCCAAGACTTCGGGACGCAGGGCCGAGATTCCGGACTATTTACTGACAGTCCTGGACCGGATCATACCAAGAACCTTGTGTGCCATTTTTATGCGTGTTAGAGTTAAAATGAATGAAGGTGTATTGCTCGCCTCAAGGGGAAATGTTCGTCGTTTCAACCATGGAAGCTGCCATATTGTAGGTACACAACTGCACTTTAAAACTGCCTTCGGTAGGAAATAAAGGAATTCTGGTGTGGTGCTGCTCTTTCGTAAATTGTAACCACATCGCGAACTTGATTGTTAGCTTTCAATTTCTCAAATCGGACCTCTCGTAACCTGGGTTATGGCTTCACACTCCTCAACGGTCTATCGGAAGGGCCGTCCTGGCCAGGTTTGCCCGGGGCCGGGGGTTCACCCCGACCGGTCACCCCGCTAGGTTCACCCTACTGGCCCCCGATGGGTTCCGTCTGCAGGATCCCGTATGACCTCCAACTTCTGGCGTCATAACTTCTTCGCCCAAACTCCAATCCGTGCTCTGGACTCTGCGAAAGCCATTGAGTCAAGCTTTCTAAACATGCCTCGGGAGGGCATTGTCCGGAGTCGGCCGAAGGGCGCGTTCCAAAGTAAGGTAGGTCGCCCTAAGACCGCTTAGTCGTGCGACCTCCAACTTCTAAGGTCATAACTTCTTCGGGTCCGAATTCGATTCAGTGTTCTCGACTCTATGGAAAGTCCCATTGAGTCAAGCTCCAGCCAGATGCCTGGAGAGAACAGGCCGGAGCCGGCTGGGAAGGGGCGTTCGGCAAGGTGGTCACGCCTGCAAGACCGTTTAGGCATGTGCGACTCCAACCAGTTACCATAACTTCTTCGTCTGAATTCCGATTCGGGTGTTCTTGGACTCTATAGAAATCTCATTGAGTCAAGATTCCATCTGTATGCCTATGGAAGCCATTGGGTACTGGAGCTAGCTGGAAAGGGGCGTTCTGCAGGTCGTGCAGGGTCTCTGCAAGGCCGCCTAGTCATGTGTGACTCCCATCCCTGAAGGTCACACAAACCCTTCGTCCGAATTCCAATCATGTTCTGACCCTGGCAAGCAAAAGCCCATCGAGTCAAGATCGCATCCATTCCTACGATGGCCATCACCAATCAGGGCAAAAGTTAAGTACGGGCTGCTTAGGTTGTGTGTTATGGCTTGTGGGAATAAATATGTAGTAATATGATATGCGCTAATGTATGTTGTATGATGTATTAATATGGGTTGTGCATGAAGGATAATTATATGTATTAATTATAATTATCCATGGTATGTTGAGGAATTTCTTTAATGTGCATGTGCATGCTTGAACTTGATATGTGGAATGTTGGATAAAATGGTTTGGAATTGGTATGCACTTTAATATAAGTGTCCAAATGATGCAAGGATGAATATGCATGAGTATGTGTGCACATATAGTTCTCATTTTATATGTAGCACTCATATATTTAAATTTGGCATAATAGCATTGAACGTGCACGAAAACATCGCATGACAAGGTGGAGTGGCTAGTCGGGACTCCAGACCGTGTTAGGTGTCTGATAGAGTGTCATTGGTACACTGGGCTGTGGGATCAACACTGTGTATGGTGTTGATTAGTGGCCTGCACACGATTTTGAAAGAAATGAAAATAAATATACAAAATGGGTATAGCAAGATTTGGTAGATCCCTCTCTGGTGGTGAAAAGACCAAATTTATTGAGGTTAGACATGATCACCGCTATGCTCACAAAAAATGTTAAAAGTAAAAGGGGCATCCCAGTTAGAATCCCAAAAACTGTGGGCCCACAATATATAAACACAAGAAAATGATCAAATCAAACATTGAAGCTACTATGGAAGCAAAGTCTAAAAGGTACACAGAAATTAAATGTTAAAGTGAGAGCAGCCTTTATTATTACTCAGAATGACAATAGTTCACTCTGCGCTTAGTATAGTAGGTGAGGAGCTCAAGATGACTCAGATATGGGCACACACATCCAATATATATCCATGCAGACATTTTACTGATGCTTCTGGTACACTAATGTATGCACTTAGTAGGAGTAACACTAGAGAGATTACTACTCACTGGCTTTGCTCACCCTGGTCATGGGATCCCTCAGTGATTATGATTATGAGACTACACCCATCAGGCTCAGAGTAAACAATAGAAGGCCAAGTTGTGGCCTTGAGAATGTACTTTTGTAAAATGATATTAAACAACATATTTCTATATTTTGGGTATAAGATTAAACATTATAACCCCTATGAAAAATAAATAAACAGACCCTCAATTTGTGGGTCACACCCCACGATGCCTGGCTAAATGGAGAAACACCGTTTCAAAACAAAAGATTTGTTCTGAAACACACACCCAATTTCATGAAGAGATTTTGATAACCCTCCGAGGTGAACAGGTGGTATCCTCCAAACAATTATAATCCCAGCCCGAGATTGAACTCCGCTGATAATCTCTGCATGCAATTCTCTCAAAATCTTCCATTGTTCCTTCACAATCATTTCCTTTATTTTCTTCATGTCACAATCCCTACACATATGTTGTTCTATACACTCAACTTAATGATATGTTGATCAACAAATTCATATGAATATATAAATCAAGTATACTAATAAATTATCCCAATAACACTGTTACTCACCTTCATAATAACATCAACTAGTTTACATAATACGAATCAACAATCCAATTTGATTCCACTGGTTTCATATTAAATTATATTCGTATATAATTCAAACACTCCATAAAGCACACACTGGTTTTTACAGACATTAACAATTCTTTCCATACACACCTAAGCTAACACTGGCAACATTTTGCTTATATCATATAATTCATTTTTCGGTCCAACAGCAAACTGGACTGCTTTTTAATGGCCTTATCTGGCATTGTCCATAACCTCACGTTATTATCTTAATTTCTCATGAACTCAAATCCATATATTCCGCCACAACACCCAAACCACAATTTGCTTACAATTATAACAGCCACAAATGGCTCATGAATCATTCCTGGTAAAAACGGTTTCTACCACATCATTCACCCGTGCTTGATCATCAAACGCCTCACTACCTTCATACCGTTCAAAGTATTAATAAAAGCTTTTAAAAAGGGGATTAAAGCACAGAAACCCCACCTCCCTTGAAGGTTTAAAACTCCATTAAACACACCACACATCAGAGTTCTTGTGGTAGAGTAATTGCTTTTTTTTACTGACGAGAATCACTAACTGAACGCTTCATAAATCTGTGTTGAATTCTGTGAATTACTTCATCGCTGGATTCACATTCCAAAATGAGAATAGATGTTCTTCTTTTCACATTTATTTTTTTCCTCATTGCCACAAGTGAAGGTAACATTAATGAACTGATTAAGATCTATCCCTTTATCTATCATTTACGTTTTCCTCCATCGGTATCATGCCACGGTCCAATGCAATCACATTTTGAGTTTCCAGCCGACTTATTCTTCCATCTATTGATGGGCACCGAGCCACTCAAACGCGCCATGGTCCGGGGATACGCCGTTGTTTCAAAACGCACAAATCCCAGAATCTGTTCTGACTTCATCTAAATTCAATGTGGTAGCTAGATTCCTCGTAGATTATCCCAACCACTAGTTCTGCTTTCCAATAATCTGCATCTTCAAAATTCCTACTTTAACCCAAATTTTAACATTTTACTCATCTTTCTGTAAAAATTTAGAATTTTCCTTTTTTACAAATTTATATTTATAATATTTTAATTAAATTCAACTGAGCAAATAAGTTTATCTTGGCCCATCACCAAAGTCTAAAAGTTCTCCTTAAAACATTTCAATGAATCAACATAATTAGATTAGTATTTAATGTGTTTTAAGTTAATAGATTTCAACCTGTTTCAAAAGAAAAGTTAATGAGTATTTTAACATAAGATAAAATAAGTAAATAATAAAATTTAGGGTTTATTCAAAATTAACTTGAATGAAATATATATATAATTTTTGTGTCTGTAATCAATTTAAAACTTATAGCCTAAAATAAAGTATGAGAAAGTTCTGATAACTCGATTTTAGATATATTATAATATATTTCTAAATCTGTACTCAGTGTTCATATTGAAAAGTTGTAATAAGTAAAAAGAAATTTTAAAAATATACATACATAAAGGTACTATACTTTAAACTATTTTTTTATTTTTCTTTTTGGCTATGTTTGATTTATGAAAATGCTTAGCTTCGTCAGAACTTGTTATTATTAAGGAAATAAAATATAGAAGAAAAGAAAGAAATAAAATTTGGAGAAAATAAAAAATTAGCTTAGATTTAATATATGAATTATATGTTTATTCTAAACCTCATTTTGGTTTGTTTTTCTATTATAGCAAAGATCAAGAACTTTAAAACACCCTTTAAAAATAAAAATAAAATTTTTAAATTTTTATATTTATATTTATTTTTTGTAATTTCAATTTGAAACCAAATACTTAGACGACGCCTCCAACCAAAACCGCTGACACCGCCAACCATGGAAAATTTATACCCTGGGATGGTATTACTACACTCCACAAAGAAACCCGCCTACTGGGCCTACATGTTTAACATCCAAATATATCCAACCAATTATATCTCCAATAATTCAAGACATATATCACTTCCATTTCAAACATATATTAAACTCCACAATTTAATACATGTTATACCAAAACTCTGCCAAAGCCACAACCGACTTTCTTCAAAATCAGCCTCCTGGGCGATCAGTCGCCTTCCTGAACGCCTCGGCAGACCTGAAACACATTCCTCAACAGGGCGAGCTAATGCCCAATAGTGGAATTACTCTAAATGGGTTACTCCCCACCTAAGTGCATATAATGATTCATCAAACACAACACTCAAGTAACACGTGATCCTACTTCAATGTTCAATGTTCGATCCCATGTCCCAGTCCTCACCGAATTTCACACTTGCCTAATCCATCATGAGAAAACACCATTTTCAAAACAAATTGTTCTCAAAATACACTATCGAATTTCTAGTGGGCCACGGGACTACCCTCCAAGGCACAGCCTTCAATGATAGTCTCCTCAAACAGCCATAACCTCATCCCAGTCAGATTTGTTAACATCTCCAACCCATTCTCCGAAAATCATCAGAAATTCAGAACCACGCTGCTTTTCTTTCTACACTTTCATGTCATGTACCCATACCTAATTTGAGGTTATCTAAATGTATAGAAATGTATACTCAACACATTCATGCTAATATATTCACATGCATATATATATATATATATATATATATATATATATATATTCATATTTAAATCACATCTGACATGTCATGCAAATTCAACGCAATTCACACCCAATATATCAATTTTGGTCAACCATCACTGATTAGCTCACTTGAGCCAATCACAATTCCATTTCCAATGGCCTACTCACATAATTATGTTTTATATAATTATGGCTTCTTGTTAACACATTAAGTTCATGTATTAGCCTATCTATTTCCACACAACTCAAGCCATTCAATTCAATCAGTTTCATACACACCACACATGGACGTTTTTGGTCCAAATCATATAACGAGTTTGTTTTAACGGTCCCGAACATAACGATGAAGTACATCACTTTGGGCGTACTCATCATACATTAGTTCCCTTTTAAACAGATATCAATGGCCATTTCCGGCCTCATACACAAAACACAATTTGTGCATAAATTACACCACAAAGATGCCAGCGGAGTTCGGTAAATTTGTCAAACAAACTCAAAAATTTCCACATTTCGGTCCTAAGTTTTGGGACAGATCAAACGGTCATTCAAGGCCTCGAATCAACTCAATCATCAATAAAACACTTAAACAAAGTGTAACTCAAAGTGGATCAAGCTACCTCCACGAAGTTTGTCAAAACTAAGCGGCTTTTCGTGCCCCCAGTGTTGCCCTCACCCGTAAAGGCAACACTTCTTGCTCAAAATCCGAAAACCAACGGTCGATTGTTCCAATCTAGAGAGAAGGATCTCTCTCTCTCTCTAGAAAAATCAAAATTCCATTTAAATCTCGACCCGACCCACACTACCGTTTTTCCCTCTTTTGCCTCTAATTGAAAGACACTATTCATTTTTTGTCCTATTATCATTAACAATTCTAATGTCTTCGCATCTCAAAATCTTGGATTTTGACACATGGCACTATCTAGGCCATCCATTTCATCCTCTCTCTATCTTGTGACATGTGTCACAGGTATATTACTCAGTGGCTTTTGTCACATCACATGTCGTTCTGACACGATGGGCGAGAAAAACATATAAATTAGGCTGTCTCGTAATTCGATGAAATTCGATATGGTAGCTAAATTTCGCGTCTGATTTCAACGAGTGAAATCATTTCATCATCAAGATCTAGAAAATTTTCGGATTTTTACCGAAATTACAATTTTACCCTTTTTCCAAAAATTGGAATTTTCTCGGGTCTTACATGAGAAAATCATTTTACTTTTTAGCTCGGTTTCGAACCTGAAAAATACTAAAAAAAGATAAGAAAAGTGGAAGAAAAGAAAATTTATAAGAAAATAGAAAATATGTTTAAACTTAATAAATTAATTATATATGTTTTTTCCACGAATAATTATATGTTTATTCGAAGGATTTTGATTATATTTAAATTTTTTTAAATATTTTAACAAAACCATTCCTTAATTTTTTTTTTTTTTTCTTTTCCTATTACTTTTGGTTCCAAATGGAGCTCTAACTTTAGTAAGGGTTCCCTTACTAAAGTAAGGGTTCCACTCTTCACGATCAAAACCCTGATAACAACCTAGCATAAGATCAAACATGGAGTCGTAGTATATGGAGCGTTACGGTGGCGTTGTCCCCTTCTTTTATGATCCACAACAACGACAAGGGGCATCGTCTCACGGAACATCGTCAGGTTTAGTGAAGTTCTTGAAAACCGGTCACATTCACCAAGAAGGAATGGGTAGTGGAGTTAAATTACGTTGTTCCTTGCATGATCATCGGGGAGAACTCAAACTCCGCAGTATGCGTCGAGATAGTAGGTATCAATGGCGAAATTGAGGTTTAGCCTTGATTGATGCCATAGCATCCTTGACGATATAATAACTATGGCTTGCAATTTGTAGGTACATCACGCACGGGTTTTCCATGGCTCATCCATGAGTTCTGCATGCGCTGACCCGACAGATTGCACCATGATATATTGTCGAGCCGAGACGAGAGGCGAGCCAGCCTGAATCGATACTTTACGGGCATTTCACGATCACCCCCTCCCTCGCTGATCAAGGCTATGGAACTGTGCATCGCATTTGGAAATCCAGGTGATACATTCGATAACTCGGCTTGAGTTTAGTATGGTTTAAAGCTTCTTTTTGGCACCAGGAAGAATTAGTAAATGCGATGCAATTCGCAGTACCACTCGTTCATATAACAAAGCTCTCCCCGATCCCGAGCGGGTAGGAATCTAGCGTTCCGCATTGGTACTTCTGATTTGGCTTCACCATGTATTCATCACAGTCTTCTTGATGCTTGATAGTTAATCAGAAATAGGCATGAAACAAGCGGATG
This sequence comes from Tetrastigma voinierianum, assembly GCA_016808115.1. NCBI lineage: Eukaryota > Viridiplantae > Streptophyta > Magnoliopsida > Vitales > Vitaceae > Tetrastigma > Tetrastigma voinierianum. The sequence continues at coordinate 304,016 of JAEQBH010002505.1, forward strand.
GTGGCGGAAGAACCAACTTCGTAACCATTTCTTCTTTGATTTAATTTTGGGTATTTTGGATTACAGAAGATGATCAATGATAATACATATAATAAAAGGAATTTTCAAATTGAGTTTGAGATCAACTATCAGTCTACCATTCAAAAGATATTTTCCACGATAGAAATATCAATGAGTTCTTTTTTTAGAAAAGACAAGCTTACAAAATCTATGTTGAAAAAACGTGGGATGTGGGATCCCAGCAAGACCTATTAGAACCTTAAGAAATTCAAGGCTTCTTTTATAATTTAAATAGGAATAAAGATATCTATCTTTATAATTTTATTAGATATTATTATTAGATATCTATATAAGAGGAATGAGGGAAAGAACCGGCTCTTTCTCCCTCTCTCTCCTGCCATTTCTAATTGACTTGAGGTCAACTACCAAAAGAAGAAAGAGATGTCAATTTCCCTATTGTGTAATATCACACTCGCGGTTGTTGCGGAAGGAAAATGAATTCAACTTTGTGTTTGTTGTACTTTTCCTCATTCATACAAGATATTTAAAAAAGGAAGACACTTTTAAGTTTTAATTTCAGTTCAACTTTGTGTTTGTTGTACTTTTCTGCATTAATTCATACAAGATATTTAAAAAAGGAAGCCACTTTTAAGTTTTAATTTTAGTTCCTTTGACCTTTGATCCGCTACCCAACACCATACTATGCATGAAATATTGAAAATAATCTCCCCTCTCCTTTCTAAGAAACGTCTTCGAATTTAATGTTGGAAGGTACTTCGTTCTTTTTTCCTCGATGATTAAGTAATGGGCTCTTTCCCGTCAGCAATGGAAGAGAGACAACGTACTATTTAATATCGTTAATATTATCACCAATTCTTCTTGTCAAATCATATGATCAAATGGAGTTCTAACTTCACCTATTGCATGGGCGGCTTGACCAAGTTGCCCACATGATTCATCAATGCAAATTTTCTTTTTTCTTTGGCTCCCTTTGAAATCGCAGAGTAATAGGGAAAAGAAAAATATATATACGGGTTTGATCCTAGTTTCTCAAAACAAAGAGAATAAAAAAAATTGGGAGAACTTGAAGGGGGTTAAGTAAAGTTCCTTAAATCAGTAGCTATTTATTTCAGACTTAACTATAGTTAAGTTACAACTTGAAGGTGGTTAAGCCAAGGCAATTACATCAGTAACTATTTATTATGGACTTAACTAGCGTCAAGTTACTACTTGAAGGTGGCTAAGTCAAGGTTCTGAAAACAATAGTTATTTATGTTTGACTTAACTACTTTCAAGTGAGAACTTGAAGAGGGTTAAGTAAATTTTTTTAAATCAGTAGCTATGTAAAACCCAGGAAAATACAATTTTTCGGATAAAGGGTAAAACGGTAATTTCAATGGAAAAATCTAAAATTTTTATAGATCTCAGATGATGAAACAGACTTCACTGTTGGAATCGTCTTGCGAAATCTAGCTACCACGTCGAATTTTGTTGAATTCCGAGATAGTCGGAATTTCACGTTGTTTAAGGCACCGAGGGTAGTACGAGGCACTTGGCACGTATAGAGTGGTTGACACTATGCCACGTGTCAAGTGTAGGTTAAGTCAAACAAAGAGCTCAAGTGGGACCTATAAGAGACATGTGGCAACACATGATTGGAGAAAAATCCAAGGTAGATGGATAAAGTGATAAGGGTAATCCAAGGAGCCAATGGGGTATTGACATGTGGCAAAAAGTACTCTCCAAACTTGACTTTAGACCAAACAATTCGGGAGGAAGACAGAAAGGGAGAAAGAAAAGGAAAAAAGGAGAGAAGAAGAAAGCTTAGTGAGAGAAGCTACACCTTCTCTCTAGTTTTCCCGGTAATCGGACCGGCGGTTCCATGTGGATCAAGAAGAAAAGTGCTTCCCCGCGCAAAGAGTTTCCAGTAAAGACTGGAAATGGGGAGTTTCGACAAACTCCAAGAGGTAGGTCTTCTCCTACTTTGATTATTTTCTACAAGTGGTGTGGTGGTGTTTTGCTTGAGAGCGTTTGGTTGCATTTTGAACCATGGGAAGTTACTGATACAGATCCTCTGCGCATTAGCAGGACTTTAGGACTAGTTTTTGGGTAGGAAGTAAGGGAATTTAGCGTGGAGTCCTTTAAGGTGAAGTTGTAGCCACATCGATGAGGTGATGTTAGGCTTTTGGGCTGTTGACCTCTATGGCCAGAGTTATGGTTCGTTTACTCTGAATGATCAAGTGGAAGAATTTGTTTGAGCGACTGGAAAGTGGCTAGGTTTGCCGGCTAAGCGGTTAGAATTTGCCGTGCGGGGATTCAGGGCTGCTGGTAGGCTAGGGCCAATATTTACCGACTAGATCGGTCGGCTTCTCTGGCTGGGTCAGCCAGAGACTGGGACCCGATCGACTAGTGAAGTTAGGGCGGCCCGGGTTATGATGGTGGGTTGGGCTAGAAGCTAGCCAACTAACGATTAAATTTCTTAGGCTAGCGATTGAGAGCTGCAAACTGCCCAGTTAGAGACAATAAATTGGCAGTTTAAAATCTGCATTAGCCAGTTAGAGGCAACAGCTAATGGATTCGTCGGTCGGTATCGGTTGGGAGCCAGATGGCTAGCGGTTAGGATCATTATTTGAGTTCATGTGAGGCCTCCAACTTGATTGACCATAACTGTGTAGAACTACATTTTGGTGTTCTTGGACTATATGGAAAGCCCATTGAGTCAAGATTCCAGCCATAGTCTATGGATGATAGTGGGTGAGTATGACCTACTGAAATCAATGTTTTTCGAGTACGCTAGGCTTCTTTGCCCAGGGCATTTGCCAGAAATTAGTGGATATCATTCTTGTGTGACCTCCCGACTTGAGAACGACCATAACTTGCCGTCGAACCGTTTGGTGTTCTTAGACTTTATGAAAATAAAATTGAGTCAAGATTCTAGCCATATTCCTGTGGATGATAGTGGGTGAGCATAACCTTCTGAAATCTATGTTTTCCCAAGGCTGTTGGACGGTTAGGGCTGGCCGGTCAGGGTTGGATATTCATGTGTGACCTCCAACTTCGGACGACCATAACTTCTTCGTCCGAACTCTGTTTTGGGTGTTCTTGGACTCTACGGAAAGCCCATTGAGTCAAGATTCTATCAATAAGACTATGGATGATAGTGGGTGAGCATAACCTACTGAAATCTATGTTTTTCCAGGGTTACTGGATGGTTAGGGCTGGCCGGCTAGGGCTGGCTATTCATGTGTGGCCTCCAACTTCGGATGGCTATAACTTATTCGTCCGAACTCCATTTCGAGTGTTATTGGACTCTATGGAAATCCCATTGAGTCTATATTCCAGCCATGTTCCTGTGGAGGACGGTGGTTAAACACAACCTTGCTGAAATTTATGACATGCCAAGTGTAGTGAGTTGCTGGGATATAAAAATTGATAACGAGGTTTTAACATGACCATTGCATGACATGTTGTAGGTTGTTGTAATGGGTAGGAATTACCATGATCTAGCCTTGAGGAACATATGTGGCATGTGCTTGAATCATGTAGTTGATGTATGCTAATATGCTTGATCTGATATCTTTACATATATTAGCATGGAAGTATATGGAAATTATATGGCGCCAGCATATGTTTGCATGGAAATTGACATGAAGTATAACCCGATGTAGATGGTTCATGTAGTGTGCATCATACATGTAACATGAGAATTAAGTGGCAGTGCATTGCATATGCGCATAGAACATCGCACTTATTTCGGGTGTGAGTGCATGGTAGAGATTGACACTGTGTTTGGTGTTCGATGGTGTGTCGTGGGTACACGATTATAAATCAACACTGTGTTTGGTGTTGGATTGGGTGGGCTCGGTTAATGGGACAACGTCCAAATAAGTTGCACGGAATATGAAAATAGTAAAAGACAATATGCGCTAGGTATCAGCAAGTTGAGATAGATTCCCCCCAGGGTGAAAGACCCATCAATTATGGTCAGACATATTTCCCCACCAGTGAAAGGCCGTAAAAGTGTCTGTGTTTGTGAAGCCCGTGGTGCGACACCAAAAATCCACTACCCACAAAAAGGAACCGGATTGTAAATGAAAATATGAATATAAGATGTAATGAGTGAAAAATGATCATTTGGATGTAAGCGGAAATAGCGGTTGTTCACATAGGTTTAGGCATTGTATGAGGGAGTCGGTGAGGACTCGGGACATGGGATAGGGTGAGCCACATTCTCATCCATGGTATGTAGACATTCGAGTTGGAATGTGCATATTTTTACTTGAATGTGTGTATGTTTGATCACTGTATGAGCACTTAGGTGGGGAATAACCCTTGTAGGAGATTATCACTACTGGGCTTTGCTCATCCCGTCGTGGGACCCCCCTTTTAGGTACAAGTCCAATGCAAGCGGCAAACCCGCACATGGGATGAGAGTCAGACACAACTTTGTTTTGTTTTGTTTTTTATGTCATGTATTATATTCGAGCATAACCAAAACATGTACTTTTTTTTGTATCAAAGGGACTGTAAAGAGACTATGATTATAGTCTATCATATATTTTGTATATTGTGAATTGAATATGCATAAATGGGTCTCAATATAGGAGATATATGAGTATGATATCAGGAATTACCCAGAGATAACTTCTAGTTCTAGGGTTGTGAGGTTGATTCATGGGTTCCCCAGTTTAGGGTGTCATAAGCTATTTATTCCAAACTTAATTATCGTTGAGTTACAACTTGAAGGGGGTTAAATCAAGGTGCTGAAATCAATAGCTATGTATTCTAGACTTACTATCGCTAAGTTACAGCGGAATGGGGGTTGGTAATTTACACAAACTTAGCCCCCTTCAGGATTTGTAACTAACGTCGTTAAGTCCCATAATAAATAACTCTTGATTACCGTGCCTTGGCTTAACCACCTTCAGGGTTAACAACAACTTTATCAGTTATGTCTAGAGTAAATAGCTAAAGAATATTACGAAATTAGATAGCTTTTCTGATACTGAAATTCAATGACAAACTTCCTAACTTTAAGACTACATACAAATAAATTTTTACATTTCACGACTTAATTACATATCACCAGGTGGCTAACCATACCCGACAAATGTTCCCTTATCATCACAACTTAATTACATAGGCAAATCTCTCATGTAGAACAATTCAATTGCCATTTTCTCTCTGAACCAATCCACAATCTCACTTGAAAGGGAATCAAATGGATGATTGTGCATTAAGTACTCAGCATACTTGATCACAAACATCCCACAATCATCACTACATGATACACATTAACTAATGTTAGATATATTACTAAAGATTAATGAACAAGAAGTCAAAGTAAATATACTTTCATGAAAATTACTTCTGAATTTTTATTGAGAATGTCTTTCAATCGTTCAATATCCGGTCCCTTATTGTTAGCATCACTATCACCTTGAATCCCATAATATGCTATGGGTACAATAAATGTATTAACAATTTTATTAATAGTTTAATAACCATACAACCTGCATCCCTATTTATGCCAACCAATGAGTCATATAAATGTATATGATCCTTTGTGCAAGGTGGACAACTCCTAAGACCTAGTGATTGTCCTGAACATTGATTGGGACGTACACAAAATCAACATCAGACCATTTAAGAGAATGAAGAGGTCAATAACCTTTATCATAATCAACAAGAATGTCATCTTCAAGCAATCTAAATTGATTCTATTTTTTACAATGCTCGCTCCATCTTGAATGAGCATTTTACTACATATATAAAAGAAAACGTATATTAGTTAATCATCAACATCATAAGCTTTAATTAGGTTCCTACTTTGGTTTTAATCTCAATTAACTAGTTTACGAAAGAAGAAGAACACAACATCAGTAATACTTCTTTGAAAATAAATTAGTGGTTCTTAAAACTGGTTTTAATCTCAATTAAAAATATGACTAATTACGTATCGTGCCATTAAGCCATGAGCCATGAGTAAGTAGTGACTTGAACCATTGTCGATTAACATACATGAAGTCAATGTCAATTGTAGACTTTCAACATCAAAGTAAAATGGATCATTACTGGTTTAATAAATTGTGAAATACACAAATGTACAAGTTTAAATTGTTTATAACTTACTCTTGGTCTTGAGTCATCCACCTTCGAAAGGACTCTAATGCTTCTTCAGAGATTAAATGAAGTTGAAGAATATCCGATCTTTCCCTCAATTTCTTTCTCTTCGATTGAATACGCAAGGATCTTTTAAAATTCGAGACTTTTTAATTTGGCGTCTCTTGAAGATTGTAGAAGAAAGGTGGTCTGTTATGACATAGGCCCGAAAATTCACTTGGCATGGTTGGAGAACCAAACATAACCCAGCGATATCATTAATTGGATCATCATTATCCTTTCCATCTATGGATATGTATTTGTGTTTGTTTTGAAGGTCTGTGGAAGGTTCCATGCCAATGTTCACATTCATATGAATGTCATTTCTCTCCACTTCATTATACGCATCACCCTTCAGATTTGAACATTGGAGATCATCATTCATATTGTCATTTTCTTTTGTGCTAGATGTTGTGAATCTATAATCATGCACACCCTCCTCATTTGAAATCTTTTCCTAAAGTTGCATAGAACAAACAAAATTAATAATTAATGAAAAGATAAAATCAAATCATTCAAATATTAGAAGATTTCAATATATGTACTTATCACTAACTTTTAACAAAAGTTGTTTTAGTTCATCCATCTTATAATTCAGTCCCTCAATTTCTTTCTTTAGATAATTGAAATTTGACTCATAGGTTTCCTTGAATTTCATAGACTCCATCCATAATTTTTGTGCATATTGCACATGAATAAGGTGAAGTTAACACTTTCAGCATGTAAATATGATTATTGAAAACATTAATTTTAGTTGAATTTACCTCAATTGATGGGACATACGCATCATTTCTATCTTCATCTGTCATTGCTACAGTAGCAGTAGTAACATATGTTGTAGTTTCAAAGGACCTTTCATCAAACAAAGACTCATCTTTCTTAGAATTTTGATATGTAGTTGATTGGTCCAAATTTTCTATTGAGATTCCTTGTTTGCCTAAATGCTTCTAATAGTTTTTTTGTTGCCCCTCAATAGAAGGTAATAACAGTGAATGAAAGCATAGTTACAAATATAAAGTTAACTTTAATTAATAGTCAAACATAGTATAATGTGTATAATTGTATTCTTATAATTTCAAAGTCGTGGAAAGTACTTACATTAAGGTCTGAAAACACTTTTCAGCAATGCCCTTGGAGCTAATTGCATAATTCAGTATTTGAGGGTAGCCTTGAGATACACGAGTTGCATATTTCAATCCAAGTAGTGGAATAGCCTCAAATGCCCAAATCAGGAAGGCATATACAAATACTACAAGACTATATGCTTTAAGTCCAACTTCTCCCTTTTCTTTATTCTTATCTTGGAATTTGGAAACTCGGTTCGCTAAAGCTCTTTCTAAACCGAATAATGTCCTCTCATAACAAATTTTCCTCTATGGATATTTGTTGAAAGCCTCCCAATTATCCATTAGAGCAACCCATTGCATATCTATCAAATTTTTACCTTCTTTCCCCAACAAAACATGTTCCAACAAATATAGAAGTGTCAACCTTACCACATCTTCATCATTAGGTTCTTTCATTTTCTTCTGCTTCTTATTGTTATTCTTCTTATTTTCTTTCTCATTTCCTAAAGAAAGGAAAACTCTCTCCAATTTATTATTACGCATTTTCTTCTCTCCTTTATACGTGATGACCTTTTATCAAATTTTGGAATATGACCAAAACTTAAGCCTGTAAATAAGACAAATTCATTTTTACCAAATCTTAAACCTTTTGACTTCACTTCCATCCATATTTCATTTCCCTTCTTTACTTCACATTATGCGTATAATATACTTTGATCAATTTAGGTGAAAACTTTGGTTCGGGGCCGAGTAAAAATTTTAAGTATGACTTCTTAAACATCTTCAAGTGGGTGATCGGTCAGTTTTTCTTTATATTTTCTATAGCTACCAAATGGGATAAGCATGCTATTTTTCCTGGGAAATACCCCTCTTTCGGTATTTTTCTTTAAAAAGCTAGCTGAGGAGGAGAAATATCAATATGCAAAATAGTATCAAATTATAAAAATATTAATATGAATTACCTACTAGTTATATTAAAATACTAATTATATTAACTCAACTCTTAACTAGATTGTATTTAAGTGAAATTTTTTCTAATCTGACATGAATTACTTTATATAATCTAATATGCAATAATATATTTAAATCAAATTTATAAAATTATGAAATCCAATATTTCAAGGAGCAAAGATATTGCTTACAGATTTAGGTGATTGGTTCTCCTATTTCGATTCCATGTTTGACTTTTTTACTTCCTCTATTTTCAATTGAAAGCAACCCCAGTGTTACAACATATTGTTGGTCTCTACTACATTATAACATGATTAATATACCATATTGTTGGTATGGTATACTAATCATGTTATAAATCTATATATATATATATATATATATATATATATAACTATATATATATATATATATATATATATATATATATATATATATATATATATATATATATATGTGTGTGTGTGTGTGTGTGTGTGTGTGTGTGTGTGTGTGTGTGTGTGTGTGTGTTTGTGTGCACGCGCTTGTATGAAAGTATTAAATCAATGTAGTCATCATTATCTAAAAATTTACAGCCTACATATATATTAGCTTGCGTGTGTACATCAACAATACAATTAAAAAAGAGATATCAACTTGCATATTTTCAACATGTGAAGAAAGAGTAACCTGCATGTTTTTATATATCTGTGTGTGTGTGTGTATTACTGCCTTGCTTGTATGAAAGTATTCGTAATGTAGTCGTCATTATCTAAAATTTCTGACCTACATATATATTAGCTTGCGTGTGTACATCAACAATACAATTAGAAAAGAGGTATCAACTTGCATATTTTCAACATTATGTGAAGAAGGAGTAACACTGCATGTTTGCTTACCTCTCAAGCAAGGTCAAACATATTTCCCATTCCAAGATGGCACAGAACATATTGAAATCTAGCCAGAACTGGCAGTATTTATATGAGAATCTATAGGTTGGCCTTTTCAAGCAACAAAGGCAACACGAGTCTCTCACTTTCTAGATTTTTCCTTGATCAACTGTCGATATATCTCCGTGTATTTAGTTTTATCATGATGGAAAAAATCATAGAAAATTCTTATGGATAACTCTTGTCATAATATATCATCATAGGATCTTCCAGTTTCATTCCTAACCCAAAGCCTCATCCTTGCCTCAAATTGATTTGAATTTGGCTTATTCCACACTTGATTAGCTCCGATCTTTGATCAGTAAGAGAGTTATCCCACTTTGCATCAGTATAGGTTCTATATCCGTATTCTCATTTTTTTATAACTAATTTCCTTTCCTCTTTGCAACCTTGACTTATCTAAGAATTCAATAAGAAACTTTCTTTGTTCTATGCTGCATTCATAAATTAACTAATCACATTTACTAAATGAGCTATATTATGATGAGCATGAGAAAGATAGTCTTCCAACGATCCTTTAGTACCATTATCAATCAACTTCAATTTCTTAAAAACAATCTCAACTCTGTTTACAATTTATGAGGCAATTCGACCTCAGCCTATTTAAATCATCGATTTTAATTGTTGAACAATGATCTATTATTCAAGAGGAGTCTTAGTTAATGTTCCTCAAGTCTAAGTAATGCTTAGATATATTCAGGTTTCTCTTACATTCTAGGCAATAAAGCGAGTCCTAAATCAGCAATTGCTTCATATCTAATTTGTAATTATTCAGTTATGGTCATGTCTGACAAACCAAACCTAAGAGTCTTGATTCATTCCCCGATGGGGTTCAAAACAGGCGAAAAATAAGAAAACATACTTACTCAATAGAGGTACCATGAGCAGCTTGTGATTTTAAATTCAACCCGAGAATCAAACCACAATTAATCATTCATCACGACCAATCTCACAAGCATATTAAAATATGGCGGAAAACAAAGAGTAGAAATTACCTTACAAATAGAACTATGAAACAAGGACACTACGAGGAAGCATTTTCATTTTCTTCTTCCAAGCTGTGTTTCTCCTGCTCTAAGGACATGACTTTCTCTAAAAAATGGGAAATATAGTCGTGTGTTTCTCCTGCGTTCTCCCCTTGCAATTCTCTATAGTTGGAACTCACTCTGATAATGGGAAGCCCCATTGAGGCAACCCGAAAGAGGGATTTGCAATAGTTAGGGCTTTGTTCTCTTCAGCAGTACCCTCTTGCAACCATAATCAAAGAGAAACAAGACTTAGGGCTTTTTCTCCTCATCTGAAACCATAATCGAAATTTGGAGTTGGAGGGAAGAAACGAGGCTGACGTGGAAAGACACCCTGGAGGGGCATTTTTGTCCGAAATTGATGTTTTTGAAGATTATAAAAATAAGGGGTTACTTTTGCAAATAGTTTCTTTATTTATCCCTTTTAAATGAATTCCCCTAGAAAAATGGACGTCGAAGAAGAAGATTACGTGCTTTCGGCATGCCAATTGAGCGTGAGGAAGAGATGATCAGTCATAAGAAGAAAGTCGTTACAGAATCTTCTCGTCCTTTGCTAAGCCTTCCTCCATGGTAGCAAGAGGTATTTTCATTTTCCTTTTTGTTTCTTTGTTTGGTTGCTGTGAAAATTGAGCAAAAATGATGAAGCGTTATTGGAATGTGTATAATGGAGAAATCCCCATTAGTGGTTCATATAGTTATGTTGAACGGAGTTGCTTATTTTTTCTGATCCCATACCTTGGAACAATCCAACAAAATGGGATCAAAGTTATGGAACCTAGATTAGTAGGATCAACAATGAATGATGCAGAAGCCTTTGCTTGTTAAGTTTTCTTGATCTTTCAAATTAATCTTTATATCTCCAATACCTGAATCATTCTTGTCGGTTATTTTCTAAACAATAATCTAGATTCCCCAATGGTTCCAAATAAGCACACAATTTTTATTTTTTAACTTAAGTATTACACCTTGGATTGTCTGTGAAATATTGCCCCAATAAGTCCTGATTCTGGATCATTTCTTAAGGGAGTTGAAAATGTCATATAACATGAGGACAGTAATTGAAGAGCTGGTACTGGATGTCAACCATATATCAAAATACAATACAAACTAAAAATAATTAAAAGTACAATACCTATAGAATTATAGATCATTATGTGTTAAATAAAAATGGTTTGCTCATCGTGGCGGCGATGCTTTCTTTGCGATCCGGTGACACTAGGAAGATGAAGTACTACCACAAAAGGCCTATTATTTCCCATCACGGTGCATATGTTTCTCTTCAAAATTTTGCTCTACCTTCAAACATGGAGGAGACACCAGAATATGCTCCAATTCTGCTGCAACCTCTTTCATTGTAGGCTATTTCTTCCATTCGATTTAAAAGCATGATATCTTTGGGTAAGCAAGCGCCTTAATCTCTTCTTTCCTTTATAATTTCTCCAACTCAGAGGTATCAAAGAATATCAAATGAAGCGAGACTCTTGTAGTGACAAAATGAAATGTGTTGCCAAAATTTTCTCTTCCTGTGATCTTGTTGGACAATTGGCTTTTGTCACACCATTAAAATCTAAACAAAGGGTATAGCTCAAAACTATATACATCACTTTTATCAGGTAAATTGACAAAAAAATACGGATCTAAGTAGCCAAAAAGTCCGCATGCAAGGGAGTTGTCAAGTGAGTTTGCTCTATAGCAATGGACCTTGATGTGCCAAATCAGACACTTTTACAGCTATGTTTATCATCTAAAGTATATTTGTAGACTTAACATCTCTATGATAAATTGGTATAGAGCATGCGGGTGCAAAATAAGCAGAGCCTCTTGCCACCTCTATAGCAATTTATGCTTACTTATTTTCCATGAAAATGGAAAGTCCATATCTTGGTTGTGAATAAGTTGGTACAAGTTTCCATTAGAAATGAACTCATAAACCAATAAGGAACCTGTCTCAAACGACACCACAAGAGCCAATAATGTTCAAATGATTCATTTGTGAAAGGATCACGATCTCATTAATGAAATTCTCTATTTGGCTTTCATCAACTATCATTGACTTTTTAACTGCAACAATTCTTCCATCGGTTAACATACCTTTATAAACCGTACCTTGACCTCCTTGACCAAGAATCCGATTCAAATTGAAGTTATCGGTGGCCTTCTCTAACTCCTTAGAAGTGAAAATTTTTGTTTTCTCAATAGCAACTTCATTAGACAAGATTTGTTGTTCCAATAATAGACCACCATTGCGTTTAAAGAACCTTTTTGAGTCTAATCTCTTTTCTTTCTTCACTACTTTATACAACCCAATACTACAATGACCAATATAAGATCCACCACTTATGCTGAAACCACCATTATATAAACACAATTCAAAAAGAAAAAAGTCACTCTATTATCTTAAATTGATAGAAAAGTTTACATATTAATAAAGACCTAAATTTTAGAATCATGATATATATAATTCCACGGAGATAGAACTATTTGAGCTGTATTTAGGTTGAAGCTATTACTATAAACCTTTTCATTACCATTAATCAATAATATAAAATGTAGTTATATAGCAATTATGAAAAAGTATTTTTAAATTTTCTACACGGATAAGTCTATTTAATTTTTGTGTTATAGAAAGTTATTAAGGGAGATCAAATTTCTTTTGCTAAAGGTACTTAGAGCTTACTAGCTAGTGAGATTGCAAGACGATTCATTAAATTTATAAAATAACCAAAATGTTTTTAAACATGGTAAATGAAAAATGAAACCTTGAATAGCATTAAAGTTAATTAGGTCCACACTTACTATAAAGAATTTCAGCAAATAAAAATAAAGATTATAAAAAAGTTTAAAAACTCTATTAAAGTGGTCAATCCCTTCGGCGGTGGATCAGTTGACCCATATGTTGGATGACAACAAGATACGTCCTCTATTTTTTGGGAGCGAGTAAATAAGCCTTGGCGAAATTATCAATCGCCTACTTAACCATCAAAATAATAATTAGATTTAAAAAAAAAAATCGAATTAAGACCATTTTCTCATAAGTAAGGTTACTTCGATTTTAGGATCATGCATTTAATTTACTTAAGCACTTAAAATCATCCTAGTAATAATTTGTCTTGAATTATTTCATAAATTGGATAAAAAAATTTTGAAATGAGGAAAACAACCATTTTTTCTAAGATTTCTTTGTAGGATTATTAGTTTTAGGATCATGCATTTAATTTACTTAAGAATTAAAATCATCCTAGTACTCAATTATCGTCAATTCTTTCCTCAGTGGATTAAAAAAATTAGCGAGGAAAACTGTAAACTTAAATGTAGTTTGAAAAATCTTTTTAAAGTTTTTCAAAGTTGAAAGATAGTGATCAGTATTTCTAGCCTTATTATGATCTTTAAATATGTTTACAATGCAATCATTTAGGACATAGGATGTGAGACCCCCACCCTTCGTGACCACCTCATGGGTACCCTTCAGGTGGAAGCTCCTCATAGGATATCCTCATTCCTTTGAGTTCCTCGCCTCCCGAGAGATTGAACCAAGGACCTAGGGTCTTTAGTCCAATGAGGAAGCATCTACGGTACCATCGAGCTAGTCAGGAAATGTCGAACTCCGGTCACATTAGGATGAAGATGAAGAGAAGAGTGGTAGTGGAGTATCCCGAGTGACTTGTGATAAGATCAGTTATAAGGGATAGACCAGAGAATTGCACAAGACCGTGAGGAAAGAAGTTATGCGAATAATCGCCGTGGGTTTAGTGTTCGAATTAGGGGATAGCGGTATTTTGAAGTTTTATGGAAGGGCGTACTAAGATTTGGGAAAGCGTGGAAGAGTGAGTCCGCGGTATATTGAATATCTGAGTTGTTGAGAGGATTGGGAGGTGACATATGTCGGTGGGTTGCCATCAACACGTCGCGCATTCACTATGTTTTCCATGTTTCTATGCTCCGCAGTATATACAGACCCTTTACATGTATTGTGAGCAACCCGATTGGAAATCTGGGAGAAATTTGACGCTGAAGGAACCGGTCACGGATCCTCGACCGTCGAGAGCAAGTTCTGTGCAACAAGACTATTGGTGGTGAAGGTATTGTGGAGGTCATACAGTAGAGAGCTACATGGGAGCATGAGGAGCGAGATGAGGCATTATTCCCATCTCTTTGATGCGGTCTGAATCATTTTAATTCCCGGGACAGAAATTTTTATAAGGAGAATTGATTGTAAAACCCAAACTGATTGAATGTTATAATAGTAGTTTTAAAGCTGATTAGAGGTCAATGATAGAAGCGAGGTAGATTAGAATTTAGAGATATCGGACGTCATTTAGACATGAAGTGGAATTTTCGAGAATTTTAGAAATACTAAGGAATAATGAGATTTTCTTATTATATCCGAATGGAGGGGTTTACCAAAGGAATTTATAAGAAATTTCGGTTCCTATGACTTTGAGCGATATTTAGAAGAAGATAGGAGATTTAAGTGAATAAGATTCCGGACCCGAGGTCGGGGCTGCGTTGAAATTTTTCGGAAATTGGGCCGAAAATCGAAAATATCCGAATATATCATAAAGACCGCGAGCGGGAAATAAAGTGAAACGGAGTCCGTTTGGATAGTTTCCAGGTGATCCGAACGTAATTCGGGTAGTAATACGCTATTATCCGGATTTCCGATTTTAATGATTTTAAATCCGATTTCGATGATTTCAGAGCCTAGAATCCAATGTGAAGGATTTAATTAAAATATTTCATGGTCAATTTGAAGTTTGAAGCGACCATAGAATATTTTTGACATTTAATCGGTATAAAAGCGATCTCTGGAGTGGCGAGATAAAATCTGCTATAAGGGATATATTTTCTTGTGAGCCAATTAAAGCCTTTCTTAATGACTAGATTATAGAATAAAATAATAGGTTAATGGATTTGTGATTCATTAAATGGACCAATGAGCTTCTTTGGTTCAAAATTTTGGCAAGTGGGGAAGAGGCAATTTTTGTAGTGTGAAGCAAAATCCTAGAATTTAAGGGATTAGTTGGCTCAAAAGGAGGAGGGAGCCCGTATTAGAGAGAAAGGAGAGGGAAGAAAGAAGAGAGAGAGAAAAGAAAAGGAGAGAAGGACGAAGAAGAGAAAGTGAAGAGAGACACAAGGTATAGAGATGTGATTTTTCTCCTCATTCAAGCTTTCAGTGATCTTCAAGTGGTAATCAAGGAGAGGAGCCAAAGAAACTCAAGAAACAAGTAGTTTTTCATGGTGGGAAGTTAGGGTTTGATGTTTTCCATGTTTTAATGTCTTAAAATTCTGGTATGGATCACAAATTGATGGTATTTAAGTTTAATGGTGCTGAATTTAATATCAATTGAGAAAGCCATGGTTTAGGTTAGGGTTTTGACAAAATCAAGTGAGTAAGGGTTAGGGTTTGATAGTGAATTTTGTGTGTTATGTTAAAAATGGGTATAATGCATCAGATTTAAGTGTTTTAGAGTGAAAGAAAAAATGGAAGAAACACATTTTGGTCAATTTTGGGCAGCAGTCTGGTACAGGAAATGTCCTGTTTTCTGTTTTGACCAGTTTTAGTATTTTGGCATAACACTCAATTTTGATCGATTTGAGTGATTTAAGTGGCTATAAAAATAGACGTGAAGAGAGACAAAACGTAAGAAGAAGAGTATCCTTAAATTCTGATCCCTAAAGTGGCTAAATATTCACTCAAAGTAGGACCATGTGCAAGTAAATTCTAGTTCGGGTTTTTGAACATAGATTAGCCCAGTTATTTGAATGTAAAGTAGGAGTTTGATTGCTCAATTGGGTGATTCCAATTGGGGAATGAACCCTTAGCACCTTAGCTTTAAATGAGTATAAGGACATAGTGGCCAAAATATGAAGTCAAGACCTCAGAACATGACATGTCTGGCTTCATCCTTTAGAAAAATCGGTAAAATGACTAATTGGCATAAAATGCCTAACTTTAAGTTTTGGATGATCGATTAGGTTAATTCCAATTCCTAAAGTAAAATATAGATTCCTAGAGGAATAAGAATATAGAATAAAGTGTTTATAGTGGATTAATGAAATTATGGTTAATGTGTAATTGATTTTCTTGAAAAGGTGAAAAGGATTCTCCAATGGACGGAAAGCAGGGGTGACGGGAAATACGCCGAGGATTGAAGCGGTGAACTGTAGTGAAAATGATATTTTGAAATTGCGAGTTTTTAAAATTGAAAGGTTTAATGTTAAACTGAAAGTTTAATGTAAATTTTATGTAAATGTTAAGGCATATGGAAATGTTTTATGCCATTTGTTTTATCTTGCATCAATGCATATATTTATATATGTATTAAATATATATCATATGTTAAGGTATTATGAAAGTTTAATGTTTAAAGAATGCATATGTGTTTTAATGATAAAGTAAAAGTTTTAAATGTATTTATAAATGTATTTTGAAAGTATTTCTTTGATAGTTTACCTAAACTATATTTATTATAGTGATATCGAGTAAGAAATGCTTTAAGCGTGTAGGATTTAGGGTAAAGTTATAGGTTACTAACTGAGGAAATAGGTGTCTAGAGTAATATCCCATACCCATTGATAAAGTGCTATAGTGGGCCTATACGAAAGCGTGAGTTTCTCATGACGTAAGTGGTTTACTAATTTGGAATCTTTATCCCTCGTCGATTGCCGGAAACTGTTCGGTGTGTTTATTTCCCTGGGTTCCATCAGAAAGAAAGAAAGAAAGAAAGAAAGAAAGAAATAAAGAAAGAAAGTTTACGGTAAAAATGTTTAAAGCATAAATGGATTTTAAATGCATAAGTATTTATTGAAGAAGTTGAGCATAAATGTTTAAGGTATAAATGGATTTAATTGTATAAAGTATACTGTTATTTTGGTATATACTGAAAATGTTATTTTAATGAAAATGTACTCAACTGGGCTCCTTTAGCTCATTCTTTTCTATATTTAAACATTTTGGGGACAAGACGGGTGCGTAGATGGGGTCACTCTGTGCGATGGTGAGCCATTGATAGAGTAGTTGTGATTTCATTATAATTTTTTATTTCATGTTGAATATTTTGTTAGCCATACTATGTATATATAGTTGAAAGGAACTACGTGGGCTTGCTGATCCTCGAGTGGGCGGAACTACGTAGGCGGTCGGCTTAAGTCGACTCAAGCCCCGAAAATGTTTTGATAAAAATGTGCATGGAATTTAAGGGTTTGATATTTTGATGATTTGAAGTAAACAAATGTATATGTATGTATATTGTGTTGATTAGGTTGTGGACCCGAAGTCTAATATGGAAAGTATAAAATTGAAGTTTATAAGTGTTTTAAATGCTTTTTATCGAGTTTTGTAATTTGTGAAAGTCGAAAAGCAGAGGAAACTGCAGCGATTTTCTGAAAAATCCAAGTGTTTGAAAAACAAAAGAAAAGAAAAGAAAAAAAATTTATCACTTCGCTTCCGCATTATTTTCTAAAGATATGTTAAGGATTGTAAAGGGGTTCGCTCCATGGATTTGTTGAAATTTGTTTGGAAAAAGTTCCTATATCATTGGTGCAGGAGAATCACCTCGGGTTCATGGCAAGAGTTGTCGGTCGGGATCCTTCATAGGAAGCTGACTCAGCTAGTTAGGATCAACCAATAGAAGAGGGTAAAAATGCTTTAAACTAGTAAAACTTTGTTTCGAAAAATCTAAACTAAGCCTCAATCGATCTAGGCCTGACCTCAATCAGTGGGAAGCTGATCCAAACAATGATAACCAGTAACATAGTTGGTTGATTGGTTACTCGATTAATCCATTAGTGGAACTAAAATTGTCTAACAATTATTTTGGGCTTTCAACTCTTATTAAAAACTTCAAACTCCTTATATTGTTGGAAGAAGAGTTATAAGTCATCTTAAATATTATTTGCCCATAGTACTGCAATGCATTTCTTTATCAAACTTGCATTTCATCTTAGTACACAATTCAAAATTAGTTTCTTTGTATTTCATTCTACAAATTGTAACTTATTTCTAGAATTATGTTTGTTGTATTAAGAAGACATAAAAGTAAAGTTACCTAGAATTAGAGGTCTTGACATATCCTTCTTGATGCAATAGTATTCCAAATGATAACCTTGATACTTTGATTGTCAAGCACATAATTATAATCACATGCCTTAGGGCGCCCCATTTGTGTTTTGACAGCCCCAGGAACACGAAAAGTATAAACAATAGTGAAGACAATGAATAAGAATTTTGTAGGTATAAATTAGTACCAATGTTGTTGGAATTGAATTGATCATTCAACTGAAAAAGTTACTAATTTATGTTTCATCGATTTGACCAACAATCAAATCTCATTTGGATTGATATTATAAATATATGATTAAAATTGAAAACAATTATAAAAAATTTAATATACATATATATGATATTCATTTTTTATCTTATGTACTAATTATTTAGATTTTATTAAATAAAATATTTATATTATTTAAATATATAGACATTAAGAATGAAAGAAAATTTAGTAATTCAATTTTAACTAATGTTGTGAAAAATTTTAAAAATATTATACTATTCTATATATTTCATTTTTAAGAGAATGAAATGTAACATATTTTAAAAATATTTAATTTTTTTTAACGTTTTTACAAGACCGGGAAAATCGAGCCCTCTTATGGAAGGGTAAAATGGTAATTTCGATCAAAATCCGAGTTTTCTAGATCTCGGATGGCGAAGCAGTTTCATCGTTGGAATCGTCTGCAAAGTATTCTGCGTCTGAATTTCGAGACGGTCTCGAAATTTGAGTTCGAGGGCAGGAAATTTGTCGGGACACTTGACCCGTTGCGAGTGGCTCGAAAGTGTCATGTATGTCATCATCTTAGACTAGGTCAAACATGAACTCAAATGGGACCCATGAGAGACACATGGCATCATGATATTGGAAGGAAATCCATGGTAGATGGATAAGGGATGAGTGTAATCTAAGGCAGCGATAGGGGTGGACACTTGGCGAGTGAGAGGACTTTTCTCTTAACCTCGGCTAGACAGGCGGATTTGGGAATAAAGGAAGAGAAAAAGGCAAGCGAGAAAGAGAGAGAAAAGGAAAAGGAGAGAGAAAAGAGAGGGATTTTAGATAGAGAATCCTACCTTCTCTCTAGATTTCATTGATTGGTCAAATTAAACTCAGTGAAGCAAGCAAAGTTGGTCTAGGCTGCAGGGAGCTACGGCGTGGGTACCGAGTTTTGTAGAGTTTCGACAAACTCAGAGGTAGGGTTTCTCTTTGTTTATTTCAGCTTAGAGCCATTCAAATGGAATGGATGGTGTGGCGAAGTGAGGTAGTAATCCCAAAACAGAGGCTGAATGTTGGAAATATTTGGGCCGACTTGGATCATCGGATTCAGTTCTTGAATTTGGAAATGTCATGTATGCTATTATTGTATGTTACTGCTTGGTGTCTGAATAACATGCAAATTGTGTGTTGCTGGTGTGATGCTTTGGACAGCTCGAAGATGGACTGTCGGATTGTGTATTAGCCCATGTGAGCTAATTTTATGTGTTATTGCTATGAATGAATAACATGTTGTTGTGTGTTAAATTGTGTTAATATATGCATGCTTAATATATTAACATGAATTGTTGTGAAATGGCATAATACATTTCATATGCACTGGGGCACCCTAAACGGTAGGTGTGAGTGCATAAACCAGCAATCTGCATTGGAGGGTTGTCCAGCCAGTAAATTCTATATAAAAAGTTGTCAGAAGAATTGTGTTGGGAAATGATCAGCCCAATTCGCGTCGGAGAAGGCCTATGGGTGTTTGGAGGATTATCCAGCAAATTCATTAAGGATTGTCAACGTATTTATATCGGTTGTCACAAATAAAGCAAATATGTTTGTTTGGAAACAATTTTAATACGTAGCGCTGCGTGTGTGAAGTCAGTGGACCAGGAGCGCGAGATTAGGCGTGTAGGCGTTAATTAGGAATCATGAATTCACTTGAATGTCGTATAGTATTTTTCGTGCGCCAAACGACTTAGGTGGGGAGTACTTGTATGAAGATTATCATTCTGGCATTGCTCGCTGCGTTGTGGGATCCCCCTTTGATTCACGAGGGGAGTATTCGAATGACTCGCTGAGGCACTGAGAAGAAAGCAGACTAATGGCCTTGCCAAATATTTTTGTAAAACATCTGCAAAACATTTTTGGTTTATAAATGTTTGTATAAGAGGTGAAATTAACTCTTGAAACTATTGTAATATAGTTGGATATATTTTGGTGTGTTTGGATGTATAGACGATATGACCGTTTCTTCGTATGAGTCTCATGATATAGAACCTTTACAGGTTCATGAGTTGGCCAGTGAATCAGCAGGACCGGGGACTACAGGCGTCACAATTTTTTTCTATTAAGAAAAAACTAAACATTCAAATTTGAAAAAATCATACACTTTATGATCCAATTGAAATTCTCATGATTCGTTTGATGCTAATTAAATAAAAATATTTGTACTTTTAAATTTTTAGTTAAAGATTTATTTTGTCAAAGTTTAGATAAAAATTAAAAGATTAATTTAAAATAAAAAAACCAAATACTTAATCCTTTAAACACTATTCAGAACAAAAGTTCTATTTAGCATTAAGTTAAAAAAAACAAACAAAAAAACAAAATCACCTAAGTTTATTGGATGGCTTTTACTTTTTAGTATTTAAAGCATTAAGCATTTAAATGGAACTAGAAGGTGGGCTAGGCCTCACCAATGAACAAGAAGGCTGGGCCTATTGCCTGTCTAGATGAGTCTAACACTCAACAGGCGGACTGATAGAGTTTAAAATTTACATTGGTGAAATCTCTTAAAATAAAGTTTTTTTTTAACTATCTTAAAATAAAGTTAATATTGAATTATTATATAGAATAAATAAATGAAAATAATGTTTGTTGAGAAATTTGGAAGTGTAGAATGAGATATTTGAGGACTTTTTATTTAGATTATTTAAATAAAAGTTACACCAACTATTTGAAACTTTGTACATGGCAAGAAATAAGGCATATAATGACATCCCAGAAAATGTTAAAAAATATATTTTTAAAGAAATCATATAAAATTAAATTAATATATAGAAATAATTAGTGCTGAATTTTGATTTGTATTAATTTAAAATAATGTATGCCAGTCACTCTAATTCAACAGTCAAGAAGAGTCAGTACCATGGCATCGATCACGAAGGTAAGGGTTGCCTTCTAAACTGAATCGTCGCAGAGACAACGAGAATGAACATTAGATCCATACGTCGACACGTAGACTGCGGGGTAGTTACAATTAGAGGTGGTGTTGTCGCCTTCTTTTATGATCCAAAACAACGATAACGGAGCATAGTACTTCACACCACACTCGGGCATGTTGGGTCTAGTGGTGCGAGAAAACCAATCTTTGTCCGCCCCAGCGCTGAGTAATTGGAGTTAAATGCCGTATGTTCTCGCCGTCATCGGGGTAGAACTAGAACTCAAATCCACACTGTAGGAAGTGAGATAGTAATCATCTGTGGACGGAATTGTAGTTTGGCAACAGCTGATGCCGTAGCAACCTTGAACAGTACTGTAATTTCGGCTGCAACTAATTGAGGTACAACCTGCCCATATTTTCTCACCCTCCATGAGGTTTGCATGGCCTGACCAGGCACCCCAGATAAATTGTAGATCCTCGAAAACGAGCAGACCAGACCAGATCGATGCTGCGCCTTGGTGTTCCTCGCCATGCGTGATCATAGGAAGCTATCAGATTTATTATTATCGCAGTTTGGAGTTCTATAGAGACATTCAGCAGCTCCAGCTGGTTGAGTTTAGTATGATTTAGAAAGGCTTTTTTTGCGCCGGAAGAAGTATTAATGGTGATGCAATTTACTAAATCTGAAACCGTTAGCCTCTTAATTTCCGCCGTCACGACGGAAGCAGATGCTCACGTTTCGCGCGATATCGACAATTTGGCTTTACCATATATTCATCTGGTGGCGATGCTTCAGCTGTTTGACTTAGGCATAATAATATCAAGCAAATGGTGGGCAGAAGAACCGACTTCATTACCATCTCTTCTTTGATAAATACAGAAGATGATCAATGATACATCTATATAAGAGGAATGAGGGGAAGAACCGACTCTCTCTCTCTCTCCTGCCATTTCTAATTGACTTGAGGTCAACTATCATTTAAAATAAGAAAGAGATGTCAATTTCCCTATTGGGTGATATCACACTCACGGTTGTTGTGAAAGAATACTCAATTCGCTTTATTGTTTGTGTACTTTTCAGCATTCATACAAGATATTTAAAAAAGGAAGCCATTTTTAAGCTTTAATTTCAATTGCTTTAACCTTTGATCCGCTACTCAATACCATATTGTGCATGAAATATTGAAAATAATCTCCCCTCTCCTTTCCTAGAAACATCTTGGAATTTAATGTTGAAAGGCTCTCTGTTCTTTTTTCCTTGATGATTAGCTAATGGGCTCTTTCCCGTCCCAATTCTTTTTGTCAAATCATATGATCAAATGGAGTTCCTAACTTTGCCTATTGACGGGGCAGCTTGACCAAGTTGCCCACATGATTCATGAACACAAATTTTCTTTTTTCTTTGGCTCCCTTTGAAACTGCAAAGTAATATGGAAAAGAAAAAAAAATATTGTTTTGATTACTGTTTTTGAAAATTATTTTTTGTTTCTAAAAGCAAAGAGAATAAAAAAAATAGAAATAACACATTAGTTTTACTTTTCTTTTTTTCGCAAAACACATAGAAAAGTTTTCAAAAACAAAAACCAAACAAGCTATAAGGCTCCATTTGGATTCCAAAAAGTAATATAAAAAAAAACACTAAAGAAAAATATTTTCTCATGTTTGGTTTTACCATGCAAAATATAAAAAAAAATTTAAATATAATCAAAATTCCTCTAAATTTTACATATTTTAAAATTTTTTTAGTCGTTATATAATATAGAGAATAAAAAAATTCATATATAATTAATTTATTAAGTTTAAACCTATTTTTTTCATTTTCTTTTGAAATTTCTTTTTTTCATTTTTGGTCTCTATTTTCCCATGTGTTTTCTTTCCTTAATACTTTTCGGATTCCAAATAGGCGCAAAAATGATTTTCATGTTGATTATGTGAAAAAAATCAAATATAATCAAATTTCCTCAAAATTTTATATATTCTTCATTATTACCCTGTAACTTTTTATTTTCCTTCAATATTTTTCTTCCACTTTTCTTTATATTTTTTCTCTCACATTTTATATTCTAAATGCTGGTTCAAACATAGCCTTTTTCTTTTCTTTTTATTTATAATAATTGGCTGGTGACAAATTGCAAACAGGACCGAATTCAGCTATCTGTGGATGGCAAGGCAAAATTTCTTATGACAATAGTATTATTTCCTGTTTACAAATTTTATTTTAAGATTGAATACAGAAAATTTAAATTTTGATTAAAACAATAATTTTTTCTTCCATTTTAATTTTATTTCAAAAAATAACTATCTATTTTCATATTCATTGAATTTTTAAAATTTTGAAATTAAAATTTCACACTTGCTTTTTTTAAGTCACTTACCTCCTCTTATTTTTTAAAAAAAATTCACTTATCAAAACAGTTTGTGAATCAGCTGCTTTTTGTAAAGGACTTCTACTTATGCGTATATTAGATTGTACCTTAATTTAATCCCTATCATTAATATGTCATGTATAAGCGATTTCTTTTTCATTTTGTATCATTACAAAAATTAAAAATGTTAGACGAAATTCAAGGCACTTTTATAGACAATATGGAATAAAGATATCTATCTTTATAATTTTATTAGATATTATTAGTAGGCGTTTTTATATGAGTATTATGATTATGTTTTGATCAAATTTGTATCATTTGATTCATTTGTTAATAACTAATACTAGATGCTGTGTTAATTTATATGAACAGACCAAACTGAAGTTATGGTGTTGATTAAACTTTATTATATTTATAGTTTGTTTTCAGACCATGAGGTGTTTTTGAATGGGTATGTACATAAAAGCGTTTTTTAAGTACATCTGTGTAAACAAATCCTCATACGATGTCTTGAACAGGTCATGCACACACAAAAGACATTTTAAGATGTACCATATATAAACTAATCCTTATATAAGTCGAAAAAGGACCCACCAGGACATTTTCTTTGCGATTTTCAATTTCTTATTTCAAACTGAGGATGGAACCACGTACATTTGTTAAATCTCATCACCTTGGCGACTTGTTTATAGATGCTTCGTTGTTCAGGTCTCTAGAGAAACTCTTGGAGCAGAGTCACCATCTTCGGCATGCTCTCCATGGACCTTTTTGCCTCCTCACTTTCTTTCTCCCATCTCTCTCTACCAAATTATTTATCTTGAATCTTGTCCCTCTTTCCACTGGCAAAAAAAAAAAAAGAATTAAAATTTGTGCCATCATGTTATGATGATTATCACAAATCTTAGGGATCAAAAAATGGGCAAATTTACTGTAAAGAGATGTCGTGGCTGTGACTTTTGCCCTTCTGTGTCTTTTACCCTTTCATGATATCAAAGTTGAGGATAGAAGAGTTGTCTAAGATTTTCCTTTATTTTCACAAAGAAGATGAATAATAGAAGAATAGTTAAAATCATTGTCCCTTAATTTAATCCTTAATATGCCTAACTTATATAGTAGACTTATATAGTAGAGTGTTGATCAACATTTTAAAAATATAGGACATAGGAAGGGAATGGATCCCCGATTCTGGAATCAGTTTATTATATTATAATTAAAGTGATTAGCTTTCAAAAAAACATTTGTATGTCATGTAAAAGAATTTTTTCTCATTTATTATCATTAAAAACACATTCGTGCAAGAAATTCATGACTTCTTTATAATTAAATAGGAATAAAGATAAATCTTTGTTGAGTAAATACTAATGCATTTACCTAATCCCAACCCATGGAAACACTCTACTCGCATAATTCAATAGAATGGGATCAAACTTATGAAACCTAGATGGCTGGATAAGTAGGATCAACAATTCGATAGTTACAGGATCGTTTTCTTATTCTCGAGTTATTCTTGATCTTTTGAGTGTGTTTATCATCTAATTAATCTTTACATCTCCAATACCTAAAACGTTCTTATCCGTTATTAGCTAAATAATTATCTAGATTACCCAATTATTCCAAATAAGGACACAATTTTTTTTTTTAACTGAATACATCTTGGATTGTTTATGAAATATTGCCTCAATAAGTCTTGATTCTGGATCTTTCCTTAGCGAAGCTGAAAATGTCATCCAACACGTGGTCAGTGGTTGTTGAAGGGCTAGTACTGAATTTCAACCATATCAAAAAACAATACAAGCGCAGTAATTAATCTAACTTAACTATATTTTAAACTAACAATCATAATGTGTTAAGCAACTGTGGTTGCTCATCGATGAAGATGCTTTCTTGCAATTCAAATATGATATTCGAGAAGATGAAGTACTGCACAAAGGCCATCATTTCCATGATCTTGTGTTCTCTTCAAAATTTGCTCCAGCAACTAGGCGTCGGAAGGCGCTCGAATATGCTCTAATTCTGTAGCAACCTCTTTCATTGTAGGCCTTTTTCTTCCATTCAAGTTTAAGCATCGATATGCAAGGTAAGCAACTGCCATGATCTCTTCTTTCCCTCCTTCCTTTACAACTCGAGCATCAAGAATATCAAATAGACGAGACTCTTGTAACGACAAAATGAAATGTGTTGCCAAGCTTTTCTCTTCTTGTGGTCTTATTGGACAAATTGGCTTTTGTCTTGTTAAAAGCTCGACAAGAACAACTCCAAAACTATATACATCGCTTTTATCAGTAAATTGACTTGACTGAAAATATTAGGATCTAAATGGCAAAGTCAACACTAGAAGTAGTCAAGTGGGTTGTTCTCTGTAATGGACCTTGATGTTCCAAAATCTGACACTTTTGCCCTATATTTATCATCTAAAAGTATATTTGTAGATTTAATGTCTCTATGATAAATCAGTATAGAGCATGATGAGTGTAAAATAGCCAAAAGCCCACACTGCCTCTGTAATTTGTGACCGCATTTTCCATGAAAATGGAAAGTCCATATCTTGGTTGTGTGAATAAGTTGGAACAAGTTTCATTGGAAACTCATAAACCAATAAAGGAACTTCCGTCTCCAAGCAACACCCTAGGATCCCAACAATATTCCTATGGATTGATTTGAGAAGAGTACAATCATTAATGAGAGTGCTGTTGGCTTTCATCGACTATGATTGATTTTGCTTTGCAGCAGATTCTTCCATCAGTTAGCATACCCTTATAAACTGTTCCTTGACCTCCTTGACCAAGAATTCGATTCAAATTGAAGTTGTCAGTAGCCTTCTCTAACTCCTTAGAAGTGAAAATTTTTGTTTTCTCAAGAGCGACTTCATTAGAAGAGATTTGTTGTTCCAATAATAGACCACCATTTTGTTTAAAGAATTTTCTTTTGAGTCTAGTCTCTCTTTGTCTCTTCCTCTACTTTATATAATCCAATACTTCCAAGGACCCCAGCAACAAGAGCCACCACCTATGCTGAAACCTACATTGCATAAAAGTCACTTTATTATCTTGAATTGATAAAGAAAGTTGACATACTAATAAAAATAATTAAAGACCTAAGTTTTCTTTAAAACATAAGAAACAAGATTTAAAATCATGATATATAATCCATAGATAGAACTTTTTGAATTGTATTGGGCTTAACTATACTATAAACTTTTCTTCACTATCATAAATCATTCTTGTACATATAGTAGCCTCTATTAGATGCTCAATATATATTTTAAATTTTCTATGCATGTAGAAACTCTCTCTTATTTTTGTATTATAGAAGGGATTCCTACTACTTTTAAAAACTAGTAGCAGAACTACATTTTAGAACATCTAAGCTAAGCTTCAAATGGTCAAGGCTAAGCCTCGATCAATCAAGGCTAAACCTTAACCGATTAAGAATTTGTTTGATGATTTTTGCAATTTCCGCTATAACATACAAAATAAAAAGCATACGGTGCAAACGTGCCAGGACATTAAAGTGTTTCCAAATTGATACTATGCCAAGAAATCAAACTTCTTAGTTAGACAAAACAAGTTCCCTGGTTTCCTTGACATTTCCTTAGAATCTAAGTAGATAATGTTGTAAAAATATAAATATTGTAGGAATAAAAACAAAAGGAAATGTTAAATTGCAATATGAATGAATTGATCGAACAATACTGAGGAATTGAAAGAAACTTGACTAGAATTTGAATATAGAGTGCTGAAATGCGTTAAAGAATTCAAAGAAACTTGACTAAAGCTTGAAAATAAAATGTTGGAATTGATGAAAGTTAATTGAAAATCTAAGAAATGTTGAAGTAGATTGTAATTTCTACTTGTTGAATTGATTGATTGAGTGGTTGTTGGGGATCGGTTTATTGATGGATTGATTGTCCTTTTTTTATAGACATTCTTGGATAACTATTCAAGTCTTGTATTTTCTCTACTCTCTCACTTCTTCAAGTAACTACCCATGTCTCCATTAGGAAGACTTGTTCCTCAAGTTTTCTCTACCACCTCTAATATTGAGAAAGAGTTTCACTATTCTCTACTCATCAAATACCCCTAGGCTTTTTACATGGGGTAATCTCAATGGGTTTGGGTTTTTGGGTTTTTAATTATGGGTTTTGGGCTTATGGGTTTTTAATTATGGACTTTGAACTTTATCTTTAAATAGGCTGAATTTAATTTTAGCTTAGCGGTAACTATGGCGAAGGATTTCAATTATGCAATGGTAAACTCAATGGTTTGTAGTTGATTGATTAGTTAATATGTTAATCCATTGGTTGAATTAAAACTTTGTCTAACAGTTAATTTGGACATTTATTAACAACTTCGAACTCATTATATTGCTAGGAAAAGAGTTATAAGTCATTCTTTTTCAAACTTGTATTTCATCTTAGTACACAATTCAACATTAGTTTCTTTGCATTTCATTGTACCAAATTGTAACTTATGTCTAGGGTATATTTGGCCACACATGCCAATTTTTACCAACAATTCAACTAAAAACCTAATTTCGTTATTTTATGTTTCCTCTCTCTCTAACCCTTTCTTTTGAATTGTTAAGAATACATCAAATTAGAAAAGACACTCTTAATGATGTATTAAAAAGACATAAAAATGAAGAAAATTACCTAAAATCAGAGGTTTTGATATATCTTTCTTGATACAATAGTAGTCATGATGAAAACCATGATCATCAAATGTAAAATTATAATCACATGTCCCGTGGCAGATGGCGCATTCTTTGACAACTAGAACACCAAAGGGTATAAACAATATTGAAATCAATTAGTAGGAATTTTGTATCAATATTGTAAGAATTAGATAATCATTGCTTGGAAGAACTTAATTACTATAATATATGGTTCATTGGTCTGGCCAACCATCAAATTTATGATTTATATATGATTAAAATTAAAAGTAATTATAAAAATTTTAGTATACTAATATATCTTGTGCTCGAATAAATGTACTAATATTGTTTTAGATTTTAATAAATGAAATATTTTTATTATTTAAAATATGTACATATTAAGAATGAAAGAAAACTCATGTGGGTTTGTTTGTGTTTTTTTTTTTGGATTTTTGCTGAAAACAATTAGCTTTCAACATTCAATTTCTTATTTCTTATTTGCTGAAAACTCATGTGGGATTGTTTTTCGAATCTTTCATGATTTATTATTAAATTTTTGAAAATTTTAGCTAAATATAAAAAGCTAAAATATTTGGCTTGTTCTACTTTTTTTCTATTTCTTTTTGTGAATGTTTTTTTATATTAAAAAAAAACTAGATATTCAAATATGAGAAAATATTATATTTTATGATAAAATTGAAACTCTCGTAATTCATTTTATGCTAATTAAGAAAAGAATATGTATTTTAAATTTTTATATTCACAAAATTTAGATAAAATTCAAAAGTTTAATTTTTTTTTTAAATAAAATAAACAACTAAATATCTAATGATATTAAGCAATGTTCAAAACAAAAGTTTTATGAGTCAAGTCCCATTGAAGAAATATTTGTGAAAGCAACAGACCGATCAAGAAAGAAGAGCGTACCATGGCATCCATCGGGAAGGTAAGGGTTGCCTTCGTAACGGGCATTGCAGTCACAAGGAAAAAGAACATAAGATCCAGAAAGGGAGCTTTTGAATGAGGTGTGGTTACAACGATAACTGCTGTTGTCGCCTTCTTTTATGATCCAGAACAACGACAACGGAGCATAGTACTGCACGCCGGGAACATCGTCCGGTAGAGTGAAGTTGCGAGAAAACCGATCTCGTCACCAAGAGGCATAAAGCGGAGGAGTTAGATCCGCGGTAGCGTTTTCTTTATAGCCGTCCGTGAGCTCTCCACCTTTGTAGGGCGTGAGATAGTAATCATCATGGGCCGGAATTGTAGTTTAGTAGCGGTGATCTTGCGTAGCAACCTTGAAACGATGCGTAATTTGGTGCGCAACTAATTGAGTCTGACACGCCCGCCTTTTTCTCACCCTCCATGAGGTTTGCATGGCGCGACCCGACTGCGAATAAATTGTCGATCCTCGAGAGCGAGCGGGCTTAGGCGGATCGATACTTTTACGCCTTGAATTGTTCCTCGCCCCCTGCCGCTGATCATAGGAAGCTATGGCTATGGGACTGTTAATTGTCACAGTTTGGAGTTCTATAGAGACATTCAGCAGCTCCAGCTGGTTGAGTTTAGTATGATTTAGAATGACTTTTTCTGCGCCGGAAGAAGTTTTAATAGTGATGCAATTTACTGAATACCACTCGTTCATATAACAGCTCCGCCCCATCCCAAACGGAAACGGAATGCGAATGTTTCCGCATCGGTATCGACAGTTTGGCTTTACCATATATTCATCTGGTGGCGATGCTTCAGCTGTTTGAGTTAGGTATAATATCAAGCAGATGGTGGGCAGAAGAACCAACTTCATAATCATTTCTTCTTTGATTCAATTTGGGTATTTTGGAATACAGAAGATGAGCAATGATATTATTATATAGGCCATTTTCAGTTTAATTGATATCAACAACCATTTCAAAGAGATTTCCGGAATAAAAAAAAATGAATGTCTATTTGATATCATAATCTTGAAAGGAAAATAAATTTAAGTTTATCCACAACTTGTGAGATTAGTTACTTATCTATTACTCAACACTGTACAAGTATGAAAAATCAAAAAGGAATGTAATATTAAATTACCCATGCAGAAATATTCAATACGACTATCATGCTTACTAACAAGTTGATGATCTTAAGCTTCAACCGGACACAATTCTAATATATATTATCGCAATTCAAACATTTTTTTCATTATCTCTATTAATTAAATTTAAGTTGATAATAATTAAGTTGAACCTGTCAAAGCTATATTTCTAATCTTTTTCGTCACTATTTTTAAAAAATTATTTTGTATTAATGGTGTTATAGTTGGGTAATCTGAATTTTATTTGATTTGACTTGAAAAGTTTAACGATTCTATATTACCAATTTTTAAAGATTTTAATGAAGGACACACGGATGCATTACTAATCTTATTAGAGTTTGGGCCTTTTCAATTTTAAAATGCCTACAAATATTATGATGTACTTTTTAGGGTTGAGGACTTCTTTGTTATTGAAAAGATTTTGGAGGTACAGTAGACATTTGAGTGTTTTGTAAGTTTTCATTAATTGCTAAAATACTCTAATACTTTAATCATATATCATCTCTATTTGAAATAGTGGAATTCTCTTCTGCCCATGATATTTTCATATTCAAGGTTTCCAGGATGTGTCGACTTTCTTGACAGATTGTTCTGATATTTTTTTATTCAAGAGGGTATAAATACACTAGTAAAGATGAAGTTTAAAAGATTAATAGAAACTTGTAATGTTATAAAAGGGAAGAGGAGGTCTATTAAGTTCTATGTGTTTTAGGGTTCTACCTTTACAAGTGATGCAATCCGGTTGCCCCTTCCATATCAAATGGTTATATTATAGTGGCTAAAGTTAGTACTCATGATAACCCTACAAATATGATGACCAAATCACCTCCTACGACCAAGTTTGAACATTATTTGAATTGGGTTGGTGTTCTTTGTTAATCTTTGCCCTTACGGGATTTTGTATGCAAGATGTTGAGATTTTTTTTGTAGAAAGTTGGAGTTTGTTTATTCCTTACATTGGAATTCTAGTCAAGGTGTAGTTTGTTAGAGTTTGTGACCATTATGTTCGACGTAGAAAAGATCCCATGGCTTATTATTAATCTGGTTAGGTTTTGGAAATTTTCAATTTGAAATGCCATAAATCTATGATGTATTTTTTAGAGTTTGAGTAGTTCTTTGTTATTGAAAGTTTTTTGAGGTATCGAGGGCATTCTAGAGTTTTATAATTTTTTTATAATCATTGCAATACTATATTTGAGATAGTGAATTTCTTCATTCTACATTAATGGATTTTTTTTATTAAAGGGTTCAACGTTGTGACGCCCCCCCGAAAACCAGTCCGTTGGCCAGCCGATCGACCAGCGAGAAAATCTATCGTCTACGTGTCCTTGAGACCCATACACAGTAAAATGGCAAGGCATTTATCTATCTCATCAAATACATAACTATATTTAATAATTCAAGAGTTATTACATTACTCTTAATACAAACACATATTAAAATTTACAATTCTAATACATGTTATACCAAAAACATTAAAGCCATAACCCGGCTTTATTCAAAATTGGCCTCTAAAATGAGCCGTCTTCTTGAACGCTCCCTGTACCTGAAATAATATTCCCTCGACAGGGTGAGCAATAGCCTAGTAGTGGAATTACCCTAAATGGGTTACTCCCCGCCTAAGTGCATATGCAATGATTTAATGTAAACATACACTCAAGTAAATACGTGATCCTACTTGAATGTCTACATGCCCATTCCCATGTCTCGAGTCCTCACCAGAGCTCCCTCACGCGCCTAAGCCATGTATGAGAAAACAGCATTTCAAAACAACTTGTTGTTCTTGAAAACACACTCTGGAGACCCCGGTAAAATATTGGACTACCCTCGGCGAATGTGTTTGGAGAACCTTCCTAAACAATTCACTTGGGCTCCTCAGACGTGTAATTGTTGGACCATCTCCAAACACCATTCTCCATAAAATCATCCGTTGAAATTCCTTTACCCAACCATGTTCGTTTTCTTTCGTTTTCATGTCATGCACTCACACCTGAACTAGGTTGCAGTTGCATATAGATGCAATATGCCATTTCAACACAATTTATACCAATATATCAATTAACCATATATTCTCCAAATTAGCACTCATACCACATGTTATTGATTTTGATCAACCCAGCACCCAAATTAGCTCACTTGAGCTAATCATAATTCCATTTCCAATGGCCTACACACACAATTATGTTTTATATAATTATGGCATCATGTTAACACATTAAGTTCATGCATTAACCTATTAATTTCCACCCAACTCAAGCCATTCATTTCAAACAATTTCATACACACAATACATGGGCGTTTTGGTCCGATTCATAATGGAATTTATTTTTAATAGTCCCAACGAACGATGGGGCATCAGGTGGGCGACCCACTCATCAAACGTGGTTCCACTTTTGTGGCCGAATTCCATGGCCATTTCTGCCTCATACACGAAAAAACAATTTATTGCATAAATTACCTGAGTTGCCCCAGACAGTCGTAGATCATCGAAGCGGGCTCCAAAGAATTTCCTGATTGGGTCCCGAGTTTTGGGACCGATCAAACAAGCCACTCACGGCCTCAAACCAACTCAAGCATTTACAAAACACTTAAACAAGGGAATTAAATCAAGTAGGATGGCTCCTACCTCACGGGTTGTGAAACTCCGAAACCGAACTACCCTTTGAAGCCCTCATTTGTGTAGAACCACTTCTTCTTGGCTAGAAGAATCA
Source organism: Tetrastigma voinierianum (assembly GCA_016808115.1). NCBI lineage: Eukaryota > Viridiplantae > Streptophyta > Magnoliopsida > Vitales > Vitaceae > Tetrastigma > Tetrastigma voinierianum. The sequence continues at coordinate 337,156 of JAEQBH010002505.1, forward strand.
GACGGTCCGTCGGCCCAGGAATCTAGAGAGAATGTGCTCTCTCTCTCTCTCTCTCTAAAAATCCTCCATTTTTGAATTCTACACTTTCTCCTCCCCTGCACATGACAAATGGAGAAGAGCTCTCCCTTTTAGTCACCTCTTGCCCACGCATGTCCTCTCTACAATTGGTTGAGAGGAGTTTGCTATCAGGCTCGACCCGACCCGGCACTGACTTTTCTGCAATGGCATCATTCCATGTGTCCCATTAGTTTACCTTTAGCTCAAGTTGGGCGGGCCGGTGCTTGACACGTGGCACACGTCATTGCCCTCAAAGTCGCCAGTATCCCTCTGTGGCGCCGTTTTCTCGAAAAGCGTCTGGTGTATCTCGAGATTATTTAAAATCGGCGTGGTAGCTAGATTTCGGCGAGATGATTCCAATGGTGAAGTCCGTTTTGTCATCCGAGATCTAGAAAAATTTCAGATTTTTACCGAAATTACGATTTTACCCTTTTTGAGAAAATTGGAATTTTCTCGGGTATTACAAACGTAAATTTTTTTTTTCGCTTATTTTCTTGTTATCTTATGTTTCTTTAACAAATAAAAACTATGAAATCTTTTCAACTTCTAACATTAAAAAATGGGATAAGTCTTAAATTAAAAACTATCAAACTACATTAATTTTATAGGATTTGAATGAATTTAGTACATGATGATGCCTTTTTCAGCGGATGAAATTTGGAGCATGTTGGGATCGTTGGGCCGGAGATTAGATAGTGAAATTTGTCTGCGAGACTCCCGGATGTGACCTGCGTGGTTTCTTTGTCTCTCGGATGTGGCCTTTGCAGAAGTGAGTAAGAAGAAAGGGCCGGCGGGGCTTCGCGGGAGTGGCCCAGCTTAGATGCCTAATTAGGTTTCTTTATGAGAAAAGATAGGCGCAGAGGGAATGTGCGTTGCGTACCTTTCACCGATGGGGTGGTCTGGTATTTATAATGTATATTATTCCCAATTGGAGGGTAGTAAGGATTCTTTCCTATTGGATGGGATATTTCCTGCCTTTATCGAATTTTAATAAGAGATATTGAAGGAGTGGTTTATTAAAAATTATCCTCCTTCCTTATTAGTAGGATCTGGTTTGATTTGCAAGATAAACTGTTTATCGTGAATTATCCTGTTTTCCTTGCTAATGAGATTTAATTGAAGATTTAGTTAGATTTGGGATGGAATGTTAGGATTATCTGCTCTTCACTCATTAGGATTCAGTTTGATTTGCAAGACGTGGGCCTTTCAAATTACCCATGACCGGCCTTTGAGGCCAGTGGACTGGGCCTTCGTTTTGGGTTGGAAACAAGAGTGCAGGTTCGTAGAGCCGCAGCTTCTTCTTTGGGCTTGGCGGTGGGCTGCGAGCCCATTTTCAAACCACATCGGTACCCCGACCCGCTGGCCATAGTGTGCGTGGGCAAGGGCATCGCGTTCTCGCGTCGGGTGTGATTGCCACGTGTGCACATACATTGCGGGTTAGGTTAGTTAGTGGCTTTGTCGTCGCCTCTTTATGTATTGCGATAATGATGACTTTCGGTTTTCGCTTCATTTCTCCCACTTTAAGTTTCTTATGCTTCTTCTCGCAGACGCTCGATCGCTCGCCTTGTAGCCCCCGATCCTGCTCTTTGTTCTTTAGCGAAGTCTTGATTTCCTTTCGTGTTTGAATTTTAGTGTAGTCCTTTCTCGCGTCTTTCTCGAGATGGCTTTTTCCGCTTTTATCTGTGGGACCGCTTTTCTCTCTTTGGTGTCTTTTAAGCGAGGTGACATCGAGGCTTAGGGTTAGGTCACAAAATTTTGTTTTCATCATGCTATCACCATAGTCCGCCGCTTCTTCCCTCGCTGCATTGGAGGTGACTCGTCTACTATTGCTGACTCATGACCGGGTGGCGCCTCCAACCATGCAATAGTTGATCTTCAAGATGCCCAAGGAGCCTCCCTTTCCCTTTGGACAAGGGTAAGGGGAAAATAGATCACAGATTGGCACCCTGTGAACTGAGTATCTAAAGCCCCACGTGCTAATGCTCACGTGGGACCAGCAAAGCCCGACCTTGTATGGGGCCACTTTGCTAGGGCCTATAGGCCTCCTTTTAGTGTTCGGGTTTGGTCCCCCGACATTTTGACTTCTTACGTGGTTCTAGTGCCCAAGATGGTATGCTTCTTCAGGCTCGATAACGGCCTCGTCTCCGCACCCCTTTATAAAAGGGCTTGCAACACTTCAATGTCTCTGGTCCTTCAAATCTCGCCCCAATTGCCGGGGTATTTTTTGGTTAGGCTATTGGTTTTCAGGATGGGGCCTCTGCACCCCAGATAGCCCCCGGTCCTTGATATTTTCAGCGCAAAGGAAACCGCCGAGGGCTTCCTTTACTTTTTCCCTACTGCCCGGCGGCCTCCCCGGTGATTTCCGACCTTCCTTCCCATAGGGCTTTGGAAGGATACATTTTCACATGGCCACAATGGGAGTATGACCCTGACATGATGACACTGGCGTGGTTTATCATTTGAGCACCCCGAGAATCACTGAGTAATACTTGCTTTCTGTGATAGTCTTGTGAGGTCATTGGGTATCTCTACTGCTTGCTATTCGTGCTTCTCAAAGTGCCACCCGATCTCGCCCGAGGATAACGCCACATTATGCCAGAATTGGCTGAGTGTTCCCCGGCCCTACGCGCCGAGCCGATCAGGTCGGATATTCCCGCCCTTCGAGCCGAGGTCTATCCCGCCACCGCTGGTGACCTTCGCCTTCTTCCACTATGAAAATTTCTCCTACTGGCCTTCCGCTGCCAAGCCCACCAAGGGCAGCTTTTGGTTTCAGGAGACGCCGTCTGAAGTCCGGCAGAAACGGAAAACTTTGGACTCCGTTGAGAAAGACCATCCGACTTGGGGCAAGATTCCGAAATTTAGGCGTCCCTCCTCTCTCCTTTCTACCCACGTTCACAATGTATAAAGTATCGCCTCCACGATTCCTAAAACTTTGAGTTTGTAATCCTGCTTCGGCTCACATAAAGGCAAAAGACTTCGAGAAGGACTGCAAGGAGCAAATTGCTGGAGGTTGGCGCCCCATCACCGTCTGAATCCTCCCAAGGCAGAGTGTTAAGCCACCTTCCTCGAGGTCAGAAGAGTTGAAGAGGAGAGGCTCCAAAACTGAAGGAGATGGTGACTCCTTGCTCCTCAATGTCGAGCTTGCGGCGGGTGCAGTTTCGTCCATCCTTAAAGATTCTCACCCTCAAGATGGTCAGAGCGCCACGTCTGCTGAGGAAGCTTTGGCCTCTATCCTCCAGGGGTCGCCCGGTAGCTCTCACATCTCGGTTTCGTGGTCCATTCTCACTTCTGCCAGTGCCGGGATCTCAGGTCGGGGCACCGATTTTTATGCTGAATGTGCGGTGGCTACTCATTTGAAAGTTTAGCCAAAAGGCCAATCCGAACGAAGGTCATTGAAGCCGCCAAGTTTACAAGGCGGTAGGTGGCTTCCTACTCGAGGCGCTGCCGGGCAGGTGATCAGCAGTAGCTCGACCGAGGAGGCCTGACACTTAGGTCCGATTCAAGCATACCAGCGCTTCCACTGTGTCAGGCCAAGGGGTAGAGAAGATGAGACTAGAAGCAGCTTGAGAGCAAACTGTCGAGGACTGAATTCAGATGAGTCATGAGTTGTACAAAATGACTTAACGGGAGGCCAGTGGACGGGGTCGTTAGCTCATCGCCTGCTTCGATGGTCGTGGACGAGCTTTTACATCCCGCAGCGAGCCGCGGGGGGTCTCAAGCAGCCAGCTGCGCGTGGCTAGGACGAGCTGCGCGACAAGTCACGCAGATTGAGCCTCTGCCAAGGCTTCCCGAGGCTACAAGCCTGCGGAACGCCCTCATCGAGGAAAGCCTGGTCGCTGTGGGGACCTTCATCACCAAGCACCCGGGTTGCCTCGTGAGGGACTGCTGTAGGATGACCGATGGACGAGGCCCCGCATCTAATTTGGCTTCAAGGGCTCGTCAGAGGAAGGCCACAATGTTTATCCCGGTCTGACTTCAACTTTGACATCCCCATGATGAGAGGCAGAGTGCGACTCGATCAAACATACGACAAGAGCAACCTATTTAAAATTTGTTTTAGTCTTAACATATCATAAAGTGCACGTGCCGATATACAAATTGATTTAAGTCCAGATATCGATCCCAATGTGAGATCTCAAGAATCTAGATCAACCACCACTACTCAAGCTCCATACTATTTGAACTATAACATGATATGGTGTTTCAATAATAGTTTAAAATATACTATTATATAAAAAAAATGAACAATCAAATAAACTAAATTCCAAAGAATAATGAATAAAGAATAGTTAAGAAAATAAATGGAAACTGAATAGTCATCGCTTAGAGTACACATTAAGATCACGCTATTATAAGTATCACTCCTCGCTGTTAACACCGCTAATTTTATTGTGTGTTTCGCATTTTAGAATCGGCCCAAGGCGTTTAGTAGTACAGCTGGATCTCTCCACACTCCACATTTCATTATCTAATTCTTCCCGATTCTCTTGAATACAGGGAATGAGAAAACCTTTAAAAAGGGACTTCTAAATTTGGGTATTTTTCTTTTCGTAATACTTCATACCCATTTTACTGGACTGTAAACCCAGCTCCCAAGTTATCGAACAAGCAAGGATATACAACTTCCATGTTCTTCCTCAAAATTAGAATAGATCACCTCCTTGATTAGATCTCAGCTAACACGGATTGGCCTCACTATCCGACTGAGGTGAACTCTTTGCTTGTTTAAATTGATAACTCGTCTAACCCATTCTTGATTTCAAGTGAGAAGAGGATTTATCAAGCAAACTTATTAAGCCTATTAGGATTCTATTACAGGTTAATATACCTCTTTCAAAGAAAACAAGTTCATAACTCCCCGTGACTGCCATCTCTGCGGTCACCAGAGGACCTCCCGAAATCGAGCAATGAAACAATTTTTAAACGGTATGGAACCGACACGTGAATAAAAAACTTAAACCCATAACCTAGCAAATTCATAAAACTGAATCCAATTCTGTCGAAAAACAACCACATAGAAAGATAATTTCTGACAATAGCACTCACTTAATGGAAGCTGGGTTCCTCAATTACTCGAATTACACACGCAAAGATTCTCCGATCAAAAGAATAACTTGAATTGAACTGAAAATTCAATTCCGCAAATTGTCCAACTCAAACATTCCGGTGTAGTACTCTGAAAAGAAACACTTTGTATTCACTTTCTCTCAATCATTATTAATCCACCTTAAAAGAAAACTAAAATCAAAACGATAAATCTAATCTAATCTCAACTATCAACATTGAAGAAAGAAAAAGAAAATAAAAGAAAAATGAAGAAAATGAGCTTCTTCACCTACCTGCACTCTTGTCTGCTGCCGCCAAGCTACCAGCATGAAGCCGGGTAGTCAACATGTATTTGAGAACAGCCCCAGCTGGTCCTGTCCCTAATGCAGTCTTGTAGATTTCATGGATCAGCTCATATGAGTTATTTAGGTCGCTACTTTTAACTCCTTGTCGCGATCATCCATGTCACAAGATCGATCTCATGTCGACATCGCCTTAAGTCTTCGCAGCCTTCAATCGGGTGTTCCCGATCGCGACATCAATCCTCGTCGCGACATAACTTCATGCCTTGTGTTTCAACCGATGATTCCCGATGTCGTGACTCGATCTCACGCCGCGACATCGCCTTTATGCCTTTGCGTGTTTTAATTGGTCTTCGATGTCGCGATCGAGTATCTTCACGCACTCGCCGTCATCCGCAGTCTTCAATCGATTCCTCTCATAACGCTGACATCAATCTTTTCGTCGCACAAATGCGCCTAATGTCTCAGAATCTTTCTAACCGAAGTTTCGATGTCGCGACAACAACCTATTGTCGTGATACATCAACCGCCACCGCATGCTTCAATCTCGCCGCCACTGTATCTTTCAATCGGCGTTTGATTGTTGCGACATCACCCTTTGTCACGACAACATCTCATGTGTTTGCACTTCAATCAGTCAAAGCCATGACGTCGCAACATCAACTTCGGTCGTGGACATCACTCATGGATCCGAGTTTTCACTTGATGGTTACCGCTGTCGCGACATCAATCCGTCGCCACATCACTCTATGACTCCACAGCCTCAATCGCTCGCTCCTACGTCGCTACATCACCCTCTTGTCGACATCACCTTATGGCTCTGCAGCTCGAACTTGTCCTTCTATCGTCGCGACATCGATCTCACGCCGCGACATCAACTTATGCGTCATCCGTAGTTTTAACCAGCGTTCCCCGGCGTCGCCAATTTCACTTTTGTTCGGCATCACTTTTAAGGAACCGCAACCTTCAACCGAGCAGTCTCATGTCAATTCTATCTCCCCGTCACGCTAAATCATTTTATGTCTCTCCGAGGCTTAACCGTTAAAGTGATGTCGCGACCTTATTCCTCCTGCCGCACGTACCAATTCACAACAATTTCATCTTTTCACATCCGCCTCGCCCATGCGCTTTTCGTTGCCACTCTCTCGTCTCGTCGCGACATCAACCTTGTCGTGACATCAGCGATGCGTTGTCGCGACATCATTTCTAAGTTTCTCTGCTCAACTCTCACCGCTATCTTGTGATCCATTGCCGCGACTCCGCATCAAATTTCTTCTCGATGTCGCTAACTCATAATTCCGGTCGTGCAAACTCTTAAAACTGCAACATTAGTTAACTCGCTGCTTACTCGCTCCAAGTATATTCTGCATTTGTGTACTCCGCCGCTGCTGCATTTTTTCCACTGCATTTTCTTTCTTTATACTCCCGCAACAGATTTGGTGAGTTTTTCCATATTTCAAGATCTTTAATTAGAGTTCATTTTTACATTAAAATCAAACAGAAAATGGACTAAAAATGGGATGACTTTAAGCTCATCATGAGTCCCTCTCCGCACTATTCCTGCAGAACCGATGCCCCCGCTGGAGGCTCACTCCCCTTCTTCATCCTCCGTCCTTCCTCCACTGCCCGATTTCCGCACATCTTCAGCCGCTTGTTGTCGCTTTTTTTTTTTTTTGGCGTTTAAGACCCAGACATACGTGAGCCTTTTCCTTAATATACCTTACTTTTCATTTTACTTGCTTCGCCCTCTACTTCAGACTCATTGCTGGGCTTGATCCGAACTGTCCAAGATGGTCCAATCGAAGAGTAAGACCATCAAACTAAGTCATTGGCTCCGGGCATTGAGGCCTTATGGGCTGAATAGCCTGAGCTGATATGACTCTTAGGTTGCATGGCCTGAGTAGAGTAGTCGAGCTAGTCAAACTAAGTTTCGCCGTGGTTCCCGGCGCCGAGGTCTTGTGGACCTAACACTCGAGTCATCTCTAGCTCGCACGGCCCGAGTAGAGTAGTCGAGCCTGGCCAAACCTGAGCTGACTAGGCTCCAGCGCCGAGGTCTTTGTGGGTCGAATAGCCCGAGATGATCCGACTCTTAGGCTGCATGGCTTGAGCAGAGTAGTCGAGCCTCGTCAACCCGGAGCTGCCTGGGCCCAAGGCCAGAGCCCTCAGGGTACACAGCTCAGGCTGATCCCACTGAGTCTGACACTGAGCAGCAGAGCTCCAGGCTCACAACCAGCCGAAGCAGGCTCCAGCGCCTCGAGGCCTTGCGGGCCAGGGGTCAGCCTGAATGATCCGACTCTTAGGGCCGCACGGCCCGAGCAGAGTAGTCAGTTCACAAATCTGAGTCACGGCTCCGCCGAGGCCTGCGCAGCTTAATAACCCTGAGGCCCATCTCACTTAGCTATGGTTTGAGCAGAGTAGTTTGTTTTCTCGCTAAACTCCAGATGGCTGCCCGGCGCCGAGGCCTCGTTTAATGTCTTACTGATCTGACTTTAGGTCACGCGGCTCAGGCAGAGTAGCGGAGCTCATCAACCGAGCCGCCCGAAGCACTGAGGTCATGGCTCAACAGCCCAGAAACACTGACTAGGCTGTACGCTGAGAAAATGAGCTCGCCAACCCAGCTATCGGGCTTGGGCGCCGAGGCCTGCGGGCTGAATAAATGAGCCGATCCGACTCTTAGGCCGCATAACCTCGAGTGGTAGTAGTCGAGTTTCGCTAAACTCGAGCCGGCTGGCCCGAGTGGTTTGAGGCCTTATGGTTGACCGGTCAGTACGATCTCGACTCCTAGGCCGCATGGCCCGAGCAGCAGTCGGTGCCTATCAAAATGAGCCGCCATGGCGTACCGCTCGACTTCTAATCTCTCGAAAGATGCGAAGGCCTTTAATGTTGGGTTTCATGAGACCTGGAAACAATTTTCACAGTTTGAGTGCCTCTAGTCTTTCTATAATGAAGGGCTCACACAGGAACCCACTTGAGATTCCGCCCTTCCGTGTAACTGGCATCCATGATTAACAGCGGCCTTCCAGGCTTCGATCGCCTTCTCACGTGGATCCGCCCGAGGATTCCCAAGGTCCGCCCACTGACCCTCCGTCGTGGAGTCATGGTTTTTCCCAGTCTCCCTTTAGGGAGTTAATATTCTAGTTTCGTGTTTAGGAACGTCCCAGAGGCACTTCAGGCCGTCTATTTTATTCTTCTTTCCTCCTTTCTTCTCCTTCTCCTTCTTTCATCTCCTCTCTTCCTTCCTTCCTTCCTTCTCTTTCTTCCACTATCTATTCTCCCTTTTCCTTCCTTTAGTATATGAAACCTTTCCATCCTTTCTCTTCTTCTCCTCTTTCCATCCTAGTTTTCTTCCTCTTTCTTTCTTATATTTTTTTTTAGAACTCACACTGTAGCCTTCCCAGGTGTAATGGATGCACACTACCGATCGTAATTGAATGTAATCTGATCGAATAAAGAGAGACTTTTCCTTTTTGACCGCCAGAACCTTCACACTCTGTTAGAGTAATTTTTCCATGATTCATCCTTCAGCTTTGTTTTGAGAGGTTCAATTGTACAGACCACAACTCAAATCACATCCAAATGATAAGTCATTAAGATTACAAACCAGGTCTACCTGATAAAAGCTACTAAGGTCTCATTCCAAGCATGATGAAGTTTTTCTTCTGGAGTCACTATGTCAGTCCATGACGATAGACGTGAAATTTTCCAACGAGGCCAGTTTTCATGCGCCGGATTCTTCTCGCCGGCAAGAGCTTCTTCAAGACTAGGTCAAATTACCGAGCCCCCGGCTCGACTTTTCGGGTCGTAATACCTCGCCGTCTTCCTTTGGTAATCTTCCGTGCGCCTTAGGACCCTCTCACGCTTTTCATCTAAGGGTTCCAAATTTAGGCGAGAGCTGATCATTGTTCAATGCCTGCCAACTGATCCTCGGGACTTTAACCCGAATTTACGGGCTAACGCTGAGTACCAAAGGCTGGGCGAATGTGGTTTCTGTCACGACTACAATGATAGTCTTGTAGGCCCATAACACCGAGGAGGTATTCACCCATTTTGCCTTTAAGATCTTCCACTTGGTCTTCAATGAGGCCTTAAGGGTTCTGATGACTTCGTCTGACTCATTGGGATCTTAATGCGCTGGGATTACAATAATTTTAATCAGTTTAGCAATGAAAATCGCTGAATCAAGTTATCAATCAGATTTTCATTGTCTGATATCAGTACTTGATAATAAACCCGCATATTATGGCTCACTGCCAATAAAATGTGCAATTTTGGTTCATGATCAGGGTCAGTAGTCATTTCACCACTTGAGAAGTAATCCACCGCAACGACATATTTGCATCGCCTTCCAACAAGCGTAGGTCCCACATATCCAAACCCCAATGTTGGAAAGGCCAGGGCTTGTGGACCGACGTCGTGGGGCCCAGATGAAGGGGTGAGAGATTTGACACTGCAAACTTTGCATTCTCCCACTGTGCTCAGACAAGGTCTCCGAGCACAGGGCAACATGATCCCCGCTGAAACCTTCCCGCGCAGCCTGAGCTCAGGATTCATGATACACCTTCATGTACTTCCCTAGCACAGTCAATGTTCTTTCCCGCGATGCACTTTAAGGATGGGTGTGAAGAAACCCGCTTGTAAAGGCTTCCCTATGATTGGTGAACCTATTGGGACTTGTTATAATCTTGCAGGCCTCATAGTCGGCAGACTCCGCTCACAAGTATCCCAAATGGGCCCCATCTAGCTGGCTCTAACTCGATTAGCCACTTCCCCGCCATGGGAGATTCATAGAAGGCTCGTAAGGTATTCGACAGCGCATCTGCCGAGGTCTTCTAGTAGGTCATGATTGACTTCTGCTACAGCATCATAGGAGTTCTCTCGCCTGGGTATGTGTCCTAATCTTTAACATGAACTTTTCAAGAAATCCCCAAGACCTGAGGTACAGGATCATTGGTTTCTCACTTGGCCCCAGAGGTGTCTTTATTGTCTGGTCATCAGCTGGGAGCCCGCCGCACTCTAGCTGCAGTCAACTCCATCGACTACGGCGTCGAGGCCACGGCGACGGCCTCACACTCACACTCCCCTCGCTGTCGAGGCCGAACTCGAACATGAGCGCCGCACTCGGCTGACGTATTCCTTCAGAGTCGTGGTTAGCCCGCCCGCTTCCTGCATTTGTGGCCCCGTCTCACGCAGAGTATCCAAACGGGCAGGTCAGGCCCCTGCGCCCGAGCCGCTCGGTAGGCCTCACAGGCTTAACCCATGACGAAATCCGTTAAGACCTGCCTCTTGTTGTTGTTTCTACTATATCCATGTTAACTGACTACCAGGAGGTCATGATTTACTCAGCCTCCCCGAGGTTTCCGCTTGTGCAACACTTGCTTCACCTGATATTCCGCTTCGAAACTTCAATGGCATGAGCCCCGGGAAGTGTGGGCAGCTTCGGGCCGTGGTAACTAATGCCGTGATTAATTTCTCCATCCTTACTTTGTGCTCCTCTCAATGCTCGCTACAATAGTAAATCGATGTCGACGGTCTTTGTCCCGACGAGGACAGCGCCTGGTTGAGAAGTCCGAAAGAAGCAGGCTGCAGGCGGTGAGCTCCCTTCAGGGGCTCACCAGAACGGAGCCTCAAATATGTCTTCACACCGAGAATGCTTCGCACTTCGTATCCCATTGAAAGCTTTCTTTAAAACTTGGAAAAGCAAGACAATTGTCGCGTCCCGAATACGAATCTGGTCAAAGCAGAATCCTTCCCGCTGACACTGACTCCTTTATGCTTGATGGCGGCGACGGTCATACGCCTTTATTTGTTCGATTTGCCTCGATTCCTCTGTTGTTGACTATGAAACCTAAGAATTTTTCGGCTGACACTCCAAAGGCACACTTCATTGATCTCACTCTTCATGCTGTATTATCTCGTGACTGAACGCTCTCTTACGTGATGAGTCATGCTGGAGTTCGCTAGCAGGATTTCACTAACATGTCATCTATATACACCTCCATGGACATTCCTATTTGCTTTTGGAACATCCTGTTCACTGCCTTTGAGAGTCTCAAGTTTGTCTAATGGCATCACACGATAACAATAGTTCTGCTCAGGATCACCCATTGCCACATTCGGGTCACTGTTGTAGCTGAGCATCCATGAAACTGAGGGAATTCATGGTCGGCCAAATTCACGATGAGGTCGATGAAGTGTATGGGAAACTATCCTTCGGGGGCATGCTCGCTGATATCGCTGAAGTCGATGCGAGGACGCCACTTGCCGTTCGCTTTTTTGACGAGTACAACATTGGCTAGCCACTCAGGATATTCCACCTCCATTGCTCGCCGAGGAGCTTTGCCAACTCTCTCGGCGTTGAGCGGCTTTTTGCCTTTCTCGCAAAGCCTCCTCGCTTGACCTCGCCGCTGGACACGACGCCAGCCGGCAGTGATTACCGGGCCTCACCCCCATATCCGCCTCGCTCCAGCGCACGCCTTGTTCTTCAAAACAGATACGAGGTCCTCCGCTAGTCGTCGGCGTAGCGAGAGTGTGTCTGTATCGCCATCCAACGGTGGTTGTGTTCCAGCCTTCTTCGAGGGCTCGTAGTCGGGTGAGCAGACCTGAATCTCGTATGTCGATCTCGCCTGTGTATATAAGAGCCAATCGTTTATTTCTGTTGATCAGTATCTCTGCTGGCACGCTTGGCTTCGACCATTCCAGCTCCACTTACAGAAATCTTGATCATCAAGTGTGTTGAGAATGCCATTTTTATTGCACAGAGAGGCTCCGCCTAACAACATATTATAAAGCAGATGGGGGCGCTTCCACAACGAGAATCTCGTTGTCGCCGCTGGCCGGGTAATGGGATCTCCCAAGGTGAGCACTAGCTGTATCAGCCCAAGGGGTAATACTTTTCCCGAGGAACTTCTCGCGAAACGGGTGCCAGACGAAGTTCCATTTCTCCCTTCTGATGCCCATCTTATCGAAGGCCGAGGCGAAGATGATGTCGACCGAACTCCCGTTGTCAACTAAGACCCGATGGACCGGCTTTGTTATTACGAACCATCTCGACTAATAAGGGTCGTCATGGGGTGCCGCATCCCTCCAATATATGAGCAAGATAATGTTAGCGATGTGTCGGTCGGCGCGGGGCCAGACACCGGCTTGTACTTCCACCACCCCTCCCGACCCAATGTTGCGCCAGCCTCCAGCATCGATTCCTCCTCCCGCAAATCCTCCCGAGATCACATATTTCCAAAGGCCGCAGGCTGAGCTTGCTGGCTCACTGGGTGCAGGTGGTCAACAGCCTAAGCCTCGGTTCCGAGCCCGATTCCTCAGGTCGATTTTGAGGGCTTATGAAGCGCCTGAGATAATTAACAGACAGTACTCATTTCTTTCGTATGAGTTTATGAATGCATTCATGCGATGCCCTGATCTCTATGGAACTCGCACACCGTGTTGTCTCTCGTATGTGGTCCTGATTTACTTGGAGTTAGCCATCCCAAAGAACTCGCTCGCTTTCGCACTTCGCAAGGACCGCGGATACCGGTGGTCAAGTATGTGAATCGGTGGGTGAATAACGCTGTCGCCTTCTCGGAAGCTGAGGTGGGCCTGTGACGATCTCTCGAGGCTTCCACGCCTTTCTAGACCGCTCTCCATCTTTCTTCGAGACCTCTCCATTAATACTTTGTCTTTTTTGGCCCGTCCTCGTCGCCACTTGCTCCGCTTTTCTTTATAGCGGAGGAGCCTTTCGATACGAGGGCTTCTTCGCCATTAATGTACTTCACTTTTGGCGAGCACCTCACCCATGCTTGCTTCGAGGATTTTAGAGGATGGAAAACATCAAGTCTTTTCGACCAAGACTCAACCCAAAGAATGAACGGTGGATCGTGGAACTCCTCGTCAGGTATAACTTACCTTCAGAGACTCTCGCTGAACTTTGGAACATAAGACTGGGCTCTCCTACGAGTCATTGATGGCACCCTGGCTTATACGTTCCGCCCAATGAAGTGGGAGACTAATGCAATGGATAGCTCAATGTGAGATTGATAGCGCGAAGCCTGCAAACTGCGCTGGTTACCGCCTTTAATGTGATAGCGAAAGCTCGTGATCGCATTTGTCTTGATACCCATGCAGCCCCATTTGGTTTTGTAAGTGTTGAGATGATCGACCGGATCTTCCGACACCATCGGTCGCTTCCAATTTCAGGTATCCTCAATTTGCTAGAAAAGGGAAGTGAAGAATCCAGTCGGTAATGGTGACTCGCCATGCACTAAGGTGTCCATAAGGTCGTGAGCGCCCTCTTACAACCTCCTTCATACCACGATCGAAGCTCTCGGGCTGAGGCTCTTCGCGAACTTTCGGGCTCCCATGAGCTCCTACTCCTTGCTGGGAGGGTGACGTAGCTTCTTCTGCTCCCTGATGATGCCCCAGCAAGGTTGTCATTCTCTTCTCTCTGTGGGCTGCGTGGTCCATGCCCCTTGGCTCTGGCTGGACTTTGCTTCTCGCTTTCGACTTCTGGGAGTGCCGAGAATGTCAGCCTTCACGAGGGGTGAGGTGACCTTCCCAGTTTGTCGCGCCACGGCGGCGGTATCTGGGCTCGTGAGTTACCTCTAACTTTATCAAAGCGCCGGGTTGGTGATGGTGAGCACTCCACCTCGTCCGCGGTTGCTTCGCATCACTTCTAACTTTACGGGAGGTCTGCTCGCGGCCACCGGGCGGTCCCGTGATCCCGTGGATCGCGTTGCTCCCGCCAGGTTCCGTGCTGATATCATTAGTAACCGAGATCAATCTTTATTTGTAAAGGAACCGGTTTGCTCCCACAGACGGCACGCCTAACCGATGATGCCTTTTTCAATCTGACCGGGCCAGAGCGGTTTCGGGTCGCTGGGTCGGGAGATTAGTCTGTTTGGTCGGGTTCAATGTTCTGGCGAGCACCGCCAGTTGCTTTCGCTCTGATGTGGCACCTTCTTCCAGAAAAGTAAGAAAAAGAAAGGGTCGGCGGGGTTTCGCCAAATAATTCGATGCCTGCCGCTTCGAGAGAAAAGATAGACTGCTTAGAGGGCGAATGTGTTGCGTACCTTTCACCGATGGGGTGGTCTGGTATTTGTAATGTATATTATTCCCAATTGGAGGGTAGTAAGGATTCTTTCCTATTGGATGGGATATTTCCTGCCTTTTTATCTAATTTTTTTAATAAGAGGCCATTGAAGGAGTGGCTTATTAAAATTATCCTCCTTCCCATAGTGGATTCAATATCAGTGTGATAACCAAGTTATCGTGAATTATCCTGTTTTCCTTGCTAATGAGATTTAATTGAAGATTTAGTTAGATTTGCAGGATAAGATGTTATTGAGGATTATCCTACCTCCTTTATCGTCGAGATTTAGTTTGATTTACAAGACGTGGGTCTTTCAAATTACCCATGACCGACCTTTGAGGCGAGTGGACTGGGCCTCGCTTCACCGAAGCCGTGGGTCCGTGTCGACCTGGGCACGCTTCTTCTTGGGCTTGGCGAGTGGGCCTACGAGCCCATTTTTCAAACCCTATCAGTACAGTTTAGTGAAATATTAAATTGAGATGAACGGAAGAAGTCCCTTGTTTATTTTTGTCAATTGTTCTTTTGCTTATCCAAAAATTCTGATCTAAGATTTCCTTCACAAAAAATAAACCAAAATAATAATAATAATAATAATAATTACATTCCAAACTAAAAGAAAAAGAATAAATAATGAATTTTATATATGGTGTTAACAGTAAACATAAATAGATTTTAATATTTAGATGTTACTATCAAATCCTACACACTAATTAAATGTCTTTAAATAGCCACTTATATTAAGAAAATTCTTGGTGAGAGTATATATATGGATATAGACGTCCCTTAACCATTCCAAAGTTGTTACTGGCGACGACTTTCGATCTTAATGTCATAATAATACAATATAAAAAAATAAAGTTATATCTTTAAAATACGATTTCAATATGCAATGGTGAAATTGTGTGCTTAAAACACGACTTTAGTATAAAATAATGAAATTGTATATTAAAGACATGACTTCAGCATAATATATATATAGTAGAATTCACAGTATCTTGAAAATTATTTTTTGTTAAAACCGTACTTTTGTCAAAAATCCCCAATCCTTCCGTTGGTCTCCATGTCCAACCCCATCCAAAGACCCTTACAATTTATGTCTTGTTCTTTAAAATTTTGAGGAAAAATTAATGGATCATTTAAGCTTAAGTTTGATTCTTACAAAAATTAAAGGAAACCAATGGAAAGAAAAAGAAAACAATTTTATAATTAATAAATTTGTATCAGTTAATCAAATTTATTTTACTGATGTTTCTTTTATTAAAACATACAAAATTAACTACTTTTCTTATATTTGTCTAAATGAAATGAAATTCATTTATAAAAAATAATTCTTATTATTGTTCAAGAACTAAACATCACTTAAACATCCAAAGGGTAACTATTTATTAAAAGGACCAATTCGTAGAAGATTAGTTAAAGTGCTCTTTTCCAGCACCACTGGAAAGAGTGACAACAGTAATATAATAATTCCAATTTTTACATAAAAATATTGTGTAAATAGTCTAAAATAAAATTATATCCTTGAAGAAGTTAGTTTAGTGACCAAATAAACTTTTGCTTCCTGGTTTGTCTATTGGCTGACGACCAGATCAAGTTTTACCTGCAGTTTCATTAGGCAAAATTGATCGTGACATCTTTTAAACAAATAGGTAAATGATTTATCCAATTTTAAGATAAACAATTAACTGAAAACTTATAATTCTAGAGGAATCTGGTTTAAAGGATAAAACAGAAGTTATTTGTAAAACTAATATCTTACTTTTATAACCTTAAAATATCACCACTTTAGACAAAATTACCCCTTAATGTGTTAAAACCCAAAAAATATTACAAATATAACTCATTTCTATATATCTCATTAACTTAGCATTTGAACAAACTTGAAAGGTGTGAAGTCTAGGTTTCTAACACAACTTCTATACATGTTGGACTTAATCATTGTTAAGTTATATTTGAACAAACTTTAAAGAGGTTAAGTCTAGGTTTGTAACATGTACAGTAGTCATTTAGTTTGGACTTAACCATCGTTAAATTATATTTGAACAAACTTGAAGGGGGTTAAGTCTAGGTCTGTATAATAGTTAGAGGGGTAAATTTATGAAAATGATGTAAAAATATCCTTCATTTTTGGGTTTTAAGAAAAGGGTTAGATTTACATTTTTTATTTTTTTTTTGTCACTTTTAAACTATTACCCCTTAAATTTATATGTTAAAGAAACCAAAAATAATGCCTTAAAATTTAATGTTTTTCAAGTTGAATTTAATTTTATTCCCTCTAACTTTTGTTTTATTTTGTTTCACTATTTAAAATCAAGGAAAACTATGTTAAGCTTGTCCTCATTTCAATTTATTTTAAAAATTATGATCAAAAAAGACCTTAAATCCAAAGCTGCTTTTCGATTAAAATATGTTTGATAAAGATGACAAAATATTGATGGGTTCAATTAACCGTGAATACAACCTCAGTAAACATTAAGTATTTTGGTACGAGCTCGTATTTAAAGTTTACAAAGGTCATACCTAAGGTTTCTTGAACCATTTTTGTAAAACCCGAGAAAAAATCCATTTTTCTAGAAAAGGTAAAACGGTAATTTCGGTTGAAAATCCAGAATTTTTTCTAGATCTGTGATATGAAACCACTACTTTCATTGGGATCATCTCAGAAATTGAAGTATCCCGTTGAATTTGTCTAATTTCCGAGATAGTCCGACTCTACTTTTTTCGAGGTACCGAGGGTAGCAAGTAACACTTGACACTTGTTTGGATGGCTCACAATGAGCCATGAGTCAAATGGAAAGCAATTTAAACAAAAGTCTAAGTGGGACCCATGTGGGACATGTGTCACAACTTGAGAGGATGGAAATCCAAAGTTTTGGATAAGTGGATAAGGTGTAATCCAAGAGAGCCAATGAGAGGGTGACACATGGCAAGAGAGGACATCTCACTTGAATTGTTGGACCAAACAATCCGGTGGGGAGAGGAAAATGGGAAGGAGAGAAAGGGAAAGAGGGGGAAAAAAGAGAAGAAGAAGAAGGAGAGAGAAGCTCCACCTTCTCTCTAGATTTCCCAGCAATCAGACCGTCGGTTCGGGTCGGAAAAAAAGGCAAAGTTGGTACATGCATCGAGAGCTATGAGTGGGTACCAAAATCAGTGATTTACGCCAAACTCCGAGAGGTAGGGGTTTTTTTCCTACTCCATTTAATTCTTGTCTAGGAGCCATTCAAATGATTGAGGTGTTTAAATGAGGCTGTGCATTTCAGCCTAAAGATTTAACCGAATGCTTGATTTTTGGATTGTTGGACAAATCTGAATCTAAAACCGAGACGCTTGACAGTTCTAACCGAATTCTTATGGACTGCTTTTGGACAAATCCACAAATTTAGAATGTTTTGGGCAGTCCCGGGACTGATTTTTAGACTACTATTGGTCCATGTGTGTTGATTGTGTGTTATTGCTAAAATGAATAACATATTAGTGGTGTGAAAATTATCTTGTTACATGCTCAATTGATGTATTAACATGAAATGCTTGATGATGTAAATTATATTGTAGAAAAATATAATTGTCCGTGAATCATGAATGTTATATGTATGAAATGACATAATTGCATTCATATGCACGGTCACATCATACAGCCGGGTGTGTGCATGGTAATGGTTATTCACCATCCCTTTCGTGAATGTGTAGTAGCCTCGAAAGGATTTAAATCGGTGACTACCGTCAGGTAATAAGAACATACAATGTTAAGCCGAAATCTGTGTTTGGACGGGCTAAGATGGGGCTGATCCCCTGTGAAAGACCGTAAAAATGTTGAGAAGGAGTGTTACGATCCTGCGGTGAAAACCCAAAAATGACTCGGCCCACAAGTACGTAACACATTGGATATGGTAAAATTAAATAAATACTGAGGGTCGGGTCTAAATGGGTTTAGTCATAAGAAATGCCACGGTCGGGTTTTTTCACAATCGGGCATTAGAAGCATGTGCAGGGAGCTCTGGCCAAGACTGCTGTGGGCATGAGGAGTCTCATCTCATGCATGACACGATATATTCCATTTATGATTGTTTTTTCTATATGGAATGCGGTATGATGTGTGTTAGTGTATGTAATGAAGTGGTGGAGCAACCTTTGTAGGAAAATTCATCTACCGGATATAGCTCATACCCCGCCGTACGCACATTTTCAAGTGCTAGAGATAAGCACCATGGAACACATCCATCACCTTTGTAGGAAGAAAGCGATTTGGCTTTGTTTTATTTTGTAAATTTCTATAAGAAACCCTAGTTTTGTTATGTAAAAAGAACAAAGTTGTAATAAAACTCATTTCAATTCATTTTGGCTAGTTTTCCAGGTTTCATGTTGCCTTTGTAATAAAAAGGCTATTGTGTGTTAAGATTAGAGTGTATTGAAAGGAAATAAAAAGGGAAAACTGGAGGTCGTTAAGAGACTGCAGAGGGCTATCGCTTCATTTTGGGTCCTCTCTATCATGATAGAAATTTCTGTCGTGGATGTGCTCTAGCCTCTGTCTTCATAGGGTTCTGTGCCAGATTTGATTTGGTCACTCCTAGGCGCATATGCGACGTATGCACGTGCATTTGCCAGGGATGAGCGCATCTACGAGCTCGCTCTATGACGCGATAGGGATCTCCGCGGTCACGCATTAATCGCTCTGTACGTTGCGGTTTCCGGGTCGCTGACAGAGGCCTTTCTCTATGGTAGACAAAGATTTTTTCAACCCCGTGTCACGATAGAATTCAAGACGTGATAGGGATTGGGTCAGGGTTGTAGTTTGGGTCGCGACATGATCTCTATGTCACTTACTGCAGTTTTCCCAGCATGTGGATGATTCCCTGGTCGCGATAGAAAATTCGGGCGCGGTGTCATGGATGATGTTTTTCCTCGCTTCATACCCATAGCGTAGCCCATACTCGATACAAAGGCATTGACGCACGACAGTCTGGCTACTTTCGTCGCTGGTCAGAGAATCCTGCATTATGGATTTCCATGTTAGCAGAACATAAGGCTGAGTTTCAACGCATGGGCCAAGGTGCGGTGATAGAGCGCGCGATAAAGTGCGAGGATGCACGCCGCCGCGCGAAGCGGCGTAGGCCAGCTGTGCACGATCGGACGGCCTCGCGCATGAGGTGCCATGCTGACACGCGCACAAAGGTACGTGACAAGCGATAGAGCTGTTCAGCAGCCAATGTTGCATTATGTCAGGTAATCGTTTGAGCTAATGCTTATGGACACTGCTCACCATTAATCGCTCATGGACACCGTTTAAAAAAATGACCGGGATTTGGGTATCACATTTTGTTCTCTTTACCAAATATTTTTTAAATTAAGGATCTAATCTTGATTTCAAGTTTTTTGGTCCTTATTTTTTAAATAAATTAAAATTAGGAACCCATAACATAGTTTTCCATAAAATTAAACAATTTGGTCTCCTCTCCAAACTTCTTATACCACATTACTTTTATTAAACGAAAACATATTGAGCTCTAGACATTTTAAAAAAGGAAGAAATATGATATTCATATTGAATCAAAATCTCACACAAGTGCGGGCACCCGTAATGCCCAATGGGCAAATGCCCCTCAATTTTTTTTTTCAAAATTTATTTTCTTTATTTATAAGGGGAATCCAATTGAAAAGGAAAATATGCACCCTTAAATCTCATAAATTTTATATCATTATGTTAAATGTCCCACCTAACATGTCGATTTAAAGTTACGCATTTTGTAAGTTTTACAGTAATTTTATTTATATTTGATTTTCTTCAGGGCTATGTTTTGTTCCCTGAAATTTTGAAGATAAATCAAAGGAAAGAAAATAAGAAGTAAAAATAAAAGAAAAAAAAGGAAGGAAAATAAAATAGAATTAAATTTCATATAATTTTTTTATTTACTACCTCAAATCAATTTATTTGTTTAAAACTCATCAATATAAATATTATATAATTTTAAAATAATTAAAATTTTAAGTAATTTTATTTATATATGATTTTCTTTAGAAAAATTTGCAAGACAATCAAACATAAGAAAACTATTTTCCTTAGCATTTTTTTCATTCCTTAATATTTTTTATAACCAAACACAACCTTTTTTTACATATATTTACTTGGATTTACAACTTTGTAAGAATGCATTGTATCGCAGCTTCGAACTGAATCCCTTCTTTGTATATAACCCTTTAACTACTTAGTGAGGTCTCATTGGCACTTAATTTTTTTTATTAGACAACTACATATATGAGAAAATAATTTTCTTTAACATTTTTTTCTTTCCTTAGTACTTTTTAGAAACCAAACAGAACCTAGTGTTTTTGCCCCCGCCACTTATCTAACAAATTTCATCTTTACAAGAAAATGATGGTTTACAAAATGCAAAACAAGTTTTTTTTTTCCTTTTTTCATTTTATTTAAAGGAATGCAAAAACAAGTTTAATCTCTGAAATATTGATAGCTTAACAACTAAAAGCAGAACAAGCATGTGGTGCAATATCTATATATAATATTTCCAAGATTTGGGTAAACGTCTGAAACCAATTATCATGTCTTGAATGAGTCATATTCATGCAATAAGATGACTGGTTTCTAAGCGAGTTACTTAGGTCTTTGGGCCTCTCTCACTTATTTCCCGGTCGGCGGATACACTTCATATTACATCTTGGATTGTCTTTGAAATATTGCCCCAATAAACCAAATCAAAATACAATACAAACTACAAAAAATTAAAATACAATATAGCCATATTTTTAACTAACAATCATAAAGTGTTAGAAACTGCTTAATGGTTGCTCATCGGATAAAAGATGCTTTCTTTACCCAATTCAAACATGACCTTTCAGAAGATGAAGTACTATCTAAAGGCCCTGTCATTACCATTATGGTGCATGTGTTCTCTTCAAAATTTTGATCGACCTTTAAGTATGGAAGAGATGATCAAATTTTCTCTAATTCCACGACAACTTCTTTCATTGTAGGCCTTTTCCTTCCATTCAAGTTTAAGCATCGATTTGCAAGGTAAGCAATTGTTGTGATCTCTTCTTTTCCTCCCTCATTTACGACTAGTGCATCAAGAATATCAAATAGACGAGAATCTTGTAATGATAGAATAAAATGTGTTGCCAAACTTTTTTTGTCTTGTGGTCTTATTGGACAAGTGAGAAACTTCGTCCAGGTTAAAAGTTTCTTTCAAGAACAGCTCCCGAGAACTATATACATCACTTTTATCGAGTAAATTGACTTGAAAATAATGCGGATCCTAAGTAGCCGGGGTCAACCTTGTACAAAGGTAGTCAAAGTGAGTTGCTCAATAGAAATTGACCTTGATAAAATCGACACTTTGCCTTATGTTGTCGCTCTAAAAAGTATATTTGTAGACTTGATGTCTCTATGATAAATTGGTATAGAGCATGTTGAGTGCAAATAAGCAAGAGCCCCTGCCAGCTCTGTAGCAATTTGTAAACGTATTTTCCATGAAGGCTGAGCTCCATATCTTGGTTGTGAATAGAAGTTGGGTACAAATTTCCAAAACATAAATGAACTCATAAACCAATAAAGGAACTTCTGTCTCCATGAAACACCACACAAAAACTGACAATATTCCTATGATTGATTTGTGAAGAATCACAATCTCATTAATGAAGTGCTCTATTTGAGCTTAAATCATATGATTGATTTTTAACTACAACAATTCTTCCATCGGTTAGCTTATACCTTTACAAACCGTTCCTTGGCCTCCTTGACCCGAAAATTCGATTCAAGTGAAGTTGTCGATGGCAACTGCTCCTTAGAAGTGAAAATTTTTTGTTTTTCTCAGAAGCTGACTTCATTAGAAGAGATTTGTTGTTCAATAATATACCACCATTTTGTTTAAAAATTTTCTTTTGAGTCAATCTCTCTTTTTTCTTCGCTACTTTATAAAATCCAATACTTCCGGGCCCAGCAACAAAGAGCCACCACTTATGCTGAAACCTACATTGCATAAAGATAATTTAAAAGAAGTCGCTTTATTATCTCAAATTGATAAAGAAAGTTAACATACTAATAAAGAATTAAGTTTTCTTGAAAACATGAGATATAAGAAGTATAATAAGATTTAAAATCATGATATATAATCATAGATAGAAATTTTTGAATTATGTGTTGAACTTATTCATTTCATGTAACTTTTCATCCTGCCATGAACATATAATGAATACTATATATCTTTTGGATCTTGAGTGTGTTTATCTTGAAATTAATCATTAAATCATAATATACCAATGACATATAGTTATAGCTAAATAATTATCTAGATTACCCGATTATTCCAAATAAGAACATAATTTTTTAGCGGCTACATCTTGGATTGTCTATGAAATATTGCCTCAATAAGTCCGGATTCTGGATCTTTCCTTAGAGAAGCTGAAAATGTCATCCAACATGTGGTCAGTGGTTGTTGAAGGGCTAGTACTGAATTTCAACCATATCAAAATACAATAATACAAGCGAAAATAATTAAAATACAATAACTATATTTTAAACTAACAATCATAATGTGTTAAACAACAATGGTTGCTCATCCGATGAAGATGCTTTGCTGCAATTCAAACATGATATTCCAGAAGATGAAGTACTACCTAAAGGCCCTGTCATTTCCATGATGCTTGTGTTCTCTTCAAAAATTTGTTCAACCTTCAAATATGGAAGAGACGATCGAATATGCTCTAATTCCATAGCAACCTCTTTCATTGTAGGCCTTTTTCTTCCATTCAAGTTTAAGCATCGATATGCAAGGTAAGAAACTGCCATGATCTCTTCTTTCCCTCCTTCCTTTATGACTCGAGCATCAAGAATATCAAATAGACGAGACTCTTGTAGCAGTAGTAAAAATGTGTTGCTAGCGTTTCTCTTCTTGTGGTCTTGTTGGACCATTGGCTTTGTCTGTAAGCTTCGACAGGCAACTCAAAACTATATACATCGCTTTTATCAGTAAATTGACTTGACTGAAAATATTCTGGATCTAAATAGCCAAAAGTCCCTTGTACTAGTGTAGTCAAGTGAGTTTGCTCAATAGAAATTGACCTTGATGTTCCAAAATCTGACACTTTTGCCTTATATTTGTCATCTAAAAGTATATTTGTAGACTTGATGTCTCTATGATAAATTGGTATAGAGCATGTTGAGTGCAAATAAGCAAGAGCCCCTGCCAGCTCTGTAGCAATTTGTAAACGTATTTTCCATGAAAAATGGAAAACTCCATATGTAGTTGTGAATAAGTTGGTACAAATTTCCATTATAAATGAACTCATAAACCGTAAAGGAGCTTATTCTCCAGAAACACCCTAAAAGCCCAACAATATTCCTATATGATTGATTTTGTGAAAGAATTACAATCTCATTATTCGAAGTGCTTTCTGTTGACTTTCATCGACTATGATTGATTTTTAAGCGCAACAATTCTTCCATCGGTTAACATACCTTTATAAGCCGTTCCTTGGCCTCCTTCTGACCAAGAGTCGATTCAAATTAGAAGTTGTCAGTAGCCTTCTCTAACTCCTTAGAAGTGAAAATTTTTGTTTTCTCAAGAGCAACTTCATTAGAAGAGATTTGTTGTTCCAATAATATACCACCATTTTGTTTAAAGAATTTCTTTTTGAGTCTAATCTCTCTTTTTTTTCTTCACTACTTTATACAATCCAATACTTCCAAGGACTAGCAACAAAGAGCCACCACTTATGCTGAAACCTACATTGCATAAAGATAATTTAAAAGAAGTCGCTTTATTATCTCAAATTGATAAAGAAAGTTAACATACTAATAAAGAATTAAGTTTTCTTGAAAACATGAGATATAAGAAGTATAATAAGATTTAAAATCATGATATATAATCCATAGAAAATTTTTGAATTGTGTTGGGCTTAACTATTCTGTAAACTTTTCATCACCATATAGTTATATAATGAATGCTATATATATTTTTTGATCTTTTGAGTGTGTTTATCATCAAATTAATCTTTACATCTCCAATACCTAAAACGTTCTTATCCGTTATTAGCTAAATAATTATCTAGATTACCCAATTATTCCAAATAAGAACATAATTTTTTTTTAACTTGCTACATCTTGGATTGTCTATGAAATATTACCTCAATAAGTGGGATGCGGATCTTTCCTCGTAGTGAAAATGTCATCAACATGTGGTTTAGTGGTTGTTGAAGAGCTGATCTTGAATTTCAACCATGTCAAAATACAATACAAGCGAAAAATAATTAAAAATACAATAACTATATATTTTAAACTAACAATCATAATGTGTTAAACAACAATGGTTGCTCATCAGATGAAGATGCTTTGCTGTAATTCAAACATGATATTCCAGAAGATGAAGTACTACCTAAAGGCCATGTCATTTCCATGATGCTTGTGCGGAAATTTCTCTTCAAAAATTTGTTCAACCTTCAAATATGGAAGAGACACTTTCGAATATCTCTAATTAGTAGCAACCTCTTTCATTTGTAGGCCTTTTACGCCATTCAAGTTTAAGCATCGATATCTGAGGTAAGCAACCGCCATGATCTCTTCTTCCCTCCTTCCTTTTAACTTGAGCATCAGAATATGAATAGAGCAGAGACTCTTGTAGCGACAAAATGAAATCGTTGCCAAACTTTTCTCTTCTTGTGGTCTTGTTGAATGAGTGGCTTTTGTCTGTTAAAAGCTCGACAAGAACAACTCAGAAATATATACATCGCTTTTATCCCGATGCAAATTGACTTGGCCGAAAATAATGCAGGATCTAAATAGCCAAAGTCCCTTGTACTAGAGTAGTCAAGTGAGTTTGCTCATAATGGACCTTGATGTTTCCAAAATCTGACACTTTTGCCTACTGCTTTATCATCCTAAAAAGTATATTTGTAGATTTAATGTCTCCATGATAAATCGATTATAAGAGAATGATGAGTGTAAATAAGTAAAAGCCCCTGCTACCTCTGTAGCAATTTGTAGACGCATTTTCCATGAAAATGGAAAGTCCATATCTTGGTTGTGAATAAGTTGGAACAAGTTTCCATTGGTAATGAACTCATAAACCAATAAAGGAACTTAGATAAACAACACCAAAGATCCAACAATATTCCTATGATTTATTTGGGAAAGAATCACAATCTCATTAATGAAGTGCTACATTTGACTTTCATCAACTATGATTGATTTTTAAGCGCAACAATTCTTCCATCGGTTAACATACCCTTATAAATACGTTCCTTGGCCTCCCTTGACGAGGTGATTTAAATTAGTCGAGTAGCCTTCTCCTAACTGATTAGAGTGAAAATTTTGTTTTCTCAAGGCGGCTTCATTAGAAGAGATTTGTTGTTCAATAATAGACCACCATTTTGTTTAAAAGAATTTTCTTTTGAGTCTAGTCTCTCTTTTTCTCTTACTTCACTTTATATAATCCAATACTTCAAGGACTAGCAACAGAGCACGCCTATCTTGAAACCTACATTTCATAAAGAAGTCACTTTATTATCTTGAATTGATGAAGAAAGTTGACATACTAATAAAAGAAACAAAGACCTAGTTTTCTTTAAAAACATAAAAACGAGATTTAAAATCATGATATATAATCCATAGATAGAACTTTTTTGAATTGTATTTGGGCTTAACTATCTTTGTAAAATTTTTCTTCACTATCATAAATCATTCATGTACATATATGACAATATAATGAATGCTGAATATATATTTTAAATTTTCTATGCATGTAGAAACTCTCTCTTATTTTTGTATTATAGAAGGGATTCCTACTTTTAAAAACTAGTAGCAGAACTATGTTTCAGAAAATCTAAGCTAGTTTCAAATGGTCAAGGCTAAGCCTCAATCAATCAAGACTAAACCTTAACTGATTAAGTAACTGTTTAATGATTTTTGTGATTTTTACTATAACATACAAAATAAAAAGCATGTGGTGCAGACGTGCCAGGACATTAAAGTGTTTCCAAACTGAGACTATGCCCAAGAAATTAAACTTCTTAGTTAGACAAAAAACGAGTTTCCTGGTTTCCTTAACATTTCCCCAAAATTTAAATAGATAATGTTGTAAAAATATAAAGATTGTAGGAATAAAAACAAAAGGAAATGTTAAATTGCAATAGGAATGAATTGATCGAACAATGCCGAGGAATTGAAAGAAACTTGGTTAGAACTTGAAAATAGAGTGCTGAAATGTGCTAAAGAATTCAAAGAAACTTGACTAGAGCTTGAAAATAAAATGTTGGAATTGATGAAAGTTAATTGAAAATCTAAGAAATGTTGAAGTAGATTGTTATTTCGACTTGTTGAGTTGATTGATTGAGTGGTTGTTGATTGATCGATTCCCCCTTGATTGATTGATTGTTCTCTTTTTATAGACATTCTTGGATAACTATTAAAGTCTTGTATTTTCTCTACTCTCTCACTTCTTCTAAGTAACTACCCAAGTATCCATTAAGGAGACTTGTTCCTCAAGTTTTCTCCACCTCACATTCTTTTGCCGCTTTTGATATTGAGAAAGAGTTTCACTATTCTCCACTCATCAAATACCCCTAGGCTTTTTACATGGGCTTATCTCAATGGGTTTGGACTTATGGGTTTTTAATTATGGGCTTTGGGCTTATGCCTAAATAGGCCAAATTTAATTTTGGCACACACGGTAACTAACTGAGATTTCAATTATGCAATGGTAAACTCAATGGTTTGTAGTTGATTGATTGGTTAATCCGTTAATCCATTGGTTGAATTAAAACTTTGTCTTGATTAATTTGGACCACATGGCTATCGGTCAATCCATCCAGAATGACATCGAACTTCGACATGTGCATGATCCTCGGAGTCCACTTGTGAATAGAGTCCCGAGATCTCCAACTTCGCAACCGCGACCTATCATCCCTATTCGCCTAATCCGCAGGAGAACTCACATATAGGCTCCTCCAAGGTCTCTAGAGGTCCTTGCCCATTTTCACCATATTTGGGCCTCACTCTCTAGGTAGGTCATTCAGTCTAATCCCCCAGTTATTAATCGGAAGGTAATCTCTATGGCCTCTAACACCTTCTCGATCTGTATAAACCAATGGTCTGCCACCATCGAATCTCCTCCCACTGTGAATGTCGAAGGATGATGCGCCCTAACCTTTGGAGGTTACTAGGACCTTCCTGTCTACCCTCGCATGCCGGCTGTGCGATGCTTGGTCTTCATGTACCTACGACCTCGGTAAAAGCACGCTGATCAAACCGGTGGTGCGACCCAATACACCATTAAGACGCCCTCGTCGTCTCGACTAGCCATGCATGCGAGTTCAATGGCAAGTTAAATCTGATACGATGTCTAAGGCATAAACACGGCCAGAGACACTTAATCGTACACAAATCGATTGTATGCATTGTCCTTGCATTTACAGGTAATACAAGGCAATCAATTTTACATTTAAAATATTGTTTTCAACAAAAATTTTATTTCGAAAATTTCATTTTTGAAAATTTTATTTTTTAAAAATTTTGTCTAATTTTATTTTATTTTATTTAATTTTTTTCCCATTTATTTCCGACTATTGGAAAAAACCAATATATATATATATATATATATATATATATATATATATATATATATATATATATACACCTATATTTTTTTCATTTTCGGGATACTGGAATAAATTTATAAAAATTTATTTTCTTTAATTTCTTTTCCGGTTTACACCTTGTAAACTCCCAAAAACAATTTTTCTAACACTTCATTTGTTTTCCAATGTGCTAATCACTAAGCACATAAACAATCTCAACACATAACATGGTAAGCATACCATTCATCAAACATTCACATGTTCACACATCATTTATCAAACAATCACCTAAAACACATGCATGCAGTGTCCTAGTTTTGTCCTGTGATTTCCTAGGTAATCTCATGCCTAAACTCGACACCGAACCACACCTAGTGGTGATGTTCTTACTCGACTATGGCCTAAGCCTAAATCCTCAATCTCTAGGTTTCCATATACCTATACTCTACATCAAACCACCCAAGTGGTGATGGATACCCAACCCGAGCTCCAGGTACCGATACCCAAGCTCCGATACCGTCGTGACGCCCAAACCCAAATCGGAACACGCCCACAACTCAGTGGAAATGACTGTGAATGCTCCAAGACCTTATTACTGAATAAAATCGGGCAGAGTCTCCCTGAACTTGAGTCACCAACATAAAACTCAGATATAATTCGTCCCAAAACAAAGCAAGTAATATATCCACATATCCAATATATCCAATCACGGATAACACGCACGCCCACAAACGATACTCATAACATAACAACTATGAATCCAACTATATACTAAATAGAAGGCAAGAGCACAATATTTTCACTTATGTTACAACACATATATTAAAATTGGCATACTAATACATACACATCATCAACCAAAGCCACAACCCGATTCTCTTCTAATCCTCAATCCCTAGATCACTGGTCTTCAAGAGCAGTTGGTCGCTCATGAATCGCCTGCGGGCTACTTCCACCTAAGGCAGCTGCAATGTCTCAACAAACACACATTCACAAATGCAAGATCATACTTGAATGTCTACATGACCAACTCAAACCTCGGAGTCCTCACCGACTCCTCTCACACTCACCTGCCTCGTATGAGAACGTTATTATTTCACTGATATGGACAACCCTCCACGCATATATATCGACTCAATGCCTCCACGACACATTCTAGGACTGGCCCTCCGAAGTATATCAACTTAATGCCCAACATTGATATTTTTAGCTTTGACTACTCCGATAATTAATAACATTTTTAGACAACCCTCCGAACCATTTTCTCAGATCATCTCACATGCACTCAATTCTATCATCCTAGGGTGCTCAAAGGTATATGGAATGTAATGATCCAATTCCAATACGCCTTAATCACATGCAAATATGTAAACATGCACATATCCACACAAGATCCAATTCACAATCATGTCACAAATTAATCAATTCATACATCAAAATTAGGGGCCTACTGGGCTGATGATCAAACACTTAGCACCAACTCAATCACTCGACCATACACGCTTTCACAGCAAAATATATTTTGAGAACATCGTTTCTCGGGAATATAAAACCCCGCCATTATTCCCGAAATCACAATTCACTGACCACTTTGTGAACTCCGCATTTCACGCCATTCTCGACCTAAATTCAATCACTACAAGATCAATGACACAATTATACACCATCGCCTAAAGCAATGGCTCACACTACGCACTCATTTTGATTTCAAAATTTCATATTAACAACCTGTCAGGATCGATCAAACGCCCTTAACGGTCTCAATCTAATTCAAATGATCGTGAAGTAATTTTGAAAATAGTGAATAAAACCCAAGTAGGAGAAACTCTTACCACAGTTTGACAAAACTCCTCAATACCTGGCCCACTGAGCTCTCCGCGTGAGAATGACCTTGGTCTTCAAACTACAAAACTCATGTCCCATTTCTAGATCAACCACCAGATGTCTTCGTTCCTTGCTCGATTGAATTCGCTATCGCGAGCCATATCTTCGCTTTCATGAGATCGCCTGCAGCCTCATCAACGTCCCGAGAGTCCCGCTTTTCAACCCTCTCGCCTTTGAGGAAGCTTTGCATGAGTCAGAGCTCATCTCCAATTCTTCGAATTGATCTCGAATTCCAAATGCATCATGGCCCTCCCTTCAAGAGCTCGAAGAGCTTCCAGCACAAAGAGAACAACGCCAGCCCACCATCTTCTTCACCACAAAATCTCGATTATTGATGTCCCATAGGGAATTTTGGGTGATCCCAATGAGAAAAATGACAGATCTGAAACCTCACTTATGTTTGAAAATGGAAACAAACTGTGAGTCTATGTTTTCCCCACCTGAGAATCAGATGGTGTATAAAAGCAAAGGGGCCAGATATAGACAAGGAGTCACCATGAACTAAGAATAATCTGAATTTTCCAAATTTCTCCCAAACAGAGGAACCTACTCCTCTCACACAATCGCTTGGGCAACTTCTCCGTTAGCACTCGATTAATCGCACATCTAAGCCCCAATGCACCCACACTGGCAACACCATCCTCCTTAGCAAGATATTTTTATATTATTATTATTATTATTATTATTTTACAACTTCATGACCTGGCCCTCAACTGAAAATCTTTAATTACTATACTCATTCTATTGAAAATCATTTAGACCTGAAAAGAACTCTAATAATGACCGTTTGGTGATGGTGATACAAAGTTTTCCATTTTATTGTTATCATTTTGAATACATAACTTATATTAATCTCATTCGGCCTCTTTCTTCCCAGTGTCTTTATTTTCACTCAATTATTTTAAATGAACTTTAATCAAAGTCATTTTCTTGAATTCGAGATTTCGTAAAATCTCGCCCCTCAAGTCACCGCGATTTATCACCCGTAAATCTGGCTTAAAATATTCTCGACCGTCTCGTAATCACTGAAACTTCGTCACCAGATTTCGCAGACTACTGAACGGCAAAATCCGCTTTCACATCCAAGATCCAAAATAAATTTCGGATTTTGAACTCCAATTACAACTTTTAATTCAACTCATTTATTTTGCCATTTTTCCAAAATTGGAATTTCTGGGTCTTGCGTAACCGGTTCCATTGTTAGGCTATTAACTCACATCAATATCTTAGACAAGGACTAACCGTATAGGAGAGAACCTCATCTCTGTTTTGACTCAAAACTTTAATCTGTACTACACGAAGCTCTCAAGACGGAGCCAAACTCTTTCCTTTTCTCCCATCGGTTTACCCACGCTTGTTCGAGATTCATGAAATGTCCCCTTTTAATATTTTTTATGACAAGTGTCATCTATGACACTTAAACCACTCTCCTCATTGATCTTTTCAACACTCACATATTACCCTCACCATGCGGTACTTCGCCACATGTCCCTATTTTTAAGTCACTATGTCATGTGGCGTCGTCACGTTGTCATGTCAATGCACCATCCCATCCGAATTACGTGAAATTCCTCATACCCACTATCACTTCGCACCGTCAGTAACTAAACACCAAGAGACTTAATTTATTACAGGTCCGTCTCACACTATACCTGAAAATTTCCTTTACTTTTCCTCGCACTATAGCGGTAATTTTTACCATTTTGCCATTTTTCAGAAAAATTGAATTTGTCCCAGGTTTTACACCTAAATCGGCAATCACTTCATATCTAATTTAATTATTCAGTTACTGTCATGATGCAGTAAATTGAACCTAAGAGTCTCAATTCATTCCTTTATGGGGTTCCAAAACAACCGAAAAACAAGAAAACATGCACTCAGAGACAGGTACCATGAACGCTGTGATTTTAAAACCACAAACCAATCCAAAAACCAAAAATCATTCATAGCTGGCCAATCACAAAAAGATAAAACATGACAGAAAACAAGATGCATGAGAACAATCTCACATCAAGAACCCTAAGAGAAACATGACTGTCACGGTTATCATTTTTCTTCTTGTAAGCTGTATTTCTTCCCGGCTTAAGTGGAAAATGATCAATCTCAAAATAACAGAATATACGCTTTCTTCCGCTCCCTTGCACTTCAAGAACAACTCACTTTACAATAATGGAATCCATCACACTGAAAGAGGGGAGCCCACAATAGTTAGGGGTTTGTTTTCTTCAACCAAAATCCTACCTCTTGCAACCACAATCGAAAGAGAAACAAACTAGGCTTTTATCCTCCCACAAAACCATAATTAAACTTGAGCCGATGAAGAATGCAATAACGGAAAGACACCTAAGCTACTTTTGTCCTAAATTGATGTCTGAATGTTATAAAATAAGTGCCATTTCAAATAGTTTTTATTGGTCCATTTTAAATGATCTCTAGAAAAAATGGATAATTAACGAAGAAGATTACGTGCTTTACGGCACGTCGATTATGTGAGAAAGTTATGACTGGGCCAGAAGAATGAGTCGTCATGATCTTTCATCCTCACAAGCCCCTCCATAAAAGTAGCAAGAGGCCTCGCTGTTTTTTTTGTTTCTTTTTTAAGGCCAAAATTACTACAAACACAAGGTTAATGGAATGTGTACATATAATGAGAATCCCCATTCTTATCCCCAACTAAAATTAATAAAAAGAATGGATCAAAGTTATGGAACCTAGATCAGTAGGATCAACAATAGATAATTACAGAAGCCTTTACTTATTTCTGAGTTTTTCTTGATCTTTCAAATTAATTTTTATATCTCCACACTTAATTCATTCCTGTCAATATTTACAGTAAAATAATAATCTAGATTCCCCAATGGTTCCAAACAAGCACACAATTTTTATTTTTAACTTACACAGATCTGATTGTCTCGTGAAATACAAACAATGTAAGTCCCCCATTCTAGATCACTTCTGAAGGCATTTAAAATGCCAAACATGAGGACAATGGTGGTTGAAGAGTCGACATCGATGCCAACCGCGATTGGCAAACACAACATAAACTAAAAATAATTAAAAGTACATCATATAAAACTATAGAACGCTAATGCAAGTTGTATCATAATGGCTGCTCATTCGACATCAATGATGTTACGTAATCCAAAACACATGCACTTCCTCGAAGATAAAGTACTACCTAAAGGCCCTCGTTATTTCGTCATGCGCATGCTCTCTTCAAAATTACGCCTACCTTCAAATATGGAGGATAATTCCACAGTCTACCCCACGGGCCGCAACCCTCATTGTAGTCTTTTCTTCCATTCAAGTTTAAGCATCGATATGCAAGGTAAGCAACCGCCATGATCTCTTCTTTCCCTCCTTCCTTTACGACTGAGCATCAAGAATATCAAATAGACGAGACTCTTGTAACGACAAAATGAAATGTGTTGCCAAACTTTTCTTCTTGTGGTCTTGGTTGACAAAACTACTTTGCCTGGTTAAAAGCCCGACAAGAACAACTCCAAAACTATATCACTCACTTTTATCGCAATTGACTTGACCGAAAATATTTTGGATCTAAGAGCAAGTCCTCAGATAAAGAGAGTTGTCAAGAGTTTCGTTTATAGCAATGTGGACCTTGATGTGCCAAACGTACACTTTTTGGCTCCATATTTATCATCTAAAAGTGGTATTTGTAGACTTAACATCTCTATGATAAATTGGTATGTGAGTATGCCGAGTGCAAATAAGCAAGAGCCTGCCACCTCTATAGCAATTTGTGAACACTTCCATGAAACAAAGTCCATATCTTCGTTGTGAATAAGTTGGCATGTTTCCATTAGAAATGAACTCATACACCAATAAAGGAACTTCCGCCTCAAGCAACACCCTAAGAGCCCAACAATATTCGATGATTGACGGTGAAAGGATCACGACTTCATTAATGATATTCTATTTGGCTTTCATCAACTATCACCGACTTTTTAATCGCAAATACCTCTTCCACGGTTAACATACCTTTATAACCGTACTGACCTCTTGACTCAAGAATCCGATTCAAATTTGGAAGCTGTCAAGGGCCTTTCCTCTTAACTCCTTAAAGTGAAATTTTGTTTTCTCAATAAGCAACTGTTAGACGAGATTTCTGTTGTTCCAATAATAGACCACCATTGCGCCAGCCATCCCTTTTGGAGTCTAATCTTTCTTTTCTCTTCACTACTTTATACAACCTAATACTCAATGACTCAAGAATAAAGATCCACCACTCATGTCGAAATCCTATATTGTATAAACACAATTCAAGAAAAGTCACTCTATTATCTTAAATTGATGCGAAAGTCATATATTAATAAAGACCTAAATTTTAAAATCATGATATAATCAGCGGTGAAGAAATCATTTGAGCCGGTGGTTGGTTGAACTGTATTGCAAACCTTTTCCCATTACCATAAATCAATCATATAAATGTAGTTATATAGCAAATTATGAAAAAGTATTTTAAATTTTCTACACAGATAGAAAGTCTATCTAATTTTTGTGTTCTAGAAGGGATTATTAAGGAGATCAAATTTCTTCTTTTTTTTAAGGCATAAGAACTACTAGTGAGGTTGCAAGGCCAATTCATTAAATTTATAAAATAGCAAAATGTTTTACTAAACATAGATATAAAATGAAACCTCAAGAGCATTAAAGTTAATTAGGTCCACAACATGCCATAAAAATTCAGAAAATAGTGTCAATAAAAGATTATAAAGTTAAAAATTCAATTAAGTGATCAATCCTGGCTTGGTGGATCAATTGATTACATATGTTGAATGACAACAAGATACGCCCACTTCAAGCAATCAATCAACCTTGAGAAATTATCAATCACCTACTTAACCATCAAAATAATAATTAGATTTCTCTAAAGTAACTAATTATTCATTTTTCTCGTATAAGGTTATCGTTTTAGGATCATGCATTAAATTTACTTAAGCACTTAAAATCATCCTAGTAATAATTTGGTTCTGAATTTATTTCATAAATTGATAAAAATGGAAATGAGGAAAACAACCATTTTTCAAAGATTTATTTGTAGGATTATTAGTTTTAGGATCATGCATTTAATTTACTTAAGAATTAAAATCATCCTAGTACTCAATTATCGTCAATTCTTTCATAAATTGGATTAAAAAAATATTGAAATGAGGAAAACTCAACTTAAATGTGGTTAAAATCTTTAAAGTTTTTCAAACTTAGTTATTAGTCAAGGTTTCTAAGCCTTTATTATGCAGATCTTTAAATATGTTTATAATATAAATTAATTAGATATAGATCGATCAATACAGACTCCAACGTAGAGGTAACTTGAATTATGAATTACTGTATCAATCTAACAATCAATCATGCTACCCACTCGATCAAGGCTAAGCCTCAATCAACTAAAGGCTAAACCTTTAACCATTAAGTAATTAATTAGAGGCTTCGATTAGGTAATGATAACCACAATAGCTTGTGCCATTGATTTGGCTACCATTAATCCATTGGTGGAACTAAAATTGTTCAACACTATTTTGGGCTTTCAACTCTTATTAAAAACTTCAAACTCCTTATATATTGTTGGAAGAAGAGTTATAAGTCATCTTAAATATTATTTGCCCATAAGGAAGTGCTTTCATAATGCACTTGCTATCAAACTTGCATTTCATCTTAGTACACAATTCAAAAGTGCATTTCATCTTTGTTGTATTAAGAAGACATAAGAAGTTACCAGAATTTGAGATCTTACTACACTCTTCTTGATGCAATGGTATTCCAAATGATAACCTCGATAACTTTGATTGTCACGTGATAAAATTATAATCAAGCATGCCTTTGGGGTAGCTTAATTGATTGTTTGACAACCAGAACACCAAACGTAATAAACAATATTAAAACAACAGTCAAGAATTTGGTAGGTATAAATTAGTATCAATGTTGTTAGAATCTGGAATTGATTTATTAAACTCGAAAGTTACTAGTTTATGTTTCATTATTCGACTAACAATCAAATCTCAATTGATTGGTATTATAAATATATGATTAAAATTGAAAATAATTATAAAAAAATTAATATACATATATATGTATTTATTTTTATCTTATGTTTGTATTTAGAATAAATATTAATAATTATTTAGATTTTAATAAATGAACTATTTATATTATTTAAATATTTAGACATTAAGAACAAAGAAAATTTAGTTATTCAATTTTAACTAATGTTGTAATTTTAAAATATTATACTATTTTATGAATTTAATTTTTAAGTAGAATATATTATACAATTTTTAAGAGAATGAAATATATATTTTTAAAAATATTTAATCTTTTTTTAATGTTTTTTCTATTAAAATTCAATATTTAAATATGAGAAAATCATATACTTTTTTACCCAATTGAAACTTTTTGCATGATTCTTTACGTTAAGTAAATAAAATATATGGTTTAAATTTTTATTTAAATATTTATTTTGTCAAAATTTAGATAAAAATAAAAGTAATTTTTTTAGAAAAAAAAAAACTAAATACTTAATCCTATTAAGCGTACTATTCGGAACAAAAGTTTTATTTAACACTAAGTTTTATCCTTCTTGATGCATTGATACTCAATATGATAACTTTGATTGTCTAGTTTAAGACGATAATCACATTTCCCATGGCAATTGGCGCATATTTTGATAACTTGAACATGAAAAAACACAAACAATATTGAAATTCATTATTAAGGAATTTTTTTGACAAACTATTATTAAAGATTTTAAAAATATAAATATGCAAACTGTGGCATTGTTGGAATTGGACTAATCATTAAACCAAAAAGGTTATAAATTCACAATTAAATAATTTGATGATAGTCAGACCCCTTCCCCTCACAATTGATGATATCATAGATACATAATTTATATATTATTAAAATTAAAAATAAATTATATAATCGCACATCAGTTCCATAAGAAATTGTGAAGTGATACTTAAGCTTGAGAGGTTCTCTCACCTATCAAACCAGTTTTTTGGGTTGAGCTCTCATATTAGACTTTGATACCAATTATTTGTGCTTTTATTGAGAGTCAATGCCTAATGAAAGCACACCTGTGTTCCAAGAGAGGGTCCAGAGTGAAAAGATATTCCTGGTGAGCCGCTCACGCTTTCGGTGGACAATTATACGCATCTCACATCACCCATAAAAATTAAGAATGATACTTTGCTTGAGAAGTTCTCTGGCTTATGGGCTCTCCTATTAGACTTGGATACCTATCATTAATGTATATACTAATATTTTAATTTTTATTAACTGAAATATTTATATTATCTGTATTAAAAATGAATATAATTTAATTATTTAATTTTAACTAATTTAATAATTTTTAAAAATATTATATTGTTTTATCCAATATTACTTTAAGTGAGATTAGTACTTAAACATTGCCACTTTGAACGGGATTTGTATGTGCTGGCCCATCATTGCTGTGCTAGTGTGTCTCTAGTGGCTTGATATTTTCTTTTTGTCATTTGCTCCATAGGTGTCTTTAGAACCCCTTTTAGTAGCTTGAATTTGAGTGAGCTAGTGTTCCTCTTGGACACTTTTGGGGTCTCCTTTTTTTCTTCGATGGAGTTCATCTCACATCACTTACTTTTCACACCTTCGTTTCACTTCATTGTTCGTGTTTGTTTCTCTCATGAATTCTATCGAAGATGGGCATATTTGTAGACACCATTTTAATGTGCCTTTTTATTTTTCTAATTTTTAGTATTTAAATTTTCCTAGGCTCATCTAATAGAGACATGTGGGAACATGGGATGATATTGATTTCTAGTGTAAGAATAAGAGCAAGATATAAAAGTAGCTGGAGAATGCCCTGAGAGGATCGGGAGGCGCACTGCAGAGAGTAAGAAGGAGAAAAAGAAAAAGTGAAAGAAAACAGAGGGAGAAGCCGAGAAAGGAAAGAAGACTCTCACTTAGAACAGAAACTGATCCGAGAGCTTTTTTGTCGGGCCGCGGTGTTGAAGAAGAGATCGAATGATCGAGCGACATGAGTAGTGAGTGCAAGTATCAGACTCAGAGAACCTATATAGCATTCTGGTCACTATTCTTCTTCAAAACACTAACACTATAAGCACTCTTTCCCTACTTTTCCCTCTCTGAACTCAGTTTTTTTTACCACAAAAGGCCATTTTGATATATGTTGCTTCGTTCCAATTAACATTTTCTCAAAAGGATGAATGTTTAAGTTTCATTTGAACTCTATTTTAATACGAGTAGGACTGATAATGGATTTGATAGTACCTATGAGCTAAACTGACGCCCAAACTCGGTGTCCCATGATACCCGCCAAATCACTAGAAATATCGTGGAATGCCGTGCGATATTTCATTTAAAATCGAAGTGCAGAGTCTCCTTTGTACGGTGGAGCCTACCCAACATAATACCTACATAATATCCTCCCGGGGTCCCACATGCAATATTATCCAATATATCCCACATAGATCACTGGGCCTACAACAATACTAAAATATACATACAACATAATCCAAACTGAGAGTACCCAATTGTTACAAGAGTTAATACAGCTTTTACTCTTATACATATATCAAACTTATAGAGTTCTAATACATGTTTAAATCATGAACCAAAGCCACAACCGCTTTTCTAATCCTCATTTCCTCAGACGAGCCGTCCCTCGCATGCTCCCCTGCACTGCAAAATAATATCCTCACAGGTGAGCTAATGCTCAAGAGTGGAATCGCCCTAAGCGGGCTACTCACCACCTAAGCGCAAGGTGTAAATGTTCCAATGAAAACACACATTCAGCAAACAATGATCCTACTCTTGAATGTCTATGTTGACTAACTCCAGATCCCGAGTCCTCACCGACTCCACTCACACTCGCCTAAGCTTCGATGAAAATTATTGTTTAAATGAATAGATAACCTCCGATGTGTATATATCAATTGGGGCCTCTCCGACGATTGATATTTTTTAATTTGGACTACCCTCCGATAATTAATATTTTTAGACAACCGAACTGCTTATACTCATCTCACGCACTCACTCCTATAGTCCTAGGTGTTCTAAAGGCATATGGAATGCATGTATGCCAATTCCAATACATTCACATGTAAATATATAAACATGCATATATTTACAAAACAATCAATTCACATAATCAAGGTCACCGACATATCAAAATTAGCTCACTTGAGCTAATGATAAACACAAGCAATTTAATTTAAATTCACTTAATTAACACATATTTTCACAAAAATATATTTTTGAGAACATCGCTTCGAACAAGAAACCCTAGGTTATCGTCTTTCAAAGACACTTCATCAGTCACTACAACTGTGTTTCACGGCCATCTACCAAACAAACCATAATACATGACGTGAGTAGAACACTTTATCACAGAGCTAACCAAATGTCCAGAACTGATACGCCGTTCATCTCAATTCAGCATTCGATTCCAAGGTTTGAATCGATCAAACGGCCGCTCAAGGCCTTAACCAACCGAACATTTATACGGCATTAACTCCAAGATGAAAACCGGCGATAAACTCTTACCTCGTAGCTGGCGAAACTCCCTAAATCCTGTACCCACGCGAAGCCCTCTCCGCGTAGAGCAGCTCTCCTTCTTGTCCCGAAGACTGCCGACGGTCGGATCGCCCGTATTTCTAGAGAGAAGTCAGACAATCTCTCTCTAAAACTCAAATCTGTAACTCACTGTCAGTTTTCCTCCCCCTTTCACGTTTTTGTCTCGCTTAATGAAGAGATGGTCTATCACTATTTTGCATTTGCACTAAATCAAAATCTAAAACGACCATTATGTCCCATCATTTCCTGCCACATTCGGCACTATCTCGCCGGTCCATTTACATCATTTATCTTCATACCACTTATGGCACATGATTACTTGTTATATGTGACTTTCGCCATCGAAATTGCTTTTACAAGACTAAACGCCGATGCCTTGAAAACGCGGTAAATTCCGACCGCCTTTACCCGACGAAATTTACGTGCTAGCTAGGATTTCATTTAGACGATTCAACTGTATATAACCATTTCATCATCCAAGATATAGAGAATAAATTTTTGATTTTTAACCTAAATTACAATTTTTGTAATCCACTTAATAATTTACTATCATAATCGGAATTTCTGCCCATGATCTTCCCTGAAAGGAATTTCATTCCAAATTCCTCGACAATCGAATCACTCACATGCATATGCAAATATGCACTCTACTGATGCAGATGTAAATGGGTCATTTAAATCTTAAACGACTAAACTACTTACTTCATCCTTAAACAAGCAGCGATATAGGCTCCGCATCGTGTCCTCGCACTCCCATGTTGACTCCTCCACTCCATAGTGCTGCCATAGCACCCTCACTAGCCTCACGGTCTTGCGACGCAAAACCTAATCACGGCTATCCAAAATACATACTGGTCCCTCCTCAAAGGTCCCATCAGTGTCAACCTCAATCTGTCCCCAATCCACCACATGAACTGGATCCAGTAGAATATTTCCCGAGTACTAGACGGAAATACCCTCGCGGACACCTGACATGCTGGCGGTAACGCCAACCGGTACGCCATTTGCTCATCCTCGAGTTTCTCGGAAGGTCCAATGAATCTCGGCGATAGCCTTCCCACGCCATCGAACCTCGACCACCTCTCTTAGGCATCACCTTCAAGAAGACGCGGATCCTAACCTCGAACTCTATGGTCGACGTCACATCAAAGATAGCCTTCCGCCCGCTCCGAGCCATGAGAAGATGTTGTCGTATCAAGCCCCACCTTCCTGAGGTGTTCTAATAAGATCAGACCGTTGATGGCTCTCTCCCACCGGTCCAACATGCTAACGGCGGATCTATACGGCTCCCATACAATGCCCACACGGTGCCATCCGCATGCTCCGCTCGTAACTCGTTGTTGCAGCGACTCCACTAAGGGCAATGCCCTCCCAAATTTGCCGCCTCGATCAAAGGCTATGCTCAGTGCATGTCCTCTAATACCAGATAGTCCTCTCACCGACCATCTCACCGGTGGGTGGAACGTTGTACTCATCAAGCCAACCGGTAGCTCCACAGCTCGGGAAACTCTTCCAAAAGTGTGCCAAACCTCGGTCCCTATCCGACACTCATGACACTGTACCACAGCTCACTATCTTCGCATGCATAACGGCATCTCCAAGGCGAAGGTCATCCACGGCTAGGAAATGTGCCGATTTCGTGAGCCAACCACTCATCACCCATACCGCCATGCTTCTGTCATTCCGTGGTGTGGGTCACAAAGTCCATCGTGACGCCCCACTTCCACCCGCCCACCTCCAATGGCCGGGAGTAGTCTAACAGCCTGGGCAGCTCACTTAACTCTACTGGGGTGAGACACTGGCCGAACAAAGTCCCTACGTGTCTCTTCTCATCCCACTCCAATAGTAATCGGGCGATGAAGACTCGTACATCTTCGCGCCACCCGACGCATGGCAAATCGAGCAAGTGAAACCCCTGGTAACCCCTTCAATCCCAATAACCGGGGAACCACTACCCATCCCCTATATCGAAGACTACTCATCTACGTAAACGGCCCGCACTTCGCCACTCCGTGATCAATCGTGACTCGGGTCCCCTCGATGGATACCATTCGCCCCGCCATCGACTAATCACTGGGTCAGACTGGTGTAGCCACTTGAACCTCCCAGTGTGCTCTGACTGCCGATCAGAGCCCAAACCTGTCCCACATTCCCGAGCATCCGCCACTCCCGAGAAGAGGCCAGTAGCCACTTCCAGATCTGATCGAGCTGACGGTTAATTACATTTGCCTGCCAGATGGTAATGTGCGAAGTCATAATCCTCTAGGAACTCCATCCACCGCGCTGCTCCTCACGAGGTCCCACCGCGGAAAACAGCATCAGACTTTGCCGGTCTGGGCACACCTCGAACCTCTCCGCGCGCAGTGGCCAACCAAGGCTAAGACCACGGCCGCCAACCCATGTCGCGCGGTAATTTCGCCGTGATTCTTGCTTCAACCACGAGAACCATGTTGGCCACCCTCCCGATCAGCAGACCTCAACCCCGACCTCGAGGCATCACAATACACGCGTACTCGGTCTGAATCACGCGATGGGAGTTTGGCAGTTCCCTTCAACTCCTCGAATGCTCGTGATCGGGGTCATCCCAATCAAACTTGGACCTCCTTCCGAAATAACTCTAGTCATAAAAGCGCGTATCCTGATAATCTTCAATGAATCTCTTGTAATACCTAGCCAATCCCAAGAAACTACGTATCTCGAAGACTGACTTCGCCTCTCCAACTCATCACTCGCTGCACCTTCCGTTCATCGACACTTGATGGCGACACCACGTGTCCTGGGAAAATCCACCCGCAGTCGAACTCACCATCGAACTCCGTGCACAACGATGGTCTCAACAATCCTTAAAATCCATCCTAAAGTGGATACCATGCTCCCACTTGACCGGCAGATCACACAATCGTACAAATCACAACCGACATTCTAAAGAATGAATATCCGCATACGAGATCCACGAATATTGCTACGCATTCGCCAACCGGGCATCACCGTGAACTCAAAGTGCCCATACCTGCCCCAAACGCTGTCTTAGGTATATCTGATCCTCAACTCGCCGATGTAACTAGCTGAGAAGGTTCATCTGGAGTGACTCGCTCCTCTCAACTCACAACAAATCGCAATCCTGTACGGGCGCACCGATTCTGACCAACTGCTCAACTCATCAGTCAATGCACACCATGGCCTCGCTCTTCTTCTTGCAAACAGAACCCGGAGCGCCCATGTGGTGGCCCGCCACGAACCGCCCGTGGGGACAGCCCGGCACCGGCCCAGCTCGCAATCAACTGTGCCATCCTGCGCGGAGTCATAGAGATGGTGAAGTACCAGTATGGGGAATCCTGACACCGTAGTCTACAACCCGTGAGGTAGTCCGTGTAGCTCATCTAGAAAACATCCACATACTCGCACACTACTCGAGGTAGATCTAAGTTCGGGTCTCCACTGGCCCTTTCAGGTAAGGCCCTAGCCAACTCAAGTGAATCCCACTCCCCACACCCGACCTGACACTGTCTGGGAAAAGACATGTTTGTCCCCAGCATCACACGAGTACCGGGTCTCCCATGTAGGCGGTAACCCTCTGCGCTCACAACTCGATAACAACCCCGTAAGCCTGCCGCCCAATCCATCCTAAGGATGACATCGAACTCTGACATGTCCAAAATCCTCAGGTCCACTGTGAGTAGAGTCCCTGAGATCTCCAGTCCACAACCTCGACATATCATCCCTAGTCTCGCCCCTAAGACTAGGGGAGAACTCAACGGCTCCTCTAAGGTCTTCGAATTTGCTTCCAACCCGATCACCACGAGCGCAAAGATCGAATGAATGCGACGCACTTAATCAAACAACACCTCCAGCCTATAAAGCATAGCAAAACTACTCCTCGATTCGTTGATCCGGCCGACCACCATGCGTGATCGCCAGACACGCCCTTGACCCCAATGTCCCCGCCTCAGGCCTGGCCCTTCGCCTCTACCCATACCGCCCTGCCTACCGTGAATGCAAACGTGCCTCGACTGAGAGATCGGCTCCTCCGGCTCACTGGCTTGGAGAACACTTATCTCTCTCGTCTCGCACGACGGGATCGTGATGTCCTAAAACCCCTGATCCGTGGTTTCAGCAATCCTTCCAGATGTGTCCAGTTGGCCACAATGGTAGCACACCATTCGTCCCGCCCCGATCGACAACCCGCCTGCTCTGGCCTAATCGACAACTCTCATTCCCCGTCCCAGCTCAAATGGCCGACTCAGATCTCTTCGTGAACTAGAGGCTCGCTTCGAACTGGAGGAAGACTGACTGTCCTTCCTCTTGCCACTAACACTGCATCCCGAGTGCTCCGAGCATCTCTATCTCTCTACGGTCGTGGCTTGGTCCAACCATGGAATCCATCCCGTAGGCGAAGTCCTATAATCCTAGCCCGAATGGACAACTTCATCCATTCGAATCTCCTCACCTGGCCGCCTGCGCCACGCAATCATCGCAGACCTGCCAACTTTGTGAATCTAGCCACGTACTCCATCACAATGCCGCCGTCAAATTTTTTTTAGAACCCCCAGCCATGCCTCACTGAAAGTATCACCTCAAGGAACAGTCCTAAACTCTGCCATGTCATAACTCTGTCTCAAAAGTCCTAGCCCACCCCACTTACACCCGGGCCTCGTCAGCCGAATGCAGCGCAACATGATCCCGGGGTCAGACAGAGGATTCTCCATAGCCTTCCGCACATTCGACCGCATAAAACCAATGGTCCGCCATCGGTCTCCTCCCCTTGTGAATGTCGGAGGATGATGCGCTCTAAACCTCCTGGAGGTTACTAGGACCTCCTCGACCACCCGCTACACCAACAGGCGATAGTATC
Source organism: Tetrastigma voinierianum (assembly GCA_016808115.1). Lineage (NCBI taxonomy): Eukaryota > Viridiplantae > Streptophyta > Magnoliopsida > Vitales > Vitaceae > Tetrastigma > Tetrastigma voinierianum. The sequence continues at coordinate 381,551 of JAEQBH010002505.1, forward strand.
TCACGTAATACCTACAAAGCCCTTCACAAAGTCCGCTAATCAAACACCGGGATGGTGCCTCGATCACACTCGTGCACGCTTCACATCCTCATCCTCTACTAGCCATTTACACAATTAACATGGCAACAAGAATCATTTAATTTTCATTTCAGTCTAACTAGTAATGCAGATGCCAATTACTAATAGACTTGACAACCATGAACTGACCCGTTCATTTTCTAAGTGGCGCTAAATTCCAACCACTCAATTCATTTATTTCAATAAAATTCTAAGCTTTCTCGTTCATTTCAATATCCAAATCCCTAAGGTCATAGTTCCTAACCTTAGCATTCACCCTTTTTCCTATACACATTACACCATGCATATAGTTTCCTACGCAACAATCGTGCAATCACGATTTCAATAGTTAAATACAATACAAGATTCTAAGGCATAAGCACAAATTTCAGATCACTATTCATACACATAAGTCAAATGTATTCACATTGTCCTTGTATTTACAAGTGCAGAATGCAAGATACTGTAAATTTTTATTAAAACATTTTTATCAATAAAATTATTCTTTGAAAATTTTGTCAAATTTTATTTGATTTTGATTTGGACTTTACTTTAAAATTTTTTTCATTTATTTCCATTATTTCCAAAGAATGAAAATCACTAAAATTACTTTTTTTTTTTTTTTTTTTTCATTTTCTGAATACTCATAAACTTATAATTTGGGAGAGTTTTCTTCATTCTTCCGTCATTAATCTTCAAAATCCTTAAAATAATTCTTTTCACTTAAAAACCAAATAAATACATAAAATTTATTTTATTTATTTATTTTTTTCTTTCTATTCTGGACCATGCGTAAGGGTTTTTACTTATTGAAGCAATTTCATAGGGAAAACCCTGTAAAAAACCAGTTTGGGGCTCGCTCAAATTTTGTTTTAGGGTGCAAACCTCGCTTTCTTGCTTTATCTTATGCTAATAGAAATGGGTGTAATAATCAGTGTACTTGAAAATCAGAGTATGAAACTAGGTCTCTTTTTTGCTACTCTGAGAGTTGATACTTTTAGTTCCATGGCAAGCACCTATAATGATAGCACCACCACTGAGTGGTGAGTCACAAAACACCTCAAGCAATATTAAGGACCATGAGAGTAAAAATCATTTTCGTCGTTTGGTTAGAAATGGGGAAACTGAGGATGGGCTTAAATTTCTTGAGACAATATGGTCATAAAGGGTGATTCTAATATTATACCAAAAGTGCAGTCAGATTAGAGGGTTTGCCTGTGGATTGGTACACTAAGAAGGCCGATAGGGTTATTGGGGAAATTCTGTAAATACAGCTCAGCAAATTTCTTTATGTTATAACTTACAATGTTTTGATTAGTGGGTATCATAAGAATGAGAAGAAAGAAAAAGAGACAGAAGAATAGAAAAAAGGTGAAAGAAGAGAAAGAAAGAAGAGAACTTGTAAGAGAAAAAAAAATAGAGAGAATGATTGTTTTTCACTTTTTGCCTTTCTGTAGTGGTGGGGCTCACCACTCAACATTTACACATATTATTACCATTTTATTATTTTAAATTATCTGCCACCTCATTCCTTCTCTATTCACTCACCATATTCTTATGAAAATATTGTTACTAATATTATGACTTCATTTTATTATAAATTATTTTTATGTAATATTGTTAAAGAGTACTTTTTTTTAAGCATGTCATTATTGTTAGTAACATCCATGTCTCATCCTCAAGTTTTGATGTATTATAATCTATCATTACTATACTGCCATTTGCCAATATGTCCTACTCTCATATTTACTCATCACCACACTTCACCTTGCCCTCTCTATTTTATTCCGAGTATATTATTTATTGTCGCTTATTCTAATTTATTCTACTTGCACCTTGCTTACTTACCATGCTTCCTTTTCTTATATTTCTATGTCCAGTCCTCTTTTATTTAATTATGATAATATTATTTTCATGCCTTTCTTATTTAATTTTGATTACATAATTTATTAGTTATAATAATTTTTATATGTCCACCAAATCCATTAGACCCTTTGACAAAGTTCACTAGGTCCTTCAACCAAGCCCTTTGGTCACACCTTCTTACTAGATCTTTGGTCCATCAAGCTCCCACCCTTAATTTATTCAAATTTCTATTTCAAAATTTTAAAATTCTATTCTTCAAACTTCTGATTTCAAATTTATTAATTCCTAATTTTAAAATTCAAGTGTTATAATTTCAAAATTCAATTTCTCAAATTAATTTGACTTAAAGTTTCCTTACTTAATATCAATTTTACTCAAAATTCACTTCCTCAACTTCCAAATTCAATTTTTCAAGCTTCCACTCAGACCCACTCTCTAATTTCAAAATTCAAGGCCAATTTTAAAATTCAAATCTCCTAATTTCTAATTTCTAATTTCTAAATTTCAAATTGCAAATTTCCAAACCTCAAATTTATAAAATTCAAGTTCTTAATTTCAAAATCCAATTTCCAAAATCCCAATTCAAAATTCTCAAACTTCAAATTCATTTCAAAATTCTCAATTTTCAAATTTTCAATTTTAAATTAGTTTTCAAACATTCCAAACAAATGATTAATTCAGCTTCTATACATTAATCTACAGCAGATCAACATAGATAAATGGCAGGCCAAACATTTTATGTACCATTTGATAAATAATTTGACCTTTAATCTATAACTAAAGCTCCACTTTGATTTTAATGTTTTATATTTTATTAGAGTGTAATTTGATAAGAATAAATTCATACATTCCGTTTTCTTTTAATGGCCTCCACTACTATTTAATCTGTTGACATCCCACGTTTCAAGGGTCTCATATCCTATTAGTTCGGGGCACTGTGACCGGCTGGAAGAGTTAAAATAATCTTACATGGCCTCTCTCCTTCTTCACCATTGCGTGGCAACTTCTCCTCCCCTTCTTCCTCCTCTTCCACCACGTCGCCGCCCAGTTATCTTCCTCCTCTTATGCTGCTGTCTCTCAATCGGTTTTCCTTTTCCTCCTCCTCTTCGATCAAACTCACTGCACAATAATCCGATATTTTCAATCACAAATACACCATTTTCATAGTCAATCCAAAGAAAGAAAAAAATCCAAAATTGAAAGGAACCCAAGTTGATCCGAGTAGACCCTTCTCCGGCGACAGTGGCGGCAGCAAGCTCTAGTGACATTGTGAAGGCATAACCTAGAAAGAGGGGGAACTCGTCTGCTCCGAAGATCACTCGTCCCTGAAGTGAGTACGGAAAGAAGGTTTTAGTCATCGAAGACCCTATTTGGGCACATGAGGTACCACCCTTGAGAGACAGCAGCGAGGGATTACCTCTGCCTAATTTTAGGCGATCCAAAGAGGGGGTTTTGATGATGATCATGAGGTTGTTGTCTGTTTGCTCATGCTGACTAATGGGGGTTGTTTTTTAAATACTAAAAATCAAATGAAAAGTCACTATGTGTGGATTGAAATTTATAGATTTTGAGTTGTTTCTACAAAACCATATGAAAAATCATACCTTTGGTTTTGTGTATGATGGAGTTTGAGGGTGATGGCAGATTTTCACAATGGCGCTATGATGGTTAATTCGGCAAGATTAGGAGAGAAAATTTGAGTAAAATATTTAGCAATAGCTTTACGGCATAAACCTAGGATTACTCGACAAAGATGACGATAAGGGTGGAGATTGGAGAAGGAGAGAGAAAGGGATAAAACTGGTCATGGAGGTGGAGGAAGAGGAGGAGGAGAGAGATGGGGTGAAGGATAAAACTGATATTTTTTTAAAAAAATAAAAATTTTGGGAGCCGATCAAATAGTGACACATAAGATAGGTTTACCTGTTAAGCCATTCAATTTCATTCTATTCCAGTGGAGGATCAATAAGATACGACCCTCTAAACGCTGGATTATCTATGGGCTAAACAAAGAGGCGAGACTAATTGTTAAGATCACTAAACTAGTGGATTATTCCCTGGCTAATTACCCCATTTTATTATTATCTAATATTTAAATAATCTGATGACTTTGATATAATCTTCGCTGCACATTTTTCTTTATATAACTTTGCTTCTTTTATTTATTTATTTATCTACTTATTTATTTTATATATGTCCTGGTTTGTCATTGTATTGTTATTACTTCTGTCTTTGGTATCTATTGATTGATTAGTCAAACCAGATTTCCCTTAATTTGTTTGGGCAGAGACTCAATTTTTAGGGGCTTAGACTCGATTTTTCCTAGACCTACTCTTTCCACAAAGAGTCAAATTTAGGGTTTTTCTTTTTTATTTTATTTTTCATTTTAAAATAAACAAAAAATAAGTAACTCTAAAATCAAGCTTTTTAATGTTTTTTTCATGAAATAAACACCAGTCTCTTGCTATTTAGCTAAACGCATAATAAAGAAAAATGCAGTGGTCGTAGTATTTATTCAATAGTTCAAATTTTTTTATAAATATTTTTATAATCGTAAAATAATTATTTTAGGTTTTAATAATAGAAATTATTTATATATGTCATTCATTAAATCACTTATTTTTTGTAAATATTTTTACATTTTGTATAATTATAAAAATAGTGGATTTAGGTTTTATTAATAAATTTTTTTTATTTATTATGACATCTTATTTTTATAACTAAATATTAAATGCCATTTTTTGTAATTTTAATTATAGAAAAGCGTTTTGATACATATACGTCTAATAGAATATCATTGTCAAGAAACTGCTGTGATAGAATCTATCAATACAAAAACAATGTATAAGAATGTGCCTTTGCGGTCTTATTGGCGGTTGCGATGAGGGACGTATGAGTGATTTACGAATATAAACGTGACTCACACGTTCATCAGGGGCAAGAATGTGTTGTTGCCCCCCTCCCCCAATTATTTCCTTATTCTTTGTTTTTTTTTCCTTTTCAATCTCATTTGACAAGCTTGGGACATGTTACATCTACCTATGATATTTCCAAAGATTAGGTCATATAACAGCTCCGCCCGATCCCAAGCGAGGAAGGAATAATGCTGCGTTTCACGCATTGGTATCGACAATTCGACTTTACCATATATTCATCCGGTGGCAATGCTTCAGCTGTTTGACTTGGGCATAATATCAAGAGTGAATGGTAGAGCGAAGAAGCGAGGCTTCATTACCATTTCTTCTTTGATGAATACAGAAGAGATCAATGATACATCTATAAAGAGGAATGAAGGGAAGGACCGACTCTCTCTCTCTGTCTCTCCCTCCTGCCATTTCTAATTGACTTGAGGTCAACTTCAACTTTGTCTTTGTTGGACTTTTTCACATTCATACAAGATATTTTAGAAAAGAGAAACACTTTTAACCTTAATTTCAATTACTTTAACCTTTGATCCTACACTCCAACATATCTTGTGTTAGCGGAATATTGAAAATAATCTCCACTATCACCTACTCACGAACATCTTGATTTAACGTTGAAGGTTCTTTGTTCACTTTTACTCGATGATTAGGTAATGGGACTATTTCCCACATCAGCAATGGAAGAGAGACAGCGTACTATTTAATATCGTTAATATTATCTTAATTCTTCTTATAATCCTTATGACCAATGGAGTTCTATGAAAGCTTTGCCTATTGGTACAGGCGGCTTGACCAAGGATTGCCCCGAGATGATTCATCAACGTAAATTTTCTTTTCTTTGGCTTCCTTTTGAATGCCCAGGAAGTAATTGGGAAAGAAAAAAAATACGGGTTTGATCCCTGTTTCTCAAAAACAAAGAGAATAAGAAAAATAGGGAGAACACGTTTATTTCCCTTTTTTTTTTTTTTTGTTTCAAAAAACACAGAAAACTCTAAATTTAGACAATTAAGAATAGTTTCCAATAACCCCAAAATGACGTTCTCCATGTTTTCTGGGATTTAAAGATGGCACAAAAACAGGGAAGGACTCAGCAGCAGAGCAGAAAACTACTAGAAAAGAAAAAAAAATTATTAAGGAGAAAAGGTATTTTTTCATGTTGATTTCAGAGTGGAAAATATAAAACCGAAATAAATATACCTATCTTTATGCTTTTAATAGATATTATTAGTAGGCATTTTTTATGTCAAGGTATTTTTTTTTTATAACAAAACACTTTAATTACAATATAGTAAATTGTTCCCACCGAAACTCGAAACCTGAGACCCCTCCCCTCCCTGTGCCCTGCCTTTTTATGTCAGGTATTATCATTATGTTTTGATCAAATTTGTATCTTTTGATTCATTTTGTTAATAACTAATACTAGATTTTTGTGTTAATTTATATGAATGGAATTTGATTGAAGTTATGCATGGTGTTGATTAACTTTGTGACCCCCCAAAATCCAAGAATCCGTTGATCACCCATTAACCCGCGGAATGCGTGGATGTGTCGTGTAACTCGTCTGCATCATTGTATCCCATTCTGCGGGATCCATAATTTAATAAAAATCGGACAGAGTCTCCTTTGTACATGGAGCTCTATCCAAAACCCGACTTGCACAATATACATTAACATGACCCATCCGAGGCCCAATATAACATAATGACCGCACCGAGTCCATTTATGAGTAAAATTCATATAAAAACATGTAAGACTATATTAAAAACAGTCCATATGAGTTTAATTACAACTCTTTTACATAAAGGTACATGCCAAAATTTATTTACTCCAAAAATATTACAAAAATGATCATAAAGCCACAAAATTAGAACTTTCTCTTCCCGCTCTCATGATCTGGTTGAGAGCCATCCATCGGCGCATGTCCACTCAAATGTTGGTCGGTATGGGGTGAGCCACGCCCGGAGTGGGAGTAATGATTCCTGCCCGGAGGCTACTCCGCTAAGTGCATATGCAATGTTCACCTTTGACACTTTTCACATTCACTCCAACAATTCCAAACAAGAATATGCAATCTTAGGTTGGAAGTCCTCTCCCTTCCCAGGATGATTGACTCACGGCCTTGGCGCCAAATAGGCTGCGACCTTGTCATGAAATCCTTGAAGTGAAGTCCTCTACTTAACCCACGAGCTAGAAGAAGAAGGTTAGCTCTCCTTGCTCTTATGCTCACACCGCGTCGGATGCTCCGTAGCCGTCTACCTCCTCCCGATGGCCGCCAGCGTCTTGACCGTCGATCCATGTCTTACGGGAGGATTACTGGGATGGACAATTTTCAGCCTCTCGAAACTTTCTCACTTTGGCCATATATGTGGCCACATAATCATCAGTAGCTTGGGCTAATTCAATGGGCAACCCACGTATTTAACCGATCATGATTCTTGTTTAGTTTTAGGAACTCCCTAGCTTTTGCATGTTAGGCAGATGCTAGGAAGTATTTGCCCGTGAAGATCTCACGGAACTCTTCCCATGGGTTGCCTCCCCAGGGTTCCATGGGGCTTGACAATCCGCGTATTACTTGGGATTCGCCCTCTAGTTGAATGGTGTATCTAAAAGGTGGGGACCAGAGTTAAACTTTAGATTTCTCTCCTTTGTCTAACTAATGTTGCAGTGCCCAGCCACTAGCCAGACCTCACATTGATCCCGAACTATCAGGAGTTCATTCCAACTTTAGAGCGAGGTTGTATTTTCTAACACAGTGTTCTCTTCATATACATTTACCATGTATATAATTGATTAGTACCCGAATAGTCTTTAATTTTGAACCACATTTATTATGAGTTTTGAGTGCTTTTGTGTACTAATCATTCAATAACCTAATTGCATGTTAAGGTCCCTTTTATACTTGATAAGCTTTTATGTGGCCCCATTTTTTTTTGTAGTTTAGGGGCGCTCTTGATACCATTTTTTCCTTCGAATGGAGTCCTAGCATATAGAATTCGGGTTAATCTCCCTTCCAAATCCGAAAATCGATTAAAGTTTGAAGTGCGAGAAGGCACGAAGTCATAGAAAAGTTTGTGAAGTGTAGGAAGCAGGAGAATTTTTAACCTCTTTGGCAGAATTGAAATGATTCATGAGGAGATTTTAATGCATCTTGTAATTTACTATATTGATTAACATGCAAAGTAGGTGTTGGAATCAACAAAATTTTTATTCTGGGATTCCTCTTCTTTGTACCAAAACTCTTGCAGTATAATTGGTCTTAGGTCGAACTCGGGATGGTTTCTTAATTTTATAATGAGATTTTAAGGCTTGAAAAAATGATGAATCTCACTTTAGTTAAGGGGTTTTGTAAAAGGAGTCGCCCGAGAGTTGATGGTGTCTTGATTGAAGCAATGTAGTAAAATGGAGTAAGCATTGAAAAAGAACTCCTTGAAGTCTTAGGTTACTAGAAGTGGGTTGAAGGGGGTATACGGGTCCTCGGGTTAATTTCCTGCGTTGGGGATGACAGCGCCCAGTGCATTTCACTTCCTTGAACGGATCTTCATTTAAAATTTTTTTTTTTTTCAGCTAACCTAATAACACCACACCCAGAAGCATTTACCAAACATTTATGTTCCACTAGCGAATCATTTTATATTACCCACTCAGGTATTGTCCCAACTAATGGATGTCAATGATCGTGTTAGCATCACTGAGATCTAAAGAATTTCAGTATTGACCTATGAGGATGTATCTAAGGCTTTTAAACTGAGATTCAAGGCAGGAACATGAATGTGATAAATGCTTGCTTTAAAAGCGGGGAGAACTGCGTGTTACCTCACATCCCTAGCCTAGTAGCCTCCTCTTCAAGGATGAGGGGTTCGCCCCAGCTTTGTTCCCTTGAGTTGTCATTCTCGTGGAGTGTTTGGTTCTTTGAGAAAGTGAGAAGAAAGATAGAGACAGGACAGTAAAAACGAGAGCACCGGAGTGTTTTTTTCTATCCATCGTCGGTTAGGTCAACGATTACAAAATGGCTATATAGCCCTTACGATGAAGTGAAAAACCAAAAATGCCCATGTTAACAGTATTACATCAAGGGAAAAAAGGAAAATAAGCAAAACAAAGTTGTTCTGGGCTGAAAATAGGAAGCAGAGAAATTTGCGAAGCAGAAAGAATTTAAGTGTAGTGCAAATTCCCTCTGTTGTCAGGAATTCTCTTGTTCTTGTGAAGGAAATTGCATCTTGCTTGTCTAACATTGCGAAATTTCGCATCTTGAAAATTATCACTTCTGCGCATACGCCCGGGCCCATACGCATGAGCTTTCTTCATTGGTTCTCTTGGATTTGAGAATTGTAGTCATATCGCTGGGACAGTTGACCAAAAGAAATGGTATCGAAACCTGACTAAAACTAAAAATAGCCACATAAAGCGTCGGAAATTATAAAAGGGACCTTAACATGCCAATTGGGTTAATTGGAATGATTAGTACACAAAAGCATAAATAGATAATAAATAGGGTTGAAATAGCTTGCTTGTTGGGTATAATCTTTGACCTACATTCTTAGTTGGTAGCAATGAAAACAGGAAGAACATGCAAGTTATGTGTATGCCTGAAAGGGTGGTATTTTCAAAGTAGCCTCAGGTGAAATGCACGCCCTCGGTATGAAAATTGGGATCCTACATAAAAACCAGTTTGGGAGAATAAGTGCTATACAGGTCAAGCGTTAGGACCGTGTCCAACCCAAGGGAATCAACCTAAAACTTCCACCAGAGTTTAAGTGTTTAGGTGATCAGTTTTTACCAATAAGGCTGCTATTGCTTCAACTCCACTTCCCCCAATGAGCTACACTTGATACCTTGAATGCTGACCACCTGAATAGATCTTGGGTCGACCCTTGTTTCACACCTCTTCCAGGTATTGTAGGAGCCCGTGCGATATTCGACCTCAGCAAAGTCAGGTGTGGCAGGATCAGATGACTCCCGACCAAGCTGGGTTTAGGGCATCAAGTCAAAAGGATCTTCGACCACAAACTCTTCGAGGCTTCACCAGAACTCAGAATGATTTGAATTTCCAGCACATAACTCGTAGCTCTACCCGTATTCCAGCCCCCGTGCAGAGCACTAGGTCGGTGGCTCCTGACCCGAGTTGGTTTGGGGCCACCCAGGGCTTTAAAACTCACCCAGTAGACCCCTCGAACCGTGCTCGGGTTTCAAGGCAAAGTGTCGCGGCTTTTCTTTTTCTTTTGGAAGACTTCATTGGTCTTCTTTTATGGGGAACCTAAACTGTTACAAGTGATCACCAAAGGCTAAAAATTTGGTTTCTGCAATCTGGGAGTAGGGGTATGCAACTTCTCAGCCTATTGAAGAAAAGCCGGCGTGCAACGTGTGTGGTTGCTTCGATTGCTGGAAAGAAGGTTGATACCGGGGGCCTTCTCGCGACCTGACTACCGAAAATGCGGCAGATTAGTCCCAGCAGTGGTATCATGCAATGCTTCGACTTTTCGACTTAAGAAAGGCAAAACCCCTTAAATAATGAAATTTAAAATGGTTGCAAAGAAAGCGATTTATGTGAAAATGCTGTCCAGTGTATTTACAAAATTTTTTAGCTTTTTTAGAAATGAACAAAAGCAAGCCACTAATCACACAAAATGGGCTTTGCTTAAACATGCAGTATAGACATGAAATTGCCAGTATAAAAATCATAAAGAAATGATAATAAAAGCAAGAAAATCACTTCCTTCACTAACTCTCCCCCCACCCAAGAATCACATTGTCCGCAATGGGGCTTGGATTGGAAAGTTAGAGAAGGAAGTGTAACCTCATCGAGGGTGCCGGCTAATAGGGTGGTCATCTCCATCGGGTAGGGTGAGCAGGCGTTGCGGGGGGATGGAGGTTGAGATCTTGCGACAACAGCCACAAGTAAGTCACAGGGATCTTGCATTTGGGTGGGCAATGCCGGCTCTGCCGAAGGTGTCGGAGTGGCGGTCTGAGCATGAACTGAGGCTGGGATCGGCAGTAGGCCTAGGTGACCACGAGATACGAAGAATGCTTTGATTATCTTTGGAGCAAGGTCTCGGTCGTGCCATCATTTCATTAAAGATGCTGGCAGTTGCAAATCGCGAAGTGGCTAAAATGTGGTTGCATCCATGATAGCTAGAAAGTCCCGTGGTGATATGGGGATATGTTGTGGTGCGGTAGAGGATGAACCAGCTAAGTCAGCAGGAGATGGGGCACTAGGAGATGGGGCACTGGAGGTGATTAATACCCAAATAGTGCTATTTTGAGCCTTGTTTATAGCAGGTTTTAAGCACTTTTTGTGTACTAATCGACTTTAATAACTCAATTGATACATTGAGGTCCAGAAGCTGCTCTGCGATCACATTTTGTAGCTATTATTGTAGTTTGCAGGACAAATGCCTCCTTATCTTCATCCAGATTCAAACCTGATGAACTCGAGGCCGAATTAGTCATGTGATCGAACGGAGAAATTTGGAGGCAAAATGATGAAGCGGGAAGGATCGGTGAAAGTTTCTGAGGGGCTGCGAAAGTTATAACTGCCAAATTTACGCCTCATGGGCACTAGGGATGAAGTGCCTTTGCTCCACCCATTGGCTTTGCTTTTGACCAGCCTTTTTTGTGGTTTTATACAAGTTTGCCCTTGATGTAATTTTGGTCCATTTGCACATTTTTGTAATTTCCTTGACACTGAGCACCTATATAAGCTCAGTCATGCTTGTAACATCAATAAACTTTTCACTCCATCAATCAGTCAATAAATTTGGCAGGAAGCTTCCTCTCCCTCGACTGGTTTGTGATTTTCTCTCCCTCTCCTTGATTTTCTTGCATTTTCTTGGTAGCCAAACACCCCTTGATGATGACAAATCAAAGGGATCTTTCCTTCAAACCCTAAATCCTTGAAGGGAAGGCCTTGTAGGTGTTGGTTTGAAATGTATTTGCATGCTCGTCTTTGATGTATGCATTTATGGGTATTTGTGTTCTGCTTCTCACCTTAGGTTAAATCTCTTAGGCATGTCTCCCTAGTGTATTTGGCAAGCTTTTTGGGGTTAGTGGATACTTATCACTAAGATCACGATGCGATTAGTTGTCTCTGATAGTCAGCATGTAAGGTGAGTTTAGGAGGTGTGTTCTTACCATCTAGGAGCATTCGCTCATTGAATGCCATCTTTCTAAGAAAACTTTTAGGGTCTAGGTTTAAAGCTAAATGAAGATCCAGGTTCGAAATGACCATATGTCGTACTCCCAGCTGAGAAAAAGGCCAGGGACATGTCGGTTGGCAGAACCCCAAGCCCATGGCAGAGACTTCAAGGAGTTTTCTTTAACTTTTATTTCAATTTGTTTCAGTTTTCAACCATTCACCCACCTTTGTTTTCCTGAGCCACAAAATCTGGAGAAAACACCATTTCAATACTTTGCAACTCTTCTCTCCTGAAAACCCGTCCAGGTGTTCGGCCCTAGAGCCCTTTATCTTGCGGTAGCTTTCACTACGTCGTTAGTAGGAATCTAGGATATAAATTTGTTGATTCAGAACACTTGGCATAAACGAATCAAAGGTCTCGGTCGCGTGCCATCGCTCGACTAAAGATGCACGGCGGAGAATTTGCAAATGAAGCGAAGTGGTGAAAATGCGGACCGCATCCATGATAGCTAGAAAGTCCGTGGTGATATGGGGATATCTTTGCGGTGGTAGAGGATGAACCGCTAAGTCGGCGGGATGGGGCCTTTGGGCGACATGCGTGCGGTGGCTCGGATGGAGGCCGAGGATGCGTAGGAATGAAGGGGTCGTCGGTATCGGGCCAGGGTAAATGCAGGCCAGGACCCCCGGTAGACGGCTGGGATGGCTGCTCATGGATTATGGTCTTTCGTTTCGTCGTCCTCAACAACATCGGGGCGAAGATGAAAATAGTGGGGCACACTCCGTGCTCTATCCAGAGTCATGACAACATCACAAATCTTAGGCGCTTTCAGTTAGTGGCTCGGAAGGGAGCTTGGAGTATGCTCGAGGGACTGTATGGGGTGGAAAAATTGGGGATGGACCGACTCGTTGCAAGCCCTTCTGATGGACCTTGTCCTCGAAATGGAACTGAAGTCATGATCCCGGCTCATGAGGCTGAACCAAATCCTCGAAATCAGTCTCGAGCCTCGAGAATGGCTATCTCCTTTAGACATGGTCTTTGAAGCGGGAACGGGTTGCCATGATATGATCGATGAGGGCATGCTCTGGGGAAGTTGTCGCTGAGAATAGAGGATAGACCTGGCGGCATGTCGAGACGACAGGCGAGACCATCTCAGGGCGGGGGATGTGGCCCTTGTCTGTGTCTGCGGGGTGGCGGGGACCCTGCCGTGGGTCAGAAGTAAGCGACCATGTCGGTGGCTCGAGTCCACAGGCGTCCAATGCGAAGTGAATTGGTATGGGGTTGGCTCCCGGATGTCATGATGTGATAGAGTCGATGACCACCGGGGGTCAAAAATCTTGCCTCGAGGTAATGCATGACTCTAAGAATGCCGGTGAACTAGCGCGTAAGTCTCCCCAAGTTCGGGTCGGTGACGTGCGAGATCGTAGTAAATTCGAATGAATCTCCACGGCAGGCAATGCAGATTCTGAGGTCGGATCGTAGTGGAATATTGGCCTCCGGATCCTCGAGGCAGGTGATAACTGGGGAGAGGCTTCCTCACGTCTCGGCAGAGGTGGTGACTATGGGAGCTTGGGCTCAGAGCGGGAGGCTCCCCAGGCGGATGTCAGGGCGGTTGGAAGACGGGGCCCTTGAGGAGGCGGATTGCACAAGAGGAGACGGGGCCTCGTGTGTACGCGGATGGAGGATCAACACCTGAGCACCGGTAGTAAGCGACATCGGGTTGGACTAAAGCGCGTCGGCCCCGGCGGCATTGAATGCGGCGGTTTGGTGGTGGGGCGCCGGCAGCGGTAGTGGTCGATCGCCACACCTTGGATCGAAATCGAAGGCCACCCCTAGTGCGAACCATGGCTTATAGGAGTGACAGACTGAGGGGAAGGAGGCACGCGCAGGCTAGGGCAACTACACTGAGGAAGGTGATCTGAAGGTGATCAAAAAAATATGAAAAGGGGTATTTAAGAGAGGATGGCCCAGACGAAGAGTGACAAAATTTTGGGCGATTTTGGGCGCGTAAATTTCGCCGCAGGCGCCAAATTTTGCCAGCCTTGAGTTGCCTGAGACTCTAAATTTGGCACCTTTGTGTGTTTCGCACAGCAAACTCCCCCACATTACCCTACACATTCCTTTCCCTTCTGGATGGGAACTCCCTGGGATAAATAAGGTAGGAAATTAGTTAAAATAACAAAATTTAAAACTAAGCTCAAAAAAGACACAAAGAAAAATTTATCTTCAAGAAATAAAAACAATATAAAAACAAAATTTTGGGTAGCAGTTTGGTCTCAGTGGAGACCGAAGCCCGACTAGAAATAACAGCGGTTGGGGAGTCGAGGAATCTCCTCCTTTATGCGCCGGTGTCTTGGGCAGCATAGGGCTTCACTCTTTGCCCATTGACCTTGAACACTCTATTATCCTTTGTGTTGAGCAGGTCCACTGAGCCATTGGGGTATGCGTGATGGATGGTGAATGGTCCAATCCATCTTGATTTAAGCATCGGAAAAATGTAGGTTTAGTCGTAGAGTAAGGACTGGTCTCCACTGATTAAGAGATTCGCCAGGATACTAATTACAGTCATGCCACTTCGCACAATTTCCTTCACAATTTTGAATTGTTGAAGAATCTCCTCCAAACTCTTTGAACTCATGTTATAAAGTCTTTTAGGCTGCTCTTCCCGTATCCGAGGTTAATTTTTTTCATGCCATAAGCCTTATATTCAATTCACGGTAGGTGGCATGCGCACACCATAGACTAGGCGATAGGGGACACATCCAAGGATGGTCTTGTATGCTGTTCAGTATGCCTACAAGGAATCTAGAAGCTTGAGAGACCAATCCTTCCTATTCGAGTTCACTGCTTTCATTAGTATGGTTTTGATTTCCCTGTTGGCTAGATCCACTTGGCCAGCAGTGCGAGATGATAAGGGGTTGCCACTTTATTAGCGACACCATACTTGGATAGAGATTCTCAAGATTTGTTGTTGCGGAAATGTGAACCCCCATCATGATTCATGGCTTTGGGACCCCGAATATGGAAAAAATGTTTTCCTTTAGAATTTCAACACCACTTTGTGTGGTGCTGCCACCTGAGGCACTTCTTCCACCCATTTTGACACATAGTCAACTCCTACCAAGATGTAGACATATCCGAAGGAATGAGGGAATGGTCCCATCGATGCCCCAAACGTCAAATAACTCAACAACGAGAATAGGGTTCAGCGACATCATGTGACGACGAGAGATTTTTCCCAACCTTTGGCATTTTTACGCGACTGTTTTGCACATGGTATAGGCATCCTTAAACAAAAGAGAGCTAATAAATCCAGCTTATAACCTTCATGGCGAATTTTTGGGAAGCAAAATATTTACCGAACTATATGTAGCGAGTGGTTGAGTAGCCCTCTTTGTTCACCTTAAGGCACACATTTTTACATTGGTTGTTCGACAAGGTATTTGTCTAGTAAGTTCTTCCCAATAGTAGGAGTGGATTTTTGCATGGAAGAACTTCTTGTCTTGTGCTTTCCATTCTGTTAGTAACTCCCCTGTTACCAAGAAATTAGCAATGTGGGAAAACCAAGGAGCACTATCCACTGTGAGTAGAGACTCCTCTGGGAATTCATCATAGATTGGAGGGTTGTGGGTGTTGTGTGCTATGGTTAGTCTGGAGAGATGATTGGCGACAACATTTTCCACACCCTTTTTATCCCGAATCTGCAGGTTGAACTCCTATAGTAAGAGGACCCATCTAATAAGCCTAGCATTTTTCTTAGTGGCGGTGCTTGGCCAGATGGTGCGGCGAAGATAAATATATACGACCCGATCGAATGGCCGCGGCGAAACTTGTCGGGGCGCCGACCGCTGCCCGGCCAAACTCTTTCGGTGGTAGTGTAATTCCTCTGAGCTTCATTCAAAGTCTTGCTTGCATAGTAAACCCGCATCTGATTTCCCTCGCTCTTTGTCAGAAGCTGCTCCAGCCGGCGAGGTCACTTGCGCCACACATAACCTCGAAGAGCAAGCGCCGGTTAGGGACCCTCACTTTATTGGTGCGGTGGTCAGTAAGCGCAGGCACCAGGCCTTTGTGGCATTTGGAATTCCACTCAAACTTGGCATCTTTCTAGGATCTTATAAAGTGGCTTGGCAATTTTTGAGAAGTCTCTGTATAGACCTCTGTAGAAACTGCATACTTGAGAATTACCTCCTTTGTCTTCACATTGGTGGGAGAGGGCAATTTAGAAGTCCCAGTTCAACTTTTGCCACATCCACTAATTCCCTTCGGAAATGACATGTCCCGACACTATTCCTTGATTCACCATGAAATGACACTTTTCCCGATTCGGCACTAGGTTCTTCTTAATACATCTATTTAGGGCCAGGTTTCCAAATGGATGAGGCACTCGTCAACTTTCCCCATAGGCGAAGTGATATCATCCATGTAAGCTTCCATAATGTGTTACCAAATCATTGAAATGATGAGCATAGATCATTGGGCGTGGCGGGGGGCGTACGGCGAAGGAGCATTCTCTGCCAGGCATAAGTGCGAAGGGCAAGTGAAGGGTGTCTTGTCACGATCATATCTGTAATTTCTATTTGGGTAGCCAGAATAACCATCCGAGAGGAAAGCAGGTAGAAGGGGTGACTAAACTCTTTCAGTGGTGATCCATGAAAGGTAGAAGTGATATTTTCTTATCACCTCATTCAAATGTTCTATAGTCAATACATACCCTCCCGACTGTGGTAAGGCGGTTGGGTATTTCCTCTCCTTTTGCATTACGCCATTTGTGGATACCCACGATTTCTTAGGCCTGACTTAGGTTGGGCTCACCTAAAGTGCTATCGAGATGAGGTAAATGATGTCGGCTTGTAACCGGGACTTCAATCTGAACTACCTCTTACATGTGGATTCCAGTCTGTATTGGGCACTTCTGCGGCTTTTGACTCTTAAATAAATGTGATGGGTGTGGGTGTTGAGGCGATGCCTTTTAAATCGGAAAATTTCCACCCCAGAAGCACCTTGTTCCTCTTGAAACACGGATTGTCTTCTGTGGAGTGGTGTGGGTGATGACATTCTATTTGGACATTGCTCGTTTTCTTCGAAAATGCATATTTAATTCCCACGGTAGGGGCTTGAGATCCAATTTGTTAAAATTCTTTTCTTCTCAGAATAAAAAGGTAGAATTTTCACTTTTTTCTCGGCACGTGCACTAAGCTCATGCATTGAAGTCTGTTCTAAGGCACTCGGATAAGCTGGCGGGATTAGTCTTGCTAACGCTCGTAGCTTGTTCTTGAATTGTATCATTAGCATACTTCTTCACAGTCATCCTCAACGGTTGCATATGCTTTTACTCAGTGGAAGATATTGAGTTCCAAAGTCATGTTCCCAAAGGTGGTTATAACCCCATTTCGGCAATTTATAATGGCATTCGAGTGACCAAGAATGGCCTTCCCAATATAATGGGTACATGGTTATTTACTTTACTGCTTAGGCTGTAAAGAGTACAACAAAATCCTTTGAATAGTAGAGATTTGTCCACTTGTATTAGAATATCCTCAATAGTCCCTTTGGTATTTTAATGAATGTCAATTTAGAGACGATTAATGATGAAGTGGGCTTAAGTTCTCCCGAACCAAGTTTGCTTGTACATGGAATATGGCGAGTAGGTTCTGCGGCTCCTGAGTCACAGTAGTGCTTTTACACCCACGAGTGCCTCCGATATTAACCGAGATGGTAGGACACCCCGGATCTTTGTACTTTATCGGCGTTTTGCACTCAATGATGGCACTGACTTGCTCGATTAAGAGGCACTTCTTATTGACATTAAAACCTCTCTTCCGCGTATAGGTCCTTTAAAAATTTATAAGTGGGGACTTGCTTTATCATGTCAAGCAAAGGGATGTTGACCTTAGCAATCTCGGCACTTCTAATATTTATGTCGATTGATGGCACTTTTTCTTGTTTCACGAGTGCTTTGTGGGAAAGGAGGGGGTGTACTCTTATTCTTGTCTCTCCTTTTGAAACTCATCCTGGATTCGGGTTCGACTACTTTGGGGTCTTCCACTGGCGGTTGTGGGCGGATGGTTTGACTTCTACCGCTCTCAAAGTGACCACCTTTTACTTCATCATTTAAATGGTTTGGGTCACTAGTAGAGAGCTCAACTCATGCATTCCCCCTTGGATTGGGCTGTATGCAGAAGGGAAATTTCCACTTTGCTCTAACACACTGTTGCTGGTTTATTGCCTTGAAATTGAATCTGCAGAGGTTGTCGTATTTTGGGGAGATCTGAGCCTTAGGTTATCATCTTTTTATTGAGTGTGCTTTGCTACGTCAATTTTCTAATTAGCACGAGCATTCAACGCATGTTCCTCCTGAAATTACCCACTACTTAGGTTCGTGATGGCTTGTTCACTTGAGGATGAGGATTAGGCTGGCTGGCTGAGAGGAATTGGAACCGGTATGTTGTTGCGCTCACTGTGACCGCCCAGGGGAACATATGGTGGAGGTTTAGGCTTCCAGGAAAGGTTGGAATGAGTCCTCCAGTTGGGATTATAAGTGTTACCATATGGAGCATTTGTTGATGGCTTATTTTGGCCCACAACATTTGCATGCTCCATCATCAAATCCCTCACTGAAGGGGCTATTGGACAATGCTCCCCTTGATGACTAGTTGATTGGCAGTTAAAACAGGGTTGGAGGGGCACAGGTGTTTCAGCTATTGCTTGAACCTCATGCTGACTTTTCATTTCAAGCTCTTCCAATCGTCGAGTCAACGTGGAAAGCTTTGCTTTCATCTCCATATCATCAGAGAGTGCATAAATGCCTGGGTTACAGGCCTCATTTTCTCAGCTTCCCTCAGGTTTGGCTTATCCCATGCTTTGGAGATCTCGACTACATAGTGGGAAATCCGTAAACTAAATCGGATTTTTACTTAGGAAGTATCCTCCACTTGCCAGTTTCCGAGCAAGCTGGCACCGCTGGAAGGAACATTCCATCGTAAAATGATTGACTAACATCCAGTATCAAAGCCATGATGAGAGCGAGGCATTGATAATTGTCCATATACCTCTCAACTTGAGTAGAACTTCTCATTATCATGGGTCGCAAATGTATAAATCAGCCTCTTCAAGTTATTGGTCCTGTGTGCACTGAAGAATTTCTTCAAAAATTAAACGTAGTTCTGCCCAATTCGATAGTTTGGCGCCAGAAATTAAGTCAAATCTTGGCCTTGTCTTTGAGGAGTTAAAGAAAGGCTTTCAACCCGGCGGCTCCATATCGATTGCACCCTCCTTGTCGATCTGAGCTTCCTCAAAAAATCCCGGGATATGTGTGTGTGTATGGATTTTCATTTTTCCATACCATGAAAAGTTGAGCATGGGCACCCGGATAAGGTCTCAGCGCTACATCCTCGCGGGGATAATGCGTGAGGATGCACTCACCCTTTGGTGGGTGAATGTGATCCTAAATCGTCTGTGGGCATTGGGGTTGACCCCCCCACATTGGCTTTGTTATTCTTGATGGGGCTCCATCTATTCGGTGTTTAGGCTCACTTCACAACCATGCTCTGTGAGACAGCTGGTTCTCTCTAATCTGCTGTAGTGTTCCTATCCCGAGTTGCGTAAAGTCTATGAGAAAACGGCCACAGGCTTACGACCTGAAACAAACCTGAGAAGTACACTTTAGAAATATTCTTAATTATTTATAAATAAAAGGAAAATTAAATGCGGGTGATGTAAAAATTTAAAATCATCCCTAACGAGTGAGTTGCTGGGGAAAAAAATAAAGGAAAAAAGAGATTGGAATTCACCAACACTTGTGATGAGGATCACAAGTTCAATAGCTTCTCACTTGCACTACGGCACCATTTGATTCGCATGCAAAGTAGGTGTTCAGAATCAACAAAATTTATATCCTAGGATTCCTACTACCGTAGCAAAGCTGCTGATATAATTAGTCTAGGGTTGAACTCGGGGATGGGTTTCTTCCGTGCGGGAATGATTTCAGAACCCCGAAAATAGTGAATCTCACTTTGGATTAGGGTTTTGTAAAAAATTCTGTGAAGTTGATGAATTATCTTGATTGAAAGCAATGTGAAGTAAAATGGAGTAAACGATGAAAAGAACTCCTTGAAGTCTTGGGTTACTAGGCTGGGTTGAAAGGGGTATACTGAGGTCCTCGGGTTCATTTCCTCGCGTTGAGGATGATGACATATAGTCATTTCGAACCGGATCTTCATTTAACTTTAAAAACTAACCCTCGATCTTATTTCCTTTTGATAGAAAGCATTTGCAAGCATTTATGTTCTGGCGAGAATCGGCACCTTGACCCACCCTACAGAGGCTCGTACATTACAACTAATGGATGTCAGTGATCTAATGGTAAGCATCCACTAAATCCTAAAAGATTGCCAAGTATTGACCTATGAGGATGTATCTAAGGGCTTTTAAACCTGAAGTTAAAAGACGGGAACATGGATGACAATAAATGCTTGCTTTAAAAGCAGAGGAGAACACACAACGTGTACATCACATCCACTAGCCTAGTAGCCTGCTTCCAAGGATGAGGTTTAGCCAAACATTCGTGGATCTGATATAGGGAGTGGGACATGAAGAGTGGGAGAAGGAAGAGAGAGACAGACGATAAAAGCGAGCACTAGTGTTTTTTTTTCTATCCGTCGTGGGTTAGGTCAGAGTGCACCAAATGGCTATTTATAGCCTTATGATGATGAAAAACCAAAAATTCCCATGTTAACGGTATTACATCAAGGCGGGAAAATAAGCAAAGCAGGTGGATTTTGGGTTGAAAATAGGAAGCGAGAGAAATTCGCGCGTGAGAAAATTTAGCTGATACGCGAATTTTTCGCGCATGCGTGAAAAAATTCTGCGACTTCACAATTTTCTTGCGTCGCAGAATCTCTGCTTCACACACTGCCTCTACTTCAAACTTTACGCATAACCCGGGTCTTACGCATTGGATTCTCTTAGATTTGAAAAGGAGATTAACACGAATTCTATATCTTGGGAATAGGTCGTGAAAAAATAGTATCGAAACCCATTTAAAACTACAAAAATAGCCACGTAAAGTGATCAGAAGTATAAAAGGGACCTTAACATGCCAATTGGGTTAATTAGAATGATTAGTACACAAAAAGCACTCAAAACCTATAATAAATAGGGTTCAAAATAGCACTATTTGGGTACTAATCAATAATTCACATAACATAAAGCACACAATCATGTAGCATATTAGAGCATAAAACATGAAATGCATAATGAATGCAATGGTCTAGACCCATGTCCATCAAGCCCTAGGTAATTGCATTTTTATCTTTCACGTCTGCATTATGACGCCTGAAAATCTAGGGGTCAGTTGATCACTCATCTGACTCATGAATGCACATTGGATATAAGTGTAACTCGATACCACACGTCGTTGATTGATATCAAAAATACGATTTTGAACCCTATATTGAATAGGTTTTGAGTACTTTTTGATGCGTTAATCATGTCATATATCAATTCAAGTGAATTCGTATTCACCTTGGTAACACTTGTATGCCATTGGAGCATGTTTTGGTTGTTTGTAGGTATGCATACAGGCTTGACCACAATGCAAATGATCAATCTATGAGGTTGGAAGTTTAGTCTCGGTATGAAACAAGCCCAATCAATGGAAAAACAAAGGAAGAGTGGAGGAAATGGTGCGAGTTGAAACCGAGCTGGCGAGAGGCATGCGGGGAGCGACAAAGCGAGAGTACCATGACACGATTGCGCTTGGTCGCAATCTAGCGAATTTATATTGATTATAAGCAGGTTCGCAATCTTAAGCGAAAATTACTTGAGTCGCTAACTTGACTTACAGCGTGCATTCTGCGAGAAATTAAACTGCGAGCAATTTAAGCTGGCAAGCGAAATTTATTGTAAGCGAGAATTCGACAGGTCGCTAAAGCCTTGCAGTTTCACTAAGCCGTTGGGAGCCAGCTAACCCTTGCCAAATTACGCTAATTAAGCGAAATTCTCACCTCTAAGCGAAATTTCAGACCTTAATCATGCTTTGTAATTAATGCGGCCCAGCCTTAGAACTTGGTTTTATTGCTCTTTTGTCCGATAACTTAGCTAGTTATTAGGGTTTTAGTAGTTTCATACTTTGAGGCACTACATAAATGCCCCTCATGTTTTGTAATAAAGAGGGGATAGAAGTGAATCTGTGAAGTTTTTGATGATTTGGCAAAGTTATTTTCTTTTCTTACTTTTGTATATAAAATTGTTTATTTTTCTCTCTTCTCTCTTTTCTTTCTCTCTTCTTTCTTTCACTTTCATTGCCAAACACACCTCTTGAGGATGACAACTCGAGATCAGCAGCTCAAGCCTCCTTCCTTTGAAGAGGAAGGAAGCTAGCAGTGGTGGGGTTAAGCATGTTGTCCTCTTGTGCTAAAGTGGGTATGTATTTATGGCCCTTATTCTCAAAGAATTCGAGTTGCATAACATGGGATGTTATTGTCTTGGCTAATACTCTCCATGCTGATCCAGTCTTAGTGGCCGAGTGTTGTGGCTCTTTAGATAGTCCTTACTTGCCTACAGTGCGTTGTGTTAGGGGTTCTTGATTGGGTTAAATAACATTGTTTTTTATTGTTTTGACGATACTCTCCATACTTTAGGGTTGAGTGCTCGGGTGAGAGATGCCTTTGTGATTCTTTAGATGGTCTTTACTAGCCTGCGACCAGCCTCTCCATACTTTGGGGTTGGTGCTCGGGTGAGAGATGCATTTGTGATTCTTTAGATGGTCTTTACTAGCCTTAGAAAGAATGATAAGGAATGTTGGGGTTTAGCAAAGGGGCTGTCAGCTGCGTCACAGTGTTGACTCACATAGGAGGATAAAACACGAGGACATGTGTTTGCCTAGCTTGTCAAGTTGGTGACCCTAAATCTTCAAAGTTTAATTTCTTCGCTAGAATTTCCAGTTTTACCATTTCCGGTTTTGCAATTTCAGTTTAAACCATTTCACAGTTTTTTGAAACACAATTCCAAAGAGTCAGTAGAAAGCCTTGCAACTTCATGCCTAATGCGAACCATTTTTAGGATGAAAACCCATCCGTGTTCGACCCTAGACCCATCTTTGCGGTAGCTTGACTACGGCGAGTAGGAGAGAACAGGTATATAAATATTGTTGATTCGACTCGACTCTTGTGTACGAATCAAATGGCGCCGTTAGCAGGGGATGGTGCCCCGAACTACTAATGGTAGGGTGAAGAGTACTTGTGATCCACGTCACAAGTGAAGACTATTTCTTACACCTCTTTTTGCCTGTAGAGTTGGGAGCCCCACTTGGTTTCAACACTTGGCCCGATGTGCTTGATTAAACAGTTTTTCATTGATCAATTTATTTATTTTGTTAGATTACTTTTAATTTTTTCTTTTAGCACTGCTGTTGGTTCTATTTCTTGTCTCTGATTGTGTAACAATGTGCATTACAACAGTGGGATAGAGACACATCAAATTGAATTGTATGGGATAAGTACCTGACTTGACCTAGCTAGTGAAGTTAGTGTCTGATACCATGGATCCCATACCCAGAACAATGTAGCCAACCAGAACCCCTATGAATCCAAATACATATAGAACCATGAGGGATCACATCCACCTCCTAGAGTTAAGGCCCCATCCCGTATCATTCCCTCCCGTCGAAGATGGGGCAAAGAGGCCTTATTTGGTACCCCTACTCCCCACATATCATGGTATGGAAATGAAAATCCATACACTCATATAAGGGATTTGAGGAGGTTTGCACTACCTTCAAGGAAGGAAAGGATGACATGGATTTACCGAAGCTAAAGGCATTTCCCATTGACTCTAAAGCGACAAGGCCAAGATATGGCTCAACTCATCGAGGCCTAGAACCATAAGAAATCGGGCCGAAGCCGTAAGCTGAATTCGAAGAAGTTTTCAAGATCATAAGACTAATAATTTGAAAAGGCAAATTTATACCTTGCAAACTTCAGACAGAGATTTTACCGTTGTCGAGAGATTTATGGAAACCATCGCTGCATGTCCACACCACGGGTTTGACACATGGATGTCGGGTGAACCACTTCTATGGTATGCTCGCCATGAGGCAACTTTTAGAAACCATGTGTAGGGGAGACTTTTTAAGCAAACATCCCGATGAAGCCATGGATTTCTTTAAATTACGTATCGAAACTTCTAAGGGTCGGATGATGAACCCTGTAGAACCATAGATGAGACCACCAACAACCAAACCATAGGGATGTATGCACCGCCCGAAGAAATAGAGATGAGGGGCCAGGATTTCAACCCCTAGCTAGAAAGTGGATGAGCTTGAAGGAAATTAAGAGGTGCATGCAAAGGATCGACAACACCGTACAACCTAATCCCCGCACAAATTTCCAATCCCCAAGACACTCCACAGAATGTTGTTCCATGACTCGTAGTGAAGGATTTGATGTCGAATGTGCACACACCGGGGGAGGACAATAATTCAAGCCCCAACAATCAAATGCTCCTTATGGGAATACTTACAATCCCAATTGGAGGAATCACCCTAACCTTGCATGGAGACCAAACCCCCCGCTTTACGTATCACCGTGAGCCAAACTCGCTTAGTTTCCTCACAAATACAACAACCACCATCCTCTTCTCCAAGAGAAAGCCACATTGAATTCGGGAAGTAAGGTGGTGGGCAACTTTGTCGAGGAACAAAAGGAATTAATGCTAACCCGGCACAAAGTGATTGATAATGTAGAAAGTACATCGAATAAGAGAATAGATGGGCTTGAGAGCACTTCAACCGTAAAATTGATAACCTGGGCGTATTCAATCACCAAGATTAACAAGTTCTATACAAGAGAATGGAAGGTTTCCATCACAAATGGGCCTAAATCCTAAAGGAATTCATATATACAAAAAAGACAAAGAGAGAGAGAGACTTGACCAACAACGTGAATCACAATGAAGAGGCACACAACAATCTCTCCGAGAAGTGGAAAAGAGGTTGATCAGCCTATGCCAAAACCTGTTGAAGAACCTAGGCAAGGAGAAGAATTGAAACCTGAGCATATCCTCCTAGAGGAAGATTCAATGAAATACCGTATACCACCTCCATTTCCACAAGCACTTAGAGGTAAGAAGAAGGCATCTCATCAAGGCATTCCCGAGGTTTTAAGGCAAGGAAGGTTAACATACTTACTGGACTGACCAAACAAGTTCTCGCTATGCAAAATTTTGAAAGATCTGCAGACAATTAAGAAGGATTAGGCATTGAGAAGAAAGCATTTCTCACCGAACATGTCGCTATAATTCAAAGCAAATACCTGCTAAATACAAAGATCCCGGTTCTCCCACAATTTCACCAATATCAGTGGAATCAGACAACAAGGCATTGCTAGACTTAGGGAGCCAAGTAGGAATCTTATGCCATTTTCAAGATACATGTTAGTTTCAGTGAGCTTAAACCTGGAATTTCAATCACACCTCATCGGGCCGATAGGATCGCAAGAAACCTAAGGATAGCTGAGGATGTCCTAGTTAAGATAGACAAATTCTACTACCCAAGATTTTGTGGTACTGACACTCAACCAATTACAGAACCCAATCATGTACCAATCATCTTAGAAGACCATTTCAGTCACCACAATGCAATAAATGTTTAATGGAGTCATAATCAACTTTGCACATGACTGCATGATGAATATCTTTCATTTGAACAATTAAATATGAGTTGCTAGAAATTGAAAATCAAATTTCGGAATAGAGGTTGTTCAATGATCAAACAGCAGTACAAAAGGTGCTGGCGGAAAAAGCAAAGAGTGATCAACCTTGAGATAAAGAAGAATTTGGTCTTAAGCAACAACACCAACAGCAGCCAATTGCCTTAATCTGGGTCAACATCACTGGTGTGAACATTCAACTATATTACTGCCCAACATCATGAAGCCGGGCCAGCCATCGCATGGGTTGAGGACGGCCTTCCTGATCCTCTTTAGTATTGTCAAACTGAATCGTTCTTGTTTCTAAAACCTGACAGTTCACAAATTTTAATTTTTGTCTTATATTAGTTAATTCTGTTAGTCTTAATAATTTTTAAAAAAATTTTAACTTAGCAATTTTTCCTTTCATTATAATTTAGTTTGTATATGAAAATAGTATGTTTCAAATACTAATCATAGTATTATAGCAAATTTGCTCACAAGAATTTTAATTAGATATTATTTAATATTAGTAATTAATTAAAGCCTTTGAATGCGTAAAGATCCATCTCGGGCAGAAATTCCCTACTGGCTTAGCGAAAAATCGCGGAGAGACTCTTCGGCTACCATACCGCGCTTATAAAACAGTGGAGGGGCCGCCTCAAACAGTACTTCATTCTCCTCCCACAGGTCTCGAGCTCCCACTCGCTGCCGTGCCTGCTTCACGCGAAGAGTTTGGCTTTCAGCTGACCAGCCTCCCACTTTCAGTGAATATCACCGCCGGACTGTGAGCTACTCATCATCGTGAGCCTAGCAAGAGCCGAGCCCCACAAGCCATCCTCCGTCTCGAGCCGTGAGCGAGTCTTCACCACTGCCACGCAGATGAGCCCTCACCTCCGCCTCGGAGCCATTACTCGCCTTCTGCCGCTTTAGCTAGAGCCCCGCATTAGTGTCCACAAGGGCCTGAGACTTCGCACACCAGTGTCCACTTCAGCCTCGCCAATGAGCCCGGTTTGGATAGCTTGGTTCAGTGGGGATTCAAATTTTTGTGTCTCGGGTGGAGCTCACCGTACATACAGCCCCCACTATATATTCAAAGATGAGTCCACCCCTTCAGCTAGCTTTATTTTAGATATCGTATATGGTCCGTACGAGGGTGGGTCCCAGATTCGGGCTTCCTGGTGAGATTTAGCACACCCGAGCGAGAGGTCAGAGTCAGTACCGCAGCCGACTAATGCATCACCCGTCCCCGAGGCTGCACTGACGAGCCTGGACCAAATGAACACACAGACGCGGATGTGGACCCTGGCCCCATCCCTAGTCTCGAGAGAGCCAGAGGGCCCGGCTGGCGCCGGGCCCGCACTCCCGGCCCAGCGAAATATCATCTTCTAGACCGCCACCATCACCGGCCAGATCAAGAAATGGTACACACCTTCACCTCGTTTATCAACGTACTCGCTGGACCAGAGGCCCATGTTCGGAGGACACCCCATTCCGTGGAATGCGTATATAATGAGTCGAACATTTCGCCAGGAGTCTCTACTATCGCCTGGATTGATGGCCGAATCTCGCATACCTGTGTGAGTCGATGAGATTGATCGAGAGGCATTTCTTTCTTTCTCCGCTTCCTCCCATTTATGACTCCGAGATGCTTTTAATACCCGAGAGTGGTCCTGGCCTACCAATCTAATGACCTCCTGGATGCGTGATGGTTCACTGTAGATCCATTTCAGATAGATGACCGCCGAGGGTGTACTTCAACAATGGTTATTTCAAGAAATTTGATTATATGCGATACCACAAGCAATGCCGAGGGTTATAGAGATCAGCTCCACCTCCGCCCAGAGCGATGGTTAGAGCACCGCCGTGATGCTACAGCCGGTCCAAATTCTTTATCTGAGGCGCTCACCATATGTCGCTTCATCGACCATCTCGTCGCGCACTGCTTATTCCCTCCTCGCAGCATTATGTGCAGGAGGGACCCATCTCTGGAGGCACACCCACCCTGGCACTTCTCGGGTTTAGCCCATCCGAGCCGGCGATGACTTGCCCATGCTTTGAGGAGAAGGTCCATAGGAGAGACCTCAAGACGAGCAGAGCATACCACTTCTATACCCGAGGCTTCTTTCCTATGTTCTTGAGCGTGATGGGATTTCCGTGAGGAGCCTGATAGATGCGAGATGTGATGCCTACATGTAGTAGCAAAGTGACCGGTTATGACTATGCCCGGCCCATTTCCATATACACAAATAGACCAGAGGAGGTACCTGATCGAGGTCGAAGGACCACCATGCATGATATGACCACCATGCGGATGATATGCTCTTTGAGCTTAGAGTGGGGCCTCAAGCTCCCCATTTCGAGATCGTTCCTCCATCCACTGCTGACTACCCCGATTGTAATTTTCTAGATACTCCGGGCCTTATTATTCCAGCACCGCCCGATCAGGGTATATACACATGTGCTCAAAGGAGATGGGTGGGAGTGATGGATACGATCTCTACACACTAAGCGACCACTCGAGAGCGGCCAAGCATGCGACACATGACGAGAGATTAGCTCGGTGAGGCACTTTGGGATGGTGCATTAATAACCAAAACTTCGGATCTGACCAATCTGGGTCTTCCTCATGAATCTGCCAGAGGAACGCCGCGATGCGACCTCATTGGATATCTTTGGCGGCGTTTGCCGATGCTTCACCACCACCACCACTGACGGTGAGGTGGCTAGGTCTCTTTTGATTTGTATGGCGTTTCGACTTTTATCATTTGCTGCTAATTTTGATTATGATTTTTTGTATTAGCCATAATGGCGATCAGTATGTTTTATTAATAACTTTATTATGCATGTATTGCCATTTGGCTATATCAAACTACTCGATTATATATATATATTCGACTTTTTGCATATTGTGTTCTCTTTGTGTCCCACATGTACAAGTATGTTTTCTTTCAAGCTGCACATGAGATTAAATTGCTTAAGTGAGCAAATAGGGTAGCTTCAAATTGAACAATTGAATAACAAATTGGATAATTGAATCATCATATTTATCACCTATATATCTTGAAACAAATGCCATGCTTAGAAAACAATTGTATTGATCCAACATTTCTGACATGTTCAACTTGAAATTTCCCCCTTTATCTTTTATGTCACCTGTATAGCGCTCAGTTGTTCTTATAGACTTTATAAAATTATGTGCCTTCTTTAACTGCATATAGGCCTTAGGCATGTTGACAACCTTCTCGATCGGTTTGAGTTACCCACATTTGAAGACCAATGTTGTCTTCGAAAGGAAAAAGAAAAGAAAAAGAGAAAAAGAAAAAGAAAAAAAGAAAAAGGAAAAGAAAAATAAATCGTGAAGTTTTGCTTTGAAACCGAGCGGTCAGGGAGTCATCGTGAAACCCTTCAGAAACCGATATACTAAAGCCTTCATTGGTTGGGAGTCATCGATTTTGTGTTAGATTACATGGGTGGATAGGTAAATTTAAGCGGTGGCAGGTGCTTGATTTTCGAAGTGGGTTAAATTCAGGTGAAGCCTTTAGAGTTAGATCTTTTGATCCTTTTGACGATGCCTAAACCTTAATTGGTTGAGAGTCGTCGGTGGACCAGTTGCACGGACTTTGGTGATCGGATTTTTAAGCATTGCATCTGATACTGTCGAGAAAAGCGGAAGAAGTGTAACAGGCCCTATCTTAATTGTTCAACAGGTTGGAGGCAGTAGTCGATCTTAGGTTGGGGGAAACAAATTTTTGCATTTATTGACTCAATCATGATACAAAATGAACCATTAGACTTAGGTGGAAATCCCGAGTTGAAAATATGGAAGCATTATTGTTCTGAGAAATTGTTCTCTGTAAGTTTTTATTCTTATATAGGTTTTCAAATGTTGATTTCAATTGTTCACTTTAAAGTAATGTTAGTTTGTTTATATGTACATCAACCTTTTTGAATCATAATCTTTTATAAAATCACCACATCGTCTCCTTTTCTTTGCATTAACTAAGGGACTATTAGCGTTTGAGTTGGGGTGTGATTAGTGTCCAGTACAATTTGAATTTCTATTAAGATAGGTTTGAGTACTTTTGATCATTAATCATGTCATATATCCCAATTGAAAGTGTTCATAATTACTATTAACATATGCCACAATTTGGAGCATGTTTGCAGTTTGTTTTGGCAGTGTTATGCGCCTATTCAACCACAATGCAAATGATCCAATGTGAGGTTGGAAGTTTAGTCTCGAAGCCATCAAAACAAGCCAAAATCCGTGGGCTCGAGGAAGGGTGGAGAAATGAGATGGAAGATTTGAGAGGAACGAGGCGAGAGGCATGCGAGGCAGCAAGCGGGAATTTCGCAACTGTTAACCTTGATCGCAATCATGAGATTTGTAAGCTAGTGTAAGCAGGTTCGCAATCTCGGCGAAAAGTGCGAAATTAGCTAACCAACACCTTGTGCATTGCGAGGTCGCTTCTTCATTGTGAAATTTAACTAGCTTAAGCGGGGAGATTTGGCTAACTAAAGGAATTCGACCTTCTTTGAGTGCTAAAGCCTTGCCAATTTCGCTAAGCCATTGCCGGTCGCTAACCACTTGCGAATCATTTAATTGGCGGGGGAGATTCTCACCTCTAGCGAGGAAATTTACGAGGGCCTTGTCATCTTTATGTATTAATCTGTTAACCTTCGAGCTTGGTTTATTACTCTTTTTGTCGATAATGTAGCCTAGTTATTAGGTTTTAAGTAGTTTCTTTGAGAGACTTATCATCACCCTCATGTTTTGTAATAAAAGAAGAGGAGGATAGAAGTGAATACAAGTTTTTGAGTGATTTGTAAGTTATTTTCTTTTCTTTGTCAAACCGAATTGTTTGTTTTCTCTTCTCTCTCTCTTCTTTCTCTCTTCTTTCTTTCACTTTCATTTGCCGAACACACCTCTTGAGGATGATTAACTAAAGAAAGATGCTTAGCTAAACACTCCTTCCTTTGAAGAGGAAGGAAGCTGGCTTGGTGGTGGGGTTAAGCATGTTGTCCTCTTGTACTAAAAGTCTAGGGTAATTAATATTTATGGCCCATATTCTCAAAAAATTGATTGTACATAACATGGGATGTTATTGTCTTGGCCAATACTCTCTGTACCCAGATCCGGTCTTAGTAGCGGGTATTGTGGCTCTTTAGATGGTCCTTACTTGCCTGCGGGTGCATTTACATGTTAGGGTTCTTCAAATTCAGTTCAAATAACATTGAAGCTTTATTGTTTTGGCCGATACTCTCCATACTTTGGGTTCGATTAACTGGGTGAGAGATCTGCTGTGATTCTTTAGATGGTCTTTACTAGCCTCGACGATACTCTCCATACTTTAGGGTTAGTGCTAGGGTGAGAGATGCGTGATTCTTTAGATGGTCTTTTACTAGCCTTAGAAAATGATAAAGGAATGTTAGGGTTTTTAAACCATAAAGGGCCATATTGCATCTGTGTTATTTCGCATGGAGGATAAAACACGAGAGACATGTTGCCACAACATTCAAGTTGGTGACCCTAAATCTTCAAGTTTAATTTCTTCGCTGGGAATTTAGTTTTACATTCCGGTTTGCAATTTTCAGTTTAAACCATTTAAGTTTTGAAACACAATTCCGAAAGAGTCAGTGAAAGCCTTGCCTTCATGCCTAATGCGAACCATTTTAGGATGAAACCCCATCCAGTGTTCGACCACTGAGCAATATCTTTGCGGTAGCTTGACCTACGGCGTGGGAGAACAGTATATAAATATTGTTGATTCATTTCATTTCTTGTGGCACAGGTGGTCTCGTGTCCCATTCTGGGAATCCCAACTTTAACAAAATCGGACGAGTTTCTTTGTGCGTGGAATTTCCCATCAGCTTGGGACTGCGTAATATCTGATAACATGACCCATCAAGGCCCGATATAACTAACAACCATGGGTCCATTTATGAGTAAAATTCTGACCACAGAGCCCATTTATCCACATTCATATAACATATGAAGCTATCTTAAGAACGTGTTCCATATAGGTTTAATTGCATCTCTTTTACATAAGGTACAAGCGAAATTTATTTAAAAATATTAAAAAATGATTATAAAACTATCAAATGCGGCTTTCTTCACTCTGGGGCTGAGATAGGAAACCGCTATAAGCATATCTGCAATGTTATCCATTATAAGGTGAGCTACGCCCAGTAAGAGTAATTCCTACAGAGTACACTCCTCACTAAGTGCCGCATCTGATGTTTACCTTTTAAACCACCTCTGTTTAAATGTAATTCAAGCAAAAATATGTGTATTCTAGGTTGGAATTCTACATGATATCTGTGAAATGAGATGAGACTCAATATGCACCATGCCATAGTCTTTCTTATTTGCTACCACCTGATACAATGTCAATTGTGATAAAATCCATCATTGATGGATTACATTCCAATGATCCTTTTTGAAACAAAATCGTTTTGTCTATAAGCTGAAAATCTTTTAGATGTTAAACAGAATGATCATTTCATATACAAAATGTATATGTCTTTTGGGAACTGCTTAATTTTGGGATCTCCTTCTTGGAGCTCAGCATGCCTTCCTACACTTTTGGACTTTTGCCCAGACTGGGTGTGGTTGATCACCAAAGTCTTTCAGAAGTGTCAACCTTCTTGCTATTACGAACACAAGTTTTCCATTTCATGCAGCGATGACTGTTTTGGACTTATTCAGTAGTGCAGAAACCATCATCAACCACCAAATCAGTGTTTGATTCCAACAATGCACTCTGTGAAATCGATGTCTGTTGCATATGCAATGTGATGCCATTACATCAATAAATATCACATTACATGTATGTTACAAATATCCTTATGGACAATTTAATTCCTTTTGTTTCATGTATCATGGATAATTATATTACATGCATACAAGTTTCCAAATAATTACTCATTCAATGTCAATACGTTAAAACAAAAATACTATATTTTATCAACAACAACAACAAAGCATGTTATTAAAATCAAATGCTTATTTACCCTTAATTCCTCATGTACAAATATGACATAAGAAAGTGTGCTAAAACAGCCCAAATGACCACAAGACAAGCCACAAACAGGCCATAAAACAGGGCACAAAAGCAGCCCCAAAATAATCCCAATTCAGGCCACAAACCAACCATAAAATAGGGTAAAAAATAGTCCTAAAACAATCCCCAATTAGGCCATAAAACAGCCCATAAACCAACCATAAAACAGGGCAAAAAACAGTCCCCAATTAGGCCATAAAACATGCCACAAACAAGCCATGAAACAGCCACAAAAAATAATGCCAACATAGTCCCCAATTAGGCCATAAAACAGGCCACAAAACAAGTAGCCAAGAACAAATAACTGATCCCAACACGGTCCCGGTGGAAGCGTAAAACAACTCTGACCGATAAAGAGTCCCAACAGTCCACAGATTAATCCATAAACAACCCACAAAATAGCCATAAAACAAGGTACCAACGACCCTTAAACGAGGGCTAAAATGCGCGAATGGCCTTATGGCGAACACATAGCCAAAAGCGATATTTGGGATTGGAAATATAGCCAAAACTCAACCCTTAGTTGGAAATAAATAAAGTAGGAATAATCTACCTCTTTGAGCGTAGTAGAGACAGAAGGAGGTCAAGAACACTTCCTAAACCGAAAACACTATTTCCTTTAAATCTATCCTTTGGATCTTTAATTTGAAATCCCTCATTTAGTACACATAGTAGCCTCCGTCGGCGTGGGCTTTGGTTATTGGCCCCGTAATTAGGCAATGAATGAGGATCAAGAGAAGGGAAGTTTTGGCTTCTCCGCACTCTCTCCTTCTTTCTCTCTATGACCAAACAGCATAAATGAGCTCCTCTTTCCCCAAAAAATCTATTTTGTCTAACCTTAACGACTTAAAGGCTTATTACATCAGCATACGTGTCCCACGACTTGTCAGAGTCGTTTCTGCCGGAAACAATTTATTTCATCCCGATTTAAGTTCAAATTATTTTATATGAACTTTATTTGAATTATTCTCCAATTTCAAGATTTTTCTTAAAAATCCCGTTTTTGTGGTCCACCAAACACCCATCACCCTGAAAATTGTGAAAATTCCGACCATCTTTAAATTCAACAAAATTCGTTTTGGTAACTAGATTTCGAGGAACCGATTACTTGGTAAGGTTTGTTTAGGTAAATGCAGGATCTAGAAAATTTCAAATCTACAGTCTGTACTATAGCATCAATTTATCGTTTTGTAATTTTTCGGAAAAAAAAATCAAATTTACACAGAAGGTACCTTTAAGGTGTACCACACCTAGACTAATCCCTATACGAGTCGAAAGGGACAATAAGGATGAAAAAGCTTTACCATAGAACATAGTTATATTGTGAGACCCCGGAAAATCCAGATTTCCTAAGGAATGATAAAATAATAATTTGATTAAATCCGAGAATTTTCTAGATCTCGGATGACGAACGGACTACCATTACAGAATGGAGTCTGCGAAATCCCTAGCTACGTCAAATTTAGTGGAATTACAAGAACGATCAAATTTCACGTTTTTCGAGGCATAGAGAGGATGCAGGACACTTGGCACGTTTTGGGTGGCCAGAGGCGACATGTCGAGTACAGATTCAGTCAAGCGGGCGCCATGATGGGGCTCACTTGAGACACATGGCATCATGCCAGTGGGTGAAAATCTCAAGGTAGATGGATAGGATAAAAATTGTAATCCCATGAGCCAGTGGGCTTGTAAACCTTTGCAGAGTGAGGGACAATTCTCTTGACCAACCTTGACCCAAATCGGTTTGGGGGAGAAAGGGAGAGAGACCAAGAAAGAGAGACCAGGAAAGAGGGTTTTTAGAGGGGGCTCACCTTCTCTCTGGGAATTCAAAGCAGTTGAATGGCGAGCTTCGACGAGGCAAGCAAGAAGTTACTCCCACGGCAAGGACTGCGTGGGTACCAGATTTAAGAGTGCCGACAAACTCGGAAGGTAGGAGTTTTCTCTACTTGCTTTTCTTTTTGTTTAAAGGTTATGTAATGGATGGGGATTTGTTGAGAGCACGGATGGCGTGATTCCCAGTTCAAAGATTTGGACGAGTAGATAAATCTGGAATGGTTTAGACGGAGTCCAGGATTTGTTGCGTGATTTTGTGATGTTGTGTTATTATATGATGATAACATGCTAAGTGTATTTGTGTGGGCGATTCAAGTTGAAATGTTGCGGTTTGTGTAGCACAATCTCTTGAGTTAATCTTCATGTTATTATTGTAAAGGCCCGAATAGCATGATTTATGGAATTAATTTTGTTAATATATGCTGAGTGATATATTAGCATGTGTTGAATGTTTGTTGTGCCATTGCATTGCACTTAGGTGGGGAGTAACCCAAGTAGGAAATTCCACTACTGGGCATTACTCACCCCGTCGTGGGACCCCCTTTTTCAGGTACTAAAGAAGCACTTTGGGATGGGACACATCCGAGGCCTTAGAGGAGAAGAAATGGCCAAGCTGGCCTTATCTTGTATTTTTTTTTTTGTAAAATTCTGGGCAAGAGACCGATTTGTATAAATTGTATTAAATACCATTGTAAATACATTCTTTGTATAAATTTATACATTGGATTTGTATGGATGTGCGGGCCTTGTTGGGCGGTTTTACAATATACGTGCCTCGTGAAGTGAGACATGTAGAGTCAGCCCAGTTGTGAGATTGATGTGATTGTGGGTTTGGGCGTCACGAGTTTGATACGTCCCGAACGCAGGACCCAGTTGATTGAATTTATTTAAAACCAATGCGACCATGTTGCCACGG
Source organism: Tetrastigma voinierianum (assembly GCA_016808115.1). Classification (NCBI taxonomy): domain Eukaryota; kingdom Viridiplantae; phylum Streptophyta; class Magnoliopsida; order Vitales; family Vitaceae; genus Tetrastigma; species Tetrastigma voinierianum. Next base: position 417,029 of record JAEQBH010002505.1, read on the forward strand.
TAGTTTGGGTGTTGAATGGTGCTTTTGCATAATAAAGCATGTATTGATTGGAATGAGGCCGGAAATGGCCGTGAAATGTGGGTTCACAAAGTGAACTGATGAATGGATGTGTGTTTGAGCGTAAAGCACAGGTTTCTTGTTCATAGGAATAGTGACACAAAAATATATTTTTGTGTGAAAATGCATGGTCGAGTGATTCAAGTTGGTGCTCGGTGTTTGATCATTAGCCCAGTGAGCTAATTTTGATGTATGAAATGAGAATTCACATGGCATGATTGTGTGAATTGAATATATCACGAAGTATGCATGTTTATATATTTAAGAAATGATTTGAGCTGTGGAAATACTTCTGTGCAAATTCCATATCTGCTGAAACACCCTAGGGTATAGGAGTGAGTGGATGAGATAAATTACAGAGAAAAGCGGTTCGAGGAGGGTTGTCTAAAATGTAAATTATGGGGGTGAGTCGAACTAAAAATATCGATGCGTCGGAGAAGGCTTGATTGATATACATCGGAGGAGTGATCCACACATAATATCAATGTTGGAATGACCCAGTGTTATACATCGGAGGGTAGTCCACTAAATATAACATCGGAAAGCGGTCCACTACTTAGATGAAGGATGAGACTCTGAGATATAAACCATATTAACTTTGTTTGAAATTGGTTTTCTCATACGTGGCTTAGGGGTGTGAAATTCGAGGAGGACTGAGATATGAGTTGATAAGTTAGACATTCAAGTAGGATCATGCATTTTGCTTGAATGTGTAATTTATTTACTAGACATTACCTTTGCGCTTAGGTGGAGAAGCAGGCCAAAGCAGGAATTTGATTCATCTTGGAACAGTGGCTACTGTGTCGGGGATATTATTTTGCAGTGCCTGTACGGGAGGCGTGCGGGGGACGGCTCGATCTAGAGGCGGGTTGTGAAGCTAGGGTTGTGGATTTGATGATTTACACATGTATTAGAATTCTCTAATTTTTGATATATATGTGTTGTATAAAGAGTCTAAGTGTTACTTCTTGTTATTTGACATAGTTGGTATGTTTTACATATATTGTTATGAGTACTGTTTATGGGCCCAAGTGGTCGTTTTACTCATTTTGTAAATATATTGGACTGTCTGGGACAGGTTTCATGCAAGTGATGTATTTGGGTGACTCTCAGTCTGAGGAGACTCTGCGGAGTGATTTAGTGGCATCGGGTAACGAGCATCCACTTGTATTCCGCGGGTTGACGGGTAGTCAACGGACCGGAGTTTGGGCGTCACATCAAACGGACGGGATTTGAAGCGTCACATTGAGTTATAGAGATTTATCAATTGTAGATTATATTTTACTCAGCTATTGTTTATAAAAAAACCTCTCTCACTCCATTTTCCAAAATTGACAGGAATTCATTTTGCCGTACGAATGTTCAAAAAATTAAAAAAGAAGTCCAGTTTCTTTTTCATAATATATGATCATGAGTCCTTTAGTGGAAAATAAATTTAAGTTTTTGGACTTTTCCATTTATATAAAATAGAAAATGGAAGGCTACTTTTAGTTTAAAGTAGTTGATTGAAGTGTTCAAAAAAATAGTTGATTGAAGATAAATTTATCATAGACATGATAAAGATATAAAAACATTGCAAAAATAATACTAAAGATAAAAAAAATAATATAAAATTACAAAAATTTATAACTATAAACAAAAAAAATGAAATAAATTTTTATTTTAAATCATAAATAATAATATTCTTTTATAAATAAATAAATTTATAAGAAAATTTACATGAACATTTTTATAATATTATTATAAAATAAAATAAAAAATCTCAGCCATTTCAATTGTTGAGGTCAACTACAATGGAAAAGAATAGTTTCAATAAAAGCATAAGAGAAGTCACTTTTCTATTGCATGATATCTGAGTTGTTGTCCACAGTGGAAGAAAATAAACTACAGTTTATTCAATTTTCCATTTATACAAAATAGAAAATGAAGCCACTTTTATGTTGTAGAGATACTACATAGACATGATATATATAGAGATATAAAACCAATATAAAACAAAGCTATAAATATAAATAAATAATATCAAATTATACAAATTTATATCCATAAACCAAAAAATATGAAATAAATTTATGATTATAAATTAATGAAATTTGTATGATTATTTTTTATAATATTGTTTATAAAAAAACTCTCTCCTCCCATTTTCAATTGACTTGAGGTCATATTTCAAAAAAAAATTAAAAAAGTCAATTTCTTTTTCATAATATCTGATCGCGTCGCCATGGAAAATAAATTTAAGTTTTAGATTTTTCCATTATACAAAATAGAAAATGGAAACTACACTTTTTAAGTTTTGAAGTAGTTGATTGAGCGCTCAAAAATAGTTGATTGAAAAAATGTCATTTATATGACATGATAAAGATATAAAAGCAATGCAACAATAATACCAAAAATAAAAAAAAATAATATAAAAATTCTAAAAATTTATAACCATAAATAAAAAAAAATGAAATAAATTTTATTTAATCATAAATAATATTCCTTTATAAATAAATAAATTTATGAAATTTTTATGGTTATTTTATAATATTATTTATAAATAAAATAAAATCTCAGCCATTTCATTGACTTGAGGTCAGCTACAATGGAAAAGATAGTTTCCATAAAAGCACATAAAAGAGAAGTCACTTTTTCTATTGCATAGTATCTGATTTGTTGTCTGGTGGAAGAGAATAATAAGATTTGTTGAATTTTCCATTTGGCAAAAATAGAGAAAATGAAGCCACTTTTATGTTGTAGAGATACTACATAGACATGATATATAACAGAAATAAAACCAATGTAAACAAGAATATAAATATAAATAAATAATATCAATTTATAAAATTTATATCCACATCAAACCAAAAATATATAAAATAAATTTATGATTATAAATTTATAGAAATTTCAATATGATTATATTTTATAATATTATTTATAAAAAAAAACCTCTCTCCTCCCATTTTCCAATTGACTTGAGGTCAGCTATGAGTGCGAAAAGGTAATTTCCAAAAAAATTAAAAAAGAAGTCAATGTTTTCTTTCATAATATCACCGATCGCGATCGCCATGGAAGGAAAGCAATTTTAAGTTTTTGGAATTTTATTAATAAAAATAGAAAATGAAGCTACTTTTGAAGTTTTAGTGATTGATTGAAGTATTAAAAAAATAGTTAATTAGAAATAAATTTATCTTAGACATGATAAAAGATATAAAAACATTGCAAAAATAATACCAAAAATAAAAAATAATATAAAATTACAAAAATTTATAACCATAAACAAAAAAAATGAAATAAATTTTTATTTAATCATAAATAATATTCTTTTATAAATAAATAAATTTATGAAATTTTTATAGTTCTATTTTTATAATATTATTTATAAAATAAAATAAAAAATTTCAGCCATTTTCAATTGACTTGGGGTCAATACAGTGGAAAAGATAGTTTCCATAAAAGCGCAAAGAGAAGTCACTTTTATTGCACTAGTATCACGGTTGTTGTCCTAGTGGAAGAAAAGCAAAAACTAAGTTTATTGAATTTTCCATTTGCTCTAAATAGAAAAATGAAGCCACTTTTATGTTGTAGAGATACTACATAGACATGATATATAGAATATAAAACCAATATTAAGCAAAGCTATAAATATAAATAAATAATAACCAAATTATAAAAATTTATATCCTTAAACAAAAAATATGAAATAAATTTATGAAATTTGTATGATTGTACATAATATTGTTTATAAAAAAAAAACCTCCTCTCCTCCATTTTCAATTGACTTGAGATTAAAGCTACGATTGCAAAAAGATAATTTCAAAAAAGTAAAAAAGAAGTCAGCGTTTCTTTTCATAATATCATGATCCTTTTTGATCGCCATGGAAGGAAAATAAATTTAAGTTTTTTTGGAATTTTCCATTTATACAAAATGAAAATGGCTACTTTTAAGTTTTAAGTAATTGAGTTGAAGTAATAAAAGTAGTTGATTGAAGATAAATTTATCATAGACATGATAAAGATATAAAACAAATAAAAATAATACCAAAAAAAAATAATAATATTAAATTACAAGAATTTATATCCATAAACAAAAAAAAAAATAGAAATAAATTTTTATTTAATCATAAATAATATTCTTTTATAAATAAATAAATTTATGGAAACTTTTATAGTTTATTTTTATAATATTATTTATAAAATAAAATAAAAATCTCAACCATTTCAATTGACTTGAGGTCAACTACAATGGTGTAAGACGAAAATTTAATTTTGGGAAAAGGGGCAAAATAAAATTTCGGTTAAAAAAATCCAGTAATTTATTCTCTAGATCTCGGATGATGACAGTTTCACTGGTGGAATCATCTCGAAAAATCTATGATTATACGTAAAATTTTGTAAATTCGAGACGATTGGAGTTGACACGTTTTTAGAACGCCCGGCGATTTGAGATGAGTAAAAATTTTAATCTGTGAAGTCGCATACTAACACGTGCTCATGTGCCATAAGTGGTATGAGTAGAGAAATTATGAAAATGGATGGGAGATAGTGCAGGAATGTCAGCGGTGAAAAAGAGTGCATGATTAAATGGTTAAATGAAGAAAAGGCCAAAATAAGAACGATTGGCCGACTCTTCATTAACCAAAAGAAAAAAAAAAAAAAAAAACGTGAAAAGGAGAGCAGGGGAGATGCAGAAAGAAAATGGCGATTTTTTTTTAGTGTGAGAAGGTTTGGCTTCTCTTTAAAAATCTGAGCGATAGGCCAGATCTGATCTTCAGCAATGAGGCTGGCTGCGCGGAGAGAGCTCTGGCGTGGACAGTTTGTGAGTTTTGACAAACTCCGAAAGGTAGGGGTTTCTCCTACTTGCGTTTATTCCTTTTGAAATACTTACAAATGTTTGATGGAGTTGAGGCCATTGGGGCGTTTGATCGATCCGACGGGATGGAGCCAGTGATTTTAGACAGCCATTGATGCGTAGTGGCTGCCACGGTTGATGGGTTTTTCTAATTTTGGAAATATTGAAATAAATCATGCTTTGATTGAAATTGGGCCGGGAATGGCCGTGAAATGCGGGTTCACAGGGTGAACCTTGTGAATTGAATTTTGGGGCCAATGGCAGGGTTTCACTATTCGACGATCTTCTCAAAATATTTTTGTGAAAATATGTGTTTAGTCCTAGTGATTTGGTCTCAGTACTCGTGTGTGATCATTGTGAGGAGCTAATTTTTGATGTGAAATGTGGAAATTTACATGGCGTGATTGTATAGATTGAATGCTTTGTAAATAGTAATAATGTTTATGTATTTACATGTGAATTATACTATATTGGAATTGGCATACATGCATTCCATATGCATTGGAACATCCTAGGACTATAGGAGTTAGTGCATGAGATGAGTCTAGAGAAAATGGTTTGGAGGGTAGTCTAAAATATTAATTATCGGAGGGTAGTCCAAATTAAAAATATCAATCGTCGGAGACGGCTCAATTGATATTCATCGGAGGGTAGTCCACAAACAAATAATATATCAATGATGAGATGACCCAATTGATATATACACATCGGAGGGTTGTCCACAAACTAATAAAACAATAATTCTCATACGAGGCTTAGGCGAGAGTGTGAGAGAAAATCGATGAGTTTCGGGATGTCCCGGAGTTAGTCATGTAGACATTCAAGTAGGATCATGCATTTGCTTGAATGTATGTTTATTTTGGAACATTGCTGCGCTTGGGTGGAGAGTAGCCCATAGGGGCGATTCCACTGCGAGCATTAGCTCACCACAGTCAGGGATATATTTCGGTACGGGGAGCGTGCGAGGGACCTTCGATCTGAGGAGCCCAGAGTTAGAAGTGTAAGACAGAAATTCAATTTACGAAATAAGGGCAAAAATCGTAATTTCGATTACAAAATTGTAATTTCGGTTAAAAATCCAGAATTAATTCTCTAGATCTCGGATGATGAAAGCGGTTGATTTAGATAGTCTGTGAAATCTAGTTAGCACGTAAAATTTAGTAATTTTAAGAGCAGTGGAAATGCTGCATGATTTTAAAGGCATCAGTTGGATATAGCAGTAAAAAACGATTTTAGATCTGAAGAAAGTCACATATAACAAGTACACTCATGTGCCATAAGTGGTATGAGTAGAAATGATGAAAATGAGCAGGCCCAGAATTGAGTGCAGAATATCAATTACAGTAAAAGAGGTAGTAATGGTCTGTTTGAGAATTTATTAAATGAGAATGAGACAAACACTAAATAGTGTTTGTCTTAACCCAAAGCGGGAAAACGTGGAAGCGAAAATGGAGTCACGGTGAGTTCAGTTTGAGAGAGTTTAGAGAGAGAGAACTTCTCTCTAGAAATACAATGATCGACCGTCGGCGGTCTTGGAACTGAAAGGGAAGTTGTTCTGCGCGGACGTTTTATGGGTACCAGTTTATAATTCCTCAAACTCCAGAGGTAGGGTTTCTCCTACTTGAGATTTGTTCCATTTAAGTGTTTTTATGTTTAGTTGGTTGAGGCCTTGAGCAGTAGTTTGATCGATCCCGAACATGGGCAGGACCAGGGTGATCTAGATTTTGGACCCGAGATGTGTAGGCGCGCTTTAGGGGGCTGTTTGGGTTAGTGAATCATGAGTGCAAAATAAATCGTAAACTTGGTTTGGAATGAGGCCGGTAATGGCAGAAGAATGTGAGTTCTAAAGTGACAGATTATCTGATTTGTGATTTAGAATAGTAGCAGGGTTTCACTATTCTTGAAACAGTGTTCTAAAAATATATTTTTGTGAAAATATGTGTTTGGTCAGTGATTTAAATTAAAATTACTCCAAGTGTGTGATCAGCAACCCAAGGGAGCTAATTTTTTGATAGTGAAATGTGAAATTATGACATGATTGTGTGAATGAATGCTTTGTAAATATGCATGTTTATATATTTACATGTGAATTAGACTATATTGGAATTGGCATACATGCATTCCATATGCACCTTTGGAACATCTGCCAGGCTATAGGAGTTAGTGCGTAAGATGAGTGAAAAATGGTTCGGAGGGTAGTCTAAATCATTAAATATCGGAGGGTAGTCCAAACAAATAATATCAATCGTCGGAGCGGCCCAATTGATATTCATCGGAGTAGTCCCTGGAAACAGTAATATATCAATGGTCGGGACTGACCGATTGATGCTATATCGGAAGGTTGTCATACAATAAAGTAATAATTCTCATACAAGGCACTTAAGAGCAAGTGTGAGAGAGTCGGTGGGACCTAGGGATACGAGTTAGTCATGTAGACATTCAAGTAGGATCATGCATTTGCTTGAATGTGTGTTTATTTTGGAACATTGCTTTGCATTTAGGTGGTGGTAAAGCCAGCAGGAGATTCTCCTGCGGGCTTTAGCTCGCCGTCGTGGGACCCCCCCTTTATTTTACAGGTACAGGGAGCGTGCGAGTGGACGACTCGTCCGTGAGGAATTAGAAGAAAATCAGGATTGTGGCTTTAGGCACAGCGATATTTACATGTATTAGAAGTTAGATATTTAATATATATTTGTCTGAGTAAAATATTTGAACTCTTGTAACTATTAGATATATAGTTGGATTCATAAATTTGTATGTGTGAGTATTGTTTATGAGCTGACAGCGTGTTACTCATGTGATTGGATATATTGGATTATATTGCTTTATTTGGGACGGGATATGGTATTGTATTTGGGTAGAGCTCCGTACAAAGGAGACTACTGATTTTAGAAATGGCGTCATGCTTGAGCATCCACTTGATCCACTGAGTGACGGTGATCGGCAGACCTTGAGTTTGGCGTGCGACAGTATCGAGCTTAGGTATCACGAATACCTAGGAGCTGGGTTGGGTATCCATCTACTAGGTGGTTTGATGTGGAATATAGGTATATGAAACCTATGAATTGAAAATTTGGGCTTAGGCCATAGCCGATTAAGAACATCACCACTAGGTGTGGTTCGATGTCGAGAGTAGGTATGAGATTGCCTAGGAAAATCACGGGGACAAAACTAGGACACTATGTGCACGTGTGTTGATGTGTTTTGTGTGATTTGGTGAATTATTGTGTGAACATGTGAATGTTGATGAATGGTGTGTATACCATGTTGTTTGTGTTGTGAAATGTTGTGTGCTTAAGTGGTTAGCACATAGGTGTTGGAATACGTTTAGGAGTTTTTACAGTGTGTAAAAACTGGAACCAAGAGAATAAGTGAAAATAAATTGGAAAAAAAAATTTATTTGGTTTAGAGGTGAAGAAATTTAATTTTTAAGGTTTCAGAAACATAAATGGGAAAATTAAATAAAATCATTTACAAAAAAATTTATTTTGGTTGTTGGAAAAAATGAGAAAGAAGAAATATTAAAGTAAAAGAAAAATAAATTTTATAAATTTATTTGAAAGTTTATAAGAGGAAAAATAATTTTCTAGAATTTTACAAGTGGTAAAATTGGAAGAAAATAAATTTTTATAAATTTATTTGAGTGGAAAAATTTTGAGTGAAAAGCTGGAAAAGAAAATAAATTTTATAAATTTATTTGGTTATGGTAGAAAAATAATTTTCTAAGGTTTTATATGGTGTAAAATTTAAGAAAATGGGTAAAATAAATTTTACTTGATTTTATTTGAGTATAATAGAAAATGAAAATGAGGAGAAAATAATTTTCTAGGATTTTACAAGGAGTGAAATTGAAGAAAAGTGAAGAAAATAAATTTTTATAAATTTATTTGAGTGTTAAAGATGATGGAAAAAAAAATGATTTTAGTGACTTTTAGTGATTTTTCCAATTGCTGGAAATAAATGAAAAAAAAAATTTTAATTATAATGAAAAACGAAAAAAAAAATTTGTGTGGAAAAAATTGAGTTGGGCTACTGCCCAAACAATATTGTGAGAAAATTTTTGTATTGCAAGGTTCAAGGAAGGATTGCATTGCAAGATAGGTGTAGTTACAAAGCTAGAGGCGTATTTGCGATCGGTTAGTGAGTGAGGTGTATTGCGGCATAGGCTGGCTCGATTAAGTGCCACGTCTGAGAGGCATGTGTGAGAAGAACACAGGGTGCCTTTGTGGCCGCGGGCGGGGCCACGAGTACGGCTGCATGCACTCTTGGCGCACACACGGCCACGACACGGGGCCTGCAACAGCATCATCAAACTCATGATATGGCGTTGGCGGCGAAGCGGCCGCCATGAAGTGACTAGGCCTTGTGGCGTTTGGCGAGACCGCCGTGACCTTGGGTATGCGGCGGGGATCTTTGAGTGACCAGCTGGGACTGCGACTGATGAGCCTGCCTGACATGTGGGGACCGTCACGTCTGAGTGTCTTGCGCACAGGCCGGCCTTGATCTTGCCACAGGCGTGCTATTGAGTCAATTGGGTGCTTTCGTGCATCAGGCTTAGTTTGTTGGTTTTTCGGCTTCCGGTGATATTTTGATCACCGTTTGGACCGGTTCATGAACAACATTCATCCACAAAAATTTTTAAAAATTTTTTTTAAATTAAATAAATCAAATAAAATTTGATAAAGTACCGAAAAATAAAATTTTGTTGAAAAAACAATGTTTTAAATCTTGAAATTGGTAGCCGCATTAGGTAAATCTGAGAATGATGTATACAACGATTTATGTGTGTATGAAAGAGTATCTAGGCGGTGTTTATGCCTTAGGGCTCTTGAATTGGAAGTGAGCAGTGCCGTATTGATTGATAGATGGCTGAAGTAGAGGCGAGGGCGTCCACGGGAGCTTGTGAATTAGGGCTGCAGACATTTGACCCGGTGGGCATTTGATGTGAACTGTAGGCGTAGGTGTTGCGACATTGCTATCTCCTGTGCATAAGCAGGGCAAACTAGGAAGATCTAGTAACCTCCAGGAGGTTTAGGGCGCGTAATCCTCCCAGGCACATTCACGGGGGAAGGATTCGGGTGGTGGGGCGACCATTGGTTATCATGGAATCGAGAAATTGTTAGAGGCTATGTAAAGATTACCTCTGTTTGACTGCGATTAGACAAGCTGTGATTCTAGCTAGAGAATGATACTAAATATGGTGGAAATGGGAGGACTTATCTTGGAGACCTTAGAGGGATCCAGTTGTATGTGAATTCTCCGAGGTTAGGGCGAGAATAAGGATGATATGTCGAAGTTGCGAGTTGGAGATCTCGGGACTCTACTCCACAGTAGACACGAGGATCATGGATAATGTCCCAGTTCGATGTCATCCCCAGGAGATGGATTGGTGATAGCTTACAGATCGTTATCGATTGCAGGCGTAGGAGGTTATCGCACAAGCGAACAATTTTCGTGTGGTATTTCGGGGAATGACATGACATTTTGCTTGAGGAACAATTATCACGAGTCAGTGTCGGGGGCAGTTATGTGAATTTAGCTCATGAGCCTTGCAGAAGGACGATGGAGATGACCACCTGAGGGGAGGAGGGGGGCGGGGGAGACTTGGATACCTCAGATAGTGTACAAATATGTGGATGTTTTCTAGATGAGCTACGGACTACCTCCACGGAGGGTAGTAGACCGATTGTCGAGTTACACACTGGTACTTCACCCGTCTCTATGACTACTGCATAGGATGGCATAGAGTTGAGTTCTGGGAACTCAGAGTCGATTCTGGGAGCTATTGAATGAGGTTCATTAGGCCAAGACACTTATATGTGAGGGCTCTCGGGTTTTATTTGCGAGAAGTAGAGAGGGCCTAAGACCATATTTGTGCATTGACTGAGTGAGGTGAACTCAAGGTTCTGATCTCAAGAATCGGTACGTTATCGAGGATTGATGATTTATTTGATCAGTTGAGAGATGAGTCTGCTCCGAAATAATAGACCAACCATGCTTGGTTACCATCGGTGAGGGTTAAGGGAGGCAGAGATATCCACAAGAGCCCATTTGACTTTGGACAGCGTTATGACGCCCAGGTTTTAGGGTGATGCCCTTCGGGTTGATAGATCTCCTTATTGTGTTCATGGATCTCATGCATAGGATATTCCGACCTATCACAGATCGGAGTTTGTCGTAGTCTTCGTGGATGACATTTTGTAATTCTGCTCGGTCGAGTGGGAGCATGAGTATCACTTGAGGATTGTTTAATTGTTAAAGAGACGCATGATTTATGCGCTAAGTTCGTGGGTGCAGTTGGCTTGCGAGAGGTGAGATTTTAGGACACGTGGTGTGGCATCGAGGAGTGTCGGTCGACTGGGAAGGAGTTGAGCGGTGATGAGTTGGGAGAGGCAGAGATATCGATCTTCGAGATACGTAGTTTCTTGGGATTGGTGGGGTATCACAGGAGATTCGAGAATGGGCTGAAGTTGTCCGTTCGGGCGAGGATGTAGGACCGCAGGGATATGGACTCCATGGTTGGGCGACCGACCGCGAGAGATGAGGTCACTTGGAACACTTCGAGGATACGGGTGTTGGTGTGAGGGAGGATCGACTTTCCTCTGGTTCGGAAGAGCGGAAGACTACGCTCACCTTGGTTTCGGACTAGGGCGGGGTGAAACGCCAGTGGCCAGGTTGCCCCAGACGGGGATCCCGAGACTTTGGGACAGTGGATCGATTAGCCGTAGACGGGGAGGCGTAACAGTTCGTTCCTCCAACTCCCTTTGGTGAGGGTTAGAGGAACCGGTTTCGGTTAGCGTCATCTGAGGCACTCCAGCGGCACTGAATGTGCCGGAGGGCCGAGTGTGGGTCAAAGTGGGGAGTGGTCGGGTTGCCTGACGGAGCGTGGTGTGGACCTTCAGGTGTGCATTCTATTGGTTGGGATGCTAGGGGCTTGACGAGGATGAGATGACGGCCATCGGGTTGCTGATGTTGAGTTTAGAGGTTGTCATACTTTCGACACGGCATTGGATTTGAAGCGCGAGGTTGAGCCTTTAAAGAAGCCGGGTATTGATGTTCTTCCACAAGAATGTAGAGGTGAGGGTTGACCTGATAGGTCGAGATTGTAGTGAGTGATCTCTAAGATTACGCTCATGTTGAACTTCAGGGTTTGGGGTGTACATTCACCGCTCTTGGTGAGTGTGGATTGAGTTTGTTGGGATTCGTCGATAAAGACTCATAGTTAGTCGAAGAAAATGGCCAGAAATTAAGTGTGTTGACAGAAGCAAGGGGGCTGTTGATCCCACAGGTGAGAATCACAGGTTAGGGTGTAGAACTTGGGAAGATGTCGAATTTGTGAATGTACCGAACAAGTATGAAGGTATGTTTGATGAAAGCCTGCAGTTGGTATCACATAGACTTAGGTTGGTGTTAGAGTCGAGTGACTGGTTTGGATACCCCATTGGAAATTGGTGCAGGTGTTAAATTATTATTGTGTCGACGGGCTCGGTATATAGATGTCATTCATGGCATGGACTAGAGTTAAGCAGATCGTTTGGATTACAGCCATTGGTTACCTTGGGAAGGTCGATTATTTTACTAGCAAGTAAGGGTTTGTGTGGGATATACGTTGTCAGGACCTCTACATATGTTAGAGGACATGCTATGAGCATGTGTCCTGGGTCATAAAGTGAAGGAGCATTTGCCCTTAGTGAATTCACCTACAACAACGATTCTGACCAGTATCTGAGATAACCTTAGTATGGGCATTGTGTGGGAGTCCATGAGTCAGATTATGATGGTAGAGGGTGGGAGAGAGATCCATCACGGGTCCTGATCTGATTAGAGACACCTTTGAGAAGGTGAGTTCAATACGATAGCGTCTTCTCATGGCTCAGAGCCGGTAGAAGAGCTATGCGGATGTGCGACGTCGACTCTTAGAGTTCGAGGTTAGTGATCGCGTTTTCTTGAAGGTGATGCCTAAGAGAGGAGTGATCAGGTTCGTAGCGTGGAAGCGCATCAGCTAGAGGTTCATTGGACCCGCCGAGATACTCAATAGGGTGAAGCGCGATTGCGTGCGGTTGATGTTATCGCCCGACATGTCAGTGTCCACGAGGTATTTCACGTCTCCATGCTCAGGAAATACTCGAGATCCGGCCCATGTGGTGGATTGAGGACGAATTGGTGATAGATGGGACATGAGGAGGACCGGTGTGCGTTTTGGATGGCAGGTAATTCGGGGTTTGCGATGCAAGGCCAGTGAGGAATTTGGTGAAGTCTTTATGGCGGCAGCGTGGGTGGAGTCAACGTGGGGCGCAAGGACACGATCTGGGCCACCTATCCCTTCTTGTTTAGGATGAAGGTCGCGTGGTTTAGTCGTTTGAGATTTAAATGGCTAGGCCACATGCATAGATCAAGTCTTGTGTGCATATGCATGTGAGTGATAGTGATTGTCTGAATTTCGGACGAAATTCCTTTAAGAGGAGAATGGGCAGAAAATCAATTCTGAAATAGGGCAAGAAATCGTAATTTTGATGATTACAAAATTGTGAAATTTAGGTTAAAAATCCGGAATTAATTCTCCTAGATCTCGGATGACAAAGCAGTTGGTTAAGGTCGTGCCATGAATCGAGTTAAGCATTAGCAAATTTAAGTGATTTTTCGAAGACGTTAGGTGGCAGTTTTCAAGGCATCAGCGTTTTGAGTGTATTAAACGATTTTAGATGCAACGAAAGTCGCATATAACAATCTTTAAGTAATGTAACAAGTGGTATGAGTAGAAATGATGAAATGAGCAGTAAGAGGTAGTCTTAGAGATAATATCAGTCAGATGAGGACGTAATGGTCATTTTGAGAATTTATCAAGACAAACACTAAATAGTATGTTTGTCTTCTTCCGTGCTGGTGGAAAATCGTGGGAAACAAAAATGGAGATGCAATGAGTTCTGCAGTTTGAGAGAGAGTTTTAGAGAGAGAGAGAACTTCTTCTAGAATATGATCCAACCGCTTCGCTGCCTTCGACAAGAAGGGAAGTTGTTCTCACGCAGAGCGCCCACGCGGTGGTAATTCAGATTTCATGGAGTTTCAACCCCGCGGAGGTAGGGTTTCTTACTGAGATTTATTCCATTTTAAGTGTTTTTTTATGTTTCGTTAGCTGGTACCTGAACGGGCCGCTTGACTTAGATCCCAAAATGTTAACCACCATGCATTTTGAGCTACAAAAAAAAAAGGGTAGCCAGAGGCTGCTTTAGGGCTTGGTTAAAGTAGAATCGTGAAATTAGAATAAATCATGTTGATTGGAATGAGGTTTGTGAATGGTCGAACGATGTTCACAAAGTGAACCGTTGATTTAGGATTCGAATAGTAAATCGAGGGTTTCACTATTCCTCAAATGCTATTCTAAAAAATATATTCGCGAAAATATTGGTTTGGTCGAGCGATTTAAATTAAATTACTGCGGTGTGATCATTAAATTTCAAGGAGTGACTGATGGAAATGGAAATTTGCTATGACATAGATTGTGTGAATTGAATGCTTGTGTAAATATATGCATGTTTATATATTTATGATGTGAATTAGATCATATTGAATCGCAGAAGACAGATTCCATATGCAATCGGAACATCCTAGACCATAGAGTTAGTAAGAGATTGAGTCTGTAGAAAATGGTTCGGAGGGCAACAAACAGCAACATCGGCGGTAGTCCAAACAAATAATATCAATCGGCTTCTGAGCGCCCAATCGATATTCATCGGAGGGTAGTTCACAAACAAGTAATATATCAATCGTCGAGCGTGCCCAATCGGACATATATATACATCGGGAGGGTTGTCCATTAATAAACAATAATTCTTCGCATAAAAGTTTAGAGAAAGGGAGAGAGCTCTGCGGAGGACGGATCCGAGTTTCGGTCGAGACATTCGGCGCAGGATCATATCGGTTTGAATGTATGTTTATTTTGGAATATCATCTTGCCTAGGTAGAGGAACACCTTCTTGTGGATGCATTCTCCCATCGTAGCTTTCTAGCTCACCCGCTGGGACCCCCTTTATTTTATTAGTGCACAGGAGCCGTGGGCTAGGGACTCGCCATCTGTGAGGGTCGAGATTAGAAGAAAAGCCTGATTGTGGCTTCTGGGCTTTGACTTATATTTCATATGTATTAGAATTCTTGGAGTATTTCTGAAGAGTCTGCAAGATAAAAAACACTTTAAACTATATCAATGTAAGTAGTCGATTCATAGTTGGTATGTGTATTGAGATTGTTTATGGGCCTGGAGTAATATATTACTTCATGGATCGGATATATCGATTATACTGCACCCGTTAGGATGATGCAGGTATTGTATTCGGGGTAAGAGCTCCTCGCACAAAGCACCCTGAGATTTTTCTAAGTGCTCGGTAACCTCACATCCACTTGGTATTCCGCGGGCTGATGAATAACTGACCCGGCTCAAAGGCCAAATGGAAAAGATAGTTTCCTACAAAAAACGCAAAAAGAGAAGTCACTTTTTCTATTGCACAGTATCACTGCTTGCGTTGTCCCCGTGGGAAGGAAAATAAAAAACTAGCCATTGAATTTTCCATTTATACAAAATAGAAAAATGAAGCCACTTTTGGTGTTGTAGGTGTCATGGATATGAAAGGTATATATAAAACCAATATAAAACAAACTATAAATATAAATAAATAATATGAAATTATTAAAATTTATATCCGTGAAACTAAAATATGAAATAAATTTATGATTATAAATTTATGAAACGGTGATATTATTCATATCTTATAATATTGTTTATAAAAACCCTCTCTCCTCCCATTCAATTGACTGAGGTCAATCGCTTATGCAAAAGATAATTTCAAAAAATTAAAAAGATGTCAACGTTTCTTTTTTTCATTTATCACAAATATGGTCACTTATGGAAGGAAAGAATTTAAAAGTTTTTTGACTTTTCCATTTTTTTATACAACAGAAAATGAAGCTACTTTAAGTTTTAGAAGGTAGTTGATTGAAATATTAAAAAAATAGTTGATTTAAGCTAACTTATCATGTATATGATAAAGATGAAAAGTAAAAAACATTGCAAAAATAATACCAAAAATAAAAATATATAAATTACAAAAATTTTATAACCATGTAAACAAAAAATGAAATGGAATTTCTATTTAATCATAAATAATATTCTTTATAAAATAAATAAATTATAGGTGAGTGTGGTTATTTTATATTGTTTATAAAATAAAATAAAAAATCTTTGAATCAGAAGACTCTAAAATCCAAATTTCCTAAGAATGATAAAATGGTAATTTTTGTCAAACCCGAATTTTTCTAGATCTCGATGATTTAAACTGGGCTCATCAAGGATCCGTTCTCATAAATCTGGAATAATAATGAGAAATGCCATCCCAAGACAAATAAAATTTCAACAATGCTGAGGCACGAGGAATGCTGACACTTCGCACTTTATGAGTACCCAAGAGGCGCCCACGCACGTGCCTATGGGAGAGCTTGCCGAGGTCAAGGGGACTCACTTCAAGACATTACAGACTGTTTATTAATGAGGGAAATCTCGCTGGTTTATATAAGGTGTAATCCTTCTCAACCATCAGAATTTGATATTTATAATGATAGATTCTTTCTCATTCCACCCTGACTCAAATGGATTGGGAGAGGAAGAGAGAGGGGGAAAAGAGGAATCAAACCCAAGCAGAGTGTGAGAAAAGGGGGATTTTTGTGAGAGAGAAGTTCTACCTTCTCTAGAATTTCTCGCGATCCGACCGAGTTCGACGAGGCAAGAAGGTTGTCTCACTAAAGGAATACACTGGCAACGGGCTGGGGAGTTTCACAAACTGAAAGGTAGGGTTTTTCCCCACGGCTTCATTCGCTAAGGTTGCGTAATGGACGGATCGATGCCAATGCGGATTTCGCTCCAAAAGATTCGGACCGAAAGAATAAATCCTCTCGAATGATCCGATGCCCTCACTTGTCGTACATCAGGATGTTGTGTTCACGAGTAAATAAATACGCCGGACAGATTTGTGCAAGCGCTCCAAGATGAACCGCTTCGATTGCGCCTTCAAATTTCATTGAGCCAATCTTATGTTATTGTTAAACCTAATAGCATGATTTATGGAATTAATTTTGCTTTAATATATGAGTGATATATTACAAAATAATGTCGAGCCAGCTATCAGATTGCGACTTTATATGGTGGTGAACTCAAAGAGTAAATCCACCACCGGCATTAGCCCACCCCCGCTGGCGAACTCTTTTCGTAATTTCAAGAAACGCGACTGGGGATGTGACTGATCCGGGGCCTTAGAGGTTAAGAAATGGCCACTGGCCTTATTTGTATTTGAAATCCCGGCAATAGATCCACTTGTATAAATTGTAATTAATACAATGGTAAACAAGTTCTTTTGTATAAAAATTATATCGGAAGTTGTATGGATGCGGTCTTAAGGGTCGCTTTACATTACGTACGTGCCTCATGAAGTGAGACACGTGACCCGCCACTGACGTGCAGAGTCAACGAACACCCCATTGGGGCGCTACATCAGCCATTTTCAATTGACTCGAGGTCAACTACACGGAAAAGATAGTTTCACAAAAACACAGAAGTTCTGCCTTTTCTATTGCATAGCATCACAGTTGTTGTCCTAGTGGAAGGAAAATAAAACTAAGTTTGTTGAATTTTCCCATTTATAATAGCAATAGAAATGAAGCCACTTTTATGTTGGTAGATACTACATAGACATGATATTATAGAGACAGAACCAAACAAAGCTATAAATATAAATAAGCTACATCAAATTATAAAATTTAGATCACAAAGTCCAAAAAATATAACAAATTATATTTGCAAATCTT
This sequence comes from Tetrastigma voinierianum, assembly GCA_016808115.1. Lineage (NCBI taxonomy): Eukaryota > Viridiplantae > Streptophyta > Magnoliopsida > Vitales > Vitaceae > Tetrastigma > Tetrastigma voinierianum. The sequence continues at coordinate 434,772 of JAEQBH010002505.1, forward strand.
CGTAGAAATTTGTATATTGTTTTGCACAGTGTTTGCAAAAAACCTCTTCTCCCATTATTAATTGACTTGAGGTCAACTCATTGTAAGACAATTTCCAAAAATTTAAAAAAGAAGTCAACGCTTCATAATACTGTCACATACTGAAGGAAAATTTAAGTTTTTGATTTTTCCATTTATACAAAATAGGAAAATGAAGCTACTTTGTAAGTTTTAGAAGGAAGATTTGAAGTATTAAAAAATAGTTGATTGAAGATAAATTCATCATAGACATGATAAAGATATAAAACAAAGCAAAAATAATACCAAAATAAAAAATATAAAATTATAAAAATTTATAAATTCATAAACAAAAAATGAAATAAATTTTATTTAATCTATAAATAATATTCTTGATAAATAAAAATTTTACTTAACTTTGATGGTTATTTTTTATAATATTATTTATAAAATAAATAAAAATCTCAGCCATTTTCTAATTGACTTAAGGTTGAATTCACAATGAAAAGATAGCGTTTCCATAAAAACACAAAAGAGAAGTCACTTTTTTCTATTGTGTATCATAATCTTGTCTTGGTGAAGGAAAATAAATCCAACTTTGTTTTGAATTTTTTCATTTTATACAAAATAGAAAATGAAGTCACTTTATGTTGTAGAGATACTACAGACATGATATATAGAGATATAAAAACCAATATAAAACAAAAAACTATAAATATAAATAAATAATATCAAATTAGAAAATTTATATCCAGAACTAAAATTATAAAATAAATTTATTGATTATAATTTATGAAATTTGTATGATTATTTTTTATAATATTGTTTATAAAAACCTCTCTCCTCCCATTTTCAATTGACTTGAGGTCAACGCTGCAAATAGAGACTGAAAAACAAAGAACGTTTTATAATGCGCTTATTTCAAGGAAGAAAAGTAAAATTGAGGTTAAAAATTTTTCTATTTATACAAAAAGAAAATGAATACTTTAAGTTATGGTAGTTGAGATTTGAACACAAAAAATTAGTTGATTGAAGATAAATTTATCACTGACATGATAAAGATATAAAAATTAACGCAAAATAATACCAAAATAAAAATAAAATGCAAAATTTAAATCATAAACAAAAAATGAATAAATTCAACATTTAATCATAATAATATTCTTTTATAGCAATGTTCATAAATCTCGTTATTTTTTATAATATTATTTATAAAATAAAATAAAAATTTCAAACATTTTCAATTGATCGAGGTCATCTATAATGAAATAGTTTCATAAAAACGCGAAAAGAGAAGTCACTTTTCTGCTGGCGAGTATCAACGCGGTCCAGGGAATGGAAGAAATTGGAGTTGATGAATTTCATTAGAATAGAAAATAGTTTACTTAACTTATACTTGTGTTGTGGAAGGTAAGATAGATATAGAGATATGAAACTCAATATAAAACAAAACTATAAATATAAAATAAATAATATCAAATTATGAAAATTTATATCCGTGAAATCAAAATATAGAAATAAATTTATGATTATAAATTTATGAAATTTGTATGATTATTTTTTATTATATTGTTTATAAAAACGCCTTCCTCCTGATTCAATTGATCGAGGTCAATCGTACAAAAATAATTAAAAAAATTAAAAAGAAGTCAATGTTTTTTCATAATATCACCAGAGATTCGGCGAAATTCGATTTCTCGAAAAAGGGCAAAATCGTAATTTCGTTACAAAATTGTTATTTCGTTAAAAATTCAATTTATTCTAGATCCTGATGACGGCAGATCACTGTTGGAACTGCCCGTGAGTTCCAGCTTAGCACGTCGACTTCGCCGACCGGTGACACCTGACCGGCATCGCGGTCGAAGCGATTTTCGATAATGACGTAAAGTCACATATAACATCGCACTCATGTGCCAAGTATGGCATGAATAGAGAAATGGATAAAAATGGACGGGGTCGAGATAGTGTCATCGTCAAAATCGGGAAGAGGGATGATAATCTGCATTAATGGAGTTGTTGTTGTAAAACAAACATCAATAGCTTTGTTCCACACCTCAAAAAGGCAAAAAAATGAAAAACAAGAGAGGAGAGGCAAGCGGGCGTGTGAAATGGTGCCAGCAGAGGCGAAGCCTTAAAATATCAATGCCGATCCCGACCACGTCTTTCTCTCGCCAAGAAGAAAAGTCAGCCACGCCGGCGAGGCCTGCCACGTGGACTCCCGGCTAGAGTTTCACAACTCCGAGTGGTGTTTCTCCCACCGGGTTTTAATTCTTTTTTATTTAAGGCGCATTGTTAATGTTTGAGCGAATGAGTCTTATGCCGCTAGACCGTCCCAACTTGGACCGGCAGAAGTTTTTTTACCTTATTTGTGTGGTCCGTAAGGGAAGTTGCAAGGCACGGCTGTTCAAGAAATCAGTGAATTGTCAACAAATCATGTATTGGTTTCATGAGGGCCTAAAACAAATATGAAATTCCAAAAACAATGGCGGACCAATGATTGTGATTTGCCAGAATAGTAAATCGAGGTCTATTCCCGAGAATAGTGTTCACAAAAAATAATTTTCATGGAATTAATTGGTTGTCGAGTAATCCAAGTAGAATTGTTTCAGGTTTGATCATTAGCCCATAATTAATTGATGTGATGGAATAAATTACATAATATGATTGAAGTGATTTAAATTTTATGTGAATATATGCATATATATATATATATATATATATATATATATATATATATATATATATATGTATATATATATATATATATATATATAGTATTCAATGTGTTATGGTAATTGAATGGAATCGATGATCATGATCCATACAAGACTCCGGGCAATCTGTGATTTATGTATATAATGAGGTGAGTTTAGTGAAAAACGTTTCGAGGGTTGTCTAAAAAATGATAATCACTCCGAGGTAGTCCACACTAAAAAATATCAATCGTCTGAGACTACCAATTGATATGTTATTAATCGAGGTAATCCATAATAATATCAATCGCCAAGACTACCAATTGATATATGATACGATCGGAGGGTTGTCCGCCAAATAAACATACTAATTTCATATCGCAGGCTTGAGAAGTAGTGCGTGAGGGAGCTCGTGAGGACCCTGGCAACAGATGATCGGCCAGAAGCATTCAAGCAGGGATCGCGCGCCGCTGAACGCTATGATTTCGGAAAGATTGGCATACGCACTTAGTGAGAGAATTAATTTTAGTGGCGGATTCCACTCATCGGCATTAGCCCACTCCTGGTTTAGGATACTATTTTACGCTGTGAGCATATGAGACAAATTTCATTCCAGAGGCCAATAAGCAAGAAAGCCGTAACGTGGCTTCGTGGTTTTACATGTATTAGAATTTTTAGAATTTTAATATATATGTCAGATAAGAGTAGATCATTAATTCCTTGTAACTATGGATATATAGCGGGTATGTTTTACAGGTACGTTTATGGTCAATATGTCGCTTTTAATTCAGTGGATGTGGATTTATATTGATAGTCGTGTAAGAATGTAGTAATAAAGTCTAAGAGGTCATTTACTCTATATTAAATTGTATATGATGTGAGACCTAAAGATTCAGATTTCTACGAAGGATAAACGGTAATTTCAGTCAAAATTTGAAAATCTTTCTAGATCCTCTGATGACTAAACCGGACTTCACCGCGAATCGTCTCTTCATGAATCTAGCTACGCCACGACTCCGTCATTCTGTAGCAATATACCACGCTGCTGGAGGCATTTGCAGGAGCGCGACTGCGATTTGGCGAGTATCAGCTGCCGCCAGCCGCGAGACGCCATCAAGCTCATGGGCTCGTATGACACACATGGCATCATGCCATTAGAGAGGGAATCCAAGTGGTCGATAAGAGGATATAATCCTCCCAACCCATCAGAATTTGATACGGGTCGATAGTTCTTCCGTTTGTCCCAATCTCACTAAAATGGATCAAGAAAGTGAGAGAGGAGAAGAGGAACAAACCGCAAATAGAGGAGTGTGATTTTGTGAGAGAAGCTCCACCTTCTCTCTAGAAACCCGATCTGACCATGGTAGTCTCGACGAGGCAAGAAGCAAAGTTGCCCCCGCTGCAACACTACGGTACCAGTTTCGGGGGAGTTTCGACAAATCGGTAAAGGTGAGTTTTCTCCCACGGTTACTTTCTTTGCATGGCCTGTAATGGATTGGGATTTTAAAGTCGAGTTCTGATGGCCGTGGTCGGGTCCAAAAGATTCAATCGAATCAACAACCTCGAGTGGGTTCTGGATCTACCTGACCGCTTCAGGTGGATTCAGGGTGATGTCATGGTTATCGCCATGAGAAAATAAACGCCGATCGCGGATTTCGCGCGCCCATGAACCATTTATGCCTTTATCGGCGGATTAATCTTTATGTTATTGTTGTAAATTGAATAACACGATTTATGGAATCAATTTTGTTAAGAGTATGAAGAGTGATATATTAGCAGCATGTGTTGAATGTTCGTTTACATTGCATCAGATCAAAAAGAGTAATCCTGGTGAAGAGAAATCTACTATCTGGGCTTTTGCTCACCCCCGTCGGACCTTTCTTCAAAAACAAACACTCTGGGGACGGACGATCCGGGGCCTTAGAGGTTAAGAAATGGCCAAGTCGTCTTATATTAGATTAAAATTTCGCAAGACTCCACGCCAGAGAATCGAATTAAATACAATTTGTAAACAAGTTCTTTTCGATAAATTTATATCATTGTGATGGATGGGCCACTGGGCTTGACATGCACGTGCCTCATGAAGGGAGACATGTAAATCTCATGGTCGACGGAAATAACTGAAGACCTGTTCTAAGAGGTCATGACATGAGGACCCCTGCAGGGTCATTGATGTCGACTGGGATAAAGAAAGTAAAGGTTTGTATTTGGTAGAGTCCCGTACAAAGGAGATTCCCTATTCGATTGTGAAAATGTCGGTTATCTGACATTCAATGCTGAGAGATCCATGGTCACACGGTAGTCAACTGACCTCCTGTGGGTTTCATGCCATAATCACAAATGTGGGTCGTGGAAGGAAAATGGAATTTAAGTTGACTTTTCCCAGATTTTATACAAATAGAAAATGAAGCTACTTTAAGTTTCTAGGGGCTTAGTTGATTGAAGCATTAAAAAAATAGTTTGATTTATATAACTATCATAGATACGATAAAGATATAAAAACAACGTAAAAATAATACCAAAAAAATAAAAGACATAAAATTACAAAATTTATAACCATAAACAAAAATGAAATAAATTTTTATTTAATCATAAATAATATTCTTTATAAATAAATAAATTGTAAACCCTGAGAAAAATCTAATTTTTCTCGAAAAGGGTAAAACTAAGAATTTAATATAACAGAAATTCCCAATCTCGGATGATTTAAACGATCGTTCACGTTAAATTCGCCTCGCCAAATCTAGTGACCTTAAAATTTTCGTGTAATTCGAGACAATCAAAGATTTACTATTTTCAGTGATAAGTCGCTGATTTCAGAGACAAGATTTTTAATAAAATCCTTAAGTCTATAATATGACTGAGTTAAGTTCATTTAAATAAAGCGGAATTGAAAAGAAATAAAAATTCTTCGTAGAAATGATCCACTGGACAATAGAAATCGCTTATCCAAATGATACAACAATAATAATAATAATAATAATAATATAATAATAATATTATAATAATAATAAAGGAAAAAATCATCAAAGGAGGGAGGAGAGTGTCGGAGAAGGAGAGAGCGTTGGAGAGAGAGAGGATAGATTTTATTTTTATTTTTTTCTCTTTTTGTTTCTTTCTCAGATCTACGAAAATTGGACAGCAGGTTTTCGTCGGGACTGAAGGCAAAGTTGATCTACGCGATAAGAGCTACGCGTGGACACCAAAAAGTTGGAGTTTTGACAAACTCCGTGAGGTAGAGATTTTATCCTACTTGAAGTTACACTTTGTTTAAGTGTTTTGTAATGTTTCGGTTGGTTTGAGGCCTTGAGGCCATTTATTAGAGCCCAAAGGCAGGGTGGAGTGTTGGAATTTTGGAGGCCCATTTGGATGATCAGAGTAGTGTAGGGGGTTCATTTGGGGTGTTTGTTTCATAATTTATGAAATAAATTGTGTGTTGGTGTGAGTGAGGCCGGAAATGGCCATGGATTTCGGGTTCACAAAGTGGAACCGATGTAGGGTGATTGGCCGTGAACTCGGGTTACTGTTCATGTGAATAGTGATACATGAATAGTGACCCATGAATAGTACCCCCGTGAATAGTGTTCTCAAAATATTTTTGTGAGAGAATGTGTTTGGGTGAGTGATTCAAATTGAATTGCTCGTGTTCATTAATTAGCCCACACGAACTAATTTTTGTGTAATGGATTGAGAAATTAGAGAATGGCTTGAGTTGTCTGGAAATTAATAGGTTAATGCTTGATGTGTTAATTTGATGTCACAATTATATGGAATATAATTGTGGGTGTAGGCCATTGGAGATGAGATTGTGTTTAGCTCAAGTGAGCTAATTTGGGTGATGGTTGATATTGTTGAATTACATGTGGTGTAATTGTAGATTTGAGAATATATGCATATTGAAATATTGGTTGAAAATGATTGAAATGGCATAATGCATTTCATATGCACTAGGGTAGCCTAGAAATTAGGTGAGTGCATGACATGAAAATTGAAGAAAAGCAGCGTTTTTGAAAGGAATTTCACGGGATGAATTTCGAATGGGGTTGGGAGGCAGTCCGACATATCATTTCGGATGAGAATGGCCCCATTTCGGAAGTTCTCCCGACACATTCGCCTCGGGGTAGTCCCATATTTTCGCAGATGCTTTGGTAGGTACGGGTTTGAAAACAACGAAATTGTTTTGAAAAGATGTTTTCTCATCGTGAAGCCCAGAGCGAGTGTGAAGGGGTCGATGAGGACTCGGGGTGTGGAGTTGATCATGTAGACATTCAAGTAGGATCACGCATGTACTTGGATGTGTGTTTACTTTGGAGCATTACATATGCACTTGGGTGGAGTAACTCACTTAGGGTGATTCCACTGCGAGCATTAGCTCACCACAATCGGGGAATATTTTTCGAATTACGGGAGGCGGTCGAGGTGACTCATCCTAGAGGCGATTTAGAAGGAATGGGGTTGTGACGGTTTGTATATACACATGTATTAGAACTCTCTAAGTTTGATATATGATGTATAAGGATAATTTTATTACCTCTTGAAACTATTGTATATAGTTGGGATTTATTTGGATGAGTATTGGTTTGTGGGCCCAAGTGGCCATTTTACTCATGGATATGTCATATTGAACTGTTTGGGAGAAGTTTTGTATTTGGGTAGAGCTCCTCGTACAAAGAAGACTCTGCTCGATTTTCGTGAGAGATGTCGGGTCACCCGACATTCACAAGTCTTTCCGTGGGTTGACGGGTAGTCAACGGACACCCCGGATTTGGGGCTTCACGGCAGTATCGGGCTTAGGTATCGATTACTGTAGCGTCTTTGGGCATGGGCTTTAGGATATGCGGTTCTTAGTGTAGTGCCTGGTTGGGATTCTAGCGCTTGAAATCGATACGGCTTCACGGCAGTATCAAAGCATAGAGGTATCGACTACACAGGGCTTGAGGACATGGGCTTAGGCCATGGCTATTGCGGTGAAATTGATACTAGTGTCCTAGCTTGGTATCGGAGTTTAGGTACACGAATACCTAGGAGTTCATGGGACGGGTTTAGACCACTGCATGCATGGTGTGTTTCGTGTTGTGTTATGATATGTTTTCCATGTTTGTGATTGCGTGATTGTGTGTTACACATTGCGTGGAAAACTTATACACTGTATGATGTATATGAGAAATGTGATTGCGTGGTTATTGCGCGGGAAAATTATATGCATGGCATAATGTATATAGGAAAAAAGTGGAATGCTAAGGTTAGGAACTATAACCTTAGGGGTTCGGAAAATGAAATGAACCTGAAAGTGTTGAATTTTAGTGAAATAAATAAAAGGAGTGGTTGGCAAGTAGCACCACTTAGGCGACGAACGGGTCAGTTCATGGTTGTTAAGTCTATTAGTAATTGGCATGTGCATTACTAGTTTGACTGAAATGAGATTAAATAAAGTTTGTTTCCATTTGACATGTGTAGATGGCAAGTCGAGGCCGAGGACGTAGAGGTCGTCCACGAGGTCCTAGCTAAGGACCACTAGTATTTGACCAAGCGGGCCTTCTTGAGGGCATTGGGGTCTGATTGCTACCATTGCATGGTGGTACGGTAGTAGTCGGTCAGAGTAACCTCCCGGATCTTTAAGTCATATCATCCTCAGAAGCGTTTTTGGGGGAGGGGGATCCGATGGTGGCAGACCATTGGTTCCGATAGATTGAGAAGGTATTGGAGGCTATGGATATTACCTTCGATGCAGCTAAGATCAGGCTAGCTACGTTCCAATTTGAGGGTGAGTCCCAAGTGTGGTGGGACTGGGTTAAGACCTCTAAGGATTTAGAGGCAATGACTTGGACAAAGTTCCATGGGCTCTTTATGAGCAAGTATTTTCCGGCCATTGCTAGACATGCCAAGGCCCAAGAGTTCCTAGAGCTGAGGCAGGGAACGATGACAGTGATGGAGTACATGGCCATATTCACTGAGTTGTCACGTTTTGGTGATGACTATGTGGCCACGAATGTAGCGAGTCGAGGTTGAGAATGAATTTGAAGTTGTCCATTCGGGGGCAGAATGAGCCTCAGCCTATAAGACATGGACTCTATGGTCGGGATAGCTCTGGCTGTATAGAGAGATGGATGGCGCGCAAGGCATTCGAGATGCGATGTCGATAGGAGGGAGATCGGCTTTCTTCGAGGTTGGGCTTAGAGGTTAAGGCCTGCGGGAGAAGCGGATTGTATGAAGAATTCTCCTCTAGGATCCTAGGGTGAGAGTTGGTCGAGATATAGTGAACATATCGGGTTTGATGTCATTCTTGACATGGATGAGTTGACGACCCATCGGTTGTCAGTGATTGTGACCTAAGTTTGGGTTTATCATGCAGGTACGATCTTGGAGTTGTAGAGGTAGCATATGCATGTGAGTGATGCGTATGTGCGTGAATTTCGGGGACAAAATTCTGTTAAGGGGGGGAGAATGTAAAACACGAGAAAATTCAATTTTTTCTAAAAAGGGTAAAACGGTAATTTCGGTTGAAAACCGAAAATTCTCTAGATCTCGGATGACGAAACGGACCACGCCTTTAAATTCGTCTCGCGAAATCTAGTGACCCAGAAAAGTTTCGTCTAATTTTGAGACAATTAGAATATTTTACGATTTTTTGGGTGATAAGTCGCGGTAACCGAGAACAAGATTTTACGAAAATCTCGAAAGTCGTAGCGGGAGTTAAGTTCATTTAAAATAAAGTGAATTGAAAAGAAATAAAATTTTTCGGGGCAAAAATGGACCCGAATGGGACAATAAAAATCGTTTATCCAAATGATAATAATAATAATAAAATAATAATAATAATATTAATAATAATATAATAATAATATTATAATAATAATAAAGGAAAAAAATCATCAAGGGGAGGAGGCGTCGGAGGAGGCGTTGGAGAGAGAGGATAGATTTTATTTTATTTTTTTTTCTCTCTTTGTTTCTTTCGGATCCTACAATCCCGGACTCACGGGTTTCGGTCGAGTTGAAAACCTGCAGAAGTTGATCTACGCGAGTAGAGCTATCGTGAACACCAAAAGTTGGAGTGACAAACTCCATGAGGTATGGGTTTATCTATTTGATTACACTTTGTTTTAAGTGTTTTGTAAATGCTCGGTTGGTTTGAGGCCTTGAACGGCCGTTTGATCGCCAAAACTTGGGGCCGGGTGTTGGATTTTGGAGCCATTGGAACGATTCGTGTAATACCCGTAAATTTAGGCGCAATTTTAAATTTTTATTTGTGAGTTTTAATTTCGGATTTATTTGTAGATTCCTATTTAATTATGTATATTTAATTTTCTTAGAAATTATTTTGGAGTGTAATAATTATTTTGGCCATTTAAATTATTTACATACTTGTTTTAATATTTATTTTGATTTATCAAAGGTTAATTAAAGTTATTATTTATTTAGATACTAATTTTTCCTTAATCAAAGTTTAAATTGCACAATCATGCCTAAATTAAGTAGATGAAGGGCTAAATTGGAAGTGATGAAGATGAAGGGGGAAAACTTCTGACCAAACCCTTCTCCTGTCTCTCTCTATCTCCACTGTGTGCCGCCACTTGCTGCCGGCGCCGTTCGGTAAGCTTCGACCCTGCGTCGGGCCGTCCGACACCAGGAAAAGGTAACCCCCATCACCGGCCACCCTTGTCTTGCTTTGGTTTCGCTGAAGCTACGTTCGCCGGATCACGCGCCAAGTTTCTCCTGCCTTGCGCCACCGCTTTGTCCAGGCCATTTAGGCCACCTCGAGCTGCCGTTACTCTCAAAGACTCGCTGGCACGGCAGCCTTGACCCACCCTTGGATTCATGGAGTAGCCCCGTTGCGGAGTAATCACGAACCCGGTTCGCCCCTTTCTCTCTAACGCCATCTGTTTCTACGCATTTTTCGGCCACCTCGGCTGAGCGAGGCGAAGTGGAATCCACCAACCGCAAAACCTAAAGATCGACCTTGGAAAGCGCCATTTCCTTTGTCGTTCTGTAGTCGACGGACGGTGGAGCTTCTCGCCGGAGTTGGAGGGTACAGTCGGTAGTCCGACGTTTCAGGTGTAGTCTCACAGAAGAAACAATTTCATTTTGGGTCCCTTGAGCCTTGGGCTTAGTGGAATTATCAAAATCAAATTTCGACCACCTCAATTTTTTCCGACCAGTCGGCGGTGGACCTCGGGAAGCGTGCGGGGCGAGCGTCGGAGTCAGTTCCGTGGATTCAGACGGTGTAATGAGTTCAGAAATCGAGGACTCATTAAGATTCTATAGCCTAAAACGTGTAGAAACCCCAATTGTATAATTGTTCGATATTCGTATTTTAATTGTTCGTAAATGTTATTTTAGTATTGAAAATGCCTTGTTTATTGTTTAATTGCTCATGTTCGTGTTTTGAGAAGATGTAACTTAAAATATATACACGCCGGTTCGATGTTGTGTTTAATTTTATCCTGTATAATTCGAACCGCGTTGATTTTTTTATTAAACGTATTTTTATTTATATCTGGAGTTATTAATGTATGAATATAATTATTTATCCGAAGCTATAAATTTTATCAATTGTGTTATCGTGAATTGTTGGCCTTTGTGTTGGATTGGGTCGAGCCGTGGATTTATCTGTAGTTGTGGCCTGGCTCGACATTGGATAAATTGTGGATATTAGAAGTGTATTTTTATCGGGTTACGGACCGTTTACAAGGGTTAAGTCGGTGTTTGAGGAGGATGCGCGAATTTTCGGTAGAATATAAGTTAGGTTTTGAGTTGGTTTAGTCTGTGAGTTGTCTGGTCGAGTCTAGAGTATATTTAAATCTTAATCTTATTATTAATTATGTCTTTTCCATTCTAGATTGTCCGACAGCTCCACCAGGACAGCCTGAGGCGCAAGAGCGATTATGAGATCTGATACATTCTGTGAGTTGATATCATATAGTTTATAACACATCATCTGCATGCAATGCATAGCATTTATGGCATTAAGCTACACTCCATCATCACGTCATGATTATTACTATTGAAATTGTATTTACTATGGTAATTAAATTATTTAGTTTGTTATGAAATATATCTGCATATGAGGCTGTTATAAGGATGGGTGTGAACGTGTATTGTTGGATGTGATATTGCTGTGTATTGTATTTGCAAAAATTGTAATGGGAACTATAGCAGGACATACCACCTGATGGGTTACATCGGGACAGCGTCTTTGCCGGTGATAATCGGATATGTTACGGGTTTATGATTATGGACATAGGTTCCTGGATTTGGCGTTTCTCGGGGATCTGGAGGCGGGTCCACTGGTTGGCGTTACTCTTAGGGCGCCGGCTATGGATTATGATGTCATTAGTTCTGGAGGTAAGGATCTCCACAGGTCGAGCATTCTCTCGGGCGCCGGCTATAGGTTGTGGATTAAGTGTCATTTGGGTTAAGGACCTGGTCGGCTTCTCTCGGGGCGCCCGGTCTCATTGGATTTGAAAAGAGAGGCGTAGGGCTTATAGTATTGAGTATAGGGTCTGCTAGTGTCTCGATTAGTGTGATGTTTGTGTTATGAGCACCGAACTATCTTTGTGTGCGTATACATGATTATGTGAATTTCCTTATTAATATGATTTTTCATTACCATGTTTTATATTATGAATTACTATAAGTATGTATAACATTTTGGTTGTGGATATGGTATGAATTATGTGATATTAACTCACTCTCAAGACTGACAGTCTCAATTTATTTCCAGTCTTGTGGAGTCCTCCTTCTCCGGATCTTTGATAACCGTGAATTCCCTTCCTTCCACGGCGGTTACATGTACTATTATAATAGTAATCTTTGTCTATTTAATCTAGGTGACACCGCAGTACTTCGGAATATTCGTATATTTTGTAATTCAGATAATTCTGTTTATTTTGTGTATGATGACGGTGTATGTGGGATCGAGATTTCATCTCTCCCTATTGATGTTTGGCATCTGAGCATATTATATAGGTATGTTGACATATTGTCAGGTGATCGCATGATAGTTGGTATAAGTATTTCAGTTAGGCTTGCTACGGGTTTCGGTGGCTTTATGCCTTCCCATTCCCTAGCACCGGTCATGATTCCCCAGAGTTGCGTCGTGACAAAGTTGGTATCAAAGCTATAGGTTCATTTCCTATGGCCTAGAGTCTAAGTTTCCGATGCTGCGAAGTGGGATCGAGTTCGTCCTTGTCTTGTCCTGTTGCTTCTAGTTTACCTTCCGTCGTTAGGGTGTACGTTTTTTATCGATAGTCTTGTGTTTACTTTTTGTTATGAGGACGGAGATCGAGGTTAATGCGGCGGCAAGCTGCCGTGCCGCGGCGGCAGCCAGAAACACGGATTATGATGAGGCGGGAGGCGAGATGAGGTGTCCCTTCAGCCCGATCCACGGTTCCTAGGAAGGGCTGAAGGAGCGGGAGCAAACCCGTCGGCGACCGCCGACAGTCAGGCTGATGAGCCACGGGCCGAGGCCTGGGGTTAATATGCCCCGGGCACGAGTTTAGGCGAGCGGATGCACATGTCGACCACTATGGGCATTTTAGCGGTATGGCCCAGATCTGGAACGACTCTCGGTAACTTTTATGGAGCATCGGCGACGGAGCTGCGGTAGTTCTCGGTAGGTGGCCGAGTTTGACGGATCCACATTCCTTTGTTCCGGTACCGGGCTTAATGAAGTTTGTATTTGATGGGGTATGCAGTTTTGATAAGGATTCTGGACGAAGTGGAGAAGAGAGCATTTGATCTAAGAGCATCTGATAGACGGACTATTGAGATGGCAGGTTTATCCCTCAAGGGATTAGCATTGCAGTTGTACAAGGATTACATCAAGCCGTTTCTTGAGGGTATGACGCCGACTTTCAGTTGAGCTAGATTTGAAAGATAAGCTACATTTCTTTTGCCATGAGGCAAGAGTACCGGAGACAGTTTGAGCAGGTGAAGAGAGATGATATGTCTGTAGTGGAGTACACCGCGAGGTTCCATGTATCTTAGTAAATTTCTCCGGAACTAGTTGCGTGAAGAGCTGCGAAGGCAAAATAAGTACATCACTGGGCTTGGACCACATTTCATATCCTTGGTACAGTCGAGGAAGTGTAGCTTCTTGGAGTCAGCGGTTGCGAAGACAGGATGGGCTGACCTCGCCTTCATGGTATCTTAATTGGATGGTGCTAAGAAGGAGACCCGCACAAAGGAGCAAACTGGTACCTTTGCTGCGGCCACGATTATGGGTGGTGCAGGGTGCCCGGTGAGTGAGCCCCATTGAGACGGACGGTTTAGACCAAGGGGTCACAAGAGGGTAGGGCGCAGCAGGAGGGGTTATAGAGCTTCGGATTGGATAGGGGTTTAGGCCAGTGGGGCTATAGTTCAAGGGACGGGATTCGGGCTCGAGTCTGGCAAGCGTTGGTCCACGGCACGAAATATGTGCCCACGGTGTGGGGCGGATGCATCGAGGCCCTTGTATGGCGGCTAGTGGGCTTGTTTAGGTGTGGAGGTTGGGCCATATGGCCAAATCATGTCCTAGATTTCCCGACGCGGCCTTTTTCCTCGGGGTTCTGCGGTAGTGTTGCCCGCCCGAGTTCATTGGATAGGCGCGAGTTCTTCTCGACGGGTCTGTGATATAGTAGCCCGACGGGACCGTGGATATGGAGAGTGGGGCTCGGGAGGCGGATTTGGTGGTAGGGGCGAGGGGTCGACCGGCTCCTACCCGGTCTGGACGTGGTCGGACGAGTTTTTACTCCTCCCTCGGGACGCCGGGGCGTCAAATCTTGTTAATATCGGGATTCTTGTGGTCACAATTATCTTTGAGAGGCTAGGGTGTTATTAGATCGGGTGCACCCCACACACTCCTTTGTGTCTCTAGCTTTGCATTGAGGCCCAGTGTTCGATGACCCGGACTTAAGACTCTGGATTATCCAGTCCTGACCCCTCTGAGTGATGCCTTAGAGGCAGATATTTACTTTCCATCGTGTCCGATTTCTGTAGTAGGCAGAGACCTTCTGGCGGATCTTATTTTGTTGGATGTGATAGATTTCGAGGTTATTTTGGGTATGGATTGGTTGGCCAGGCACTATGCCATCCTGGATTGCCGAGAGAAACAAGTGATTTTTCGGATTCGAGTTCGGGTTTGGGTTTAGCGGTGGCGAATGCAGCCCGCCCAATTTAATTTCGGCCATTCTGACTCGCGGATGTTACGCCGGGGGTGCCAGGGTTATCTGGCTCTTGTGAGGGACACTGCAGTGGATAGAGGTAAGGTTGATGATATCCCTATTGCTTGTGAATTTCCTGATGTTTTCCCAGAGGAGTTGCGAGTTTGCCACTGACGGGGAGATAGAAATTTTGCATTGATGTTGTACAGAGACACATTTCTATCTCCTTGCCACCTTATAGGATGGCACCTGTGGAGTTGAAGGAGCAGTTACAGGATTTGTTAGACAAAGGTTTTGTCAGGGCTAGTACTTCTCCACGGGTGCTCTGGCTACTATTTGTAAAGAAGAAGATGGTTCCACTAACAATTTATGTATAGATTACGAACCAGTGAACAGGTGACATTCATAATAAATATCCGCTCCCAGAATAGATGACTTGTTTGATCAGCCGGGGTGCATCATGTTTTCTAAGATTGATTCTGGTCGAGGATATCATCAAGCGAGAATAAGACATGAGGATGTTCCGAGAGCGACATTCGGAATGAAATACGGCCATTACTCAAGTTCTAGTGATGTCTTTTGGACTCACTAATCTTGCCAAACGACCTTTATGGATTTGATGAACAGGGTGTTCAAACCCTTCCTGGATCGCTTTGTGATTGTGTTCATTGATGATATCTTAGTATATTCTCGGAGTGAGGAGGAGCATGTAGAGCATTTAAGGATAGTATTGCAGATTTTGAGGGAGCAGCAGTTATATGCCAAATTCTCCAAGTGTGAATTTTGGCTGGATAGTGTAGCTTTCTTGGGACATGTAGTATCGAGGAAGTGTCAAGTGGATCCCCGAGAGATAGAGGGCGTGGATTGGCGAGACCGACCCACGGTGGCGAGGTTCGAATTTTCTGGGCTTAGCTGGGATATTATCGCCGTTTTGTGCGGGATTTTTAGAGGATTCTTTGCACCTTTAACTCGGTTAGCGAGAGGAAGAAAGTTAAATTTCCCGGTGGGCTGAGAGGCTTGTGAGGCGAGGATTTTCATAAGTTGAAGGATTGTTTGACCTGCCTCCCGGTGCTAGCGTACCTTCGGCTCGGAGATTATCGGTGTATTGTGACGCTTCAGTCGGATTGGGGTGTGTATTGATGCGGCACGGTAAGGTGATTGCTTATGCTTCTAGCGGTTGAAGAGGCATGAGCGAATTACTACTCATGACTTGGAGATGGCGGGCATGATCTTTGCATTGAAGATGCGGAGGCATTACCTATATGGTGAGGCAGTGTAAGGATCTTTACGAGGATCACAAGAGTTCAAAATATATTTTTAATGAGGAGCTAAATTTGGGACGGAGGAGATGGATTTGGGTTGTAAGGACTATGATTGTACAATTCGGTATCCACGAGGTAAGGCTAATGTGGTGGTAGATGCTTTGGTAAAATCATCGCGGTCTCGCCCACATTAGTGCGGCGGCAAATTGACTAGAGGTTGTATGAATTATGATCGGGGGTTTCTGACTAGAGGTGTTGGAGTCTGGAGCACTTTAATATTCAGTCAAATCAGTTCGTGGACATAATTAAGACAACTGGTCACGGGAGACCCAGTTGATGAAGATTATGGATGAGGTTCAGCAGGGTCAGGCAGATGATTTTGTGATTGGGGATGATGGCACGTTGAGATTGGGTACTAGGTTGTGTGTCCCCGATGTTGATGGACTTAGAAAAGAGATTATGGAAGAGGCTCATCCCATACGACTACAGTATTCATCGGTTCCCACTAAGATGTATCATGATCTTAAGGGTAACTATTGGTGGAGTGGTATGAAGAAGGATGTAGCGGAGTTTGTATCCAAGTGTTTGACTTGCCAGCAGGTCAAACTTGAGCATCAGAGGCCGTCTGGGTTGTTGCAGCCACTCCCCATTCCAGAGTGGAAATGGGAGAATATTACCATGGACTTTGTGACTGGGTTACCTCGAACTTCGGCAGGGTATGATTCCATTTGGGTGATAGTCGATCGAATGACTAAAGTGGCACCTTCTTACAGTGAGAGACAACTTTTCCGTAGCCAGGTATGCTAGGGTGTATATTGAGAGGATTGTTAGTCTTCATGGGATCCCAGTTTCGATTGTATCTAACAGAGGGCCCTAGTTCACTTCTAGGTTTTGGCGGAAGCTGCAGGAGGAGCTTAATTTTCGATTGGACTTCGCCGCAGTTTTCACCCTCGAGACGGATGGGCCGGTGAGGAAGATTTGTCAGGCGTTGGAGGACATCGAGGATGTGTGATGGATTTTGGAGCCAATCGGATTGGCATTTACCTTTGTTTAACAAGCCGGTTATCATGTAGTATCGGTATGGCGCCTTACGGCGTTGTATGGCGGAAGTGTAGATACAGCGGTTCTTTGGGAAGAAGTTAGTGAGGAAGTTAAGCGAGGTCTGAATTGGTCGAATCACTTCGAAAGATTCCTATCATTCGAGATCGGTTGAGGACGCTTTTAGCGAACATAAGAGCTATCGAGACCCCCGAGAGAACATGTGGAGTTTGGTGTGAGGGTATGTATTTACGAGAGGTTTCCCCGATCTGGCGTGATGAAAGATTTAGTAAGAAGGAAGTTAGCACCTCA
Organism: Tetrastigma voinierianum; assembly: GCA_016808115.1. Taxonomy (NCBI): domain Eukaryota; kingdom Viridiplantae; phylum Streptophyta; class Magnoliopsida; order Vitales; family Vitaceae; genus Tetrastigma; species Tetrastigma voinierianum. The sequence goes on from JAEQBH010002505.1 coordinate 452,214, forward strand.
TTTGCGATGGGACCATTTGAGATTGTGGATAGAGTTGGGGATGTAGCTTACCGACTGGAGTTGCCACTTAATTTCGCCAATGTTCATCCGGTCTTTCATATATCTATGCTGAGAAAGTATGTGCTAGATCCTTCATGAAGGATCCCAACCCGGATTAACCTCATGAACCCGAGGGGACCTCCCGGCACTCCAATGGATATAGAAACTTTTCCTTAAAACAGTCAAATAAAATCCATGGAGCGAACCCCTTTTTCAATCTTTAACATATCTTTAGAAAACAATGCGGAAGCGAAGTGGTAAAATTTTTTTTTTTTTTTCTTTTCTTTTCTTTTGTTTTTCAAACACTTGGATTTTGGAAAATTGGCCGGAAGTTTCCTGCATTTTTAGACTTTCCCAAATTTACAAGAGCTTTGATAAAAGCATTTAAAAACACTTATAAACTTCAATTGTATACTATATTAGGACTTCTCGTCCACAACCCAGTCAACACAATATACATACATATACATTTGTTTACTTCAAATCATCAAAACATTCAGACCCTCTTAAGTCCATGCACATTTTTTATCAAAACAAATTGGGCTTGTAGGACTTAGTAGGCCTTCCTCTCATTACCTCGTCCACTTGAGGATCAAAGCACGTAGTTCTTTTCAACTTATATACATATACATATATGCATAACAAAATAATCTACAGACAATATGCAAAATTATATATACAATGAAATTGCAGGTCTTCGTCTAAATCAGTACTCAAACTCCACTTTACCTGGGAGGGTCCTCTATTTGTCTTGGGTCTGAAAATGTTTTTAGAAACCACGGAAAAGAGATGAGCTAAAGGAGCCCAGTGAGTGTACATTTTCATTTTTAGATAACATTTTCAATTATATACCAAAATAATACATGCCATACAATTAAAATCCATTTATACAATAAACATTTATGCCTTAAACTTTCTTTCAATATAAATACTTTATACCAATTAAAATCAATTTTATGCTTTAAACATTTATGCCTTAAACTTTATTTCAATAAATACTTATGCATTTAAAATCATTTATGCTTTAAGCATTTATGCCTTAAACTTTCTTTCAATAAATACTTATATACATTTAAAATCCATTTATGCCTTAAACATTCGTCACAGTAAACTTTCTTTCTTTATTTCTTTCTTTCATTCTTTCGATGGAACCCGGGAATAAACACGAGCAGTTTCCAGTGCGCGGTGAGGGCAGTCACATTCCGGTCTGCTCCCTCTGACTAGGAGAAACTCACGCTTTGCATAGGGTTCAGTCATAGTACTTTATCACGTGTAAGGATATTACTCTAGACACCTGTTCCCTCCCTCGGTTAGTAACTTTATCTTTACCCTCTAAATCCTTACACGCTTAAAGTACCCGGCCGATATCGGTCATAACAGTCCTTAGGGGGTTTAGGTAACCATCAGTAAACATTTCTTAAAAATACATTTATAAATACATTTTAAATCCTTTACCTTATCATTAAAATACATATACTTTCTTTACACATTTTAAACTTTCATAATACCTTAACATATGCATACATATTTAATACACATATAAATATATGCATTGATGCAAGATAAAACAATGCAAGATAAAACATTTCCATATGCCTTAACATTTTACATAAAGGTACATTAAACTTTCAGTTTAACATTAAAACCATTCACTTTTAAAACTAAATTCTCAAAATATCATTTCTCACGGTTCACCGCTCAATTCCGCTTGCTTCGATTAAGTTCCCGTTCCGTCGATCATCCTTTTCACCTTTTCCAAGAAAATGCAACTGTCCATTAATCATAACTTCCATTTTAATCCACCATACACATTCATTAAAGCCAAATGAACAAATTACTCTTAAGCACTAAAAACTCATTTCATTTTGGCCAACCTTTTTCCAACCATACCCTATAGACTTTATGACTCAAAAAATTATTCAAACGGTCTTCAAAATTTATGAAACTCTCAGATCAGTTCTTATTCATCATCAAATAATATCTCTTTAAATTTTCAATTTTAAAATTCCGTCTCTAAAGCCCTCAACCATATAACACAATCTGCACAACGTATCAGTTTGGCAGAACAGAATCTGCACATAGCTCCACTTTGAACCATTTTCTGGGCACTTTAAGTTTACAATTTGCATGAACTTCCTTCAGATAAATTTTGATCCTGTAGCTATTTTAGCCAGAATTTTGAATCACTCACCTGATCTGAAATGAGCAAGTTATGGCCAAAATACCAAAACTGGTCAAAACAGGAAACAGGACATTTCTGTACCGAGACTGCTGCCCAAAATTTACTTTCAAATTGTGTTTTCTTCCATTTTTTCTTTCACTCTAAACACTTAAATCTGATGCATTATACCATTTCAACATATCAATAAAGTCTACATCAAACCCTAACCATTCATTCACTTGATTTGTCAAACCCTAATCTAATCCATGGCTTTCAATTTATCTCAAAATCATCAATATTCAACAACCCTAAATGCCACTAATTTAACATCCATACAAGAAATCAAATCATTAGGCATGAAAAACATAAAATCCAACTTTCCCACCATGAAAAACTTACTTGTTTCTTGGTTTCCTTGTCTTCTTCCTTGATTCACTTGGAGCTCACTTGAAGCTTGAAAGAGAATAAAAATTCAATTTTCTACCACTCTGTCTCTACTCCTTTCTCCCTCCTCTTTCTCCTTTCTTCCCTTTCTTTATCTTTCTCCTTTCTCTCCTTCTCATGACGGACCCTCTCTTGGAGCACTAAATCCCTAATTTTAGACTTTAAAATATTCTTCCAAAAGTACCCTCTTAAATTAAATAATTCCATTGCTAGTTTAAAGTGGTTTACACTCTCATCCAAGCTTTCATTGGTCCATTCTCAAGTGAGACCAAGCTTGGCTTACCCATGATTTAAATCATAACTTAGCCATTAAGAAAGGTTTTAATTGGCTCTCATAATAAAATATCCCGATAAGCAGTTTTTATCTCGCCACCTTATACGCTTTATAATCATTCAAATGTCAAAAATATTCTATGGTCGCTCAAACTTCAAATTAACCATGAATTATCCAAATTAAATCCTTCATAGTGAATTTGTGTTCGGAATCACCGAAATCGATTAAAATCATTAAAATCTGAAATTTAATAATACAGATATTATTATCCGACCACGTCGGACGCTCGAAACCATCCAAACGGATCTCGCTTCAATTCCGCTTCAGTTTCGTTAGACTCTATGATTGATTCCGGACATTTTCGTATTTCCGTCCCAATTTCCGAAAAATTTCAAAGACTCCAATTTTCAGTCCGGAAATCACTATTCACTTAAATCTCCCATTATCTTCTAAATATCAGTTCAAAGTCATAAGAACTGAAATTTTCTTAAAATCCCTTGCAACCCTCCATCCTGATAAAATAAGAAAAAATCACTATTCATTAGGGCAATCTTATGATGAATTTAAAATTTTCACTTCATGCCCAAATGATGTCCAGAGCGCTCTAAATTTAATCCACTCTCGCTTCTATCATTAGACTCAAATCGGGCCTAATAACTACTATTATAACATCTACTGTTGTCTGGTTTTACACTCACATGTGCTACAGCCCAAGAAGTAGAGATCGCTGAGGATTTATCGTATGAGGAGCCGACTGTAGCTATTATGAATACTGTGTTCGCCTAACTCCGATCGAAAAGTCATCTCGATGGTCAAGGTCCCATGGCGTAATCATTCGATCGAAGATGTACTTGGGAATCCGAAAGGCAAGAGATGCGACTATACTCCATACTTGCTCTGGGGCTAGATATATATTTTTATTCCTAAATTCGAGGACGAATTTTCTTAAGGGGGAGAGAATGTAATACCCGTAAATTTGGCGCAATTTAAATTTTTATTTATTGAGTTTTAATTTCGGATTTATTTATCGAATTCTATTTAATTATGTATATTTAATTTTTCTTAAGAAATTATTTTCGGGGTCATAATAATTATTTCGCCATTTAAATTATTTACATACTTGTTTTAATATTTATTTGATTATCAAAAGGTTAATTTAAAGTTATTATTTATTTAGATACTAATTTTTCCTTAATCAAAGTTTAAATTGCACAATCATGCCTAAATTAAGTAGATGAAGGGCTAAATTGGAAGTGATGAAGATGAAGGGGGCAAACTACCAACCAAACCCTTCTCCCTCTCTCTCTCCTCTCCACGCGCGCCGCCACCCCCGGCTAAATACTGCTCAAACCGCCCACAATCGATCAGCCGTCGTCCGACACCGGGAAAAATTGCAACCCCCATCACCGGCCACCCTTGTCTTGTTTTGCCTCGCTCAAGCCGCCCTGCTCGCCGAATCATGCCCGCAAGCCTTCCTCGCCTCGTCACACAACCGTCTCATTTATTCTACTACACCTCCAAGCTCGCTGCTACTCTCAAAAGACTCGCCCGCACACCGCAACCTTCGACCACCCGGATTCATCTGAAACGCCCCATTCGTTGATAATCAACTAACCAGTTCGGGCCTTTCTCTAACCGCCACTCCCGCTGCGATTTTTCTGGCCACCTCAAACCAAACCAAGTTTAAATGGAATCACCAACCCTTAAACCCAAAGGATCGACCTTGAACGCCATTTTCACTGGGCCGCTCACGCAGGAACTGAGATCTGCGGAGCTCACGGAGTCGAGGTCGTCAGGCCGATTCCCTACCACCCGTGGTCCTCCGAAGAAAACAATTTCATTCTTGGTCCTCAGCCTTTGGCTTCGCTGGGTAGTGTGTCTCAAAATCAAATTTCGACCACCTCCACCTTTTTCCTACTATCGCCGGCAAATGGCGACCTCGAAGCTGCACCGGGATGTAACGTCATTCCGCCCAAGGGTTCCGACTTGTAATCTGGCTTTCCAAATCGAGACTCCTGTGAAAGATTCTATAGCCTAAAACGTAGAAACCCCAATTGTATAATTGTTCGATATTCGCATTTTAATTGTTCGTAAATGTTATTTTAGTATCAAAATGCCTCGCTTATCGCTTAATTGCTCATGTTCGTGTTTTGAGAAGATGTAATTTAAATATATACACGCTCTGGGCTCGATGTCAGGTTTAATTTTATCCTCGTATACCCGAACCGCGTGATTTTTTTTTTATTAAACGTATTTTTATTTATATCCGGAGTTATTAATGTATGAATATAAATTATTTATCCGGCTATAAATTTTATCAATCAGGTATCGTGGAATTGTCGGGCCTTTGTGTTGATCGTCGAAAGCCGTGGATTTATCTCAGAAGTTGTGGCCTGCCTGGTTATCGATAAATTGTGATATTAAGTGTATTTTATCAAAGTTCGACCCGTTTTACAGGGAGTTAAGTCCAGCTTTGGGAGGTTCCTTCAAATAATCTTCTAGAATATAAGCTGTGTTTCGAGTCGGGTTTAGTCCGTGAGTTGTCCGGTCGAGCCCAGAGTAGGTATATTTAAATCTTAATCTTATTATTAATTATGTCTTTTTCCATTCTGGGACATTGTCCGACACAGCCCACCAGATACTCGACGCGCAAAGAGCGATTCGAGATCCGATACATCCAATGAGTTGATATCATATAGTTTATAACACATCATCTCGCATGCAATGCATATCATTTATGGTGATTAGTTACACTCCATCATCACGTCATGATTATTACTATTGAAATTGTATTTACTATGGTAATTAAATTCATTTAGCTTCGTTATGAAATATATCTCGCATACGCAGGTCATATAAGGACGTGTGAACGTATTTGGCTGGATGTGATATCACTGTATCAGATGCTCGCAAAATCAGAATGGAACTATAGCGCGTGACATACCACCCGATGGGTTACATCAAGACCGCAGGCGCACTCTGTGATAATCGATTATGTTACGTGTTTATGATTATGGACATGAGTTCCCCGTCGAAGCTTCTGGACGGAGGCAAGGTCCCCGGCCGAAGGCATCAGGCTACCATAAAGTTATCGATTGGGTGTCGCATCGGAGTTAAGGACCCCGGTCGGTACTCCCGTGGCGCCAAATTTCCTATCGATTTGAAAGAGAGCCGTAGGCTTATAGTATCGAGCATAGGGTCCCGCTGTCTCGATCGATGTGATGTTTCAGGGTTATGACATGAACTATGCCAGGTGCGATACATGATTATGTGAATTTCCTTACACATGATTAATACCATGTTTATATTATGAATTCACTATAAGTATGTATAACATTTTGGTCGTGGGATATAGATGAATTATGTGATATTAACTTCACTTCCTCGTGACCGACAAATTCCCAATTTATTTTTCAGTAATCACCCTCCTTCCAGATTCGATAACCCAATCGAATTCCCTTCCTTCACTCGCTATTACATGTACTATTATAACATTATTAATCTTTGTCTATTTGTTCCAGTGGATAACCATAAAGATTTCCTAATATTCGTATATTTTGTAATTCGGGAGAATTTCGTTTATTTTCAGGTAATAGATGACGGCTAGATGGGATCGAGATTTCATCTCTCCCTATCGATGTTTGGCATCCGAGCATATTATATGTATGTTGGACATATTGTCAAAGATCGCATGATGCTTGGTATAAGATTTCGCTAGCTTGCGCTGCTTTTGTGGCGGCGCTTCCAGCCCCTACGGCCATGACCCCGTAGTTGGTCGTGATAAGCCAAAGTGATCGTAGGCTGTTCGGGGTGTTTGCTTCATAATTTATGTAATAAATTGTGTAAGTTATGCGGTATGAGGCCTGAATGGCCATGGATTTCGTTCACAAAGTGGAACCGATGTTGGGTGATTTGCCGAATAAGAACTCGAGGGGTTTTGATCGTTCACGTACAAGGACACATGAATAAGGCACTCGTGAATAGTGTTCTCAAAATATTTTTGCGGAGAGAATGTGTTCGGGTGAGTGGATTCAAAATTGAATTGCTCTCGTGTTCGTTAATTAGCTCTGTCACTCTAACTAATTTTTGTGTAATGGATCGAGAAATTAGAGAATGGCTTGAGTTGTGTGGAAATTAATAGTTAATGCTTGATGTGTTAAGAGGATGTCACAATTATATGGAATATAATCAGGTGTAGGCCATCGAGATGATTGTGCTTAGCCCAAGTGAAACCACTCGTGATGGTTAATATTGTTGAATTACATGGTGTAATTGTAGATTTAAGAATATATGCATATCGATATATCAATAAAATGATTGAAAGGATATAATGTGATTTCTATATGCACTGGGGTAGCCTAGAAATTAGGTAGGAGCGATGACATGAAAAATTGAAAGAAAAACGAAAAATATTTTCGAAAGGAATTTCACAGATGAATTTCAGGAGAAATCTGTGGTCGAGACTCCGGCCCAACGTATCACTTTGACGAGACCATGATCGCTTCTGAAGGTTCTCCAACACATCGCCTTGGGCAGAGCCTCCCATATTTTTACCGTACTTCAGAGGCGCTTTGAAAACAACAAGAATTGTTTTGAAAAAGATGTTTTCATACATGACTTAGTAAGTGAGAGCTCTGAGGACTCCTGGGTGTAAGCTGGGATCACAGAGACATTCAACAGTGATCACGCACGTACTGGTAACGTGTGTTTATTTTTGGAGCATTGCACGGTAATTAGGTGAGAAACCACTAGGGTGATTCCACTACCGAGCATTAGCTCACCCCGTCGAGGGATATTATTTTCAGTAATGTGGATGCCGAGGAGACGCTCATCCTAGAGGCCGCTTTTAGAAGAAAGCCTGGTCATGGGCTTCGATTTTGTTATGTACACATGTATTAGAACTCTAAGTTTGATATATGATGTATAAGGATAATTTTATTACCTCTTGAAACTATTGTATATAGTCGGGATTTATTTGATGAGTATCGGCTTGTAGCCCAAGGCCGCTTTACTCATGCATATGTCATATTGAACCGTTCGGGGACAAGTTTTGTATTCGGGGTAGAGCTCCCCCGTACAAAGGAGACTCGCCATTTTTCGTGAGAGATGCCTGTCACCCGACATTCACGAGTGTTTCGCATTGACGGCATCAATCTGACACCCCGGGATTGTAGCCATTACATAAATTTATGAAATTTTTATGGTTATTTTTTATAATATTATTTATAAAATAAAATAAAAAATCTCAGCCATTTTCAATTGACTTGAGGTCAACTACAATGGAAAAGATAGTTTCCATAAAAACGCAAAAGAGAAGTCACTTTTTCTATCGGGATAAGACGCGTACGTTGTCCCGTGGAAGAAAATAAAACTAAGTTTGTTGAAATTTTCCATTTATACAAAATAGAAAATGAAGCCACTTTTATGTTGTAGAGATACTACATAGACATGATATATCACTACTACAAAAATGTTTGTTTATGACGCTTCATACAATGACACTTGCAAAAAAATGTCATTATCTAATTACGATTAAATGTACAATGACACTTAATTTTAAAACAATATTGTCTTTGTTGAATTTTTATATCAGAATGACGCTCTTAGAGGTGTCATAGTTCAAAGTGTTCTATTTAGCTATAAAATGACTAGACTAATCCGATGCTTCTAATAATGTCATAGAAAAAAAATATAAAATTTCTCTAAAACGTCATCATCTATAAATTATAAATAACGTTGTTCTCTTAAACATTAAAATCTAAAAACCCTATCTTTGATATCCCATTCTCAAACCCGATAACCCTCAATCCCTCACATTTGGAGGATGTCCATGGGAGTAATTTTGGAGAAGAAATTTAAGATGTTCAGATATGATGAGAGGATTGTCCGAAAGGGATCGTGAATCAGCTTTGTTGGGAGAAGGCATGTGCTAGGGTTTAGGTGATGAGAAAAGCCCAAACTTTTTTAGAAATTTTCACTACTACAAAAATTTGAAATTATGATGCTCAATTTCATGTCGCTTTCATAACAATGTCATTAGTTAGCCTAAAATGGGATACACCATGATGCTCTTAATACAATATCATTCCAAATTCTAATTTTCTTAATATTATGACACTTATTAGAAGCATCATGGTTCAATCATTATTTTTTGCTAATGCTTAGATACACCATGACACTTATTGAAAATGTCATTGTTTTATTATTGAAGCTTGACACTTTATTGAAATCTTATCGATTTATAGAAAAATATATTCTCCCCCCAAACATTTTTCTTTCTGTGAGAACCTCTGGAGCAAACCCTAAAATCGAGGTAATAGTTTTTCCCACAATGTTTGCTGATTAATGGCTATCAAATGGTGAATTTCCGAACACTTACCCTAAGATACACAAAGCTGAGAACTTTTCACTCTGGTTTTTCTCTCTGGTTTTTCTCTCTCAGACGAGACGACAAACAGAGACAAGTAGGTTTAACATGAGAAGTAGAGGAGGGTGATTCTGTAAGTTCCAAAATCTAATCATATTTTTCTCTCTATTCGTTTTTTTCTCTATAAGGACTCCGGTTGCTTTACGAGAAAAAAGAAATGTGCCCAATCGTAATATTTTTATTTTTATTTTTACTTTTGAAAAATTTTGCTTCCTGATTTTAGGTTTTGTTTCTTTTATGGCCAAATTTGGATTTTTAAAGTGGTGGATTAATCGCTTGATGGTGGGTCTGCTCGATTGTGTGGGCCTATTCTTAGACCCTAAATTTCTGGGACATTTGCTCAGATGACGTAACCTTAATCTCGACACCACTCCTCACTTTCACCTTCATCTACACATCCTCACTAAATACTCATGACTTTCCGATACCGGTCCGAAATTTCATGAAATCGATTGTCATGCAAGTGGCTATATCAAGTGGGTCGAGCATCGTGATATCGGGAAATCATGGCTACTGACCGTGACTTCGGGTTTTGTTTCTTCTAGGTGTTATCGTAATTGATGGAGATTTTGTATAGATTATTCCTTTGGTTGGTCAGGAGAGGGGGTTCATTGTGAAGACCCGAGAAAATTCCTCATTTTCTCAAAAAGTATAAAATCGTAATTTCTCGGGTAAAATCTGAAATTTTTTAGATCTCTGGATGACGAACGAACTTCACCGCTGAATCGTCAGTAATCTAGGCTACCACGTCGACTTCATCAACTCGAGACAATCTAATTTCACGCTTCGATACGCGACGCCTGACACACACTGCAAAAATGCATGCCAAGGGCAGAATAGAAGGCTGCCACGTGGCAGGGGACCAAAGACCAACAATCTCATGTTCTCATGAGGACACATGGCACCAAAAATGAAATACATGGCTCACATTGAGCCATGTGTAAAGTGGGTTGAGAAAGTCAAAGAATGAGGGGCAAACTCAGAATTCAGAGTAAGACATCATCTTCCACTTAAACTAAGAAAAACGTGAAAGGATGGTAGGTGGAGGAACCAAAAATGGAGGTTTTCTAGTGTGAGAAGGTCCTCCTTCTCTCTAAGATCCCGAAAATCTGACCGCTGATTTCGACGAGCAAGAAGGAAACGTTTCTACGCAGAGCGCAAAGACGTGGACTCTCGTGATTAAGGAAGCTGGACAAACTCAAGAGGTAAAGGGTTTCTCCCTACTTGTGTTTTATTCCCCATTTTTAAGCGTTGATGTTTCATTGCTTCGGCGCTCAACGATTGCTTGATCGGCCCCAGCTTGGGACCGACCGATGAATTTTTTAACCTAATATGACGCCGCGGATCATCGTGAATTATAATGCTTCAGGAAATTTTGCATTAAAAATGGCGCTTGATATGGAAAAAATGTCGAATGGTCATTTGATCGTCCCAAACATGGGACACTATGAAAATTTTTTTCGACATCTGGGGATAATCCGCGAAGCCCGTAATGATGGGCCGTTAAGTCGAGTTTATGCAATAAATTATGCTTTCGTGTTTATAAGACCGCAAATGAGTAAGAAATTTGGCCCAAAAAGTAAAACCGAGAGTCGGACAAGTGGGCCGCCTGCTGCGGATCGCCATCGCATTCTTCGGATCATAAAAAATAAATTCGTTTAGGTGAAACAAGGCTGAACAGTCCAGTGTTTTGGTATGAAATCGATAAATGAAATGACTGAGCTGTGGGCGTGAGAATTCAATAGGTTAATGCTTAATGAGTATTGGATGTAGGTCACAATTATATTCCATAATCATGTATGTTACTGGATATAAAATTGGTGATTTGCCCAATTATATGGAATATAATCAGGGGTATAGGGCCATTGGAGATGAAATTTATGATTTGCTCAAGTGAGCTAATTTGGGTGATGGTTGATATCATTGAATTACATGTGTAATTGTAGTTGATTGAAAATATGCATATTGACATATTGTGTAAATGATTTTGAAAATGTCATAATGCATTTTCATGCACCGGGTAACCTAGGAATTGTGTGAGTGCATGACAAGGTATTTTTGTAAAACTGATATGGTTGCGAAAGGAATTTCACAGATGATATTCCCAGAATCAAGGGTCGAGACGGGCCAACATCATTTCTTGACAGACCATGATCAGCCGAAAGCTCACCAACCAATTCAATTCCTGAGGGTAGGTCCCCATATTTTTACCGACACATTCAGAGTATATTTTCAAGAACAACAGGTTTTGTTTTGAAAATGATTATTTTCATACACGGCTTAGGCAAGTGTGAGGAGTTCGGGCGAGGACTCGTGGCATGGGGGCGATCATGTAGACATTCAAGTAGGATCATGCATTTACTTGAGTGTGTGTTTACTTAGAGCATCAGACCGCACTTAGGTGGTGAGTGCCCACTAGTGGCGATTCTCCTACTCAGCTTTAGCTCAATTCCCACTGCAGACTTCTTATTTCAGTACAGGAGCTACCGAGAAGACACTCATTTCTAAGAAGCTGGCTTTTACTGATGGTTTTGGACATAACTCAGATAGACTAGATGTTAATATATGTTTGTATAAAGTGTAATCAACTATTGAATTATCGGGAGATAATCGAGAATAGTTGTGATATCTGTTTTTATGAGTATTAGTTTAAGGCCCAAGTGGCCGTATTGGATGTATTGCATATATTGGACTGTCAGACAGTAAACACAAGTTATTTACAGAGTCAGATTGGCAGCAGCCCCAGACAAAGGAGACTCGCTCTGATTTTCTAAAGTGGCGTCTGCAACTTACCCACCACTTGTGGTTCCGCGGTCATGCAGTCAACTGACCCCCGAAGCCTTGGGCGTCACTGGGTCAAATTTCACAGGGGCGCTTTTGCTATGATCGTAAAGTATATTAAGAAAGAGCAGAATTTTTCAAGGAAAATATAATGGGAGACTGGGTCAATCGGATGGATCGTTGGTCGGCTTTGTCACAGCTTGCTTATAAAGGGTTGGAATGGAGTAGGGAAGAAAAAGAGGATGAGGGAGGTGGGACGATGATCGCGTATTTGTTCGGGCTTTTTGTAATCACAATCTGTATGCTCGTTCTAAGGCCATCTCACTCTCTTGTTTTGGCTGGGTTTCGTATATAAATACGAATGCTCACAATCAAAATTGTTCGTAGAGGAGAGACCCCAGAGGAGATCATCAAGAAAGAAGCATGATTCGCATGAGAGGTCTCAATGATGACAAGAGTTGAGCCCAAAAAGTTGGCAAAGGTTTGTTCCCCTGAATCCTCTGGTATCTCTCATGCAGATCTAGTATCTGAGAATGAATATCACATTTTTTTTAACCTTCAAGCAATTTTTGAATTGACACAAAACCCGTCTTTCATTTGAACATGTTAGTTTTTTTTTCTAGAGTTGTGTCGAATTTCTTTCTCTGGATTAGATTTTGTACAACACTTTGTGTAACTTGAGAAGGATTTTTCATCCTTTGTTACCATTAATGATAGCAAATGAACTTTTTCAATTCACTGGGACCTTCCTCGTCTCTATTGATGAACATTTGGCTAAGGATAAGTTATTTTAGATCCTTTCGACTAAAGTTGAATAAATCGATCTTGGAGTTATAATGTATACTTTTAATCAACTGATTCTTCAAGTATGTATAATTTTTGTTTGATAAGGTAGTTTGTTCAATAGGTGGATAGAAGCAAATCATAGAATTAAATCAATACACAAATAAGTAATTTGATTCCTTACTCCTTGATATTCTCCTCATATTTCTCGTAATTTCTCATATTTAGAAGTTTTTGTTTGTAATTTTTATCATGATCTCAAATAATTATAAGTTTAATTGGTATGAATAGAATTAATACTATAGTTAATCAAATAGAAAGAATTTTCTTAAAACTCAAAAAAAAAGTTAAAGGGTATAAAGAATGTGAAAAGACTGAAACATCGATTTTATATGAAGTTATCAACTTGCTTTTTATATATAGATTTAACAAAAAAAAATATTAGTGGGAGATGAAAATCATCTTAATCCTTAAAAACATTGAGAAGTTTTGAAAAAATTGGTATAAGAGATAATGGCGATAAGTTTATCACATATAATAATATTTACAACTTGTAAATATGATATTCATTTGTATCCGCAATAAGCCCTCGTAATGATGATACCAGCAGCTCACTTGTATAAAAATACTTATGGTTTTGGGTTTTTAAAATTTTTTTCTTTGGGATTTAGATTTTAGATTCATTTTGTTTTCTCAAGAAAGTTGAAACTTTCAGATAGAAAGATGGCCTTTTATCAGAGCATTTTATAACACCCATAGAGACTCAAGGTATAATCAAGACTAGAATTTGTTAATAGATTTGTTTTATTTTCCATTACTAAATAATGCAAAATCTAATATCTGGTAATCTCACTCTTTATGTTTTGTCTTTCAGGAGCCAAAATAATAATATAATTTGCTAGTTCTTTGTAATGTCGAATAGTAGATCTTATTTCTTTATTTCTAAATATGTAAGTAAGAGGAAAGAGGCATCATGGCTTCAACCGTGACTAAGAAGGTGACATCTATATATAATAAGGTTTTAATGAAGTGAATAATAAGGTTTGAATGGAGGTTAATAATATGCTATGGCAAAGATAATTGTCCCTTTTTCTAAGCCTAAAGAATGCAAAGGAACACTGGGTTATTTCTTCAAATGCCTTTTGATTTTATTTTGACTCTTGTATATGCCCTCGAGGATGAATTATTTTGATTGGGATTCTCAATCTTTTCCCATTATTATAATCATTATTTTGTTTAAGTTTCTTAATCGTGGAATATCACGAACCGTAAAATTTCCATAATTTTCGGGGTTCCGCTTTCTTTCCTTCCTGAGAGAATAAAATATTTTAGGCTTTTAAATAATGAATATTTTTAAAATTTTCCTTACTCTTAAATAATGAATATTTTCAAAATTTTCCATAATGTTTTCTTTCCCATCATTTTCAACATAAGGATTTGGTCGGACTCAACCTTTCAACTGGGCAGAGCAAAAAAGAGTTAGTCCCCATAAGTCACTTGAAAACAAAGATGTATGAAATTCAAAAGAGCTTCAAGAATATCATATAGAGTAGAAAATATACCTATTTGAAGAAATGGGAGCCGCAGAGAAATGTAGGGCGAGTGATGGTGAAAACTCTCAGCGAAGAAACCTTCCCAATAAACAAAATCCCAGCGTCCTTTCTCTCCTTATATAGACTCACAAGGCAAAGCTAAATATACCTTAATAATGATAATAATTGTAATAGTAGTAATTCTAATCAAATTGGTATGTTAAGAAAGTCTCAAGTTAAAAGATAGGTATTAGTCCTTGCTTAGATAAAATCAGACATGTTTAAATAAAGGGATTGAAACATGTCTAGCTGACTTTCTTCTTTCTCGAGTAATTTTTTTCTTTTTCTTAAATTGTGACACAAGAGAAAAACAAAAAAGAAAATGACAACATGTTAAGAAAGTGGATCCATACATGTCTCTGCTTTAGGGTTTTTTTATTTTTTATTTGTTATCTTTGCTATTTTTCGCCTATTTCTTTTCTTCTTTCTAAATGGGGACACTATAAGAAAATAAAGAGAATTGGCATTGGTGTTTCAGTAAAGGGCTGATGCATGTCTTCTAACCCTTGATGCATTTTCTTTTATGCTATTCCACTATTATCATCACAGGCAAAGGATTTGTGCTGTGCTTCGTTTCTACATTACTGCTGTGATACTTCTAAAACAATAGGAGGCATTCACTTTTGAGAGTGGTTTGATTGAGAGGTTTTCTTCTCGAGCCTGGGCCTTCTGTAATTTTTCATCTCTCTCAGTCTATTTATTCTATTAGGTATGTTTTATTTTCTCCATGTTAACTTGAATGAGCAAAGATCGCTTTGTTCCGATTTTAATATAGTCGTTTCAATTCCCATGCTCGCATTAGTACTTTAAAGTTTCCTACTTTAGAATTATTGATTTTTCTTCTCACCCTAAAGGTCACACCTATGCTGCCAATAATTGTCCAATGAATTAAATTCCCATTTTCTTTAAGGAACCAAACAATTTTTTTTTAATATATTCACTACTACAAAAATTAAATTTTATGATGCCTCAAAAATCAAAGTCATACCAATTAGGCAAGTGGCTAAATAAGGCAAAGAGTAGGCGACTAAATTGTGAAATTTTGCAGTCAATAGGAAGTGGTTGCAAAATTGTATCAAGAGTATTTGTTTGCACTACAAAATTTCATGGTCACTCAAGAGTGACTGCAAAATCCACCAAAGAGCATTTGGATGCACTGTAAAAGTTCACAATCACAGGGTGTGACTGCAAAATGATTGCAAACATGCTTGAATCCTCCTCAATGCCTCAAATGGTGTATGTCTCATCTCCAAATTCGCTCTAGAAGTGTTTGTGTTTCGGGAAACCTCGTGGCTAATCTTCTTATTCTCCAAAAGTCCATAAAGTACCTAAAAGCCTTTAAATTATATAAACTCACAAAAAAGCATCACGCATTTTCGCAAAAGGACAAACATATGGCTAATTTGAGTGTTTTTAGTGATTCGTGACTAAAAAGACTATGGAATATGAGTGGTAAAATGCGTAATTTGAGTGTTCATCAATTCGGAATCAAAATAAATAAAATTAAAATGATCAAACCATGCACACCGATCAGGAGGAGAGTATAAATTACATTTCTTAATGAAATTTGGTATGACTTTTAGTATCCTTGTCTATACAATCTATCAATAAAATGAAAATCATGAAAGAGCATTGATAATATTGAAAGGACTTTCCTCTTAGTCAACCAAGCTTACCCTTCATATTTTAAGGGACTCAATTACAATTACTATGTAAAATTTGTAAACTTTTGTAGAAACTTTTTGGTCTTAACCTTTTGGGTGTGTCTTTATCTTCGACTAATCTATCTAAATTATAAAGGTTACAAGTGTTTTGATCAAAATAGAAGAATTTACATTCATTTTTCTATTAACAGCTCTGATAAATTTGCATCTTACAAGTTATCATTGGAGGAGTTCTTTTTCGACAAGGTATTATTCTAATTTGAGTTCAATGTTATTTAATACCTTGAAAGTCACCACACTAGCACTCATCAAAATAATATAGCAATATCTTAGTCTAGTTGGTCTATAAAATTCTTTCCTTGGTTTTCTATATCTAAAACTTCATTTTCACATTTGAACAGGAACAGATGGACTCGTGTGGTGATTTTGATGGGTTTAGCACTCTCCCATAGAGATATCCTCCACTACCAACAAATTAAATAACGTTTTGTACTCCTACTCGTAGAATCTATGAAATTTGTTGGGAATATTTGTTGTAATTTTGGATCAATGTATGTATAGATAGTTTTGTTTTCTTATCTTTATGACTTTGATATAGTTTTTTCTTATCTATATGACTTTCATATTATGTGTACATTTTCAATAATTATTATATTTGTTATATCAGGATTTATAACCAATGAAATTATTTAATGTGAGAAAGATGATGACACTTGTAATGGGTGTCATGGTTCTAAAACAAGAACATATAAAAAGCAATGACGCTCAAATAAGTGTCATAGTTAAGATATTATCTTGAAATATGATGAGTAGAGAATGACGTTTTAAATGAGTGTCATAGTTTTGATTCACAAAAGATGATGCTCGCATAGCGCCATTATGTGTAAACATATACAACGATACGAGACCATGACGCTTTAGGTAAGTGTCATTGTAACTCTTCACCGACTCGCTAAACGGTCATCGATTAACTTTTTCTCAGAGGATATAAACAATATAAAACAAAACTATAAATATAAATAAATAATATCAAATTATAAAAATTTATATCCAAAACCAAAATATGAAATAAATTTATGATTATAAATTTATGAAATTTGTAATGATTATTTTATAATATTGTTTATAAAAACGCTCTCCTCCCATTTTCACTGACTCGAGGTCAATCGCGTGGCAAAATATAATTTCCAAAAAAAAATTAAAAAGAAGTCAACGCTTTCTTTTCATAATATCACACATGGTCGTGGAAGGAAAATAAATTTAAGTTTTTGACTTTTCCATTTATACAAATATAAATGAAGCTACTTAAGTTTTAGAAGTAGTTGATTGAAGTATTCAAAAAATAGTTGATTGAAGATAAATTTATCATAGACATGATAAAGATATAAAAACAATGCAAAATAATGCCAAAAATAAAAAAATAATATAAAATTACAAAACTTATAACTATAAACAAAAAATGAAATAAATTTTATTTAATCATAAATAATATTTTTTTTATAAATAAATAAATTTATGAAATTTTTATGGTTATTTTTTATAAAATAAAATAAAAATATCAGCCATTTTCAATTGACTTGAGGTCAACTACAATGGAAAAGATAGTTTCCATAAAAACGCAAAAGAGAAGTCACTTTTTTCTATTGCATAGTATCACAATTGTCTGTCCTAGTGGAAGGAAAATAAAACTAAGTTTGTTGAATTTTTCCATTTATACAAAATAGAAAATGAAGCCACTTTTATGTTGTAGAGATACTGCATAGACATGGTATATATAGAGATATAAAACCAATATAAAACAAAACTATAAATATAAATAAATAATATCAAATTATAAAAATTTATATCCGTAAACCAAAAAATATGAAATAAATTTATGATTATAAATTTATGAAATTTGTATGATTATTTTTTATAATATTGTTTATAAAAAAAACCCCTCTCCTCCCATTTTTTGTAAGACCCGAGAAAATCCAATTTTCTCAAAAAGGGTAAAACCATAATTTCGATAAAAATCCGAAATTTATTTTCTAGATTTTGATGATTTAAACTGATTTTGAATCGCTTTCACTAAATCTAGCTAACACGCCGATTTCACAAATTCCGAGACACGGAGTTTGCACGCGCCGAGGCGCTGCGACGGCCAGAACGATATTTGATGTGACAAAAGTCATATATAACATGTACTCGCGTGACATAAGTTATACGAAAGAGAGAACGACGGGAATCTGGATGATCGATAATACTAAACGCCAAAAATCTAGTTCAGACATATTTACATTATAGGATTTGTTTTAAATGATAATAAGACAAAATTATGCATAGTGTCGTCTCCCTTATTCAAAAAGAACCAAAAACGTGAGATGCAGTGGCTATGGATTTAATTATTTTAGAGAGAGAGTAAGCCACTTTCTCAGATTTCATTAATTCGACCGTCTGAATTTCTGAGCCAAAGAAGGAAAATCGTCTACGTAGTGAGGCCTACAAAGGCGGCTCCGACGGCGAGTTTCGACAAACTTCTGGCGAGCAGTGTTTCATCCTACTTGTTTTACACTTTATTTGGCAGCAGAATGTCGAAGTTGGTTTGAGGTCGCTGAAGCCGCTTTGATCGGGCCCCCAAAAAACATGGGACCAATTGTGGAAATTTATTTGAGCCCTATTGACAGCCTACCAACGTCAATGCTTGTGTTGTAATTATGCATTAAATTGTGTTTTCAGGTGTATGGAGTCGAGAATGGCCATAAACCCTGCCTCCACCAGCGAGAACCGATGTGCAGGAGGCTGGCCGCCTGCATAGCCCACTGGTTGCTGGGACCCAAAAAACAATTCCGGCGAGAAATCGACCAAAGGTCCACGCGTCAGTATACAAATCATTTAAATAAATGGTTTGAGTTGTATAGGAATTAGTAGGTTAATGCATGAATTTTGTGTATTAACATGAGGTTACAATTATATGGAATATAATTGTGTGTGTAGGACATTGGAGATGAGTTTGTGAATAGCTCAAGTGAGTTGATTTGGGTGATGGTCGAATCGAAATCGCATATCGCTGTAAATTGTGTGAAATTACATAACATGTTATATGTGATTTAAATATGTTAATATATATACGTATGTGAATATATTAGCATGAATGACATGAAATGACATAATACATTTTTATATGCACTAAGTAACCTAGAAGTTAGGTGTGAGTGCATGACATGGGTTTTATGAAAAATGTAAGACCCTAGAAAATTCAGAATTTATGGAAAATGGCAAAATTGTAATTTCATCAAAATCCAAAATTTATTCTCTATTTCTGACGACAAAACTACTACCTGCTGGAATCGTCTCGCGTACTCCAAATTTAGCATGTTGAATTTCGTCGAATTCCGAGACAGTTGAAATTTGCATGTTTTTCGAGGCATCGAGTACCCGCGCCAGAAAACGACTTTTAACACGCGCATAAAAGTCACATATAATACGTATCTCACGTACATCGCACGAAGAGGTAACGATTAACTGACGCACGGTGATACGGGCTAATATTGCAACCGTGAAGAAGTGGATACATGTCATTTAAATTTAATGAGGAAAAAGACAAAACTTCAACAGCGCGGTTCCTCTCAAATTGTAAAAGAGCCAAAAACGCGGCGGGCAATCCAGAAAATTGGCTCCAGTAAATGGAGATTTCATTTTTGTAGCCGGTAGCGTACCTTCTAAGTTTTCGTGATCCGAACACGCAATTTTTCTGGTTAAAGAAGGAAAAGTTGTTCTACGTGATTTGACCACGCGCTTTGGTTTCGGAGTTTTCGGCAAACTCCGGCGGAGGATTTATCCCATTTTGGCTTTTAATTTTATTTAAGTGTTTTATAATGTTTCTATGGCTTGAGGCCTGAATCGGTTGTTGATCGGTCCCAAACTGGGACCGACCGTTTGAATTTAATAACCCAATATGTGCAAAATTCAGAATCGTGAGGGGATGTTTTTGGGTTGTTAATGCATAAATTCATGTTTAAATCATATTGTGATGTGCATAGGGCCTAAATGGCTATGAAATTCAGGTTCCCAAAGTGAACCGATGATTGATGAGGGTCGTGAAACAAGAAACTCGAGGGTCGCATCGCTCATGTGAATAGTGTTCACAAATAATTTTGTGAAATAATTGGTTTGGTCGAGTAATTCAAGTTGAATTGCTCATGTTTGATAATTAGCCCAAGTGAGCTAATTTTTTGTAATGAATTGTGAAATTACATGACATGTTTGTGTGATTTAAATTATGTGAATATATGCATTATATATTTACATGTGTTGTATAATTGTATCGAATTACATCATAGTATTCCATATGCACAAGCACCCTAGAACAATAGAGGAGCGATGAGGTGATTCTCGAGATAATGGTTTGAGGTTGACTAAATAATAATAATTATCTGAGGGTAGTCCATATAAAATATCAATCGTCGTAGCGCCCAATTGATATACACGGAGGGTCAGTCTAATTAAATAGAATATCGAAGTCGGTCCACTACTTATATTGAAGTGGTTGTCCACAAATAAAAACAAACACTTTGTCAAAATAAGGTTTCATACGTGGCTTAGTGCGGAGAGCCTATGAGTAACTCTGATATGAGCTGGGATCATGTGATTCTCAAGCAGATAACGCATTTACTTGAATGCACGCTTTCATCGGGAGCACTGGTTATGCATTTCCTCTCTCTCTCTCTCTCTCTCTCTCTCTCTCTCCTCTCTCAGTGGGAGTAGCCCAACTGGGGTGGTGATTCCACTACCGAGCATTAGCTCACCCCCGCTGGTGGATATTGTGCATAGTGGGAGCGCATCGAGGAGACGATCATCATAGAGGCGCGAAGGAAGCCGCTTATGGCTTGGGGCTGTGATGTATTACATTGTAATTCTAGAATTTTAATATGTGTTGTATAAAGAGTAAACTTTAACTCTGGAAAACATGATATATAGTTGTTTGATGTGGCTACGATGGGTATTGCAAAGATGGGTCCAGGATAGTCAGTTTATTCATATATATCTTCCGATGTTGATGTTGGGACAAGTTTGTTATTAGGTAGAGCTCCCCGTATAAAGGAGACTCTCCCCAATTTTCGTGAGAGAGTCTGCCTCACCGACCTTCACGAGTGTTTCGCGGTCGACGGTATCAACCCGACCCCTGGATTCGTGGGCGCCACAAAACGAACATGGTTGCGAAAGGAATTTCACAAGATGATTTTCCTGAGAATGGGTCAGAGACGCCCAAATGTGATCATTTTTACGAGGACCACGACTGCTACTGAAGTTCTCCAACACATTCACGGAGGGTAGTCCCATATTTTTACCGATATTCGTAGTGTATTTTCAAGAACAACAAGTTTTGTTTTGAAAGTATTTCATACATGGCTTAAAGTGAGATTTTTAGAATTCAGACATGGGAATGGGCATGTGGACATCTGGCGAGATCAATGATTACTTGAGTGTGTGTTTAAATCGGAGTATCAGATATGCACTTAGCGGAGTAACCCATTTAGGTGATTCCATTCACCGGGCGAGCAATTTCAATTCTATCGAGGAATATTTTTCGTGCAATAGTGGAGCTGCCTAAGAGACCTACCTCATCTAGAGGCCGATTTTCAAGAAAGCCGTCAAGGGCTTTGATGCTGGCATAACATGTGACAATCAGAAATTTTAATATGTATTTGTATTAAGAGCAATGTATAATTCTTGAACCATGAGATAATCGGGTCGACATTATATTAGATGATGCAGGGCCCAAGTGGCTATTATTTTATTTGCAATCGACCTTATGTGGTCATACTGAACTGCTTGCATGTGCTTTGTATTCGGGGTAGAGCTCCCGTACAAAGGAGACTCGCCCGATTTTCATGAGCTGCGGTCGTTACCCATCCACGAAAGTATTCCGCTGCCGACGGTTGTCAACCCGACACCCCGGATCAGCATCACAGCCTCGGTGACGAGCTTAAGGCAAACACCACCTGGGAGCTCTGGGTGTAGTTATGAGTTTAGTCCGATACCAGCCTTTCACAAAGATACTCAAAATTTTATAAAATCAACGAATAAAATCTTTAAAACAAAATTTTCTAAAATAAAATTTTTTGTCAATATGATTTAATAAATGAAATTATCAGTTTCAGACACTACGAATGCATGGACATAGTGTATAAAATTTCCGCGTAATATGAATAGTGTTTCGTAGCTATGGTTATTTCTTGTAGATACCGTGATATTAGAACAACTCGCCATTTGAACTATTTAGATGGCTAGTCGAGGGCGAGGACATGTATTCACGGGGGTACCGGTCGCACCACCATTATTTGATCGCTGTGCCTTTGTTGAGGCCGTAGGTATTGGCGGGCAACGCTTATCGCATGTTAGTATAGCGTAGTCGTGGAGGTCCTAAGAACTCCGTGATTTAGGCACACATCATCCTCCGACATTCACAGGGGGAGGAGATCCGCGGTGCGGCACTACTGTCTACGAGTCGAGAAGGTGTTGCAGGCTACTTGAGATCGCCTCCGACACGACTCGGGGATTAGACTAGCCTGCTCCACCGAGTGGCGAGCCCAAGTATGGTGGAACTCGGGCGAAGACCCTAAAGACCTAGAGGCAATGACATGGGGCAAAGAGTTTCGTGAGTCGCTCATGAGGCACTTTCTAGACCTAAGACATGCGAAGGCTCGGGAGTTCTGTGAAATGGGGCGCAGGGACGATGAATGTGATGGAGCACGTACACTTCGAGCTAGCCCGATTCGCTTAATGACTACGCGGGCTACCGACATGGCCAAGGTTAGAGATTCGAGAATGGGCTGAAGTTGTCCATTCAAGTGTGATCAGAGGATCTCGCCTACTGGATATGGACCTGGCCTGGACAAACGACCATAAAGAGATCGAGGATGCTCGGAACACTCAGGATGCTAGTGCTAGTGTCAAGAGGAAGGAGAGTCAGTCTTCTTCTAGTTCGGGGAAGAAGCCCAGGGCTTCTTGTGACACCCCGATCCCCGAGGGTCCGTTGACTACCCGTCAACCCGCGGAAACACTCGTGAATGTCGGGTGACCCGACATTTCTCACGAAAAGCGAGCAGAGTCTCCTTTGTACAGGGAGCTCTACCCGGATACATAATCTGTATATAACTTGTCTCAATCAACATCAATGACCACACAGGGTCTCATATACAACTATACAGAGTAAAAATGACTTCTTGGGCCCCTGCATTTATACTCACAACATATCTTCCAACTATCCAATATAATCCATAACATGAGTAAAAACTAATTTCACTCAGCCCATAAAACCATACTCATAAACATACTATAACCTATCAACTATGTACCATACATAAGAGTTAATTATTTATTTACACAACATATATTAAATTCTAGAATTTAATACATGTATACAAACGTAAGGCAAAAGCCACAACCCTGACTTCTTTCTTAAAGTGCCTCTATGACGTAGCTCGTCTCCTCGTGCGCTCCCTGTACCTAAAAATATGTTCCCTCGACAGGGTGAGCTAACGCCTTCAAAGAGGTGAACCGCTCCTAAACGGGCTACTCTCCACCTAAGTGCATATGCAATGCTCCAAAGTAAACAAACATTCAAGCATATGCATGATCCTACTTGAATGTCTAATTGATCAACTCATACCCCGAGTCCCCACCGACTCCCTCACACTTGCCTAAGCCACGTATG
The DNA here is from genome assembly GCA_016808115.1 of Tetrastigma voinierianum. Taxonomy (NCBI): domain Eukaryota; kingdom Viridiplantae; phylum Streptophyta; class Magnoliopsida; order Vitales; family Vitaceae; genus Tetrastigma; species Tetrastigma voinierianum. The sequence continues at coordinate 476,078 of JAEQBH010002505.1, forward strand.
AGAAACATTATTTTTTAACAAAGCTATTTGTTATTATTTGTGGACTACCCTCCGATATAAGTAGTGGACTGTCTCTGATGTTATATTTAGTGACTGAACTTGTATATCAATCGGGGCTGACCAACGATTGATATTTTATATATGGACTACCGATATTATAATGGACGCACCGATAATTCTATTTATGTCAACCTCCGAAATCATTCTCTCAAGAATCCCACGCACTCATTCCTATCGCTCTAGATGCCCCAAAGGTATAGTGGGAATGCATGATTCCAATCTATTATAATCATAACACATGCAAATATACAATGCATATATTCACATAATTTAAATCACACAAACATGTTATGCAATTCCACAATTCATTACACCAAAAATTAGCTCACTTGGGCTAATTATCAAACACGAGCAATTCCACTTGAATCGCTCTTCTACCAAACACATTTCACGACAAAAAATTTATTTCATGTCACTATTCAACGAACAAGAAACCTCTTGCTTACCGTTCACATCCATTCATCCAAGCATCGGTTCACTTTGGGAACCCGAATTTCATGGCCATTTTCGGCCTTACACACATCACAATACAATTTAAAACACACATTTCCCCAATACGACCAACCCAAAGCCCGTGGACACTGGTCGCCCATTTGAGTTTAAAATTTCACAATTCGTCCCAAGTTTGACCGATCAAACTACGTTTAAGGCCTCAAACAACTCACATCATAAATACACTTAAACAAAGTGTAAACCTGGCGCAGGAAGAAACCCCTACCTCACCTGAGAGTTTGTCGAAAACTCCCAAACCGGAGTCCACGCTGTGAGCTTCGTCCACAGAGAACAACTTTCCTTCGGGGCCCGAAGGATTTCGAATTACCTGATCGCCCATCATTTTTGTAGAAGTCTCTCTCCCTGTCTCTAAACCTTCAAACTTTTTCTTTCTGGATCTCCCCCCTTTCACGTTTCTTTTTGGCCCCTTTTCCTTGTAAGAGACGACACTATGCACTAATTTGTCTTTAGTGTCATTTAAATTTTTCCATTAATACCAATTATGTCCTCATTTTTCCCGCTTTAACATCTCTACTATCTCATTTGTTTTTATCCATTTTCATTTCATTTCACTCACGCCACTTACGGCACATGAGCAGTGTTATATGTGACTTTTGTCACATCGAATATCGTTTTACGACACCCGAAATGCGATGCCTCAAAAAATGTGCAAATCCCGACTATCTCTAATCTCGACGAAACTCGACGCGCTGTTTAGATTTCGCGAGACGATTTCAACCCGTGAAATCCGCTTCATCATCCGGAAATTCAGATAATAAATTTTGATTTTTAATCGAAATTACAATTTCGTAGAATCAATTACGATTATTATTTTTCCATAAATTGTGCCCTGTCTTACACTTCTGGGGCTCAGAGGGTTCTATAGCTACGACTCATCGTGGTCGTGGATGATCGTAGTTTGCCGGGTCAGTTGGTAGATGCAGCTACCATTGCCAACAAACTTAGACATATGAGACTGATCGCCTCTCAGAGACATGGATCCTGTGATTTCGGGACAAAGACATCCCGCTACCCATAGACAAGAGAGGGCCATTCCTCCACACCTAGTATGGGGTTAGAGGAACCGCCACAGAGTGTTATACAAGCACCCCGCAGAACATAGATAAACGTAGAGGCCGAGCGTGGGCCGAGGTCGCACAGAGTCGCCCGCAGCCGTGATGTCGAGGATACAAGGGGCGTGTTTATCGTAGTGCCGCAGGAGCATGGATTAGCTGATGAATAGGTAATACTTACCTCGCACTGCTGACTGTGAGTAGCATTTAAATCGGATGCATCGAATCATTCATTGTTGCATCTCAGGTGATAGAATCGGGGGCTTAGAGGTTGAGGCCTTTAGAGTGATAATGGGAAATTCTTCCCTAGGATCTGTGGCAGAGTTACCGATGTGTCGAGATCGTGAGTCGTGATCCTTGATCTCCGCTCATGGCGTACAATGTAAGGAGGTATTACATGAAAGTCATGTCATTCGACATGGAGGCGGGACAACCATCGAATATTGCAGTGGGACCTTAGCCGGGTTGTCATACCCGACAAGGTCTTGGAGTTGAGTTAGGTTATGTATGCACGTGGTAGGATGCGTATGTGTGTGGAATTTCGAGACTAAATTCTTTTTAAGGAAGGGAGATTGTAAGACCTAAGAAAATCCAATTTTCTCAAAAAGGGCAAAATCGTAATTTCGGTAAAAACCATAAATTTATTTTTTAGATCTCGGATGACGAAACGGATTTTTCCGCTGAATCGCTCCACGAATCTAGCTAACATCGCCGACTTCAATAATTCCGAGACAATCGTAGTTTGCACGCTTTTCGAGGTGCCGCTCAGTGCCGTAAATGATATTTGATGTGAAAAGTCATTATAACATGTACTCAAGGACATAAGTTGCATGAGTAGAGAAATGGATGGGAAACTACCGTCGAGATAAGGCTAAATATCAAAAATTCCAAGCTCGGGGACATAGATGGCATTATAGGATTTGTTTTAAATGAGAATAAGACAAATCAGGTATAAATTGGGTTGTCTCTTATTCAAAAGAACCAAAAACATGAGATGCAGTGGCTATGGATTTGGTGATTTTAGAGAGAGAGTAAGCCACTTCTCTCTAGATTTCTGGCTAATCCGATCAAGTTCGACTCTTCTGAGCAAGAAGGAAAGTTGCCTGACGCAAATGAGCCCACAAAAGGGTCTTGGCTTTAAGGAGTTTCGACAAACTTCATGAGGTAGGGGTTTCATCCCACGGCTTTACACTTTATTTAAGTGTTTGTAATGCTTCGAAGTTGGTTTGAGGCCGCGAGGTTTGCTTTGATCGGTCCCAAAACATGGGACCAAATTGTGGGAATTTATCGAGCCTCTGGCCGATACTTCAACACCGCTGGGCCGCCAGGTTGTAATTATGCATTAAATAGTGTTTTCAGGCGTAGATGAGGCCGGAATGGCCATGGAAATTCGGTTCCACTAAGAGGAACTGATGAGGAGGCTGCCCGTGGATAGCCCACTTTGTGCCTGCTGGGACCGTAAAATAGTCCCTGCCAGGCAAATCGACCAAAAGGTCCATGTGTTTCGGTGCTCAAATCATGAAATGAATGGTCGGTCAGATAGGAATTAGTAGGTTAATGCGCAACTTTGTGTATTAACATTGAGGTCACAATTATATTGAATATAATTGTGTGTGTAGACATTGGAGATGAGTTCAGAATGTTTCAAGTGAGTTGATTCGGGGCGATGGTTGACCCACCAAATCAGATATCATGTAAATTGTGTGAAATTACATAACATGTTATATGACACACCCCACCCCTTCCAAAGGGGCGGGCGTGGTCGCCACTCCACAAACCCTGCCGCTACCCCCAACGACTAGAAACCCCCCGTGAAGCGATGCCGACGCTTGCTAAACCTCCTATAAAATTTATAAAAATTTCTAAGAAGATAACAAATTTCAGATATAGGACATGTCCCAAACTCGTATACATCCAATTTACACTATATCCAAATATGGCAACCAGCATACCAACACATTCTCACAAGACTATACTATGTACATACATATGCTCCATTATGCTGTTGAAAGTATTTTACACAATATTCTTAATTACAAAGATCGATATAAATGGTCGAGAACTTAATCATTCCAATATCCGAGTGCCTGTACTGAAAATAGCTTTTAAATACAAAATAATGAGCTAAACGAGCTCATGAGTGTATGCTGCTTATAAAGGGTTCTGCTTTCTTCGAAACATCTCAAAATGTAAACTCTCTTTACAAATATTTTCCAGAAGCTTTTCTTTGCTTTTCAAGTTTCTAAAACTCTTCTTAGCTTGCTTGCTTTTGTACTTGCTTCGCTTTTTAAAAGTTTATAAAACTTTAATACTATTGTCGTTCGCTTGCTTTTCTTAAAAGCTTATAAAACTCTCATTTCTGTTTGTTTAGAAGTTTATAAAACTTCAAAACTTCTCTTGTTCGTTGTTTTATCTGGCAAAAGTTTCTTAAAACCTTTCACAAACCTTTTGCTTTAAAAAGTTTCTCAAAACTTTTTCATAAAAACTGAGCCCGCTCAACCGCATTCTTGAAAAATAAAACGGAGCCTGGGCTCAACCGCTTGCTTCAAAATCACGGAGCTTGCCAACCGATCGCTTTGGAAATCTAAACTGAGCTCGCTCAACCGCTTGCTTTAAAACTCTCCTAAGCCTGGCGACGAACCAATGGTTGATTTTTCAAAACTGTATATTGGCGTTTATAAAACATCAACCACTCGGAGGCCTATTTTTTCTTATCACATTCCTAGTAAAACACTTAAGCCTGGGCGACCGTGCCGGTGGAAGGACCTGGGTCCGCATCACCTTTTCCCGGTGAATATGGTGGAATTGACCTGGGTCGCCATCACTCATATGTATTAGGAGCTCATAACCTTATACATCTCGTACGTGCCACTGGCCTCTCTTTAAACGCATGATACGTCCTAAGCTCTGCCGAACAGCAAAACTAAAATGCATGTATGAGATCCTAACACCACTGCACCCACGAATACCTCTCGACCTATTGCTTGCTTAGAACTGGGGTGGAAGGCCCCGTTTTCACAAACTTTCTTTTGCTTCGCTTGTTTATTGGCTTTTATAAAATGGTTTTTACACTTTGAAACCATTTGCTTGTTGTTGTTTCAAAATGGCTTTTAATTATTCAAAACCATTTGCTTAGTCAGCATTGTTTCGAAAAATGGTTTAATTATTCAAAACCATTTATTTACTGTTTGTTTGCTTGAAAAATGGTTTAATTATTTCAAAACCATTTACTTACTTGCTCGCTGCTTTTAATTATGGTTTTACAATTTAAACTAATGCTTTCTTTTCAAAATGGTTTAACTCAAAACCATTTATCGCTTTCTAATTCATCATTGCCAAAATGGTTTGCATTCAAAACCATGAAATACCTGTAAACAATTTATAACAATAATAATAATAATACACTAAGTGATTTTAAAACGAAGCCAGAATTCACCTCTTTGCTCGCTAAACTCGATACGCTCCACAACTTTCCCGCCTTTGCTTTTTAGCCTACACACTCCGATGTATTAGATCACACACGCGCTGATAAATTACACTCCACAGACACTTCAGGCTACAATTAAAATTTCAAAATATGTGGGCCCCAAATGCCATTCACAAAGACACATTGGCCAGATTCTGTGACTAAAAGCGGACTTCCATAGGCCTAAAAACACCCGAAACATTTCCGAAAATTCCGTCCTGATTGTCCGAATAAACTTAAAATTTTAACCAAACTGCCCAAAACAAATTCCAATTCACCCGATCGTCCAAAATAGTCCCAAAATTTCCTAAAATTTCCTAAAAATTCCTAAACTCTAGCCTGGGGTACTTGGGATCGAATTTATTGCCTAAGAATATTCCAAACTATTATATACCTCAAATAAATAACACAAGTAGGAAAAATTCCAATTCTTCAGCTGATTTAAAAGCCGAGATTTTGGTGTCCACGCCAGAAGCCTCATCGCGTAGAGTATCCTTTACCTACCGGTCCGAAAAGTGCGACCACTAGAATGGCGATCCGAGAAAAACTAAAATTTGGGTTTTTCGTGACATTTACCCGAATTTCCTGAAATCCTCGTGTTTTAGTATTCACGCTGTGAGCCCTCGCCGCGTAGAGCACTTTCCATGTTTATCCCGACGAACCGACTCGGCCGATTGCAGAATCCGAGAAATAAACTAAAGAGAAAAAATAAAAAATATTTCTCCTCACCTTCTCGCACACCGCCAATTTCGTCCCGATGAGCTTTTGTTATTCTTGCTGTTTTTTTTTTCTTTTTTTTTTGATGTGGGACCCACATGTCCCTTTATTCCATTTTCGTCCGTTTCAACTCAAACAATTTATTTTGTCCCTATTTAAATTTTCTTTTATCCTAACCGAATATTCTTGCAAGATTTGCCATTTTCTAATTTCTAAAACTCGCCAAAGTTTCACTATAAACTCGTCGCCTGTGAAATTCAGAAATATTCGACCGGCTCCTAATTAAACGAACTTCTTTCTAGGTCATCAGATTTCGCGAGACCGAATCCACTCTACAAGAGTCCGTTTCACATCCGAGATCTAGAGAATTTCGAGACTTCCCAAAATTCCGCAATTCATTATTATTTTACTATTCAACTTCCACACTATACTCACCCCCTCAACTTTCCTTAATTGCAAATCCAACTTTGAAATTCCTACTATGGCCCATCTCTAACTTAATTATGCCTTACATATCCTTTTGCTAAATGACAATTGTACCCCTTGTTTTAAGTACCAAAACGTTCCAAATTTATAATTTCCTAATTTTATCTTCCAAAATACTACAAAGGTGACACTCAGATTTTATACACCCCTACGTATCACGCATCGTACACCTCTCTGGATCTCGGTGTTACATTATATGTGATTTAAATATGTTAATATATATACGTATGTGAATATATTAGCATGAATGACATGAAATGGCATAATGCATTTTCATATGCACTGGGTAACCTAGAAGTTAGGTGTGAGTGCATGACACGGGTTTTATGAAAAATGAACATGGTTGCGAAAAGAATTTCATAGGATGATTTTCCGGAGAATGGGGTCAGAGACGCTCCAAATGCATCATTTCGGATGAGACTACGACTGTTATTTATGAAGTTCTCCAACACATTCACTGAGGGTAGTCCCATATTTTTTACCAATATTCGCAGAGTGTATTTTCAAGAACAAGTTTTGTTTTGAAATGGTATTTTTCTCATACAATACTTAGGGGGCAAGGTGAGGGAGCTCTGAGGACTCGAGACATGGAATGGGGCATGCAGACATTCAAGTAGGATCACGTGATTACTGAGAGGCGAATTTGAGTATCGTGATATGCACTTGTAGCGTAAGTAACCCATTTAGGGTGATTCCACCATCGGAAGCGAATAGCTCACCCCGCCGAGGGAATATTTTTCGTGTACAAGGAGCGCTTCGAGGAGACGTGGTGACGCTCCCAAAACCTCGGGGTCCATCACTAAATTCACAACCCATGGAATACCGGTGAATGTCAGTGACCTTAACATTCTTCACGTAAAACTCCAGAGTCCCTGCACGGAACTCTACCCAAATACAAAACCTGCATAAAACCTGTCCCAAACAATCCAATATATCAGTCTATGATTAAAACGACCACTTGGGCTCATAAACCAATACTCATAACAATGTATATATCCAACTATCCAACCATAGTTCAAGAGTTCAATGATTTCTATACAATATATATTAAAATTAAACAATTTAATACATGTAATACACTTCGCAACCCAAAGCCACAATCAGGCTTTCTTCTAAACTCCTACTTGGGGATCTAGCCGCCCCTCGTGACGCGCCCCGCACTACAGAAATAGTATCCCTCGATAGTGGTGAGCTAATCGTTCAGAGCTTAATCACCCTGCCGCTAATTTCCACCTACTGCAGTGCAATGTCTAAAATAAACACACATCCAAGTTAGAACGTGACGATCCTACTCAATGTCTAATCGATCATCTTGTACCCGAAGTCCTCACTGACTCTCACAATCGCCTAAGCCTCGTATGAGAATTATGTTTATTTTGCTCAGGACAACCCTCCGATGTGATATTGGCTTATGGACTACCTCCGATCATTTTCTTTTTAGTTTTACAACCCTCCGAAACCATTTTCTGGGGATCATCTCATGCACTCACTCCTACCGTCTAGGGTGTCCTTGAAAGGCATATGGAATGCATGATGCCAATTCCATTACAGGCTATAACACATGCAAATATCTAAACAAGCATATATTCACATAAAAATTAAATCACACAATCATGTTATGTAATTTCATTTCATCGAGATCAAAATTAGCTCACGTGGGCTAATGATCAAACACGAGCAATTCTTACTTGAATTACTTCCGACTCAAACATATTAATTCACAAAATTATTTTGAGAATCGCCGAGAATAGTGAAACCCTACTACTATTCCCGAAAATCATTGAAATCACCTGGGCTCACTTAGTGAACTCCTGCTCTCACTCGCCATTCCTACTTCATTCCAATCAATACATGCATCAACACACAAATGGCCAATTAATCCAATCTAAATCAGCCGGTGGACAAATACGGCTGCTCCATTATGGTTTCAAAATTAGACAATTCTATCCCAAGTTTTCGACTGATCAACCGCCATTTAAGGCCTCGTTAACCGAAACATTGAAAACACTTAAATAAAGTGTAAACCCAAGTAGGGAGTAGAAATCCCTTACCTCACCTGAGTTCGAGGAAACTCCCTAAATCCGGCACTCCACGCCGGGGCCCTCTCCTGTAGAGCAACTTCTTCGTCTCCGAAGACTCCGACTGGCCTGACGCGATATTTTAGAGAGAAGCTTGAGGTCTTCTATTACCTCATTTCAGCCACGTATCCCCCTAATAACAGTTTCACGCTTTTTTTGGTTCGTTTTGAAGAAGACAAGCACTATTTGTGTTTTGTCTTTGCACAATTTAAACAATTCTAAAATGACCATTTTTGCCCTTCTTTCCTAGCTTTGACATTCGACACTATCTCTACTGGCCCATTTTCATAATTTCTCTACTCATACCACTTATGGCACATGAGTACTCATATATGTGACTTTCGTCGCATCAATTCTTTTACTGACCAACCGCTATGCCTCGAAAAACGGTAAATTCGACCGTCTCTGAATTCGACGAAATTTTACGCAATAGCTAGATTTTTCAGCATTCCAACGGTGAAACTGCTTCATCATCCGAGATCTAGAGAATAAATTCGATTTTTTAACCAAAATTACACCAGAATCGAAATTACGATTTTACATTTTTTTAAATTGAATTTCGGGTCTTACATTCTCCCCTCCTTAAAAGGAATTTCGTCCCGAAATTCAGGACAATTACAATCACTCACATGCATATGCAACGTGCTGCATGTAAACAGTCATTTAATTCTTAAACGAATAAACCACGTACCTTCATCTCTAAACAAGAAGGGATAGGTGGCCCGCATCGTGTCCTCGTGCTCCCACGTTGACTCCTCCACTCCATAGTGCCGCCATAAGTTTCACTAGCCCACCTGGCCTTGCAGGCCTAAAACCCATCACGGCCATCCAGTACTTCGCACCGTCCCTCCCCGAAGGTCCCATCAAGACAACCTCAATCGACCCCAATCCACCACATGAGCCGGATCCGGGAGCGCTCCGAGCATGGAGACGTGAACACCCGTGGAACACCGACATGCTGGGGGCAGACGCCAACCGCACGCAACAGTTGCCTACCCTCTCGAGACCAGGAAGCCCAACAATCTCACACATTTTCCATCACAAATGGCACCTGACTCACTTCCTCTTAGCAATACCCTTCAAGAAAACGTGATCCCCAACCCGAACTCTAAGGGTCGACGCCACATCCATAACTTCCGTCTACCGAGCCGTGAGAAGACGCCGTCGTATCAAGCCTCACCTTCCTGAGAGGTGTCTCTAATCGCATCGACCGGGCGGATGGAGCCTCTCCCACCCTGGCCCAACTTAACTGATCTACATGGCCTCATACGCTTCAAATGGTGCCATCCTCAGACACTACCGTAACCGGCTATAGGCGAATTTCACTAAGGGCAAATGCTCCTCTACCCTTATATAACTCCAGACACATGCTCACAGCTGTCCTCTTAACACCAGATATAATCCGCACAACGATAACCCTACACAACCCTTACTGTAACCGACCTTCCCAAGGTCACAATCATTGACAATCCAATGGATTGTCAACCCAGTCCATGTCATGAATGACATCCATATACCGAGCCCCTGCCGACTCAACAACACCCAATGCAATTGCCAAAGGGGTATTCAAATCTCAAGTCACTCCCGACTCCTATCACTCCACTCTAAGTCTACGTGATAACCTGACCGTGTGTTTTCATCTCGATTAACATAACTCTTCATTTCCTGAATCGAACTATGAGTCTTCATTGGACGTAGTCCTAAAGATAAACTCAACCCACACTCACCAAGAGTGGTGAATGACCGCACCGCGGGTTCTGTTAACACTCGACCGACGCAATGTTACCATGCACACGAACGCACAATGCCATACACTGGGTGACACCCTATCCTCAAACTACCATGAGCAGAATCTCGGAGACCTCTCACTCATAATCCCGACCTATCAGGTCAACTCTCACCCTACACCCTAGGGAAGAACATCTATTCCTGGCTTCTCTAAAGGCCTTAACCTCTAAGCCCAAATCCAAGGTCATGTCGCGTATGACAACTCTACACGATCCCACTATCGACAACCCGACGGTCATTAACTCATCCATGTCATGCTCCGACATCAACAACCAACAGTCTACCACCCCGAGGTCTACCAAGCTTCTCACAAGACCGATCCGGTCTCGACTTGCACTCCACACTCCGCCCTCCGGCCTATCTCAGGTTGGTCGGGAGGCTCTCGATAAGACTCGAAACCGAACTAGTTCATCTGACCGATACTAGGGTATAGAGGAATAAACCGTATACTCTCCTATTCTACAACTAATCGACCGCCGGGCCCTGAAGCCCCCGGGATCCTGCCCCTAGGCCAATCCCATCTCATGCCCAATCATGGCCCTAGTCCCGGGTAAACTCGTAGGAAGTAGAAGTCCTCCGCCCCGAACTGTAGCCGATCCTCCCTCTTGCTACTAACACCCGTATCCCGAGTGTTCCGAGCATCCTCGATCTCTCTCTCTATGGTCAAGGCCGTCCCAACCATGGAGTCCACGTCCCGTGAGGCGAACCCACGATCCCGCCTCCGATTGACAACTCAACCCATTCCTCGAATCTCCCGAACACCCAGCCTAATCCCTAGAAACCACGTGATTCGGTTAAGATCGACATTCTGGGCCTCCCAACTCATCACGCTCAACCTTCTAAGTCGACCGATTACTCCCGATGTCGACACCACGTGTCCCAAAATCTCCCCGCAAGCTAAAACTCGCACTTACCGAACTTAGCGTGATACCGATGGTCTCTCAAGAATCAGAAACCATCCTCGCGGATACTCATGTTCCCACTTTGATCGAGTAGATCAAGATGTCATCCACTAAGATTCGGCTGAACCGACGAGATAAGGTCGAATAATTTACGATGAGATTCGTGGAATGCCGCCGGTGCATTCACAATCCAAAGGGCATCATCGCCAACTTAAAGTGCCCATAGCGCGCTCCCAACGCTGTTCAGTGGATATCTCGTATCCCTAACCTCAACCTGATGGTAACCATGGTCTATCTGCACCGCGCCCTCTCAACCGATCAAACAAATCGCCATCCTCGGAGCAATGGGTAACTGATTATTGATCGTGAATCTATTCAATCGGTTCGTAGTCAATGCACAAATAAGGGTCTTGGCCCTTCTTCTTCGCAAACAGAACCTGAGCGCCCCATGGTGAAGTACTTAGCCTAATGAACCCTTGTTCGCAGAGCCTCGTAGCTGGGATCGACTTCCCGCACTCAACCTAAGTGTCATTCTACGCGAGTCATGTAGATGGGTGAAGTACCGTGGATGTAACTCGACACCGGTCTACTACCGTGGAGGCGTACAGTACTATCCTCGGAAAACATCCACATAATCGCACACTACTCGAGTAGATCTAAGTCTGAATCTTTCCTCGATCCTTTAAGTAAAGGCTCGCTAGCCAACTACGCCTTCTTATCCACTAACACTTGGACTCATATACCATATGGGGCAAAATATCATGCTTGTCCCCCTGAAACACCACACGAGTACCATCCTGCATGTAGGCGGTAACCCTCCCTCTCACGCTCCATAATCGATATACTTGACCACCTTAGTATCCGGCAATCCATCCCGGATAACATCGAACTACGACATGTCCATGATCCTCGGGTCCACTATGATAGAGTCCCAGAGATCTCAGGCTGCTGACCTCGACATATCATCCACATTCTGCATGCAATCCTGGGGAGAACTCACATACAAAGGCTCTTTAAGGTCTCGAGGTCCTTGCCCATTTCCCAGGACTTGGGCTTATTCTCCATTGTGGAGCACTGATAGTCTAATCTGGTAGTGTCGGAGGTAATCTCAGTAACCTCTTGCGCCTTCTCAATCTGTATGAACCCAGTGGTTTGCCACCGTCGGATCTACATCTCCCCCTGTGAATGTCGGAGGATGATGCACCTAGACCTCAGGGTTACTAGGACCTCCACGACTACACAACATATCTGTATGCATGAGTAGTAGCGCGCATGATCACCTACGGCCTTATGAGGCCTGTGATCAAACACTTGGTGGTGCGACCCCGATTACCGATGGGCATACGTCCTTGTCCTCATTAGCCATCTACGTATTTCGATGGCGAGTTAAATCTCGATACGGTATCTACAAGGCATAAACACGGGCCAGGACACTATTCATACACATAAATCGGTGTATACGCATTGTCCTTGCATTCACAGTGTCTGAAGACAATCGATTATAATTACAAAATTTTATCAACAAAAATTTCATTTTTTTGAAAAATTTTATTTTCGAAAATTTTGTCTAATTTTTATTTGATTTTGGTTATTTAATAAATTTAAAAAAAAAAAAAATTCGAAAAATTTTGTGATGAATAGTGTTCATGAGCAGGGTTCCGCGAGCGATGTCAATTGACTTGATATGATCTTGAGTGACGGGAATCAAAATAGAAATTTCGAGATACCCAGTGAGCGGCCGCGGCCCGGCCGGCACGCCCGGACGCTCGGCGCGCGCAGTGGCCCCTGGCGCCATGTGTGACGCCCGAGCCGGGGGTAGTTGACTGCAGGAGCGACCCGCGGAATACAAGTGAATGTCGGGTTACTACAGACACCACTTCGAGAAAAAATCGAGCGAGTCTCCTTTATGCTGAGGCTCTACCAGGAAGTACGATCTTTGCATATCTTGTCCCAAACAGTGCAATATATCCAATCACATGAGTAATACGACCACTTGGACCCATAAACAATACTCAATATACATGTAAATATCGTCGAAGCGAGAAGCCCTGTCAGAAGCTTTCTTCTAATAATCTCGGCCTGCAGAATGGCCGGAGTCCCCTCGCACGCTCTGTACAGTAAAGGGGTCCCACGGCCAGAGTTGTTTAATGCTCGATAGGAGAATCGCCTAAGTGGGCTACTCACCACCTAAGTGCGGTCTGATGTTTCAGAATTTAAACACGCGTTCAAGCGAATGCATGATCCACACTTGAATGTCTGCATGACGACTCGGATCAGGAGTCCTCAGACTCTCCTCACACTTTCGGCAAGCCTCGTATGAGAGTTCTTATATTTATTTGTTTGTTTGTGGACAGCCCTCCGGTGTGTATATATCAATTGGGCCGTTCAGACGATTGATATATTATTTCTGTGGGCAGAAATTCAATTTCTGGAATAAAGGGCAAAATCGTAATTTTGATTCTGAGAATTGTAATTTCGGTTAAAAATCCGTAGTGAATTCTTTAGATCTCGGATGGTAAACGGATTGTACCTTTGGAATCGTCTCATGAAATCCCTAGCTAACACGTATTCGTTAGATGCAGGAGCGATCGAATTCGACACGTTTTTCGAGGCATCGCTGGTTCGGGTCTTGTGTCCCGAATTCGATGCGAAAAGTCACATATAACATGTACTCATGTGCCATAAGTGGTATGAGTAAAGAAATGATGAAAATGGGCCAGTAGAGATAGTCTTAGAATATCAAATACAGGAATAGAAAGGACGTAAAGGTTATTTTAGAAATTGATTTTCGTGACTAAAGCGAAATAGCAAATAGTCAACTGTCTTCTCCATTTAAGCCAAGACAAGAAACGTGGGGGCATTATTTTAGATGCAGTAGGTTGGTTTTTGAGAGCTTTTTAGAGAGAGAGTGTGCTTCTCTCTAGAAAATCGGGAGATCCGACCGTTGGCCGGCTTCGGAGCAAGAAGGGGAAACGTTCTACCTTGAGAGCGAGCTACAGCGTGGACTCAGGGATCGGGACTGTAAGCTCCCTTGGTAGGATTTTCTCCTACTTGGGTTTTTACTCCTATTTAGTGTTTTACTATTGTGTTTACGGTTGAATGAGGCCGTGATGGGCGAGATGGATCAGTCGAAACATGGGGCCAGGGTAATAGAGGCCCACAGAAACTTTGGAGAGGCGGTTCACGTACGGTCCCACGTAGGGCTGTTTGGAGTTGATATTGTGGTGATTTATCTATTAATTTGTGCTTTGGTATGTATAGGGCCGGAAATGGTAGAAATCGAGTTCACTAATTGAGCCCAGGTGTTTTGTGATTTTTCGGGAATGAGTAAGCGAGGTTTCTTGTTCTGGGAATAGTGTTCTAAGAGAAATATAATTTTTCGCGAAATTATATGTTTGGTTAAGTAATTCGAATCAGTGCTTGTGATTGAACATTAGCCAGTGAGCTAATTTAGATGTTTGAAATGATAATTACATAGCATGTTTGTGTGATTTAATTTTTTATGCGAGTATATTCATGTTATATATTTATGGTCAAGTGTATTGGAATTGGCATACATGCATTCCATATTACCTTTGGAACATCCTAGGAATATAGGAGTTAGTGCATGAAAGGATGAGTCTAGAGAAAGGATTCGGAGGGTAGTCTAAAATGTTAATTGTCGGAGGGTAGTCAAAACTCGGCCAATATATCAGGTCGGAGAGGCCCGGTTGATATATATTCATCGGAGTAGTCCACGAGGCCGTTAATATATATCAATCGTCGGAGCGGCCCGATTGATATATATTCATCGGAGGGTTGCCCACTAATAAAATAATAGTCATACGAGAGGCTTAGGCGGGTGTGAGAGAGAGTCGATGAGGACTCGAGATCTGAATTAGTCATGTAAGGCATTCAAGTAGGATCATGCATTTGCTTGGATATGTGTTTAATTTGGGACATTGCTGCACTTAGGTGATGAGTAGCCACTTAGGGCAATTCTCCTGCGAGCTTTAGCTCACCCTGGTCGTGGAACCCCCTTTATTTTACGGTACGGGAGCGTGCGGAAGGGACCGGCTCGTCGAGGTTGAGTCTTGAAGAAAGCGGGTGTGGCTTTGTTGATGATTGGCTACATATATTAAGATCTTCTCAAGTTAATATATGTATTGTTTAAGAGTAAAAATATTAACTCTTGTAACTATTGGGTATATAGTTGGTTTCATAGTTGGCATGTACATTGAGTACTGTTTGTGGGCCCAAGTGGCCGTATTGGATATATATTGTATATATTGGACTGTTTGGGACAGGTATATGCAGGTACTGTTTTTGGGTAGAGCTCCCCGTACAAAGGAGACTCTGATTTTCTAAAGTGGCGTCGGGTAACTTGGGCATCACTGGAATTAAACGGGTTGACGGGTGAGATCACGGACCCCGGAGGTACTGAGGCGTCACAGCTATCGAGCTTGGGTATACGAATGCCTGGGGGCTCGGGTTGGGTATCCATCACCACTAGGTGGTTTGATGAGGAGTATAGGTATATGGAAACCTATAGATAGAAAATTTGGGCTTAGGCCATGGAAATGTAAAAACATCACCACTAGGTGTGGTTTGATGTTGAGTTTAGGTATGAGATTACCTAGGAAAATCAAGGGACAAAACTAGGACACTACGTGCACGTGTGTTGATGTATTTTTGTGTGATTTTGTGAATTAATTGAGGTGTGTGTGTATAACATGGTTTGTAATGTGTTATAATGTTGTGTGCTTGGTGATTACTTTTGCTTAGATGAGTTAAGGAAATATTTTGAAAATATTTGGGTGGTATAGTGCCTATTAGGGAATAAAATGAAGGAAAATAAATTTTTTAATAAATTTATTGGATGCGAGTGAAGAAAATGAAGAAAATGAATTTTTATAAATTTATTTGAGTGGAGAAAATTTTTCGTGGGCGGAAAGAAAATAAATTTTATAAATTTATTTGGTTGTGAGTGAGAAAATAATTTTATAAGATTTTACAAGTTGTAAAATTGAAGAAAAGTGAAGAAAATAAATTTTTAGAAATTTATTTGATGTATTATGGAAAAAAATGATTTAGTGATTTTTAGAGATTTTTCCAATTTCTAGAAATAAATGAAAAAAAAAATCAATTATAATGAAAAACGAAAAAAAAATTTGAGCAGAAAATTTTGATGGGCTACTGCCCATTTTGTATTGTGAGAAAGGAAATTTTGTATTGCAATATTGAACTTGTATTGCAAGCAGTAGGAGAGAATGCTGAAAAATTGTATTGCAACATAGCATTTGTATTGTGACAGGGAAGGCAAGGCTAGAGGGCAGTTTGTATTGCAATACAATATTTTGTATTGCGACTGTGGAGCAAGGGCAAGGCTGGACTGTATTGCAATACAGTGGCCCGACGAGAGCCACGGCTCTGACGGGGCTGGGCGCGGTGCGCGCGCGAGGGCGGGGGCGGCGGGGCGGCCCCCCCAGAATTTGGGCGTGCGTGGGGCGCAGTGGGCGCGCGGGCGTGCGGAGCGGCACGGCAGGGCGCGGCGACGCGGGACGAGGGCGTGTTCTTGCATGAGGCGCGGCCAGGCGTGCGTGCGAGGGGCGCTGCAGGTGCTGCGGCTGGGGCGTTAGGCGCGGCACAGGCGCTGGCTGCCTGTGGCCACTCGGTGCACTCGACCACCTGTTTTGGCTTGGTTCGACTGGTATTTTCCTAAGTCAAATTTTTTTTTTTGGATATTGTTCGTGAACAGGTTCATGAACCTTGTTAAATCTCGAAATTTTTCGAAAAAAATATTTTTAAAAAATATTTAAAATCAAGTAAAATCAAATAAAATTTGATAAAATTGAAAAATAAAATTTTAAAAAATAAAATTTTAGAATAAAATTTGTTAGAAAACAATATTTTTAAAGGCAAGTGATTGCGTGTCTGGCGGGTTATGTGTATGAGTAGTGTCTCGGTGTGTTTATGCCTTAGAGAGATCTTGTATTAGGTTTAACTACCATTTGAGGAAATCGGGATTGCGTGTGGTAGTTGCGTAGGAAGTATATGCATGGTGAAATCTTTCATTATAATAGGAAAAGGGCAAATACTAAGGTTATGGAGTTATGACCTTAGGGATTTTGATAATGAAATGAACGAGAAATCTTAAAAATGTTATCGGAATAAATAGATTGAGTGGTTGGGAGTTAGCGCCACTTAGAAAATGGCGAAGATTCGGTTCTTGGTTATCAAGTCCCCATTAGTAATCAACATACGCATTACTAGTTAGGCGAGTATGAGTTAAATGATTCTAAGTTTGCCATGTTAATTGTGTAAATGACTAGTAGGACCCAGGGACGTGTAAGAGGGGCGTCCACGGGGAGTGCTGATCGAAGCACCACCCGAGTGTTTGATCAACAGAGCTTTTCTGCTTGGGGAGTGTAGGTATTACGTGAATGCATATACAGTGGTATACGCGGTGAAACGGGGAAGATCCTAATAGCCTTGGAGGTTTGGGGCATATCATCCTCGGAGGACGTTCACGGGAAAGATCCGTGTTAGACCATGGTTAAATGCTGGTCAGTATTAGAGGCTATGGAGATTACCTCTGACGTGACTAGGATCAGACTAGTTGTGTTCTAGCTAGAGAATGAGGCCCTAAATGCCAGTGGAAATGGGCGGGGACTCCTAGAGACCTTAAAGGGCCGTTGTACGTGAGGTTCTTCCCTAGGGATTAGAGCTGGAATTGCGATATGTCGAGGTTGCGAGTTGGAGATCTCAGGGACTCTACTCACAATGGACCTGAGGATTATGGACATGTCAGAGTTCGAGGTCATCCTGAGGATGGATTGGTTGATAGCTTACAGGGTCGTTATCGATTGTGAGCGTAGGAGGATTACCGCCTACACACAGGACGGTACTCCTGTGGTATTTGAGACGAAGCATGACGTTTTCCCCAGACGGTATCTGAGGCCCAAGTGCCGGGGACGAGTTGGCGGGTTAGCTCGCGAGCCGCCACCCAGAAGGGCAGGCAGACTTGGATCTACCTTAAGTAGTGTGCAAATGTGTGGATATTTTCCTGATGAGCTATCTGAATTTACCTCATGAAAGATTAGGTAGACCGATCATCGAGTTACACCGTTACTTCACCCATCTTTATGACTCAGCATAAGATGACAGGTTGAGTTCTGGGAACTTCGAGTCAGGTTACAAGAGCTATTGGACAAGGGGTTTATTAGGCCAAGGCATTCACTATGGGCGCCGGTTCTAGTTGCGAGAGAGGCCCAAGACCCTTCATTTGTGGAGTGGCTATAGACGGTTGAACAGGGTTATGATCCAGAATCGGTACCCATTACCGAGGATTGATGATTTATTTGATTAGTTGAGAGGAGCGCGAGTCTACTCTAAGATAGACCTTCGCACTGGTTACCATCAGCTGAGGGTTAGGGAGACAGATATCCTTAAGACAACGTTTAGGATGCATTATGGGCACTTTGAGTTTACGGTGATGCCCTTTGGATTGACGAATGCGCTAGCAGCATTCATGGATCTCATGCATAGGGTGTTGACCCTATCCCCGTCCGGTTGTCGTCTTCGTAGATGACATTTTGATCTACTCCCGGTCAGTGGGAGCATGAGTATCGCGAGGATTGTTTCACGATTTGTTAGAGATAACCATCGGTTATGCGCCCAAGTTCGGTAAGTCTTGAGTTTTGGCTGCGAGGTGAGATTTTTGGAGACATGTGGTGTCGGCATCGGGGTATCGATCGAGCCTAGAGAGGAAGGTTGAGCGATGCGTTGGGAGACCCGAATGTCGATCTTCGAGATACATAGTTTCTTGGGATTGGGTGGGTATTACGAGACACGGAATGGGCTGAAGTTGTCCGTTCGGGATAGGATCGTAGGACTTAGCTCTGGGACATAGGACTCAATGGACAGGACAGCACGACCATAGAGAGAGAGATTAAGGATACTTGGAACTCGGGATCTAGATTATTTGGTAACAAGAGGAGGATCGGCTTTCTTCAAGTTCGGAAAGAAGCGAAGGAAGCACGCTACTAGTTTAGGGGACTAGGGCCGAGTTGAGCATGGTGTGGGATTGCCCAGAGACGGGGGGGATCGAGACTTTGGGACAATGCGGTCCAGGTTAAGCCGTAGAGACGAGGGGAGAGTATACAGTTCATTTCTCCACACCTAATAAGGTTGGAGGACAGTTTAGTTTCGAGTGCTATACGAGCACTTCCGGCGACCTGGATAGGCCCGGAGGGCGGTGTGAGTCGAGAAGTCGGACAGGTCGAGTTGCGCGTGGTCGTGGTGGACCTTAGGGTGGTAGACCCTATTGGTTGTTGATGTCAGGCTTGACATGGATGAGTTGACAACCATCGGGTTGTCGATGTTGAGACATATCGCAAGGTTGTCATACGACATGTATTTGGATTTAGGCTTTAGGGATTAGGCCTTTGAAGCAGTGTATAGATGTTCTTCCCTAGGATGTAGGGTGAGAGTTGACCAGATAGGTCAGAATTATGATTGAGAAATCTCTCAGATTCTACTCATGGTGGACCCCGGGTTTTGCCCAGGATTGGGTGTCACAGTATGTCATTAGTGCGTCGGGTGTGCAGTGCGGTCATTCATTACTGCTAGGCTGAATGAGGTTGAAGTTGTACTTGAGACTAGGTTCAATGAAGACTCTTAGCTCGATGAAGAATTGAAAAGCAATTAGAGTGTATTGGGCAAAGCAAGAAGGGGGTCGTAAATCCCCTAAGGTGAGAAACACAGGTTGTGGAACATAAGGGCAAAGTGGAGATATCCCAGAAATTCTGTGAATGGAAGAGCTCAGAGGGTGTAAGCCCGAAGAGTTATGTTGCCAGAGATGGAAGCATGCACAACTAGGTTATCCGTAGACTTAGAGTTAAGTGATAGGAGTCGGGAGTGACTCGAGATTTGGATACCCCTTTGGAAATTGCATTGGGTGTTATTGAGCTAGCAAGGGCTCAGTAAATGGATGTCATGCATGGCATGGATTGGGTTGACAGTCCATTGGATTGTCAGTGATTGTGACCTTGGAGAGGTTAGCGTTTACACACCAAGTAAGGGTTGTGTAGGGTTATACGTTGTGCGGATTATATACATGTGTTAGAGGACACCCTGTGAGCATGTGTCCTAGGTCATAAGGGTAGAGGGTTAATTGCCCTTAGCGGAATTCGCCTACAACAATAGTTATCAGGCGAGTATACGAATGGCACTGTATGAGGCATTGTATGGGAGGCCGTGTAGATCAGTTTTGTTGGGCCGAGGTGGGGAGAGAGCTCCATCACTGGTCCTGATATGATTGGAACACCTATGAGAAGGTGAGTTTGATACGACAGCGTCTTCTCACGGCTCAGAGCCGGCAGAAGAGATATGCAGGTGTGCGACGTCGACCCTTAGGGTTCGAGGTTAGTGATCACGTTTCCTTGAAGGTGATTCCTAAGAGAGGAGTGGTCAGGTTCGGCAAGCATGAGAAGCTATCGCCGAGATTCATTGAGCCTTCCCGGGGATACTTTCGAGAGTAGACAACTATTGCGTCTCGGTTAGTGTTACCGCCCGGCGTGTCGGGTGTCAGCGAGGTGTTGCGATCTCCGTGCTTACGATATATCTTTCAGGATCGAAGCTCATGTGGTGGATTGGGGACGAATTAAGGTTGACACCGGATGGGACCTTCGGAGGAACCGGTGTACGTGATGTCGCCGTGATCCAGGTCTTGCGGCGCCAGACCGTGGCTAATGAAGTCTTATGGCGGCGTGGAGTGGAAGTGGCGTGGGAGCGAGGACCGCGATCGCGGCCACTATCCTTCTTGTTTAGGGATGAAGGTGCGTGGTTTGAGTCGTTTAAGATTTAAATGACTAGTTTACATGCATGGTAGAGTGCGTTGCCTTATGCATGTGCGTGATTGTAGGTGTCTGAATTTGGGACGAATTCCTTTAAGGAGAATGTAGGGCAGAAATTCCAATTTACGGAATAAGGGCAAAATCGCTAATTTCGATTCACGAAATTGTAATTCGATTAAAGTGCATTTGGATTAAAAATCCGTAATTAATTCTTTAGATCTCGGATGACAAAGCCGGATTATGCAGTTGGAATCGTCTCTTGAAATCCTTCATACGTAAAATTTATTGAATTTGCAGGGCCGGTCGGGTCGACACGTTTTTTTCGAGGGCATCGCGGTTGGATGTGTGAAATCGAATTTCGATGCGACGAAAGTCACATATAACATGTACTCATGTGCCATAAGTGGTATGAGTAAAGAAATGATGAAAATGGACGGCCGAGATAGTGCCGAACATCAAATCTGGGAATAGAATTTGATTTTAAGTTACTAAAAGACGAAATAGCAAATAGTCCTTCATCTTCTCCATTTAGCCAAGACAAGAAACGTGGGGGGGCATTATTTTAGATGCAGTAGGTTGGTTTTTGAGAGCTTTTTAGAGAGAGTGTGCTTCTCTCTAGAAAATCGGGAGATCAGACCATTAGCGGGCTCGGGACGAAGGAGGAGAAGCGTTCTCACGCGGAGCAAACTCACGCGTGGACTCGGATCAGGGAGTTTCTTAAATCTTGAGTAGGATTACTTCTCTACTTGGGTTTTTACTCCTATTTAAGTGTTTTACTAATGTTTGGTTGGAATGAGGCCGTTGGCGAAATTGGATCGGGATCCCAAAACATGGGACGAATTGTGGAAATTTTTTAGAAACTTTGGAGCGGTTGCATGAGTTACGTAGGGCTGTTTGGGTTGATATTGTGTTGATTTATGTATTAATTTGTGCTTTGGTATATGTAAGTGGAAATGGCCGAAATAAGTTCACTAGTGAGCCGTGTTTTTGTGATTTTAAGGGATAGTAACAGAGTTCTTGATACAGAATAGTGTTCCTAAAATATAATTTTAATTATATGTTTGGATAAATAAATTGAATAAATTTCTTTGTTGAACATTAGCCCAAGTGAGGCTATTTAGATGTTTGAAATAGTAATTACATAACATGTTTGTGATTTAATTTTTATGCAGTATATTCATGTTATATATTTGCATGTGATTAGGCCCCAATATTAGAGATTATCGTAGAACATATTATAGCTGGAACATCCTAGGAATATAGGAGTTAGTGCATGGATGATTCTAGAAAATGGTTGAAGGGTGATCTAAGTATTTAATTGTCGGAGGGTAGTCCAGGCCCAATAATATAATCGGAGAGGCTGAGTTGATATATTCGAAGGGTAGTCTGAGCAATTAATATATCCAATCGTGGGCATTGATTAGTATATTCATGGGAGGGGTTTAACCCGCTAATAAAATAAATAATTCTATCTCTGAGACTAGGCGAGTGTGAGAGGGTCGATGAGGACTCGAGATACAGATGATCATGTAATTCCAAGTAGGATCAGCCATTTGCTTGAGATGTGTGTTTAATTGGGACATTGCTTGGGTGGTGAGTAGCCCACTTGGGAGATTCTCCTCTTTCATTTGCTCACCAGTCGTGGAACCCCCTTTTGTTTTCTGGGGTACGGGGCGTGTGAGGACCCGGCTCAAGTCCAGGGTTGAGTCTTGAAGCGGGTGTTTGATGGTTGTATGTATTAGAACTCTTTAAGTTTAATATATGTATTTGTTTTTAAGAGTAAAAATATTAACTCTTGTAACTGTGGGTATATAGTTGGTTTTCATAGTTGTGCGAAGACAGTCTTTTGTTTGTAGGCCCCAGTGGCCGTATTGGATATATATTGTATATATTGAATTTATTTTAGGGACAGGTATATGCGGAGTCTTGTTTGGGTGAGCTCCCGTACAAAGGAGACTACGCAGATTTTAAAGTAGGCGTCGGGTAGTTGGAGCATCCCACTTTGGAAATTCCGCGAGTTCTTGGTCAGTCAATGGACCCCCGGGTTTTGGGGCGTCACAATTTCTTTGTTTGTGGACAACCCTCCGATGTGTATATATCAATTGGCCGCTCAGACGATTGATATATTGTTGTTTAATGGACTGCCCCTCCCGATGAATATCAGATTGGGCGCTCAATGATTGATATTTTAAATTTGGACTACCCTCAGATAATTAATGTTTTTAGACAACCCTAGAACCTTTTTCTCTAGACTCATCTCATGCACTAACTCCTATGGTCTAGGATGTTCCGGTGCATATGGAATCACATTTATGCCGGTTCATTCTGATCCCAATCACATCTGATATATAAACATGAATATACTCGCATAATTAAATCACACAAATCATATTATGTAATTATCTGATTCATCACATCAAAATTAGCTCACTTGGAATACAATGATCAAACCTGAGCAATTTAATTAAATCCTTTCGACCAGACACATATTTTCACAAAATATATTTTGAATATTTCGGAATAGTGAAACCTAGGTTACTATTCTGAAAATCCTAAATCAACGGTTCCTTAGTGGGCAGCAATTCTGACCATTCAGGCCCAATACATATCAATGAACATTTAATGCACAAATTATCACAGAATTGCACCCAAACGGCCATTGCCCACACACGGTTGCACCAATTTTTTTGTTTCAAATTTATATCAATTAGGTCCCGGGTTTTGGGACCGATCAGCTCCCCCTCACGGCCTCCATTCGGCTCGAACCAGATAAAACATTAAAATGGAAATAAAACTCAAGTAGGGAGAAACCCCTACCTCTTGGAGTTTGTCAAAACTCCAACTTTTTTGAGGTCCATAGCATTAGCCTGCTCATAGAGGCAGTTCTCGCCCACGTAGAAGGCCTTGACGGTCGGATTTGTCGCAAATCTAGAGAGAAGTGAAAGACCTTCTCTCTAAAACCTCCATTTTCCGTTTGCCGCAGCTACTGGACCTCTTTCTCCCTCAATTCATGTTTTTCTCTTTAGTTTAAGTGGAGAAGACAGCCATGTACACTATTTTGTCTTTTAGTCAGTTAAATCAATTTCCAAAATGACCATTATGTCCCTCTTTTACCAGTTTTGATATTCGGCACTACCTCGGCCGTCCATTTTCATAATTTCTCTACTTATACCACTTATGGAACATAGTCGTGTTATATCATGACTTTAAATTATTGAAAATCGTTTTACTTCACCCCGACGCGATGCCTCGAAAACGTGTCAACTCAGGCTATCTCAAATTTTATGAAATTTTCTTGGTGCTAGCAGCTAGATTTACCTTGAGACGATTCGGCGGTGCAATCTGTTTCATCATGAGATCGAGAATAAATTACGGATTTTTAGCAAAAATTAACAATTTTATAATCGAAATTACGATTTTATTCGAAGTGGAATTTCTGGGGTGCTTACCATGTCATTTAGTCGTTGGGTATTACTGTCTGACCACCTTATCTCAATCCTGTCAGGTCATAATACACCGGAGTGTGTGCGTAAGTGTCCACAGCCAAGTCTCTTCTGATACAATCCTGTCTGGTAGGCCCCCGGCCGCTCAATGTACGAATACACTTAGACGTGTTGCAATACAGTAACTCAAACCTATCAAGCCAGCACCAGCACAATGTTGATTGTATTGCAATGCAAAAATCCCCTTAGCCTAATTAACTGCCTTTATTCTTGTCTGACTAAAACCTTACGATACTCCATTTTTTTTCGGTACACCCAAAATAAATTTATGAAAATTTATTTTCTTTATTTCTTTAACTACACCTTGTAAAACTTTGAAAACCTTTCTTCTCATCTGTTTTTTTTTCACATTTCCATTGCTGAAACACTAAAAAAATTTATATCTATTTTTCTTTCATTTTCATAATACTCAAATAAATTTATAAAATTTATTTTCTTTAATTTCTTTTTCGATTTTACCGCGTAAAAATTTTTTCTCCTTATATATACATATACACCCAGTATATATATATATATATATATATATATATATATATATATATATATATATATATATATATATATATATATATATTTCATTAAATTCTGGAAAATGGTCAGGGAATTTCCCTGAAAACCTCCTTATATAACACTAGCCTAGTGTTTCAGCCTCAAATTATAAAATTCGATTTCATTATCAATAAACCAAATAATTTAAAATTTATTTCTTTTGAACTATTCTTAGACTTTACTCCTTGTAAAACTTCCTAAAAGTTTTCCTATGTGTTAATCACTAAGCACACCATTTCACAACTCATAACATGGTATACATACCATTCATCAAACATTCACAACATTTCATCAAATCACACAAAAACACACAAAACATGTGCATCTGTGTCCTAGTTTTGTCGTGATTTCTAGGTAATCTCATACCTAAACCTAACATGAGCCACACGGTGGTGATGTTCTTACACCCTCAGACTATGGCTAAGCCCAATCCCCTCGAGCCCTAGGTAGCCGTATACCTAAGCTCGTGCAATGTGACGCCTGAAGCAGGGTCGTTGACTACCGTCGGCGCGAATACTGGTGAATGTCGGGTGACTGGGCATTCTTCCACGAATCGGGCGAGAGTCTCCTTTGTACGGGGGCTCTACGAATACAAAACACCTGCCAAAACCTATCCCGAAGCGGAGTCCGATATAGCGATTACATGAGTTAAAAGCGGCCACTTGGGCTCATGAAGCGATACTCCTTGTTGCCTCCCGACTATTGACCATAGTTAAAGAGTTAAATTTTACTCTTATACAACATATATTAAATTAAACAATTCTAATACATGTAATACATCATAACCCAAACCCGCAATCCGACTTTCTTAAGCCTCTGTCTACAGGGCGGGTAATTCCCTCGTACGCTCCACACATGTAAATATCCCTCGGCCGGGGTGAGCTAGTGCTCGATAGTGGAATCCTCACTAAGTGGGCTACTCTCCACCTAAGTGCAGTGCAATGCTCCAAAATAAACACACATTCAAGCAAATGCATGATCCTACTTGAATGTCTAACTGACCATCTCATACCCCGAGTCCTCACCGACTCCCTCACACTTGCCTAAGTGTTTATTTGTTTGTGGACAACCCTCCAATGTGTATATATTAATTGGGTCGTCTCCGACGATTGATATTATTTATGATGTATATCAATTAGGCCATCTCTGACGATTGATATTTTTTTGTATGGACTACCCTCCGATCATTTTCTTTTTTAGTTTTAGACAACCCTCCGAAACCATTTTCTCTAGACTCATCTCATGCACTCACTCCTACCGTCCTAGGGTGTCCCAGTGCATATAGAATATATGATGCCAATTCCATTACAGTCTATAACACATGCAAATATATAAACATGCATATATTCACATAAAAATTAAATCACACAATCATGTTATGTAATTTCTCATTTTATAAAATAAAAATTAGCTAACGTGGGCTAATGATCAAATACGAGCAATTCTACTTGAATTACTCGACCAAACATATTAATTCACAAAAATTATTTTGAGACATTTGAGAATAGTGAAACCTCAGAGGTTACTATTCTGAAAAATCTTGCTAAATCATCAGTTGCTTAGTGAACCGGGTTTCACGGTCATTTCGAAGCCTCATTCCAATCAATACATGCATCAGCACAAATGCACGAACAATCACCCAAATCAGCCAGGTGGGCAGTCACGAACATCGATATGGTTTCAAAAATTATATCAATTCGGTCTAGTTTTGGGGCCGTCAATACCGATTCAGGCCTTAACTTCATGAAACATTGAAAAACACTTAAATAAAGTGTAAAACCCAAGTAGGGAGAAATCCCTACCTCACGGAGTTTGAAACTCCCTAAATCCGGTACCACGAAGCCCTCTCGCGTCGCGACTTTTTCTCCTTCTTGTCTCGAAGGCCTTGGCGGTCGGATAGCCGCAGTATTTTAGAGAGAGGCTTGAGGTTTCTCTCTCTAAGAATCTGTTTCAGCCCTTCCACCACCATCCCTCTGCGCACTCCACTGGTCTTTGGTTTGAAGAAGACAAGCCTTTATTCATGTTTGTATTTTGTCGCTATGATTCAAAAATGACCATTTTGTCGATCTTTCCCAATTTTGACATTAGGCGCTATCTCGACCAGTCCATTTCAATCATTTCTCCTAATCCATACCATATGGCACATGAGTACTTGTTATATGTGACTTTCGTCGCATCGAAATTCGTTTTTCTGACACCGAGCAGCGATGCCTCGAAAACTTGTAAATTAAACTATCTCTTAGATTACGACGAGAGATTTACGTGCTAGATAGATTTTGCGGACAATTCCAGCGGTTAAAATCTGTTTGTCATCCGGAGATCCTAGAATAAATTCAGTTTTAACTTAGAAATTACGATTTTGCCCTTTTTCCGAAGTGGAATTTCGGGTCTTATAAGAGCGGCTCATCTTAAGTGATTTTGAAGAAAGTAGGGTTGTGGCTTTGATGTTTTGGGATAATAGGTATTAGAATTGTAAATTTTAATATATATTTATGTAAGTATCTCTAACTCTTGAACCATGTGAGATAATTAGTTCGACATTATATTGATATTGATCACGAGGCCCAGTAGCCATCATTTGCTACAGTGAATGCTGTGTGAGTCATGAAATGACTGGAGCAGGTTTTGTATTCGGCGGTAGAGCTCAAATATAAAGGAGACTCTTGGAATTTTCATGAGTGGTGTCGGGTTACCATCCACGAGTATTCCGCGGGTTGACGGGTTGTCAACGGACACTCCGGGATTGGGGCGTCACATTTTCAATTGACTTGAGGTCAACTGTCGTGCAAAAGATAATTTTAAAACAAAAAGAAGTCAACGTTTCTTTTTCATAATATCTGATCGTGAGGTCGAGTGAGAGAGGAAAATAAATTTAAGTTTTTTGGACTTTTCCATTTATACAAAATAGAAAATGAAGCTACTTTTAAATTTTAGAAGTAGTTGATTGAAGTATTAAAAAAAAAATAGTTGATTGAAGCTAAAATTTATCACAAGACACTGATAAGATATAAAAACAATGCAAAAATAATACCAAAAATAAAAAAAATGTATAAAATTACAAAAATTTATAACCATAAACAAAAAAATAAATAAAGTGCTGTTAATCATAAATAATATTCTTTTATAAATAAATAGAATTTATGAAATTTTATGGTTATTTTTTATAAAATAAAATAAAAATATCAACCATTTTCGAATTGACTTGAGGTCAACTACAATGGAAAAGATAGTTTCCGCTAAAACGCAAGAGAAGTCTTTTTTCTGTTGCAGTATCCACGGAGTCGTTGTCTGGTGGAAGGAAAATAAAACTAAAGTTTGTTGAATTTTCCATTTATACAAAATAGAAAATGAAGCCACTTTTATGTTGTAGAGATACTACATAGACATGATATATATAGAGATATAAAAACAATATAAAACAAAACTATAAATATAAATAAATAATATCAAATTATAAAAATTTATATCCGTAAACCAAAAAATATGAAATAAATTTATGATTATAAATTTATGAAATTTGTATGATTATTTTTTATAATATTGTTTATAAAAAAAACCTCTCTCTTCCCTTTTTCAATTGACTTGAGTTCAATTTCCGTGCAAAAGATAATTTCCAAAAAAAATTAAAAAAGAAGTCAATGTTTCTTTTTCATAATATCACAGTCGCGGTCGCCGTGGAAGGAAAATAAATTTAAGTTTTTTGGACTTTTCCATTTATATAAAATAGAAAATGAAGCTACTTTTAAGTTTTAGTAGTTGATTGAAGTATTCAAAAAATAGTTATTTGAAGATAAATTTATCATAGACATGATAAAGATATAAAAAAACAATGCAAAATAATACCAAAATATATATATATATATATATATATATATATATAAAATTACAAATTTATAATATAAACAAATATGAAATAAGTTTTATTATTAACCATATTATTTCATCCAATGAAAGCAAATTTATGAGGTTATAAATTTATGAAATTGCTATGGTTATTTTATAATATTATTAAAAAAAAAAAAACCCTTCCTCTCACGGCCTGCCATTTTCAATTGACTTGAAGTCAACTACTGTGGCCTTCCGAGCAGGGATCAGGATTATTTGCCGTCGACCAGCGGAAACACTTTCGTGGATGTCGGGTGACCAGGGCATTTCTCACGAAAATCGGGCGGAGTCTCCTTTGTCACGGGGCTCCTCTTACGAATCTGAAACACATATCGCATTAAAACGTTTCATGTCTTGATATTTTCAATATTTCCAATATTTCCAATATATCGATATATCCAATCACATGAGTAATGATACTTGGCCCATAAACGATACTCATAATACATACTAACTATGAATCAACTATATGCCAAATAGTTACAAGGTTACAATATTTTCACTCTTACTCTGATACATATATTAAAATTAGACATTTCAATACATGTATAGATCATCAACCAAAGCCACGGCAGGCTTTCTTCCCCAATCCTCGATCCACCCCAGGACGGCTGAGTCCCCTCGCACGCTCCACAGCTGTAAAATAATATCCTCGACGAGGGAGTGAGCTAATGCTCGAGTAGTGGAATGTCATGCAAGTGGGGCTACTCTCCACTAAGTGCGGTGCAATGTTTCAAAATAAACATACATTCAAGCAAATGCATGATCCTACTTGAATGTCTACACTTGATAGCTGGATCAGAGTCACTCCAAGCTGGGCTCTCTCACACTCGCCTAAGCCTCGTATGAAATTATTGTTTTGTTAGTGAATGACCCTCAGGTGTATATATATCAGTTGGAAGTATCTCAGATGATTGATATATTATTTGTTTGTGGACTACCCTCTGATGAATATCAATTGGGCCGTCTCCGATGATTGATATTTTTAATTTGGACTACTCTCCGATAATTAATATTTTTAGACAACCCTGCGAACCATTTTCTCTAGACTCATCTCATGCACTCACTCTTATAGTCCTAGGGTGTTCCAGTGCATATGGAATGCATGTATACCAATTCCAATACAGTCTAATCACATGCAAATATGTAAACATGCACATATCCACATAATATCCAATCACACAATCATGTCATGTAATTAATCAATTCAAACATCAAAATTAGCTTCCTTAGGCTATTGTAAAACACGAGCAATTCAACTTGAATCGCTCGACCCGAGCCCGTTTCACAAAATATATTTGTGAACACTATTCTCGGGAATAGTGGGGAAACCCTCATTACTATGAGCGCTGAGCAGGGGTGGGTTGACTACCCGTCGACCGCCCCGGAATCTGAGTGGATGTCGGGTTGCAGACGCCACTTGAATCGGGCGGTCTCAGCTGTACGGAGGCTCTACCCATTTCTGATACCTGCGTATACTACGTCCCCAAACAGGTGCAATATAATCCCAACATGAGTAAAGCTGACCACTTGGGCCCATGACCTTCTCATCATACATACCCACTATGAATCAAACTATATCCAGCAGATTCTGAGAGTTGATATTTTTACTCTTGCTCTGACATATATTAAAATACTCGAATTCTAATACATGTAAACATCGAGAAGAACCCTCGAGCCACACTCGGCTTTCTTCTAAATCGACCTCTGAGACTGAGCCATCTCCCTCGCACGCTCTCTGTACACAGCAAATATCCCTCGACGGGGAGTGAGCTAATGCTCATTAGTGGAATCATACAAGTGGGCTACTCCTTTTTAAGTGCGTGCAATGTTTCAAATTAAACACGTATTCAAGCAAATGCATGATCTTACTTGAATGTCTGCATGACCAACTCGAGATCCAGGAGTCCTCAGGCTCTCTCACACTCGCCTAAGCCTTGGCCTTAGAAATTATTGTTTTGTTATTTTGTGGAATGACCCTCAGATGAATATATATCAGATTGGCTAGCTCAGACGATTGATATATTATTTGTTGTGGACTACCCTCAGATGAATGTCAATTGGGTGCATTTCGGCGATTGATATTTTAGTTTTGGACTACCCTCAAGTATTTAACATTTTTAGACTACCCTCAGAACCATTTCTCTAGACTCATCTGTGCACTAACTCTATAGTCCTAGGATGTTCCGATTGCATATGGAATAAATGTATGCCAATTCGATACAGTTTAATTACATGCAAATATGTAAACATTCACATATCCACATAATATCGATTACAATCATGTCATGTAATAAATCAATTCATACATCAAAATTAGCTCCCGCTTGGGCTAATGATCATACACAGCTCAATTCACTTGAATCACTCGACCCGAGCACATATCCACCGCAAAATATATTTTTCGTGTCCTTATTCCTGAGACAGTAAAACTCTAAGGTTTACGGTTCCAACACTCAACAATTCATCGGTTCACTTTGTGAACCCGCCTGGCCGTGCAGGCCTTTTTCCAAACGATACATGATTTATGCCAAATCCTGACCTTGATCGGCCCGTGCGATCCACGGGTACACTCCGATGATTTGCTCGAAAATTCATATCGGTCGGTCGAGGTTTAGGGTAGATCAAGCGACACATGGCCTCATTTCAACTCAAGCATTTGCAAAGTATTTAAAAGAGATAAAGCCCAAGTAGGGAGAAGCCCCTACCTCTCGGAGTTTGTCAAAACTCTAATCAGATTGCCGCATGAAGCCCTCTCAGACGTAGAGTAGTTCTCCTTCTTGTCAGAAGGCGTCGACGATCGGATCTCTTGCAAATCTAAACATGATTCTCTCTAAAACGCAACCCAGCTCATTATCGATTTTCTGGTTTTTCCTTTCACGTTTTTCTCTTTTGCTTTTTGAAGAAGACAAACACTATTTAGTGTTTTGTCTTATTATCATTTAAATCAATTCCATTAATACTCATTATGTCCCTCTTTTCCCAGTTTTGACATTCGGCCTTTGTCTTGTGGCCGAATCCATTTTCCTCATTTCTCTCTCTCATACCACTTGCTGGCACATGAGTATGTGTTATATGTGACTTTCGTCGCATCGAAAATAGTTTTACGACACCCGAACCGCGATGCCTCGTAAAACATGCAAACTCAGACTGTCTCGGAATTCTACAAAATTTTACGTGCTAGCTAAATTTCGCGAGACGATTCTAACGGTGCAATCTGTTTCGTCATCCGATATCTAGAGAATAAATTTCGGATTTTTAACCGAAATTAAACAATTTAATCGAAATTACGATTTTGCCATTCTTCCAGTGGAATTTCTCGGGTCTTACATTTACTATTCTCGACAAATCACAAATCATCGGTTCACCTTGTGAACCCGCATTTCCTGGCCATTTTCGGCCTCATTCCAATCAATACATAATTTATTATGCAAAAGCACAATTTATTTGAGCCAGTAGTAAGCGATCCACAGTTGCTACTCTCTTGGGTTTGAATTCATATCAATTTTGTCAGGTTTGGGGC
This sequence comes from Tetrastigma voinierianum, assembly GCA_016808115.1. Classification (NCBI taxonomy): domain Eukaryota; kingdom Viridiplantae; phylum Streptophyta; class Magnoliopsida; order Vitales; family Vitaceae; genus Tetrastigma; species Tetrastigma voinierianum. Next base: position 508,436 of record JAEQBH010002505.1, read on the forward strand.
CGTCAAGCGCTGACCCCTCACGGCCTCGATACACTCAAACATTCGTAAAGTACTTAAGAATAAAGCCGTAGGGAGAAACCCACCTCTTGGGTTGTTGAAACTCCAACTTTTTGGTGTCCAGCGTAGTCAGCTCACGTGAAGCGGCTTTATTCTTGTCCGGAAATTCTTGAAGCGGTCGGATCGCTTGTATTTCTAGAGAGAAGGAAGACTCTACTAGAATCCACATACATTGCTTCTGGACCTTTCTTTTCCATTTCACGTTTTTTTCTTATTTTTGTTGGAGAAGAAGAGTCCTATACACTATTTTGTCATTTTGTGACTTAAATCAAATTCCAAAATGACCATTATGTCCCTTCATTTCCAGAGTTTGACGTCGGCGCTATCTCGGCCGTCCATTTTCATCATTTCTCTGCTGTGCAAGCCTTGGCACATGGTACTTGCATATATGTGACTTTCGTGCATCGAAAGTGTTTCACGGCGACATGATGCCTCAGCGATGTAAATTCATTTGTCTCGGGTCGTGAAATTTTACTTTCTAGGTAGATTTCACGAGACGATTCCAATAGTGAAATCCGTTTCATCATCCGAGATCTAGAGAATAAATTCCATATTTTTTTAACTGAAATAACAATTTTGTAATCGAAATTACGATTTTGCCCTTTTTCCAGAAATTGGAATTTCTCGGGTCTTACAACTACGATGTAAAAGATAGTTGCATGATATCAAAATCACGGTTGTTGTGAAAGGGAAATAAATTTAAGTTTTGTTGTACTTTTCCATTGGTACAAAATAGAAAATGAAGCCACCTTTTTTTACAGCAAAATAAAGCCTTTTTTTTTTAATACATTCTAATTTCAAGATAGTAAATTATACTAAAAATTGAAGCCACTTTTAAGTTTTAAAAGTAGTTGACTAAATGACAATTTATTATATTATAATTAATTGTTTAATAGTAAAAAAATGTATACTTGAATAAAAGTTAATTTATCTATAGACATGATAGAAAGATATCAAAATAATTTCAAAAAATAAAAAATATAAAAATTATATGAAATTATAAAAAAATTTAACCATAAACCAAAAAGTATGAAATATTTTTATTTTTTTTTAACTATAAACAATATTATAAATTTATGGTTATAAATTTATGAAATTTTTATGGTTATTTTTTTATAATATTATTTTGTATGGTTGTTTTTTTATAGTATATATTATTTATAAATTTTTTAAATGATTTCATATTTATTATTATTTATAATTTCATAAATAAAAATTATGCATATTATGAAACATAAATAAATTATATTATTATTTATAACCATAAATATTATTTATTTCATAATTTTTTTATAGTGATAAATTTTTCATTTTTTTTCATATAACCATAAATACATTTTATAAATTTATAACCACAAATTAACTTTGAACCTAGAAAAGAACATCCTAGAAGATCACACTCTGCAAGTTCTTCGAGTTCCTTTTTAGAAATTCGAACTCCTTCCAGAAGATCAAATGTTCAATCAAACTTAAATTTGGAAGAAGTAGACTATTCATCTCTAGTTTTAAGATTTAATACAAAGAACAAACAAAAATATTCAAATTCTCCATATAGGTCTCTGACATATTCTCAAATGATGTTACGAATGAGGTACTTCGCTCATGATGAAGACAATAGAAAATATGTTTGAAATAGATAAGGAATATCTAAGAAAAGAGGCAAAATCAATAAAACATGCTGAGAAAAGTAAATGGTTTTTCTCAACATTAACAAATGAACAAAAAGAAAAATTTAGAAAACAATGGTATCAAAAACAGTGAGTGATGGAAATGAATATTCCAGTGTTTTGTGTACTGATGTTTATGCTACAAATAATCAAATAGATTATCCTTTGTAGAAATAAATATGTTCCAAAAGAGATGGATTCCAATACTACTTACGAAAGAAGGTAGTATGCATGAGCAGAAAAAATTCGATTTTTAGAAAAGGGGTAAAATGATAATTTCAGTTGAAAACGAAAATTTCTATAGATCTCGGATGTGAAGCGGTTAAGTAAATTAAATTCGTCTCTCGAAAATCCTAGTGACCCGAGGAAAAGTTTAGGTAGTCTGAGAACCAGTCGAATATTTACGAATTTACGGGTGATAAATCGGCAATGACCGGGGACGAGATTTTCACGAAAATGCCGGAAGTCGCAAAATGGCGTGAGTTAAAGTTCTGTTTAAAAGAATTGAACTTAAAAGAAATAAAATTTTCGGAATTAAACAGGACCGAATGAAGCAAGAATGAAACAATATGAAACCATGATGCGAGCACATTGGTCAATAATAATACAAAGTTTCAATAATAAGACACACTAATAATATTGTACACATTGGGACACAAATATAATAATATTATAATAATAATAAATGAAAAACAAAATGCATCAAAGAAGGAGTATAAAGCGGTGTAGAGAGAGGGAAGATATTTTATTTTTCGCAGAATTTTCTTCTCTTTCGCTTCTTTCTCTCATATCTACGGTAAAATCTAGACCATAGGTTTTCGCTTTCGACCTGAAGGCAAAGGATCTACGCACGGTAGCTACGCGTGAATACCAAAAAGTTGGAGTTTCGATAAACTCCGTGAGGTAGGAGTTTTATCCTACTTGAGTTACACTTTGTTTAAGTGTTGAATGTTTCCTGTTGGTTTGGAGGCCCCAACTGCCTGCTGATCGTCCCAAAACCAAGATCCAACTGTTGAATTTTGGAGAATTGAGCCTATTTGACAGTCCAGGATCACGGCTGTTTGGGGTGTTTGAGCCATAGAATTTATGAACAAAGTGTGTTGATGTTTGTGTTGATCGAGGCCTTAGTGATCGCTTTGATCGGTCCCGCAAATCTGGAACCTAAGTGTTGGAAATTTTGAGAGTCTAATGACAGTCCTGAGTATTTTAGGACCGTTAGTGTCGTGAGAAATTTATTAAATAAATCTGCTTATCAGATGTAGGAGGTCGGATGGTCGGAAATTCTGCTTTCAAAAAGTGAACAAATTGGATGAGTGGGCCGCCACTGAAGGTACCTAGACATGTTATGCTGGACTGCAAAAAATGGGCCTGTTTGGGGAATTGACTAAACTGCCCATATGTTGTGTGCTTGAATTGTTGAAATGAATGGCTTGTATGTGGGAAACAGATAGGTTAAAGTATTACGATTTTGATAGTTAACATTAAATGATACAATTATGGAATAAAATCAGGTTGTGCTCACTCGAGATGATATTGTAAACGTTCAAGTGAGCTACCTGGGGGGAGTTGGGTTGATCAAAGTAAAACACAGTTAATTTGATGTGTTAACATGAGGTCACAATTATATGAATATAATTGTAGTAGGCCATTGAGATGAGATTGTGAAACTAAAGTTCAAACGAGCTAATTTGGGTGATGTTTGATGAATACTTGAAGAAGCTCAAGTGAGCTTAAGGCTCAGCGATGGTTGATCTGCGTTAAATTACATGTATGGAATGTAATTTTGTAAAAGCATATGGCTAGCCTGATATATTGTATAAAAATGATTGAAATGGAATAATACTTCATATGCACTGGGTAACCTAGAAATTAAAGAGCAAATATGACATGAATTTTCTAAAAACGGTAACATGGCTACGAAAGGAATTTCACAAAGACATTCTCTGAGAATCGCTGAGATAATAATGTATCATTTTCGGATGAAGACCATGAAATTCTGCTTTCGAAAGCTCATCAAATTAATAGGGTAGTCCCATAGGTTTTACCACGACGTCATAGTGTATTTCAAGAACAACAAGTTTTGTGTTTTGAAAATGATATTTTTTCTCATACATGGCTTAGGTGTAAGTGAAGTGAAATGGCTGGCATCGGTAAGATGTTTTGGAACGGGCATTTAGATATTCAAAAGTAGGGATCACATATTTACTTGAGTGTGTGTTTCCTTTGGATCACATATAAAATTTAGCGGAGAGTAACTCATTTAGGATGATTCAACCATTATGAGTGTTTTTCCTCCACTGGTCGAGAAACATTTTCGTACAAGGCTTTGTGAAACTGCATTTTCTTAGAGCTGCATTTGAAGAAAGCTAGTTTTGGATTGTTTGATAATATGTAGCCAGAATTGTAAATTTTAATATGTATTTTTATTATAAATGTATAATCCCTCGATCAGTTAGTTTAGTTCGTGATATTTATTTCATGAAGATTATTACGCAGGTCAAAGAAAATAGCTTTACTGTATGTGTCTCAGTGATGCACGAGACGACAGATTCTCTTCACAGTTAGACGGATAGTCAATGGACTTCGGGTTTTGGGCTGCCATGAAGATCTACCAAGCCTCCTTGAAGAAATAAAGTGATAATGCACAAGTGGTAGAAATTGTAAGCCACCCTTCAAAAAACAATAAATGTAAAAGAAAGATGAAACAAGAAGTATAAGATTAAGGATACAAAAGTGAACTAATAATAAAACATTTAAATCAATTAGAACAATTTCCTCCTAATTAGATATAGAATTTGAAAAATGGTCCCAAAATAAAAGAAATGGAGAAAGAAAGAAACCTTATTTAGCGTTTCTAAACTTAAGATCAGAGAAACAAAAAAAATGATGATTTAGTAAAATTTAACTCCAAAATTATCACGCTTCATATGGATATAAAAGTTAACTCCTCTTCTTCAAAGATCAAATAAATTTTAAGTGGTCAAAATGTTTCCTGTTTTGATAAACACTTTAAAATTGAAAATTCGTAACAAGAAATTGAACAACTCATCGTAAAATAAAACTGGCATAAAGATCCAAAATTTATCAAAGAACAATCACCTCCGCATTTACACTTAGTAGAAAACAACCTACAAGCAGGCGTGCGTTATAGCAATGATTCTATTTATGGATATCAAAGATAGATGGTAATTAACAATAAATCTCAGCGTTCTTTCTCAAATGTAAATGGCGCGAAACTTCAGCAGCCTAGCGCTGGCGGTGAGCATCATAATGCTGTCGCCCACCACTGGGCAGATTTTCTAGAACATTAAATTTTGGTGGAAAACTCTCCTCACCGGAGCAAAGAAAGTGATTTTATGCACAAAAGTGTAAATGAGGATGAGAGCAAGATAATCTAAGACTCCATGTAAAGGTTATAACCAAACACATGATTTCATAGGAGATCCTAGGTTTTCTAAGAGAGAAATTTAAAGCCTTCAACATGTAGCATATGAACACTTAGTGATTTTAATGAAATATGATGCTCTTAGCATCACTGTAGAGGATGCAAGAGCTCTTTGGAAAGAAAATTCCTTTATGGACTCCCCACGCCTCTTACCTAAAAAGTTCAAGAAAACCCAAAGAAAAACATAATGGAACAATTCCTGCGAGATCCATTTTTGCGGAGATCCTATAGAGAAGTTAAAAGAAGTGTTTAGTTAGGTTCTCAACTCAAACCCAATATCAAGGAAAAGAGATCTGTTTTTCAAGCAGTGATTTAGGATCTTTGTGCCCACAGTGGTATCAAAATGCCTATTCCACCTTCGCAAAGACATAAAAACATTTTAAAGAAAATCTTTCTTAAAACATGTAATTTAAGAGTCACTAAAATCATCTGACTAAAACAAAATTTCATAAAAAACATAAAAAAGAAGTTAGATGTTTTAAGTGGGTGGGTCAGGCAATACAGAAATCCCAAAATTGTATAAAGCAAAGTGTTTTACCCAGTGATAACTAAGTACAATATTATTCTCGAGAAATAATACTTCGTGAACCTGAGAACCAAAACTAAGAGTGCAATATTTCGTTAAAATAGAGAAAATAGAAAATTTTTTATGTCGGTAAACATGTTAACAACCGATCAAGAATTATTCATAGTTCGACGAAAACAAAATTCCATATAATAGTGAAACTAAAGATAAATATATAAGAAAAATTTTAGAACATCAACATAATAAACCAAAATCTATGAATAATCTGGAAAATTCTTATAAAATGAAAGACATTATTCAATACTATAAAAACCAAGAACCAACAATGTAACTAAGATTTGAAAATGGAAATAAAACAAATAAAACTCGATTGATAGAATTAAAACTTTATAATCAAAACAGATGTTAGAATAACAAATTTAGAAAAATCAAAAGATACTTTAACAAATCAAATATTTGGAAGAGTTAGAAACTTTTTAGTTCATAGTATGACAGTCTGTACAAAAACAAAGATGGTATACAAAACAATATTAAAAATAACCCTATTTTTCACTAATAGCTTTGATCATTCGTGAGTCGATTTAAATTGTATACGTGAAGGATTAATTCCTACACCTGGTATTTTGTGTAAAACCTCTCAAAGACTTTCACAGCCAGTAGCCAGATCAATTAAAGGTTTATCGTTATGCCACAAGGGCATATTTGCAAAATGGTATTTTGTACAAACCTCAGTTTACTAGTAAAAATATAAAAGTCATCAAATTGTATTAGGAACTCTTTTCCTAACACACCATATCCCTTTAGCATATTAGTTAAGGATTAAAACAAAATATAACAAATCCAAGATATTTTATTTGAATTATGTGTGGATAGAAGAATTATCTGAAACAGAGATACTATATAAATTTTATTTCAAAGAAAACAAGAACATAAAAATCTAAAAAGGAAATACAATGGCGTAAAGGTCAAGAAATGAAATCTAAAATTCAGAAAGAATTAAACAAATACAAAAACAATATGGTGGGTCACCGGTTCTATACCAGCCGTTGAATAGAAAGTTCACATGCATGTTCATTATCATATGAAAAGATTTTAATGAAACAAATTCCTACAAAGGCAAGACCAATTCAAATGAGTCCAAAACTGAATATTGTAAAAAAGGAAATCAATGATCTTTAAGCAAAATTATAAGACCAAGTCATTTGATTGTGCACCCTTTATGTACAAAAGGCTTTTAAATAAGAGGAACTCCAAGATTAGTTATCAATTATAAACCATTAAATATAAAGTTCCATGTGCTGAATTAGGTACCCAATACCTAATAAAAAAGACTTAATTCAAAGAATTTATAATGCCACAATATTCTCAAAATTTGATATGAAATATGGATTTTGGCAAATTCAGATTAAACCAGAAGATAGGTACAAAACAACATTTCATGGGCCCCACTTCATTGCTCACGAATGGAATGTAATGCCTTAGCCTAAAAATGCTCCTTCAATTTCAAAATCTGACGAATATTATTTAATGATCATACTAAGTTTATAGTATACATTGATGATGTTCTTATATTTTCAAATTCCATAGAAGAGCATTTAAATATTTGCTGTACAAAAATTCAGTTAAGATATTTGCTTTCATTTATTCCCAACAAAGATTAAACTCTTCAAACAAATATTAGATTTTTAGGATTTGATATTTATCAAAGTCAAAATGTTCAATACATAGAGCAATTGAATTTGTTAACAAATTCCTATTAAAATTAAAGATAAAACTCATCAGAAAGATTTTTAGAGTTTAAATTACAGAGTGTGATTTTTATCCAAATCTTAGATTTTAATTCAAACCCATCTATCATAAAAACCCCATCTAATATATACTCCAAGAGTTAACAGTTAAAATCCCGTTAAGGAACTTCCCCATTTGAAACTTTCACCTGCAGGCCTTTCTTATAATAGAGACAGACAAACATATGAGATGGTGGATATTAAACAAGATTTGAAAACAAAATTTCAATTGTCGATTTCACTGCGTTTGGTGGCTCAAATCAAGTACTGAATGTTGGAAAAAGAAATGCAATACTGCTTTATGTATTCAAAAATCAAAGTGATGTTTTTAACAAAATTTCTTTTAAGAGTTGATCGCAGTGTTTGTTAAATATCAGAAAAAAGATGTTCAAAATTTTAGTTTCAAACAATCTTCGCCGATGGTAAGCAATTTTATCTGCTGGATTTTAAATTGAATTTATAAAAGGATCTTTCAACAGCCATCGATTCTTTCACGGAATTTTTATAGGGAAAATGTAGCAACAAGACCCATCAAACCAGCACAACCAAAGAGTCATATATTGTCTAAAGGCCAAACTCAAATCGCTTTTGAAGTTTTGGGGAAAATTCCAAATCCCAAAGTGCCAGCTTCCCAAAATACAGTATACATCCTAAAAGAATCAAAACTTGTTGGATTTGGGCAGCTGGCTGATCATAAACTCTCAAGTTTTAACTTCAAAAATTTTTTCAAAAAGAAAATATTTTCTCTCAAATGATATTTCTAAACCCGTAGATTCAAAACTATATAATTGCTGCAGATACGGAATCAATTCAAGTATCTCATGTCAAGAACCCCCGAGGGTACCGACATACATACTCTAAATGCAAAATTTTAAAATCATTTCGTAAATTGGGAACAAAGTCCTTACTCACAAACGTTTCCTGTACTCCCTGCCTCAAACCTTTGATTACATAGATCACAAAGATGCGGCGGTTTAACACTTCTATGTTAGACCTTCTTCCCATTCATGGTTTTTCAATCGGGAGAAAATCTAAACGAATTTTTCCAACCGGTTTCAAGAATGGTGGCTCTTAGAGTTATTCAAAATACTTTATGTCCTAAAAATTAGAAATCTTGACTACTTCAGCAATGAAAGCTTTTTCCCTTGGGAAATAGTTATTCATCAGTTTTTTGAAAGACACCAGAATCTGATTCTTTGTTGGGAATCTTCCCATAATTTTCAGCCAGACCCATTTCCATTCGGGCGATCTAAAATCAAACTGGCAACCTTCAAAAATCTCCATCTTCAACTTTGAGTATGTTAGTTTACCAGTTTTGATTTCAAAGCCCAAGTTCAAAAAGCCCACAAAGTCAAAATTACCCGTTTGGTCCCAACCTTTGCCAAAGCCCAATACTCGTCCCAAACTCCTCGTCCAAAAGTCCTTTCTTCAAATCGAATACAAGGCCTATCTCGTGGGTCGAGAGCAAATTGCGTAAAACCAGTGTCCCAACTTGCAACCTGGGATGATGAGAAGAAGATAAAGCCTAGTTCCCGCATTCCAACAAAATAGCGAAGATGTGTTATGGACTCCTGCTGGCTCCTCGAGGCAGACTTCAAAACCCAGTCAAAGCCTTATTTTAGAGAACTTAGAGTGGCTCAAAATTCCAAATCTCAACCTTCAAATAACTGGATGATTCATCAAGCCGCAAAGAATTAAAACAAGGTTCCAAATGGATGGGGACGAATTCAAACACAGATCGGGTAAGCACTCGCTTCAGGCGATGCCCTGTCGAATCACTACTAAAAGGTACTAAGTGAAGATAAGAAGATTTGACAAAAGTAGTCTGGCCGTAGTGCTGTGATTCCCACTTTCAAAAGAAGACAAAAGAGATCGCCAGCCGACTTCAAAAGCGCTTCTTTCCAAAAAGCGCATGCGGCTAATGATGCTTTGCCTTCTCTTTTCAAAGTTCACATGCTAAGTAATGTGTGGATGTCAAATTTTATTTTCAAGTCCACGGATTTCAAAACTTTGGAATCCATCAAAATTCCTATATAAGGAGGGGATGTCTCCTTATGAGGAAGGCTAAGTTTCGGAAAATCAAAGCTCTCGAGTTTTCGAGCTGCTAGCAACTCGAGAATCATGCCCAAGTATTGTTCTATCTTTCCTGTTCAAATCTCAAATATTGTAAGTTTGAATTTTAAATAAAAGTTTCTTTGATTCAAATCTTATAAATACATCCGTTTTCCTATTCAATCTTCATATTTAAATCTATTAAAAACTTTCTTCAAATAGTCGAAAACCAAGAATTCTAAACACACAACAAATGTGGGAGTTTTAAACAAGAAAACAATTCACTTTTTCTTTCATTCAATTTTTTTCTGCAAGTGACGATTTATTGCTAAAGGCACGAGGTTTCGTTTAAACCCACCACTGGTGTTCGTGAGATTATTAGTCACTTAATATACTTCTCAAACATTTTAACAGACAAATATGAAGATTGAATAGGAAAAATTGATAAACAGTACACAAAGATTTGAATCAAAGAAACTTTTATTTGAAATTCAAACTTACAATATTTGAGATTTGAATGTGTGAAAGATAGGACAAGATTTGAATGTGTTGCAGCCATGCACTCAAGAAAACTCAAGAAAACTTTCTCTGATTTTCTCTCATCAAATCCACTTTCCTCATAAGGAGACATCCCCTCCTGATATGGTAACTTATGCTTGACTCCAAAGTTTTGAAATCTGTGGACTTGAAAATAAAATTTGACATCCACACAGTGCTTAGCATGTGAACTTTGAAAAGAGAAGGCAAAGCATCATTAGCCTTATCTTGCTTTTGGAAAAAAACTGCTTTTGAGTCAGCACAATCGATCTCTTTTGTCTTCTTTTGAAAAGTGGGAATCTGCTTTTCTGAAAGCAGATTTCACTTCTAGGTTTCAACCTTCATCTTCTTGTCGCTTTTTAGTAGTGGTCGACAGGCATCACATCACTTAGAGAAGTCTTGCCAATCACAAGTCTGGAGTCGCCATCCATTCGAACCTTGCGCACTTTCTTCTTTGAAACAGTCCACAACAATTATTTAAAGAGGTTGAGATTTGGAGATTTTTGAGCCTTTAAGTTCTCCAAACAGCGCTTTTGACTAAGGATCGAAGTCCATTACCAAGCGGGAACGACGGGAGTCCATAACACATGCCTTCGCTTTGTCGAATGCATAATCGGAGGCCGATCTTTCTTCCTCATCATCCGAGTCTCGTAAAGTTAGAAGGAGCCTCTACAATTTGCCTGGGCCCTTGGAGATAAGCCTTGTATTCAGAATTTGAAGGAGCGTGACCTTTGACGGAGTCAGCTAAGGTATCGGGTCTCCGCAAAGGTCAAATTCAAACGAGTACTTTCGTACTTTATGGCTTGACTGGGCTTTTTGAGAATCGCCAACTCTTTTCAATGCACTCAAAGGATTGAGATGGATAGATTTTGAAGGTTTCCCACCATTTGATTTTGAATTCCCTGGCTAAATGTTGGGGAAATGGTGAGGGCAGAAAATTATGGGAAGTGAATTCCCAACAAAGAATCCAAGGGATTCTGAATTGAGAACAAAAAGACAAATATCAACTATTTCCCAGCGAAAAAGTTTTCACACTTGTTGAAGTAGTCAAAAGATTTTCTAATTTCAGGATATAAAATATTTTGAATAGCTCCTAAAAAGAGCCACCATTCTTGAAACCAGTTTGAAAAATTTGTTTGGATTTTTTCTTCCCAATTGAAAAACCATGAATGGGAAGAAGGTCTAACATAGAAAGTGTTAAACCATGCATCTTTGTAGTCTATGTAATCAAAGGTTTGAGGAACAAAATTTTGAGAAAAACGTTTGTGAGTAAAAGGACTTTGTTCCCAATCCTTTTCGAAAATGATTTTTAAAATTTCGTGATTAGAGTATGATATGTCGCATTCCCTCGTGGTTCTTGACATGAGATATTTGAATTGATTCTGTATCTACAAGTATGAACTTATAGAATCTACGGGTTTTAGAAATATCATTTGAGAGAAAATATTTTTCTTTTTGAAAAATTTTTTGAAGCTCAAAAGAGCCTGAAGCAGATTTATGATCCGCTTCTAGTACTTGAATCAACAATTTTGATTCTTTTGGGATGTAAACTGTATTTTGGGAAGCTGGTGCTTTGGGTTTTGGAATTTTCCCCAATACTTCAAAACGATTTGAAGTTTGGCCTTTAGACATTGCATATGACTCTTGGTTGTCTGGGCTTGATAGGTCTTGTTTGCTCATTTTCCAGCACCCTGAAAGGAAACGCAAAACCATTTCAGCATCCCGATAAATTCAATTTCAAAATAAAAACAGATAAATTTGCTTGCCATATGGCAAAGATTTGTTTTCAAACTAAATTTTTTGAACATCTTTTGCAATATTTCTTTGCACTTTGCAATCAACTCTTAAAAGGAATTTTTGTTAAAACATCACTTTAAAATTTTTGAATACATAAAACAATGGCTAAAATTTCCTTTTTAACCGTTGAGTAGTTTGTTTGAGGACCACTCCAAACACCAGAGTGAAATCTGACAATTGAAATTTTGTTTTCAAAATCTTGCTTTAATATCCCATCATATCCTATGGCTTGAGGCGTCTCTGTCTCTACATAGAGTGCCCTGAAAGAAGGATTCCTGTATGGAAGTTCCTTAACCTGGGACTTAACTTGTTTAACAACTTGGGTATGCTCATTGGACCAAGGAGCAGGGTTATTCTTTAATCTTTGAAATAAGGGTTTGATTAAAATCCTAAGATTTGGATAAAAATCTGCTACATAATTCAAACTTCCTAAAAATCTTTTCAGCTGAGTTTTATCTTTAATTTTGATAGGGTTTGAAAATAGGCGCGAAGACCCACTCGCCAAAGCCCAAGGAAAAGGCAAGCCCGGTGAAACGCCCGGGGCCCTGGCGCCGGCCCAGGAAGGAAGCCCAATTCGTTCGCCCCAAGAGCCAATAGCATGGACAATGTGAAAAGCCCATGTCCTGCAAATCAAACCAAATCACATCAGTAAGGGAAGTAAGATAATTCCCAATAACGATTTATCCTCTAAAACAAACCACATCTCATTAATAAGGGAAGTAGGATAATCTTCAATAACTGCTTCCTCATTATCCCTTAATAATCTGATAGTGATAAAGGTAGAAAATACCCCAGTCAATGGGAAAGAATCCTTACCACCATCCAATTGGGAAAAACATACGCTATAAATACCAGGCCACCCCATCGATTAAAGGTACGCAGAAACATTCGCCCTTTAAGCAGTCTATCTTTTCTCTCAGGGAGGAACTGACTTAGGCATCAAAGCGTCCACGAGCGAAGCCCTCGCCGACCCTCCTTCTTTTTGTTTTTGCAGAGGAGTCCCACATTCAAAGCCTACTTGACCCTCAAAGAATACCCAGCTTACCCAACGACCTAACAAAGCTTCGGCCCGGTTGGAAAGATCACTGCTAGGCACTGGCTCTGTGGGAAACGATGCCTTTACAAATAAAGCTGATTTTTCAATAACTGATGGTATCAACTAGGAACACAAGTAGGAGCAACGTCAATCCTCCAAGGATCCAGGACTAGCCAGGCGACATAGATAGCCGACCTCCCGGCACGTTAGAAACAATGCAAGCCAACACGGATGAGGTAGAAGCACTCCGCCTCACCAACTAACGCCTGATAGGAGAGTTAGAGCAACTCACCAGGCAGATGCAACGCCCGCAGAAGGCGCGACAAACTCAGGAAGGCCATAACATCACCTATCACGAAGGGCAACCACACCTAGTCCCTGGAGAGGAGGGCAACGAAGCAACATTTGGGAGGCATGCCGGAAACGAGGAACTAAACGCCCCTCAGCAAGGAATGGGGGAGCGATCATGGGAGCAGAGGTTCAAGGGCCTAACAGAGCTCAATGGCATGAGAAGGGAAGCCGAAGGGTCGAGCCCCGAATTCTATGGACACTCTGGGCATCAGATCAGTCCCCACTACGGTTGAAGTGCTCCACTTCCCCCTTCCAACGAAGTTCAGAATGCCACAAATAGAGGCGTTTGATGGTGTCAAAGATCCCGTCGATCACCTCAATATTTACAAGAATCAGATGGAGCTACATGGGTATCAGACTTCAGACGCAAGGCCGAATCATCGCTCAGCGTCAATCGTTTATTTAACTGCCTACCATCGCTACAATCTCTCATTCAGTGGAGTCATTGTGTTCGTCTCCAACTTCATCGGACCCTGAACATACAGGAAGCCGAGTTATCACCTACTGACCATAAAGCAGAGCTCACAAGAAAGCCTGAGGTCTTATGTTAAGAGGTTCAATATAGAGTCTCTAAAAGTAGATATACCCGACGAGAAGTTCGCTATCACCGCATTCATCGCTGGACTAGGAGTGCAGTCAAAAGATTTGATGTTTTCCATCTCAAAAAACCCTCAGGAAAGCATGGCCGAGGTGCTTGCTATAGTGGAGAAGTATATTAACGGCGACGAAGCCCTCATATCCAAGAAAGGAAGCTCTTCAGCCCATAAAGAAAAAAACGGGACTGACAAGCGACAGGGACGGAGTCCTAAGAGACAAAGAGACAGAGAGAGGTCCCCAAAGAAAGACAGAGAATGATCCCTAAAAAGACGTGGAAACCTCAGAGACCGCCTAAGTCCACCTTAGCCGAAATGACAAAAGAGGGTACTCACTCCCGGCGGTTCACCCCGACTCACAAGTAAAGGTCTGTGTCTTGCGCAAGGTGCAAACAATTAACAGCTTTTGGATAGTCATCCATATGAGGTCAAACCCTACTCAAAAGAGATACACTATATTGTGAATCTCATATGACCACGCATCGAACGGACGATTGCATACAACTCATGAAGGAAGAATATTTGATTCACGGATATCTCCGCCGTCAGAGCAACTGGCGCCGTGATCGCCGCAGAATCCACCACCCCCAGACAACAACTTAACACCAACAAATTTAGGAGATCCATGTGATCTCAAGGAGGATTCGCAGGAGGGGGAGTCCAACTCGCTTAGGAAGGCCCATTTATAGCATTAGGGTCGGAGGTAATGGAAGTATTAAGCGTAACCAAATCGCCGACTCGACATTAAATCCATAACGCTCTTTGATTCGTGACTGAAGGATGCCAACATCCCCATGATGATCCTTTGGTAATAAGGGTAGTGGTGGCTAATAAAATGATCCCTCGGGTCCTGGTCGACAATGGGAGTTCTGCCGACATCATCTTCATGGCGGCCTTCGATAAGATGGGCATCGGAAGGGAAAGTCGAGCCGTACCGCCAAGACTAATTCGCCAGAGATTCTCCGAGAGAAAGTGCTACCTTTAGGCTCAATATAGTTGGTGCTCACTTTGGGAGACCCCCCGTGTCAGGCCACAATGACAGTGAGGTTTCTTGTAGTAGATGCCCCATTTGCTTATAACATGTTATTAGGCAGGCCTTCTCTCAAAGCCATAAAGGCCATTCCCTCCGCTTACCATATGATGATCAAGTTTCCTACCATAAGCTTGAGTAGGATGGTTCGGCGAGACCAAATAAGGTACAAGTGAGTGCCACTGCCGGCATCCAAAAGGCCGACAAACATACTTGGATGAGCCTGGAGCATGCGCCGTGACGCCCCAAAACCCCGGGTCCTGATCACCCGTCAACCTCGCTGAATACTGCGGAATGCTCCGTGACCCGGCTATTTTTCACGAAAACGCGTAGCCCCTTGTACCCAGGAGCTCTACCCAAAATACAAAACCTGCATAAAACCTATCCTAAATGGGCCTAATATGATTTATGATTAAACGGCCACTTGGGCTCATAAACCAATACTCATAACAATGTATATATCCAACTATCTAACCATAGTTCAAGAGTTCAAATTTTACTCTTATACAACATATATTAAAATTAAACAATTCTAATACATGTAATACATCATAACCCAAAGCCACAATTTGACTTTCTTCTAAACTCCTACTTCTAGGGATCGAGCCGTCCTCGCACGCTCCCGTACCAGAAATAGCATCCTCGACAGGCGAAGCACGTGTTCGCAGTGGAATCACCCTAAGTGGGCTACTTCTCCACCTAAGCGCAGCTGGGTAATGCTCCAAAATAAACACACATCCAAGCAAATGCATTTATCCCACTTGAATGTCTAATCGAACATCTCTGCATCGAGTCCTCATCGACTCCCCACACTCTCGCCTAAGCCTCGGGAGTGAGAATTACAGGTTGTTTGTTTTGTGGACAACCCTCCGATGTATATATCAATTGGTCCATCTCCGACGACTGATATTATTTATGGACTGATCTGCATGTATATCAATTTGCTGCCTCTCGACGATTGATAATATTTATGGACTACCTCCGATCATTTTTAGTTTTAGAAAACCCTCCCAAACCATTCACTCTAGACTCACCCCCCATGCACTCACCTTCTATCATCCAGGGAAGCTCCTAGCAGATATGGAACATCGCATGGATGCCAATTCCATTACAAATATGTCACATGTAAATATATAAACATGCATATATTCACAAAAATTAAATCACACAATCATGTTATGTACTTCATTTCATCACATCCAAATTAGCTCCGTGGGCTAATGATCATCAAAACACGAGCAATTCTAATGGAATTACTCGACCAAACATTAATTCACAAAAATTATTTTGAGAACACTATTTTCGGGAAGAAGGAACCCCTAAGCATTATTCCCGAAAAATCACAAATCATCGGTTTACTTAGTGAACCCGGGTTTCACGGCCATTTCCGACTCATTCCAATCAATACATGCATCAACACACAAATGCACAATTAATCCACCCAAATCAGCCGTGACACTTCGTCAGCTTCCATTATGGTTTCAAAAATTATATCAATTCGGTCCCAAGTTTTGGGATCGATCAAACGGCCATTCAAGGCCTCAAGTTAACCTAAACATTGAAAAACACTTAAATAAAGTGTAAAAACCAAGTAGGGAGAAACCCGTACCTCTCGGAGTTTGTTGAAACTCCTCAAATCCGGTGCCCACGCGTAGGTCTCTCCGCGTAGAGCAGCTCTCCTTCTTGTCCCAAAGAATTCTGACGGTCGGATCGTCCGATATTTTAGATAGAAGATGGACATTCTCTCACTAAAACCCACCATTTTTGGCTACTGGAAGTTCCTACACGTTTTTGCTTCTTTTAACATTTGAAGAGACGACACTATTCCTTATTTTGGCATTTCTAATACGAATCAAATTCAAAATGACCATTTTGTCCTTCTTTCCTGGGCTTGGACATTCGCAGATTATCTCGGCCCATTTTTCATCATTTCTACCATGACACTTATGGCACATGAGTACATGTGATATGTGACTTTCGTCAGATCGAAAATTGTTTTACTAAGACCCGAATCGCGATGCCTCTCGAAAACGTGGCCAACTCCGACTGCCTCGTAATCCGACGAAATTCGACGGCTAGCTAGATTTATGAGAGGATTCAACGGTGAAATCCATTTCACATCCAAGATCTAGAGATTAAATTTCGATTTTTGACCTAAATTACTTATTACGATTTTTCCAGAATTAAATTTCGGGTCTACATGCGCGACGAGATAAACACTTGACTTGAGCCCTCGGAAGAGCTGAAGCCTGTACCGTTGGATGATAACCCTGAACACCTCGCCTACATCGGTTCCAAGCTCGCAGACGACCCAGTCTCTTACCCAATTTCTCTCGAGATGTAAGGATGTCTTCGTACGGTGCCAGTGGATATGGGAGGAATCGATCCCGCCTACCATTACTACGTGACCACAAGGTCGCCCATCTTTCAAACCAGCAGAAAAGCATGAGCTGATCCGGGAAGGCAAAGCAATCAACGTGAAGTCGCCAAGCTTCTCCAGCAGGGTAATCGGGAGAGTGGTGCACGAATGGTTGGCTAACGCCAGGTTTCCGCCAAAAGCAAACGGCAAGTGGCGACTTTGCATCGACTTCATTGACGTCAACCGTGCATGCCCAAAATATAGCTTTCCTCTGCCACGAATCGATCTCATTGTAGATGCTAACCTACCATGAACCTCGGGCCATGGATGCTTTCTCCCATTTACAACTAAATCAACATGGATCCTGATCACCGTGAAAAAGACCTCATTCATCACGGGTAAGGACCTATTGTTTATCAAGTGATGCCTTTGGGCTGGAAGCACAAGAGTTATGAATGAGGTTGGTGAACAAGATGTTCCGTAAGTAAATAGGAGTTCACATGGAGGAAAGATAGATGCCGATATGTCGTGAAGTCAACTACACTGAGCCCACATAGCTCATATGTCCGAGGCATTCCAGATTCTGAGAGAATACAACATGAAGTTGAATCCAGCCAAATGTGCCTTTGGAGTCTCAGTCGGAAAATTCTTAGGTTTTATAGTCAACAACCGAGGAAATGAGGCAAATCCAGACAAGATAAAGGCTGTGCTCGACATGCCGCCTCCATCAAACATAAAGGAGGTCTAACGTCTAATTGAAAGAATAGCCGCACTAAGCCGGTTTGTATCCAAGGCCAGCGATAAATGTCAGCCCTTCTTCCAGGTTCTAAAGAAAGCTTTTTCATGGGATACACATTGCAAAGAAGCGTTCTCAACATTGAAGACTTATCTGAGCTCTCCCCCCGGTAAGCCTCAGAGAGAGAGAACCCCTCACTGCACTGCATTTTCGTATTGACCTCCGTCCTTATCGTGAGACAAAGACTGAGTAATAAAGACCTGGTCTACTATTGCAGCCGAGCTCTGAGAGGAGCAGAAGAGAGGTACCCAAAGATGGAGAAACTAATCCTGGCATTAGTAACCGTAGCCCAAAAACTCCGCCCTTATTTTCAAGCTCACACCATTGAAGTCCCAACCGAATACCCGATGAAGCAAGTGCTACACAAGCTAGAGACCTCAGGAAGGCTGATGAAGTGGGCCATAGAGCTGAGCGAGTTTGACATCATATATAAGACGAACCTAATAGTGGTAGGTCTTAGCAGATTATTATGAAATTCACTCTGCAGCCTTCCGGAATACTAAACAACGATCGACTCTCTAGAAACTCGGTCAGACTCGGGCCGCCAATGCCCGGCGAAGCCGGGCCAGCTAATCCCGGCCTCAGAAGGAATAGATATCAGTATGCACTGATTCGTTCCAAGCCTCCAACAACGAGGCCGAGTATGAGGCCATAAGAAGACTTCCAAACTCGTCCGCTCAATGGAAGGACTACTTTGAGGTGTGCAAATAATTCTAGTTGGTAGTAAGATTAAATAGAAGACGCCATGAGGCTAAAGGAGAAAAAACATCCAAGTACCCCAAAAAGGTACGGATTTATTGAAAAGTTCAGGCTGGTCCAGTCGTACACATACCAAGGGCGTAGAATTCCCCGAGCGCATACTCCCGTAAACTCGGCTACAAACTCCCAAGAAGATCTCAATAGACTGACACCTGTCGAACACCTCGCAGAACCTTCCATAGACCTCGATGACGTGGAGGTCTCCCCCGTCATGTTAGAGCCAAGTTAGATGGACCCCATTTGGGATTACGATTAGACGGATTGCACTGACTTTAATTAAATAGGCTTTTAAGCTTCTGACGAGGTCGGCTGTGTTTAATATTCATATGGGCAACTCAAGAGAGGTTTTTTCACACTCATCCTAAGTGTATCATAGTGGAAGGACTGACTACAAAGACCGAGGAGGTACATGAAGGTATATGCGGAAACCACATCGGAGCTCGGGCATTAGCAGGGAAAGTTTTAAGGTAGAGATACTACTGGCCCACCATGCTCAAAGACGTGACCGACCTAGTCAGGAAATGCAAAGTTTGCCGTATGCCGTAGTCTCACCTCCCATCCGAGCCATTGATTTCGTCACAAGCCCCGCCTTCCAAAGCAGCGGTTTGGATATACTGACCTCTCACACTGGGAGAGCCGCTGCAAGTTCATCATCATGCTAGCAAATGATTATTTCACCAAACGGCCTAAGCCGAACCTCCGCCACTATAACGTAACGTAAGATACGAACTTTGTTTGGCGATCCTCGATATGTGCCTGTATCCCGCAGCTCGTGTCGTACAATGGAGCAACTGACAATCTTAAGTTCAGGGATTTTTTGTGCCGAGCTCGGGATCAAGAACTACTACTCGTCCCCAGCACATCCGCAATCTAATGGGCAAGAAGAGGTCACCATCAAAACCCTTAAAGCAGCGTTGAAGACCAAATTAGAGGATCTTAAGGGCAAATGGGTAGAATACCTCCCCGAGGTGTTATGGGCATACAGAACTACGTGCAAGTCAGCGACTCAGGAAACCCCATTCGCCCTGGCTTTCGGTATCGAGGCGGTAGCCCTTGTCGAGATAGGATTAAAGTCGCTAAGAATCGAATTGGCAAGTGTGGAACACAACGGAGAGGCTCTCTGCCTAAGCCTCGACCTCCTAGATGAAAAGCGTGAGCGGTGTCCTAAAGCCAGAGAAAAACTATCGAGAAGACTGGCGAAGATACTACGACCAAAAGTCAAACCTGTGAGTTACAAGCCCGCGACCAGTCTTAAAAGCTCATGCCGCAAGGAAGAACTGCAGCATGGAAAACTAGGGCCTAACCGAGGGCCCTACACGATTCCCGTCACACCCGCAATTACGAACTCCAAACTGAGGAGGCGGCACCGCGATCATGCTTGGAATGTCGAGCACCTAAGCGCTTTTATCAAGCAGAATTCCTGCCGTAATCTTAACTAAAGTATTATCATTGGATGACGAATCGTGGTGTTTATTGATTATTTTATCGCACGCTCCTGCATAGCCTTAGCCAGAATGCAAGAAAATTACATACATCAGAATGCACAAATTCATGACTCAAAAAAGAAAATCTCTCTTTATTCTAATAAAGGTACAATTGATTACAAACAAAGAGTGTCATTCACATCCTGAGATAAAACAAGCACAAGCGCTTTAAAAAAAAAAAAAGAGAGAGAAAGAGAGAGGGAAAGAGAGGAACAGAGGAGCATAAAGGAAAGGAAAAAGAGACGAAAAGAGAAGGAGAGGGAGAAGAAGAGAGGAAGAGAGACTGTTAAGGGAGAAGGAGAAGAAAGAAGAGAAAGAGAAAGAAGAGGAGAATGGAAAAGCGATACAAAAAATGTACCCGCTTCAGATACATTCCTAGCACGGTTAGGAATAACATAACTCCCACAGCTGTGGAAACGAGGGAAAAGCATAACTCCTACAAGCAGACAAATTAAACCAAATGCAGCCCGTAATCCTTGGAAGGATCCTCACTTAAGACAAACCAAGCCTGACGCTTCACGGCACAGATTCCACGACGCCAAAACGTAAGGAAGGATCAAGTATAGGCTCCATAGATAGAGCCGCTATTTATGGGCGGGGATAAAGCACTCGAAAAATCACACAATCGTTTCCGATTCTCCATGAGCTAGCATTAAAGACGCCCGCATCTTTCCAAGAAGTGAAAGTCAAATCGGCCACATTCAACAGCTCAATAAGGCCTCGCGTCAGAGCCTCAAGAACACTGGAAGAGCCCAATCAAGCCACCTCAGGCCATGTAGGCCCAAGAGACAGCCTACCAAGCAGCTTCTTCCCATAAAGCCCACGGCCACTAAGAGCCTCAACCGCCACCTCAGCCGGCGTGGCCCAAGAGACAGCCTCAAATTTCAAAGTGCACAGTTCGATGCAGCCCCAACGGCTCGGGGCTTGAAGAGCCCAACTCGCCACCGCAGGCCACGAGCTCTAAGAGATGGGGCCTGGGCCAGCGCTTCGCCCATGCCTCGTGGCCTGGGCTTGAAGGAGCTCAACTGCTCACCTCAGGCCATGTAGCCCAAGAGACAGTTCAGCTCAGGCAGAATAGCCCATGCAGCCCCAACGGCTCAGTTTGAAGAGCTCAACTGCTCACCTCAGGCCATGTAGCCCAAGAGACAAATTTCATCTCGTGGTTCTCGCCTACAAAGCCTCAACGGCCCAGCCGCAAGAGCCTAACTGCTTCACCAGCCATGCAGCCCAAGAGACAATCCAAATTTCCTGTAGAATAGCCCATGCAGCCCCAGCGGCTCAGTTTGAAGAGCTCAACTCGCCACCTCGTGCCATGTAGCCCAAGAGCCGTCTACCGTAGAATAGCCACGCAGCCTCAATGCAGCCGCCTTGAAGAGCTCAACAAACAAGAAGGCCTTAGCAATTCAGCTTGTAGCGAATAGCCTAATAAGGCCTCAGTGGCCCAGGATCCTCAAGAGGATATTTGAAGAGCCATCAGCCTCGGAAGGCTCTGGCTGTCGATAAAGCCCCAAGCAGCCTCACTGAAGAGCTTCCAACCGGCTCACCTCAAGCCATGTAGCCTAAGAGACAAGCCAGCCTTTGCGCACAGCCCAGCCTCCAGCTGCTTGTACCAGAGCTCAACAGCCCGCAAGGCCTTAGCGCCTAAAAGCCTTAGCGCCAAATTTGTACAGCCAACAACTCAATAAGGCCCCGCCCAGAGCCTCACATCGCTTGAAGAGCTCAACATAAGTAAGGCCTAGCGCCATGCACCGCACTGGGCTTTGAAGAGCTCAAACTGCTCCAACCAAGGTAATGCGCACCCAAGAGCTGCTCACCAAAGACCACCATGAAGCTCAAGGCCTAGTTTTCGAGAGCCGAACCGCCGTGAAGGGCCATAGAGCCGCAGTTCAGATAAATAAAAGCAGAGCAACCTAAGGGGCGCAGCGAAACAAAAAAAGAAAGAAAAGAAAAAGGGTAAAACGACGAGATAAAAATAGGTATTCATTGATAGCAACGCTATATACCCCGTTCAGAGCTTTGTAATAATTCGCCCCGAGAGTGTACAAAGATAATGAATGTAGGGGTGTATAAGAGTACCCGCGTCATTGTAATATTTTGGAGATGAAATTAGGAAATGATAATTTAGTAAACCCGGGATGGTGCATTAAAACAAGGGTACAAGTGTCATTTAGAAAAAAGGATATGAAAAGCATTAAACATGTAAAGATGGGCCACAATACAAATAGAACAAGTTACAATTTCAATATTAAATGCTTGAGGACTAAATTTGCAATTAAGGGAAAGTGGAAAATATAAAAATGGGTAATAAAACCAAAAATTCATTTGGTCTCAAAGTTTGCCCTAGCAAACCGTAGGAGGAGAAGGAGAGAGCCAAGGAAGAGGAAGAGAGAAGGAAGAAGGATGAGGAGGAGAAGTCCAAAGATCAAGGTATGTTGTTGCCGAATCAAGTGTATTGGATTCCTAGTAAGCTGTATGGAGATTGGGATGCCCTTCGTTTAGGTTTTGTGCAAAGATCACATAAACTTTTGAATTGTCAAGCTTATGAGAGTAAAACCCCAATCAGAAAATAACCATTGGCCCCCTGGTCGCCTCGTGCCGAGAGTTTAAAGTTAAATCCGGCCGAGCCCGTGCCCTCGCTAGATTTCAAAACGATCTACAGCCAAGCCCCGTGATTTTCACAAACGTTGAGCCAGTTCTCGTTTTATTTTCAGCATGCTAGCCGAGCCAAGGCTCCCGTATTTATAAAAAAGTTTTGAGAAACTTTTGAAGCCAGCGTTTGTGAAAGGTTTTAAGAAACTTTTCAAGCAAGATAAAGCAAAGGGGCAGGAAATTTTGAGAAGTTTTATAAACTTTGCCAAGCAAGGTTAATGTAAGAGTTTTATAAGCCTTTTTAAAAGTACAAAAGCAAGCAAGAAAAGAAAATTTTTAGAAACTTTTAAATCAAGCTAGTACAAAAGCAAGCAAGCAAAGAAAAGTTTTAGAAACTTTCAAGCAAGCAAAGCAAAGTAAAGCTGCTGAAAATATTGTAAAAAAGAAAAGTTTTTTACAGCTTTTGAGGTTTTTTTAAAAGCAAAACATTTTATAAAAGATACACTCACCGAAACTCGCTAGCTCATTATTTTGCATTTTAAAACTATTTTCCGTGTACGTACAAGACGTTGAGCACAACAGATTTGTCCCGACATCAGACAAGCGTCGTAATTAGAATATTATGTAAGGAAAAGATCAATATGTATATTTGAACATATGTATGTACATAGAGTAGTTTCAGGAGAGAATGTTGGTACGCCGTTGCCATATTTGGATTTAGAGCAAATTCCTGGATGGCTACGATTTGAATTGTTCTATACGTTGTACCGCCATGTCGCCTGTTTTTCTCACGGCTAAGATTTTACCAATCCTAAGTTATAAAAATAAAACAGTTTACCTTTATGAGGTTTTAGTAAGCAATACGCTTCGTCTGATAGAGTTTTTCTTGGCCAGAACTACCGATTTTTTGCGGAGGGTCGCACACCCGGGCCGCCGTAGGTGGGGTGTGTCAAGTTGGTATCGTGAAAGGTGTTGTATACAATAACCTAGGACATGAGGAGAGATGATACCAAGCAAGTTGGTATCAGAGCATAAGTATTGGCAACCATTCATGTTTAAGTTCAAAGTACATACATATCAAGTGAGTCAAAGTATTAAAAGGTTGATTTTTGGTAATTACAGCACTATGTTAGGAAGAGGACGTAGAGGTCGTCCTAGGAGAGTTATTCAGCTAGCCCCTAGCGTCCCGGCGTAATTGGTAGTGGATGAGCACGTAGCAGTTCCACTACGCTCTATGAATCAGCCTCCAAAGAAGAAGTCGCCGACCATCTGGCCACCGTAGGGAGCTCAAATGCCGATTGTTTACTGGGCAGAGTGTGACACAGACAGACAGATAGCCATAGCGCACCGTTAGTAGTCGCAACTCCATCGCCACCTAGAGAGGTTACGCGAAGAACCGGGAGGTCAATGTAGAGTACGTAAGTCGCGCTGCCATGATCTCCAAGCAGATCCGTATGTACCGTTATGGCTAGACCGAGTAAACAAGGCTTACGGAGTTACGGGTCGCACTGATGAGCAAGAGCTCCTGTTTTCCATTTTTCTAATGGAAGACAAAGGGCTGATCAAGTGATGTCGAGAGAAGGTATCCCCACTGCATATCATGGGACCAATTCTAAAGAATTCACCGACAGGTTCTTTCCTCAAAGTCATATGATTAAAAATTGAAGAGTTCTTCAAATTAGAACGTAAGAACATGTCGTTGTCGAATATGAGAAGAAGTTCTCTAATTAGTTAGATCAAGGTTCCCTATATACAAGCGGATAAAGTCCTCAAGTGCAAAGGTTTTTATCGTGACTACAAAGACCTGATCGAATATATTTAGGATTCTAGTTGAGGCCGCTTGAGAGTTGAGCAAAGCACTACGCCCATGCATCGAGGCAAATGTGAAAGTAAGAGTAAGAGAGGTGACTGTGCACGCCCTAACAAAGCTTCGCACAAGACAAATGTAAAGAAAAGCAAAGGCAGAGGTTATAGAGACCGAGGTGCAGTAGAGCTATCTCTAGTCAGGATCGCGAGGCTCCCCGCCATAGCGGGCACCTGTGAGTATTACCCCGTATGTCACATGTGTCAAAAGCCACACTACGGGAGTGTAAGAGATCTCGATGTGGTGTTTCCATCAGGGCCAGGAAGGCTATTTCATTAGGAGTGCCTCACCGACAGGCGTGAAACGCCGCAGGCCGCCACTACCCTTGAGATCAGATGAGCACTCACGAGTCGTCGTGAGAGGTGTCCCAAGGGTAGGGCCAAAGATACCGGCCAGTGTAGGTGGTCGTGGCAGGTAGAGGCAGTGTCTCTAGGGATACGTACGCCGGTAACCCCGCACTCAAGCAAAAGTATATGTCGGTGGACTCAGCAGAAGATGCAGATGCGCCCCGCATGTGGTCATCGGTATTATTTCTATCCATGAACATGATGCATATACATTAGCGTGACCTGTGGAGATACGTGACTATTTGCATCGGCCATTCTAGATCGTTCGATAGAGACCCGCCATTAGAGGGTTGTACGAGTTTCCTTCCACCGGAGATCCGCTACTCTGCAATGCAGTAGTCGAGACAGCGGAGTTATGATCGGGGGGGACGTGAGTCTCAAATGATCTCGTAGCTGATACGAGGACTCGATGTGGTTCTCAGTATGGATTGGCTGTCTCGCCATAGAGCCACATTAGATTGTTATAAAAGGAAGTAAAGTTGCATAGGCCAGGGAAATTGGAGGTAAAGTTTCGGGGAATAAGCAGAGAGTTATCTTTCCAAGATGATTTTGCCATGACAACATTTAAATACCGTAGTTATCGTATATCTAGCCAGGTGGTGGAGACATGGAAGGAAAGGACTATATTAGATGAGATTCCAAGGTGCCAGAGAGTTGATGTATTTCCAAATGATATTGCAGATTACCTTAAAGAGAAGTGGAGCTCACCATTGATTTGATTCCGTGGATCGAGCCCATTTCCATTCCTCCTTATGTGATGGCTCTCGCAGAGCTGAGGAGCTTAAGGCTCCGGCTAGAAGAATTGTTGAGTAAGGGATTTATTAGACTACATATCCTCACGAGCTCCAGCTCTTCGTGGAAAAAGAAAGATGGGAGTTTCATGGCTGTGCATAGATTATACGCAAACGAATAAAAAGTTACCATCCGCAATCGCATTCACTCCCTAGGATCGATGAGTTATTTGATCAACTCCAAGGATCTCAGTATACTCCAAGATAGACTCGAGGCCTGGGTATCACCGGCTGAGAGCCAGGAGAGCGATGTGTACCTAAGACTCCGCATCCAGACACGCACGCATTATAAGTTTTGGTGATGCCATTTGGTTTCGACTAATGCCCCAAAGAAATAAGTTATGGATTTGATGAATCGAGTATTCTAGCCGTATTTGGATAGGTTCGTCATAGTTTTTATTGATGATATTCTAGTGTATTTAGGTAGTTCAGAGGAACATTCTGAGCACCTAAGGATTGTGTCAAGGTAATCTCTAAGGGAGCTTTACGCTATATGCCAAGTTGAGCAAGTGTCATTTGCTGACAAAGTGGCATTCCTAGGTCATGTGATTTCAAATGAGGGTGAGTGTATATCCCCGTAAAATGAAGCAGCCTGTAAATTGAAACCACCAAAGAATGTGTCGGGAGGTCGAGCTTCCTCGTTTTATAGGTACTATAGAAGTTTGTCGAGGGGTTCTCCAAGATAGTAGCCCCATCAATTTCAAGCTGATAAGGAAAGGTGTTAAGTATGATTGGTATATATTCTGGCAACGTAGTTTCAAGAGTTGAAGATTCATGAAAAGTCACAAATTGTATGGATGAGATATGAGGCTTCATGGGGTTCCGCCGATAAGTGTAAGATCGAGACCCCAAGTTCACATCCGTGTTTTGGGCTCTAGTTTACAAACAAATGCTAGGGTACTCGTCTTTCACATTTTAGCACAACATTTCATCCTCGACGAGGCTACCGAGAGGACTATTCGTGACGTTGAGGATATCAGAGCTTGTGATGGAATTCAAAGGAAGTCAGGGATACCACTTTAGCACTAATGGAGTTTGCCTACAACAATAGCCACGTGCCAAGATAGATATGGCTCCATTCGAGGCACCGTATGGTAGGAAATGTGGTAGAACTCGCGTGTCAGATGAGGTACAGAGAGAAGATTAGTACCCTCGAACTAGTACATATCACTTCAGAGAAAGTGAAAGTTGTTCGTGATAACCTAAAGATAGCAAGAGATAGACATAAAAGTTAAGTGCGACAACCGGGTCGTAGTAGACTTGCAATTGAGATAAAGTGACCAAGTCTTTTTTGAAGATTTCACTTTGGTGCCAGGTTGGAGATTTGGAAACGAGGCAAAGCTTAGTCCGGGAGGTATATCGATCTTATGAGATTGTGAGCAAGGTGGGGCTAGTAGCTTACAAGTTGAAGTTACCCCCAGAGTTATCAAGGATTCATGATACTTTCCATGTGTCGATGTTGAGGAAATATATTCTGGATCCTTCACATGTATTGAGAGAGCAACCATTGCAGCTAAAGGAGAATTTGACTTATGAAGAAACACCGGTGCAGATTGTAGATCGCAAGGAACAGGTTTTGAGAAGCAAAGTGATTCCATTAGTTAAAGTCTTATGGAAGAATCACAGGAGGCAACTACATTGGGAGCCGTAGGCCCAGACGCGCCATCAAGCATTCTCACTTATTTTCCGGATGAGGTATTTTCCTTCCTCAGAGTTTAGTTTATTCATTTTGAGATCTAAATGTTCCTAAGGAGGGAGGATTTTGTAACACCCCGTCCCGGGAGAGTGTACAAGATAATTCCATACCGGTAGGGTGTATACCAAGTGTCACATTGTAATATTTTGGAGATGAAATTAGGAAATGATAATTTAGTAAACCCGGGATGGTGCATTAAAACAAGGGTACAAGTGTCATTTAGCAATAAGGATATGAAAAGCATTAAACATGTAGAGATGGGCCACAATACAAATAGAACAAGTTACAATTTCAATATTAAATGCTTGAGGACTAAATTTGCAATTAAGGGAAATTGGAAAATATAAAAATGGGAAATAAAACCAAAAATTCATTTGGTCTCAAAGTTTGCCCTAGCAAACCATAGGAGGAGAAGGAGAGAGCCAAGGAAGAGGAAGAGAAGGAAGAAGAAGGAGGAGGAGAAGTCCAAAGATCAAGGTATGTTGTTGTCTTAGAACAAAGTAACATTGATTCCTGTGTGGCTTGTATGGAGATTAGATGTTCTTTGGTTTAGGTTTGCAAAGATCACATAAACCTTTTGAATTTTTGAGGTTATGAGAGTAAAAAACCCCAATTTGTGAAAATAACCATTAGTTCCTGGCCGCCAAAGCCCAGAGTTTTAAAGCAAACTGAGCCCAAAGCCTCGCTTAGATTTCAAACGATCAGTCGAGCTAAGCTCCCGTAAGTGGGATTTTCAAGCAAATCCGCTGAGCCCAGGCCCCGTTTCTTATTTTCAAAGCATGCTGCCGAGCCAAGGCTCCCGATTTATAAAAAGTTTTGAGAAACTTTTTGAATCAAAGGTTTGTGAAAGGTTTTAAGAAACTTTTCAAGCAAGATAACTGCAAGTTAGTGGGAAATTTCGAGAAGTTTTATAAACTTCTACAAGCAAGCAATAAGAGTTTATGTTTCCTTTAAAAGTACAAAAGCAGCAAGCAAAGAAAGTTTTAGAAACTTTAAAGCAAGCACAAAAGCAATCACAAAGAAAAGTTTTAGAAACTTTCGCCAAGCAAAGCAAAGTAAAAGTCGAAAATATCAGAAAAGAAAAGTTTTACAAGCAGGTTTTCCGTAAAAGCAAAACATTTTATAAAAGATACACTCACCGAGCTGCTTTTAGCTCATTATTTTGTATTTTTAAAAACTATTTTCCGTGCACAAGTACACAAGACGTCGGAGTTATCAACAGGATTTTGTCCCGACATCGCATGCGTCGTAATTAGAATATTATGTAAGGAAAAAGACTCTTGAATATGTATATATTTGAACATATGTATGTACATAGAGTAGTTTTGTGAGAATGTGTTGGTATGTCAAGCTGTCATATTTGGATTTCTGTGAGTAAATCGATGTATACAGATTTGAATTAATCTTATACGCAGCCGCAAAGTGTCGGTTTTTTCCGCAAGTAAGATTTTACCAAATCCTAAGTTATAAAAAATAAAAGAAAAATTTTATAGGAGGTTTTAGCAAGCAATACGGCTTCGCTTCATAGGAGTTTCTAGTCGCGAAAGTAATCTGCCGGGATTTTTAGGAGGGCCGCACACCCGTCGTCGTAGGGGGTGGGGGTGTGGTCGCCCGCACAAAAAAAAAAAAAAAAAAAAAAAAAGAAAAAGCAGAGTCACATGTAGGAGTTCAAGCGTCGCAGGAAAGGGGAGCGGCCTCGCAGGGGAGTGTTTGGCTCTCTAGAGCAAACAAGTAAAGGACCCTTCAAATTTCCCCATCACTAGGATGTCGGCTAAGATCCAAACCTAGGTAGGCACTGGGGCAAATCTCTTCCCCTTTGAAAGGCAAGCCATCCGTGAAGCCCATCGAAAAAGTGTGCCTCATCCCTCAAACTCTCGCATAGCCCCGTCCCCCGTAAACAACTAGATTTTCTTGCTCTGTCACCGCAACCCATGGCACTCCTCGGTTAGGGCGTTCGATCGCATCTGGCACTTAAGCTTCACCGACTGCCCCATCTAGCAAAATGCGTCTTATTACGCACCGCCTTCGCAACACGCATTTTTCCTAGTTGCCTGCAGCTCATTATGGGACGATTGAAGCTCATCCTCGACTACGAAGCTCCGGGCCTCGCTCGCGCCCTCGTCCCCGGCCCCACAGGGTCATCCCCGGGCACCGGCACCGCCCATGACTCGAAGCTCAACCCGCCTACTCAGCCATCTCAAGCCTTTTCTTCCCTACTCCTCACCCACGCAGCCGACATGGCATGCCCCGCCCGACTTAAGCTTCACGGCCTCCTCCGTCATATTCTACACCCGATTCGCAACTCACCGCCGTAGCGCAGTAGCCACCCTCGCCAGAACTCGCGGCTTCGCATGACCTGCTCATCCGCTCCCTCTTGGCTGCAACTCTTTTTCAAATGAGAAGCACCACGATACCCAATTTAAAGTCAATGCACAACTCGAACCCAAGATAAAAACAGAAACAACGAGACATAGGAACTTACAGAGGCAACCCCCTGAAGGGATAAAGCCAAGGCTTCCTTAACAGGCAAGGCACCCGACCTCTTGAGGTCAGATTCTTGAAGGATGGACGAGACCGTGCTAGCCGCAGCTCCCAAGATTGGAAGAAAGCAAGGAATTGCCATCTCCGTCAACTGGGCGTTCTCTCGCCTCTTCCGCCTCGACGAAGGAGGTTGCCCCGGGTGTATGATCAAATGCTAATAGGCATGACCTCCAATCCGAGGCTCGCAGCCCCTTCCCGAGAGCCTTGGTCTTTATAGCAAAGCCGAGCGAGGTCGCTAACTCGGGCGAACCTCAAAAGAAGGCGGCATCACCTACCCCCCACTCGGGATGTGGGGCGTAAGTGCAGTTAAGAAGATCGACCCCAACTTTCGGATCTTACCCTCAGATCGTGTCATTCTGGCAGAGAGTCTAGGAGTTTTCGCTTCACACTTCGGGATCTCCCAGACAACGTTCCACTGAAAGCCAAAAGCCTCTCCCTTAGCGGGCTTGGTGGCTGAGCCCATCGTGAGAAAGCTTAATAAATGTAGGGAGGTGAAGGTCTCAAGGTAGTAGTGGATCGAGGACTCCTCGAACCCGAAGGTCGCGGTAAATATCCGACCGATGCCCGAGTAAGTGCGTGAAAGGCACTTAGCCAACTCCCGCTTTATGACTTTGTCTTCAGGGCTGAGATCCGGGTGAACACCTGAAAGACATACAGCCAATGTAGAATTAGCGATACCCTATAACTTAAGAAAGATAGACCAAACTAAACCAAAGCGATGCTCACAAAGATTCTCAGGAGTAGTCCAGGCAGACGGAACGCCCAAAGTGTCATCCTTATCAAGGGGATTGTACTCCCAACTGCGGCCACTGACGAAGAAGTAACGTTCCTTCCAAAGTCTATGGGAGTATGGAAGTTCCGAGATAATCAAAGGAGCATCGGTACGTCTGAAAAGGTAAAGAAAGCCCTCGGAGGCCTCCTTCACACTAAAAAGGTTTAGGAACATAGCTATACTAGGAACACCAAAGCCCTTGTCCCTGAAGAAAACCAACAACCCAACACGTAATACTCCTAAAAATTGGGCTAAGTTGAGAAGGGCGCACGTTGAAATGTTGTGAAGACTCTTTTTTTATAGCGAATGCAGGGAACTGAGGCCGCTGCCGAAGGCCACCCCGAAGAAACACACCATCTCGGCACTCGGACTCACGTGAGGAAGTCAAAATGTCGGAGACCGTGACCCGATACCAAAAAGGGGGCCTCTGCAACGCCCTCACAAAGCCGCCCCACAAAGGCTCGACCGCTGTGGGTCCCACCGCCAAAGCATTCTTCACGACTGATTTTAGATATTCGATCCCTGGGGTATTTAATTCATCACCTCCCTCACCCTCGTCTGTGGAAAAATGGCTCCCCAGGCCCACAAGAGCAACCCCGTTTAAATTGTCGGAGGCGTCACCTGTCCGTCCTAAACCGGGAACAGCAGAGGAATCACCCCTAATGCGCAACGAAGAAGAACGACCGGGACCCATGAGAGTAATAGGAACATAACAAAAAGACTACCTCAAGCAAGGTATCACAAAACACTAGGAAAAACTCTGCACGGAAGGTCAGATCGAATGTTAAAGGAAAGATAAATATGAACTCACAGAGAAACAAAAAGGCCGCTGTCGTGGAACACAAGACTAAAGGTCAAGATACTTTAAGAAACTGGAAGAATCGGAAGAGATGGGCGCGAAACCCGAAAGGTCATCATTATCATAAGACATATGACGGCGACTAAGCTCTAACCAAAACCACTGGAACATGTGGAAGTCGCATTCGATTCAAGAAACGATACACTCTTTACACACGCCAAGAAGACGTAGTTGTCAGGGCAACCGATAGGGGTTTTGAAAATGTGCTTGAAGGCCCACTCTCGCCAAAGCCCAAGGAAAGGCGAAGCCCGTGAAATCACGCCTCGGCCCCGGGCGCCGCCAGAAGCAGCCCACCTGTTTCGCCCATGGACAATGTGAAAAGCCCATGTCTTGTAAATAAAACCAAATCACATCAGTAAGGGAAGTAAGATAATTCCCAATAACGATTTATCCTCTAAAACAAACCACATCTCACCAATAAGGGAAGTAGGATATTCAATAACCGGCCTCATTATCCCTTAATAATCCGATAGCGATAAAGGTAGCAGGGGTCACCTCACCAATTGAAAGAACTTAGCACCATCCACAATTGGGAAAACATACGCTATAAATACCGTGCCACCCCATCGCTGAAAGGTACGCTGGTAAACACCCGCCTCTTGCGCCTATCTTTCTCTCGTGGAGGAATCGCTTAGTGATCGGAGTGCCACGCGAAGCCCCTCGCCGGTTCTCCTTTTGTTTTTGCAAAGGAGTCCCACATTCAAAGCTCCGCGACCGGCCCAAAGAATAGCTGTCCTGCCCCGCCCAACGACCTCAACACGCTCCCGCTTTAGTTTCTATGGAAAGCATCATCACCTCATCAGGGAATTTGTTAGCAAATTCAATTGCTCTATGTATTGGTTTTATTTGACCTTGATAAATATCAAATCCTAAAAATATAGTATTTGTTTGAAAGAGTTTAATCTTTGTTGCAGAGATAACTAAACCATTATCTCTAACAATTTTTTGAAAATTTTTTAAATGTTTGAAATGCTCTTCTATGGAATTTGAAAATATAAGAACATCATCAATGTATACTATGGAAAACTTAGTATGTTCATCGAAAATATCATTCATCATATTTTGAAATCGTATGAATATTTTAGTCAAAGGCATTACATTCCATTCAGAATGGCCAAAACGGAACTGCAAATGTCGCTTTTGTACCTATCTTCTGGTTTAATCTGAATTTTCCAAAATCCATATTTCATATCAAATTTTGAGAATATTGTGGCATTATAAATTCTTTGAATTAAGTCTTTTTTATTAGGTATTGGGTACCTAATCCACTGTAAGACTTTATTCAATGGTTTATAATTGATAACTAATCTTGGAGTTCCTCTTTCTATTTCTGAAGCCTTTTGTACATAAAAGGATGCACAACTCCAAGGAGAATGACTTGGTCTTATCAATTTTTTGCTTAAAAGATCATTGATTTCCTTTTTACAATATTCCAAAAGTTCTGGACTCATTTGAATTGGTATTGCCTTTGTATGAATTTGTTTTTCATTAAAATCTTTTTCATATGGTAATGAAACCATATGTTGTTTTCTATTCCAAAAAGCATTTGGTATAGAAGAACAAAGATTATTTTCTATTTGTTTTTGTATTTGTTTAATTATTTCTGAATTTTAGATTTTTGAATTTTCTCTCACTTTTTGTATTGCATTTCCTTTTACGAATTTTACATGTTGCTGTTTTTGCTGAAGTAAATTTATAAAATCTTGAACTTGATTAATTTCTTTTACTTCTATCCCTTTTATGAATTCAAATAAAATATCTTGGTTGTTATATTTTGTTTTTAATCCTTGACTATCTATGCTAAAGGGATATCGTTGTGTTAGGAAAGGAGTTCCTAATACAATTTGATGACTTATATTTTTTACTAGTAACAATGAAGTTTTAATACAAATACCATTTTTGCAAATATGCCCTTGTGATATCTTGTATTGAACCTTCAATGGATCATTACTAGCTGTTGAAAGTCTTTAAGAGGTTTTTACTAAATATACAGTAGGAATTAATCCTTCCTGTATACAATTTAAATCGCTCCCGAAATAATCAAAGCTATAAAGTTGATCGAAAAATCAGGGTTGATTTTTAATGTTATTTTTGTATATCATCTTTGTTTTTGTACAATTTTCATACTATGAACAAAAGTTTCTAACTCTTCTATGTTCGATTATAGCACCTTAAAATCCAATTTTCTCAAAAGGGTAAAATCGTACTTCGTCAAAATTTTGAAATTTATTCTCTAGATCCGGGATGAAAAACGGATTTCACCGCTGAATCGCCTCATGAAATATATAGCTAGCATCGCCGACCACAAATTCGGTGACAAATAGATTTGCACGCTTTTCTTGAGGCATACGTGATTCGTGTCGTGAAAACGACATGTGATGACGAAGTCACTTATAACATGTAATAATGTTACTTATGTTGAATGAGTAGAGAAATGACGGAAATTGACGGCCGAGATAAGGCTGTGTGTCGAAACCGAAGAAAGGACATAGATGTCACACGAAATTGTTTAAATGGTAATAAGACAAAACAACTACAGTGTTGTTTCCTTCCTTCAAATCAAAGACAAAAACGTGAAAAGAGAGAGAAACTTGCAGGATCTGAATTTTTGAGTTTTTAGTGAGAGAGAGAGAGACTTCTCTCTAAATTTACGGGCGATCCGACCGTCGAAATCCTTCGGAGGCTCACGCTGTGACTCAGCTTTTAGGGGAGTTTCACTAAACTCCGAGAGGTAGGGTATTATATCCTACTTGGTTTTACACTTTATTTAAGTGTTCAGGATGCTTCAGGTTGGCTCGAGTCGAGGGTCGTTCGATCGTCCCAAAATTCGGAACCTATGTGGAAATTTGCAGGACCCATATGGATCGGTCCGTAGCAAAGTGCGTAAACCGACTGGCCGCTTTGTGTTGGAACAAGTGCATTAAATTGTATCAGGGTGTGTATGAGATGGGAAACCACAATGGAATTCGCCAAAAGTGGAACCGAGAGCATCTAGGTCGCCCATGGACTCTATCGCTGGTTTCGGGACCGTTAAAATCAATCCCGTTATGTGAATTGATAAAAATCGCCCATGTGTTGTGTGCTCGAATTGTTGGAAATGAATGGCTTGAGTCAGGTGGAAATAGATAAAGTTAATACACATTTTAATGTTAACATGATGACATAATTATATAAAAATATAATTCGCACTAGAGGCCATCGAGATGATTTAATAGGTTAATGCATAAGCTTGATGTGTTATCTGATGTCACAAATTATATGGAATATAATCGTGGGTGTAGGCCATCGAAACGAATGCTGGATTAGCCCAAGCGAGCAAATTCGAGTCAAGCCGACATTGTCGACTACATGTGTGATTCTAAATTTGATAATATATGCATATTTGATATATTGGTATAAAAATATTTGAAAAGGCATAATGCATTTTCATATGCAATCAGGTAGCTCAGCAATTAGGTGTGTGGACATGAATACTGAAAGAAAACGAAACGTTTTGAAAGGAATTTCACATGATGAATTTTCGGAAATGGGGCTGGGAGACTACCTACCGTATCATTTCGATGAGACCATGACTGCTTTCGTATGTTCTCCAACACAATTTCTGAGGGTAGTCCGATAATTTTTTACCGATACTGTAGTATAGTTCGGAACAACAAGAATTGTTTTGAAAGATGTTTTCTCATACATGGCTAAAGTGTGTGAGGGAGCCTGCAGTACTTCTGACGTGGTTTGTCATTTCGTATTATCCAAGTAGGATCACACTCGCTTGAATGTAAGCTATTTTTGGAGCATTGCATATGCACTTAGCGGAGTAACCCATTTTGTGGTGATTCCACTACTGGCGATAAATACTTCTCACCCCTGCCGAGGGATATTATTTCGCACAGGAGCTGCCGAGGAGACGTGCTCATCCTAGAGGCCGCTTTTGTAAAGAAAGTCGGGTTGTGGCTTTGGTTTTGTTATACACATGTATTAATTCTTATAAGTTTGATATATGATGTATAAGGATAATTTTATTACCTCTCAAACTATTGGAATATAGTCGACATTTATTTTCAGGAGTTATTGATGCGCAGGGGCCCAAGTTGCCATTATTTTTACTCATTTTAATTGGATATGAACCCGATGTGGTCATAAGTTGATTGTTGGGACCCTATGTGGCCATATTGAACTGTTTGGGACAGGTTTTGTATTTAGGTAGAGCTCCCCGTACAATGGAGACTCTACTAGATTTTCGTGAGGGGTGTCGGGTTACCCGACATCCACGAGTATTCCGCGGGTTGACGAGTTATCAACGGACACCCCGATTTTGGGGGTCACGCCAGACGAGCTTAGGTACACGAAAGTACCTGGGCTTTGGGGACTCGCTAGCCACTCGCCTTAGAAAGCGTAGAACTTAGGTATATGAAAACCTAGGATTTAGGGACTCGGGCATGTGCCATGGTCATCGAGGTATAAGAACATCACCACTGCGTGGCTCGTGTGGTTAGGCATATGATTACCTAGAAGTCAATGACGTGATTAGAACACGCATGCATGGTGTTTGATGTGCGATGGTGTGTATAACATGAGTTGTATGTTATGTGATATGTGATCATGTAGTGAATTGTGATTGAAATTGTATGCTCGTGAATAGCAAAGTGTAATCATGAACACTAAGGCTCAGAAATATAACTCTTAGGTGTTCGAGAATTTGGGCAAATAGTTCGCATCAACCGAAAAATTAATAAAATAAATTTTAATAAATTTATTTTGATTTATCGAAATGAGAAAAAAATAATAACATATTTGGGTAGTTGTTTTCCAAAGAGCATGAAGGAATGAGAGAAAAATAAAAATAAAATGAAATAAAATTTTGTAAAAATGAAATTTTCAAAAATGAAATTTTTGTTGTTAAAAAAAAAGATTTAATAAATGAATTATGTCTTCGTATTACCTATAAATGCAAGAACATAGTATATAAAAATGTTTTCGATATTTGAATAGTGTCTCAAGGTCGTGGCTTATGCCTTGTAGATACCGCATTGTATTTAACTCTTTTGCCATTTAAACTCCGTCAAAGGGAGATGGCTAGCCGAGGACGAGGACAGGGCGTCCACGAGGCACCGGTCGTGCACCACCCATTCACCGCCCACCAAAGATTTGATCGCAGGCTCAGAGAGGCCAGGTATCAGAAGCACAGCCTATAAAGACAAAGCTGGTATAGCAGTAGTCAAGGAGGTCCTAGTAACCTCCAGAGGTTTAGGGCACATCATCCTCCGACATTCACAGGGGGAGGAGATCCAATGGTGGCAGACCATTGGTTCATGCAAAGGTCGAGAAGGTGTTAGAGGCTATGGAGATTACCTCTGACACGGTCAGATTAGACTAGCCGTTGCCCAGCCAGGGTGAGGCCCAAGCGGTGGAAATGGGCAAGGACCCTGACCCAGAGGCAATGACATGGGCAGTTCCCAGAGCCTGCTCATGGGTAAGTATTTTCTAGATACCGCGAGGCACGAGAAGGCTCAAGAGTTCCTGTAGAAATGGGCAGGGACAATGAATGTGATGGAGCACGTATTAGATTCACGAGCTAACCCATTTTGCTGATGACTACGCGCCACGCATACGGCAAAGGTTAGGAGATTCGAGAACGGGGTTGCCCATTCGGCAGATCAGGACTTCGCCACGGACATGGACTCCATGGCGTCGATGACCTCACCATGGGAGAGATCGAGGATGCTCAAGCACCAGATGCGTGTCAGTAGCAGGAGGATCGAACTTCTTCTAGTTCTGGGAAGAGGCGTAAGACTTCTACTTCGCTACACCGAAGCTTAGACTAAATGATTGGCATTTAGTCAGGCAAAGGCAGATATGTTACTTCGCCTATACCGGGCATGAGACGGATCGCCTCAGAGACAAGATCTCGCGGGTGTCGGGATAGCGTAAATTCCGTTATCAGAGAACATGAGAGGCATACTATTCCTCCACACCCTAGCACGGTTGGGAGGAACCGCCAATTTCGTGGTACGTTACCGCAGCACAGGCCGAGTCGAGTGTGGGTCGAGGTCGTACGTGCGACTCAAGTCGGACTTCAAATGGATGCGGCGCATGACGCGGTTATTTCTGTCGACGGTTTTGGCATATGAGGAGAGATTGTCCTAGGAGGCAGAGGTCTCACGGGTACCACAAATGAGCACATAAGAGCACCCTGATATGTAGGGCACGCTTCTACTCTCAGACACTTGTCGACTAGAGTAGCGTTTAAATCGGATGCATCATATGCTCATTCATCGTTGCATCTTCAGGTGATAGAATTGGGCTTTGAGGTTAAGGCCTTTAGAGAAGCCAGTATAGATGTTCTCTTCCCTAGGATGTAGGAGAGATGACCGATAGCTCGATTACGAGTTGGTGATCTCCAAGATTCGTCACGGTGGGACCCCCGAACGTTGTCACAAGATGGCATCATCACGCTCATGTGCACGGCAACATCGCCGCCGAGCCCGTGGCGTGCACGGTATGGTCATTCACCACTCTTGGTGAGCGTGGTTGAGTTTGTCTTGGGACTACGCCTAATGAAGACTTATAGTTCGACCGAAAATGAAAGAGTAATTAAAGTGCGTTGGCAAGGCAAGAAAGGGGGTCGCATCCTCAAGGTGAGAAGCCTGGAGTTAGGGTGAAGGAGACCCGCGAGAGTATCCAAGGTCCCCGTGTGGGTGTAAGAGACCCGTGAGAGATCCCAAATTTCTATGTGGGTGTAAGCATCCTGGGAGATATCCTAAATTTATGGTGGGTATAAGAGACCCCAGAGGTATCCTAATTTCGTGTGGGTGTAAGAGACCCGAGGAGATATCCTAATTTCAGGTGTAAGAGACCGGAGACATCCCCACCGTGAGGGTGTAAGAGACCCGTGGAGAAATCCAAAATTTCTGTGAGGGTGTAAGAGACCCGTGGAGAAATCCGAAATTTCTGTGTGGGTGTAAGAGACCCGTGGAGTTATCCGAAATTTCTGTGTGGGTGTAAGAGACCCATGGAGATATCCGAAATTTCTATGTGAATGTAAGAGGCTCGCAGTGTAAGCCGAAAAGTTATGTTGCCCGATAGATGAAAACACATTCCGGCCAAAGTTATCACAGACTTAGAGTCGAAAGTGGATAGGAGCCTAGAGTGACTCCGAGATTTAAAACACGTGGTCGCTATCAATGCATCTCAGAGTTGAGTGGATCGGAGTCTGGTGACCTGAGATTTGGATACCCCTTTGAAATGTATCGGTGTTGCTAAGCCGGCTCTGGGTGATATGGATGTGTCATTCATGACATGGACTAGGTTGACGTCCATTGGATTGTCGCTGATCGGGACCGGAAGGTCACCGCTACACACCAAGCAGGGGTTGTGTAGGGTTACATGTTGTGTGGATTATATATAAGTGTTAGAGGACAGGCTGTGAGCATGCGTCCTGGATCATAAGGGTAGCTGGGAGGAGCAATTTTCCTTAGTGGAATTCGCCTACAACAATAGTTATCAGGCGAGTATACAAATGGCACCATATGAGGCATTGTACTGGGAGGCCAGCGAGATCACCGCTATGTTGGACCGAGGTGAGAGAGCTCCATCATGGGTCCCGATCTCGTTAGAGACACCTCCGAAGGTGAGCTTGATTTACAACAGCTCTTCTCACGGCCCAGCCTAAGATTTATGCGTATGTGTACGACGCCTAATCTCTTAGAGCTCGAGGTCGGATCACGCTCGGGCTGCATGCCCAAGAGGGGAGTGGTTAGGTTCTAAGCGAGGAAACTATCGCGAGGTTTATTGGGCCTTTCGAGATACTGAGAGGATAGCGGCACTGAAGGCATCAGCTTGGTTTACCGCCAAAGATGACAGTGTCCACGAGGGTATTTTCACGTCTCCATGCTCCTAGTATACTCCGCATCCAAATTTCTCATGTAAAGGGATCGGGGAAAGATCGAGGTCGACACCGATGGGACCTTCGAGAGGACCAAGCAGTGTATTTTGGATAGTCGGATCGTTTTGTGACGTTGAAGACCGTGGAGGCTAGTGAGGGTACTATGGCGAAACTATGGAGTGGAGGAGTCACTGTGGGGAAGGAGACACGATAAATACTATCCCTTCTGTTTAGGGATGAAGGTACGTGATTAGTCGTTTAATAATTAAATGACGAGTTTACATGCATTGTAGAGTGCAAGTTGCATATGTATGTGAGTGATGTGATTGTCCAGAATTTCGGGTTGAAATTCTTCATAAGGAGGGGAGATTGTAAGACCCGAGAAAATCCAATTTTCTCAAAAAAGGGTAAAATCGTAATTTCGATCAAAAATTTGAAATTTATTCTCTAGATCTCGGATGACGAAACGGATTTCACCGTTGGAATTGTCTCACGAAATCTACAAGACGTCGACTTCGTCGACTCCGAGACAGCCGAATTTGCACTGCCGAGGCATCACGTATCGGAAATGCAAACTATGTGGATGTGGGTTTCAAAGTCACTTATAACATGTACTAATGTTACTTATGTTGCATGAGTAGGAGAATGATGGAAACGGATTACCGAGATACCGCTAAGCAAATCGAAGAAAGCAGGACACAGATGTTATTAATGAATTATTTAAAATGGTAATAAGACAAAACAACTACGTTGTTGTTCCCTTCCTTCAAATCAGTGCCACAAAAAACGTGAAAAGAGAGAGAAATTTGCAGGAGCTGAATTTTTGAGTTTTTAGTGAGAGAGAGAGAGACTCAAATTTACGCGATCCACCAGCTTAAATCCTTCTGCCAAGAAGGAAAGCCGCTTTACGCCGGAGAGGCCCACACATGGGACTCTGCTTTAGGAGTTTTCATCAAACTCCGAGAGGTAGGGGTTTTATCCTACTTGGTTTTACACTTTATTTAAGTGTTTTGTGATGCTTGTGTTGATTTGAGGCCGTGAGGGGCCATTTGATCTGTCCCAAAATCTTGGAACCGAAGTGTGGAAATTTAGACCCATATGGATCAAACGGTCTCGTAGCAAAGGCGTAAAAACCGACTGGGGCTGTTTGTGTTGGAAATTATGCATTAAATTGTATTGTGGTTGTATGAGATGGGAAACGACAATGAATTCGGGAGCCAAAAAGTGGAACCAAGGTCGATGAGCTGGGCTGCCCATGGACACGCCCCATTCGTTTTGGGACCGTTTAAAAATCGTCCCGGTTATGTGAATTGGATAAAAAAATCGTCCATGTGTTGTGTGCTTGAATTGTTGAAATGAATGGCTTGAGTTTGTGTTAACATGATGACATAATTATATAAAATATAATTGTGTTTGTAGGCCATTGGAGATGATTTAATAGGTTAATGCATAAGCTTGATGTGTTAACTTGATGTCACAATTATATGGAATATAATTGTGGGTGTAGGCCATTGGAAATGGAATAGTGATTAGCTCAAGTGAGCAAATTTGGGAGTTGGTTGATATTGTTGAATTATATGTGTGATTCTAAATTTGATAATACATGCATATTTGATATATTGGTATAAAAAAAAATGATTGAAAAGGCATAATGCATTTTCATATGCACCGGGGTAGCTCTTAGCAATTAGGTATGCATGACATGA
Organism: Tetrastigma voinierianum; assembly: GCA_016808115.1. Classification (NCBI taxonomy): domain Eukaryota; kingdom Viridiplantae; phylum Streptophyta; class Magnoliopsida; order Vitales; family Vitaceae; genus Tetrastigma; species Tetrastigma voinierianum. The sequence continues at coordinate 549,756 of JAEQBH010002505.1, forward strand.
AAATTGAAAGAAAACGAAAACGTTTTAAAAGGAATTTGCACAGATGAATTTCCTGGATAATGGGTCGAGACGGTCCAACGTATCATTTCCTCGGATGAGGACCATGATCAAGCTTTCGAAGGTTCTCCAACACATTCGCCTCGAAGGGTAGTCCCATAATTTTTTACCGATACTTCGATAGTATAGTTTCGAAAACAACAAGAATTGTTTTGAAAAAGATGTTTTCTCATACATGGCTTAGTGCGTGAGGGAGCCTATGAGTACGGACGTGTCAGTCATTTCTCTAGACATTCAAGTAAAGATCACGACTCGCTGAATGTGTGTTTACTTTGGAGCATTGCATATGCATCTTAGTGGGAGTAACCCATTTAGGTGATTCCACTCATCACATAGTCACCCCTCGGTCGAGGGATATTATTTTCAGGCACAGAGCTACCAGAGACGCCCATTCAGAGGTCGCTTTTAGAAGAAAAAGTCGGTTCGTGGCTTTAGTTTTGTTATGTACACATGTATTAGAACTCTAAGTTTGATATAAGATGTATATGATACCTTATTACCTCTGAAACTATTGAAATATAGTTGGGATATTTATTTTGTGAGTATTGATGCAGGGGCCCAAGTGGCCATTATTTTTACTCATTTTAATTGGATATGAACCCGATAGGTCAAGGTTGATTGTCGGGACCCCCGTGTGGCCATATTGAACCTGCTGGGACAGTTTTTGTATTTGGGGTAGAGCTCCTCGCATAAAAAGGGAGATCGGGCCGATTTTCGTGGAGGGTGTCTGCCGCCCGACATCCACGAAGTATTCCGCTGCCGACGGAAACATGCCAACGGACACCTGGAGCCAGCGCCACATGATTTGTTAAAGTATCTTTTGATTTTCTAAATTTTGTTATTCTAGTACTATATTTTGATTTTAAAGTTTTAATTCATCAACTGAAGTTTTTATTTTTGTTTTATTTCCATTTGCAAATGTTGAATTGTTGCTGGTTCTTGGTTTTTATAATATTGAATAATGTCTTTCATTTTATAAGAATTTGCCAGATTATTCATAGATTTTGGTTTATTATGTTGATGTTCTAAAATTTTTCTTATATATTTTGCTTTAGTTTCTTTATTATCAATTTGGTCTATCATTTCTATGAATAATTCTTGATCAATTGTTAACATGTTTACTTGACATAAACAATTTTCTATTTTCTCTATTTCTTTTTCTGAAATATTACTCTTAGTTTGGGATTTATCAGTTTATGAAGAGGAAGTATTATTCTCAGAATAATATTCTTCTTCGTTATCTGATAAAACATTTACTTTTTGCTTTCTACAATTTGGGGCTATATGACCCTTTTGACCACACTTAAAACATCTAACTTCTTTTTTATGTTTTTTATGAAATTTTTGTTTTTGGTCAGGTGATTTGTTATGACTCTTAAATTTTTTGTATTTTTTAGAAGATTTTTCTTTAAAATGTTTTTTATGTCTTTGCGAAGGTGGAATAGGCATTTCAATACCATATTGGGCACAAAAAGATCCTAAATCTTTTCTTGAAGCTTTTAGATCTCTTTTCACTTGATATTGGAGTTTGAGTTGAGAACACAACTTTAAACCTTCTTTTTTAACTTCTCCTATGAGATCTCCATAAGTAAGATCTTCATAAGGAATTGTTCCATTATGTTTTTTCCTAAGGGTTTCTTGAACTTTTTCAGTAAGAGCCCTTGGGAGTCCATAAAGGAATTTTTCTTTCCAAAGAAGTTTTTGCATCATCTTCTAGTCATTGGACTTTTGCTAAGAACACATCATGATACCATTTAAAATCACTAAGTGTTTCAAGCACTCTATATGTTGGAAGAATTTAGAAATTTCTTTCAAAACCCTAGGATCTCCTATGAAATGTTTGGTTATAGCATACATGAGTCTTAAGATTGCATCTTGCTCTCCATCCTCATTTACACTTTTTTGTACATAAAATCTTTCTTTATCAGTGAGGAAGTTTTCCCACCAGAATTTTAATGTTCCAGAAAATCCTGTCAGGATTAATTGGACAGCATTATGATCATCACCATCTGTCAAATAGGCAGTTGCTGCCATTTGCATTTGGCGAAGATCAACAAAGATTTCATGTTCAGAGAGGCCATCTATATTCCAATCAAAAATAGAATCATTGCCATAATTACTTCTTGTAGGTTGTTTTTCTTCAAATTGTAAATCTGGAGGAGTAGGTCTTTGATAAAAAATTTTGGATCTTTTATGCCAAGTTTTTATTTTATGATTTGTTCAATTTCTTGTTCTGAATTTTCTAATTTTTGTAAATGTTTATGAAACAGAAAAAGCTGCTGAGCCACTTAAAAATTTTATTTGATCTTTTGAAGAAGAAGGGTCTTTTACATCCATAAATGATAATTTTTGAGTTAAAATTTTTACTAAATCATCATTGTTTTTGTTTCCTCCTAATCTTAAGGATTTAGAAGGCTTAAATAAGGGTTTTTCTTTTTCTTTCTCCATTTCTTTTATTTTAGGACCATTTTTCTCAATTCTATCTAATTGAGAGGAAATTGTTCCTAAAATTTGATTTGTATAATTATTTTGTTGTTGGATTCCTTTTATATCCCTTTTTTGGCCCATACTTTGTTTCCATCTTCCTTGTGGTATTTATTCATGGGTGAAGCTATACTTCTACCCATTGTGCCATTATCCTTATTTCTTCCAAAGGAGGATGGGTAGATACTACCTTCTTTTCAGAAGTAGTATTCGGGAATCCATTCTCGCTGGGAACATATTTATTTCTGCAAAAGGATAATCTATTTGATTATTTGCAGCATAAATATCAAAATATGTAAACATTAGAATATCATTTTCATTGTTCCATTGTTTGATGTACCATCTTAAATTTTCTTTGTTCATTTGTTAATGTTGAGAAAAACCATTTACTTTTCTCAGCATGTTTTATTTATTTTGCCTCTTTTCTTAGATAGTCCTTATTTATTTCAAACATATTTTATGCTGTCATCATCATGAGCTGAGAAGGCTCCTCATTTGGTGACATCATTTGAGAATATGTTGGAGACCTATCTGGAGAATTTTGAATATTTTGTTCTGTTCTTGTGTATTTTAAATCTGGAATTGTAGATGAATAGTCTACTTCTTCCAAATTTAAGTTTGATTGAACATTTGATCTTCTGGAAGGAGTTCGAATTTCTAAAAAGGAACTCGAAGAACTTGCAGAGTATGATTTTCAGATGCTCCTTTTCTAGGTTCAAAGACTTGTACATTTCCTTGTCCATCTTCGCTATGGACATGAGTTTGTCAAGCCAACAGGTTTTCAGGGGCTAAAAGTTGTTTGAAATTCCATTCCTTAGATTGTGTTAAACATTCCCAATGAATAGGTTTTGGTATTATGACTGTAGAGTTTTTTTCATTTGCTTGCCAAATTAATGTTTGATCTTTTGGGGATGACAAAAGACAATTTGGATTGACTACAGAAGTCATCACCTTATAGTATACTCTGTATACTATAAGTATGTTCCCCGGATCTAAGATCCATGTCATAATCTTGCTTGATATTTAGGAGTTACAGCTTTATGAATACTGATAATTCATACAGTCTAACTCTAGGTTTGGATAACAAGTAAAATACACCGGTCCAAATGATGTATTTGCTTGCATTAACCCTAAAAGGGAGTCTTGGAATTGATTATGTCTTGCATCACGAAGACATATACATATAGGTTTGTCTAACCCTAATCTGGTTAAGGGTTTGGTTGCTACTGATGTATCTTCATATGAAGAATTTGAATTTTTCCTTTGTAATCAGTTTCAGTCTCTGGGGATTTAAGTTCAATAGTTTCGCCTCGTATCCTATTGAATGCGAGCATTCTCGCTTAAATTTTAATTCTATAATCTCTTTTGAATTCAAAACTTCCTACTTTGTACAGTTCTTTGATGTTTTGTTTTGGCATTTCCCAATTTTTAATGTACTGTTCCCAATCTTCAATGGAAACAAACAATTTGTTTTCATATCTTTGAGTAGTTTCCTGAATTTGTCTAAGATGTTCACCAATCCTGGATGAACTTGTACTTGAACTTGTTCCTACAAGTTTTTTGATAAAATTTTCCATTTCTACCCCACACAAGCACCGATTCTAACACTTAATGGGACCCACAACGATCACTCCACTCCATTTCAATGTGTGTGTGATTTATGGCTGACCAACGGATACTAGGACTGACCAACATTAACTATGGGAATCACAATTAAAATAATAGAGAGAAGAGGATAAAAAAATTGATATTTTAATAAGCGGTTCAAAAAAAGTAAATAATTAAATATACATTTTTCCATCATAAGCTATTTAGCCCTAATCAACTAGCTTATTAGGATTCCACCTCAAATAACTCATACATTTATTAGGCCAGAATTTCAATCTCCAACTCAATCAAGCACCCCTAAATATCAATTAACTATTAGTGCATGGAATATCACTAGTTTATCATATCATGGTTTGATGGGAGTTCATAGCTTCCAACCATGCATCTATCTATGATTTAATATTTATTTCTCATTCACATGTTTAAAAGCGAAGAAATATGATACTTACATGTAGTGAACAAAAATCTTACGAGTTTCATCATGTAGGAAATTGACAATCTAGCAATTGAAAAAATACATAATTACCTTGAGGTTTTTGCAAATATCTCATTTGAACCCTAAACCTTTTTCTTGGGCATTTGGTCCCTAAACCTTTTTCATCCAAATAATCTTCTAACATTCATATTGATCACTCACTCATACCCCTCTTGTCAAATAAAATGTCAGATAAGCAAATGGAAGTTACATTCTGCTATATATTTTTATATATTATTGATTAAAAAATATATAAGAAGTGTTATATTTTTATAATATTATAAGTGCAAGAAGAATTACACTTTTAAGCTTCTAATGTGTAAAAGTAGTTACACATTCAAGGTTGAATTAAGATTGTAACAGTTGAAAATAAATCATATTTAATAAATAGATTAAACATATAAAATCTTACAAAACTTATTAGGTTGAAGAAAATAATGAGTTTGTAACATTTATGAGTAAATCATGTTTAGTGTGTGCATTAAACATATCAATAAGGTATTGGACTGTTACAAAAATTATGAGGTTGAGGAAGATCATAAGTTTATAACATTTGAGATTAAATATATGTTTAATGTGTGAATTAAACATATATTTATGTTATAGAATGTTACAATCTCAAGAGGGTAAAGAAAATAAAAAGTCTTCTAATCTTTGTAACAATTTTTTTATTCAACCCTAAAACTGTTTTATAAGAGTGACTTTTTCTTTTGAAATCTTACGAAAAGTGAATAGGCTTGATTAATCAAAGACAATTTTCATTACTTCTCAAAGATTTTTAATATATTTAAGGAAATAAATATTTTACACAAAGTTCCAAGAACTTGTTTTTAAAACTTCTTATGTTCTTATCTTCTTCTTATTTATACTTTAAGAGATTTCTGTATATTTTGCAATTTAAAAATCTATTGTATAATGAGATTTGAGTATGTTTCTCTTCTCCGTTAAATCCATCTATTTTTTTCAATATAGTCTCTGATAATGTTTGACTTGGCTAACACTTCATCCTTGTTGAGGCTGCTAAAAACTATCAAATCAATTTGGAGCAAACGATTTAAAGAGAAGAAAAAAAAACCATAAATCAAATTATACCTTGTAGTCGATATGGGCGGCCTGAAATCGGGTAATAGCATGGTTATAAGTGTCAAAAGAAAGGACGGAGGGTCCGAAATTCCAAGCTTTGTCGAACTTGATGTTAAGGGCGCATGAGCCCCACAACACAAATGGCCTCCCGCCACGCACCCAGCTATCGCAATCTCACATAGACGTCAGGTCGTATCAAATGTGCGACTACGCCAACATTCGCTGCCATCCAAAATCCGACATGAATAATAAACTGTTAATATTCGCAACCCAACCTAACTCATTTATTATTCATGCAGTGCGCCAACACGATTACGATCACTTAATTTGATTATTTAAAATAATAAGAATTATAATTAATCATCTATGTTTAACACAAAAACTTCTATTAAATTTAACATGTTTATTAATTTTATTATTTAAAATAATAGGAATTATAATTAATAATCTATATTTAACACAAATAACATATTAAATAGGTTAATTAATTAATATAATAATTAAATGGGTCAAGTTCGTATTTGGCAGGTCAACACAAATATGACTCATTTATTAAACGTGTTAGGTAGGTCAACATGAATATGACCTAAACACAATTATACTCAACCTAAACCCGTAAAAATCGTGTTAGATTCATATCGTGTCAAATGTTGTCAACTTTACCCAAAAGCTTGATTTCGCTCTTAGCCATGATTACAATCTCAAGCAAAGAAACCGAGTTCTAATCTAAAGAACTGTGAAAAGAAAATTACAAGCTACCTATTAAATCTATACCCGTATGACGAAGTACTTTCAACCATGGAGATAAGATTAATGGATTTAAGATATTTTTTCTCCAAATCGTCCACCCTAAATTTGATTTAGGTTTTTTTTTTCTCCAAATCATTTGTCCCAAATTGACTTTGGATTTTTAACCACATCAACAAGAATGATGTGTTAGTCACGTTGGACATTAAGGACCTGTTTGATAGTGCTTCTTATAACTGTTTCTAGACATAAAAATGTTTTTGGGATAAAAAAAAATGCATTTGGTAATATTTTCAAAAGTGTTTTTGAAAGTTCAAAACAACACTTAGAGTGTTTTTTTGAGAAGCATTTGGGAGGTGTTTTTCTAAAAAAACACTTTAAAAGTTTTTTAATATTCCTAAAATACCAACTTGTTTATCTTTAAAACATGTATTTAATTTATTTAAAAAACTCGAGACATTATATATTGTAATTACATTCAAATCTTTTTGTAAATATTTTAAAATAATATAATAATTATTTTAAGTTTTATTAATACAAAAATTTATACGGTTTATTAATTAATTAAAATATTTTCTAAATATTTTTATAATCATATGAATAATTATTTTAGGTTCTTATTGACACAAATGTTTATGTATGTGTAGACCCCTTTTTAATGTGCCTTTTTATTTTTATTATTTTTACTATTTTATTTTTCCTAGGCTCATTTAATAGAGACACATGGGAGCATGGGATCATCATGATTTTTAGGGTAAGACTAAGAGCAAGATATAAATTGAAAGGGGGAATGTCTTGAGAGGGGATCTGTGAAATCCCGGAAAATCCAAATCTTCTCGCATGAAAGAAGAAGCGTAAATTTGCTAAAAATCCGAATTTTCTAGATCCTGATGACGAATGCACTTCACCACAAATAAGCCTCATAAATCTAAGAATCACATCGACCTTTGGCTGACCCGGCATACCACTTACGCCTTCGGCGCAGAACGTGACAAGACGTATACTGGTCAGCGCGAGCCGCTCACAACGCGCCACGCAGTCAAGCCGTGAGAGCGAGTCAAAACAATAAACTCAAGCGCCATAGAGACACGCGATACATCATCACAAGACAGAGTAGAATCCAAGTAGGCGATACGGATAGGGTAATCAAAAAAGTGAGCCAATGATAGCCGACATGTATAAGAGAGGTACTTCCCACTCGCCCATCTTGACCATACGGTGGAGAAAGAAGAAAGCAAAGAACAAAAAGAAAAGAAAAGAGATGGTGTAGTTATAAGCCTCTACCTTCTCTCTAAATTTTCCGACGATCTGACCAACCCGCTTCTGGCACGGCCAGTTATGAAAAGCTTTATCCCTCCCAACTAGAGCTTCGCAACAAGACCAGAGTTGGGGAGTTTTGACAAACTCCAAGAGGTAGGGGTTTTCTTCTACTTGGTTTAATCTTTGGCTAAGATCCATCCTAATGATTAGGGATGTTGTAAGACCCAAGAAATTCCAATTTCTGGAAAAAGGGTAAAATCGTAATTTCGATTATAAAATTGTAATTTCGATTAAAAATCCGGAATTTATTCTCTAGGATCTCTGATTACTTAAACAGCATTCCACCGCCGAATCGTCTCAAGAAAATCTAGCTAGCACTGAAAATTTCACACTCCGAGATACTGGAATTTACAAGTTTTTCGAGGCATCACATTTCTGGGTACCGTAAAACGATTTTCGATGCGACGAAGATCACATATAACAAGTACTGGCGCCATAAGTGGCAAGGAGTAGAGACGATTTAAAACCCATTTCGCCTTGCATGCGGTTCGAATGTCAAAATTAAAAAGATGATGCAACGCCATTTTAAAAGTTTAAGTCATAAATGACAAAATAGCAACAGGATCGTTTCAAATGAAAATGAGCCAAACGAATATAGTACAGACTCGAGTCAGAATGAGATCGGTATAGTAGAGCATCACTTCGGTGGAACATAGTTGATCCACCGCCAGTTTCATGGCAGCTGGTCCCACGAGAGTGGTCGCGGCGCCCACGGAGAGCTTCAAATCCGAGGTCTTCATTCGGCTATCTCCCGCTGGCAGCTGGCAATGGTTTATCAATTATACCGTTGGGGTCGCTTGGATCACCCCAAACCCGGGACCGAATTGATATAAATTTTTGAAACTCAAATGGCCACCCATGCGCTTCACTTAATCGCTAGTGATGGCTAGTGTTGTGAAATTTGGTTTTAATATGTATTGATTGGAATGAGGCCGGAAATGGCCGGGAAATGCGGGTTCACGAAGTGAACCGATGATTAGATTTTTCAGAATAGTAAATCGAGGGCTCTTACTATTCCTAAATAAAGGTTCTAAAATATATTTTGCGGAAAATATGTGCTTGGTCGAGTGATTTAAAATTGAATTGTCGCATTTGATCATTAGCCCAAGTGAGCTAATTTTGATGTATGAAATGAGAATTCTTACATGACATGATTGTGTACTGATTGTTTTGTAAATATATGCTGCTTATATATTTACCGTGAATTAGATCAGATTGAATTGGCATATTATGCATTGCATATGCAATCGGAACACCCTTAGACTATAGGAGGAGTGCATGAGATGAGTCTGTGAGAAAAACGCTCGGAGGGTTGTCTAAAAATATTAATTATCGGAGGGTAGTCCAAATTAAAGATCAATCGTCGAGCGCCCAATTCGATATTCACCGAGGGTACCACAACAAATAATATATCAATCGCCTGAGCGCTCCAATTGATATTCATCGGAGGGTAGTCCACAAACAATTAATATAGCCCATTGATATATACGCCGGAGGGTTGTCCTGAACAAACAAAATAATAATTTTCATACGAGGCTTAGGCGAGTGTGATGGCGTCGATGAGGACTCGAGATCTGAGTTAGTCATGTAGACATTCAAGTAGGATCATGCATTTGCTTGAATGTGTGTTTTCATTGGAACATTGCCTTTGCACTTAGGTGGTAGGTATACACTTAGGAAGGCGATTCATTCGCAGGCATTAGCTCACCACTGTGTCGGGGATGTTATTTTGGTACGGGGGCGTGCGGGGACGACAAGTCTAGGCGAGAGTTAGAAGAAGAAAGCTAGGGTTGTAAGACTTTGATGTCTGAATTAGAGACTTTTTTTTTAAGTTTAATGTATGTATTGTATAAGAGTATAAACATATTAACTCTTGTAACTATTGGGTATATAGTTGGATTCATAGTTGACATGTATATTGAGTATTGTTTATGGGCCCAAGTGGTCGTTTTAAATCACAAACTGTCATATTGGACTGTTTGGGACAAGTTATGCGAGGTTAAACAATTTGGGTAGGCTCCGTACAAAGGGACTCACTGCGGGTTTTACGTGAAAATGTCGGGTCACGGAGCATTCCACAGTGTCCGTAGTTGACGGGTAGTCAACGGACCCCCGGGATCGGGGCGTCACAACTTGGTATCAGAGCCTAGGTATACGGCTATCTAGGGCTTGAGGGGATTTGGGCTTAGGCCATAGTTGTGTAAGGACATCACCACTAGGTGTGGTTCGATGCTAAATGTAGGTATGAGATTACCTAGGAAATCACGGGACAAAACTAGGACATTGCATACATGTGTTTGTTATGTTTTGTGTGATTTGATAATTTGTTGTGTGCATATATGCTTGGTTAATAGCATAGGATGAAGTGTGGAAAGTTTTGGAATTTTTACAGTGTACAAAACTGGAACAAAGAAGGAAAGAAAGTAGAATAAAATAGATTTTTATAAATTTAATTTAGTGTTAAAATGAAAAAAAAAAGAAAAAATGAATATATTTTTTTTTGGGAATTATTTCAGGCTAGCAAATATGAAGAAATGAAAAAAATAAAAATAAAAAATTGGTGCAAACTTGATGGGATACTGCCCAAATTATATTGCGAGAGGGGAAAATGGCAGTGAGTTAGGCTCTCTTTGCATCTTTAGGAGTAAATGGGAAGGCCTCTTTGGAGGACTTTGAAAAAAAAAAAAAAAAGAAATTCGTTTGCGAGGTCGGGGATCGATTTGAGGTCGCGACTGGTTTAGTTGGGCGTGGTGTCGCGGCCAGGGAGTAAAGCGTCGCTATTTGGGTGCAGACGTGAGTCTCAAGTTTGGCTTGACACAATTTTGGCGCGTCGCAAGGCGTTGGACGAGTTGGTGTCAGCGACATCACTTTGATGTTCGCTGACACGGTCCCTGGCTGCCACATGGGAATTGGTGTCCTGACCCTGGCATTTTGAGGTCGCGAGCACAGAATTTATTTTAATTTGTACAGGCGGAAAGTCGCGACTGGATTGCCACTGATGTCGCGACTGGGAAGCCTTTGTGGCGAAGCGAAGTCGCGACATGAAATTGATGTCGCGACATAGGGTAGTCTCTAGGAGGGTCGTGACCTAAATTTGGCGTCGCGACTGGCTGAGCAAAGTGGGGCGGTCAGTCGCGGTGACCTGGATTTTATGTCGCGACTCGGCCTTATCTTTGTGGAGTCGGAGTTTGGTGTCGCGACCTAGGTTTGAGGTATGTGACACAGGGTAAATTTGCTGGGCGTGTAGCGACAATGCGTCGACCAAGCGCGCGACCTGCGTGTTGGCGAAGTGGTAGCGATACGTAGACCAGCTCGTTGTCTTCGCGGCCCTTGACAGGCGCTGCGCCGCGCGGTGTCGCGCGCGACACAGTTTCTAGGTGTGCGCCTTGTGCACCTAACCCGATTTGTAGCCTTGATCACCTTTATTTTAGAATCCTTTGTTTGGACCGCATTCATGGACCTTTATTCATGAGCAACCCCATTCATAGGAAAAAAAAAGAAATCTAATTTTAAAAATTTTCTTGGGGAGTGATTTAATATATGAAATATTCATGTGCATTTTACTATGAATGCATCGGCGTAGTGTGTGAATTTTTTTTTAGGTGTGTGTGAATAGTATCTCGAGGTTGTGTTTATGTCTCAGAGATACTTCATTGAATTTTAAACTTGCAATTAGATAAAATTTTGAAAAAAATAAAAAATTTTCAAAATTTAAATTTTCGAAAATAAATTTTTGTTGAAAACAATATTTTAAATGCAAAAAATTAATTGCCCTGCATTACCTGAAAATGCAAGGACAATGTGTATACACTGATTTACGTGTATGATTAAGTATCTCGGGGTCGTGTTTGATGCTCTCGATTTGCGGGTGCATCCGGTGCACGAAGATGTACGAGATCTTCGTGCGCGATCGCGTGGAGCGGGATGAAGAGACACGTGAGGGACTTTGTTCGACGATGTCTCACGTGTCAACGGGTTAGAAATTTGAACACCGGAAGCCGGCGGGGCTACTTGACCATTGGAAATTGGTGAGTGGGAAGTGGGGGCGCGTCACGATGGACTTTGTGACCCGCGCCGCGGACCAGCGACGAAGCATGAGCGGTATGGGTGATGAGTGGGCCCAGGCTCCACGGTCGGCACATTTTTCTAGCGTCGCGGATGACCTTAGCCTTGGAGAGATCTATGGGTTATACATTAGAGGGATAGTCAGGCTACATGGAGTACGATATCCATAGTGTCGGATAGAGACCAAGGTTTATGCGTACACTTTTGGAAGAGTTTCGAAGAATTTATGGAACACACGGTGATGATGAGTACAACGTTCCACCTCAGACGGATAGTTGGTCACGAGAGGACTATCTGGTGTTAGAGGACATGCTACGGCATCGTCTGGATCATAAGAGCGGTTGGGAGCGTTTGCCACATAGTGGAGTCGCTGTAGCGGTTACGGGCTGAGCATCTGAATAACGCAGAGTATGAGGCATTGTATGGGAGGCCATGTAGATCAGCCAGATTATGTTGGGCCAGGAGTGGGAGAGGCTCCATGCTTTAGTCTGATTTGATTAAGGACACCTCAGGAAGGTGAAGCGATCGACGGCGTCTTCTCACGGCTGGCGGCGGAAGAGCTATGCGATGTACGTCGACCCACAGAGTTCGGGTTGCGGAGATCATGTCTTCTTGAAGGTAATGCCTAAGAGGGGAGTGGTCAAGTTCGGCAAGCACGGGAAGATATCGCCGAGGTTTATTGGACCTTTCGAGATACTCGAGAGGATAGGCAAATGGCGTCACCGGTTAGGCGTGCAGCCCGGTATGTTAGGTGTCCATGAGGTATTCCGTCTACATGCTCACGAGTATATCGGATCCGGCTCATGTGGTGGATTGGGGCCGGTTGGGGTTGACACGGATGGGACCTTCGAGGAGGGACCGGTGTGCGTGTTGATCGCGTGATCGGGTTTTGCGGCCTTGATGTCTGGTAGGGCCAGTGGGTACTATGGGTGGAGGTCACGTGGGAGCGCGAGGACACGATGCGGGCCACCTATCCCTTCTTGTTTAGGGATGAAGGTACGTGGTTTAGTCGTTTAAGATTTAAATGACTGTTTACATGCATGGTAGAGTGCACGTTGAATATGCATGTGAGTGATTATGATTGTCCAAAATTTCGGGACGAAATTCCTTTTAAGGAGGGGAGAATGTAAGACCCGAGAAATTCCAATTGCGGAAAAAGGCAAATCTTAATTTCGATTACAAAGTGTAATTCCGGTTAAAAATCAGGTTATTCTCTAGATCTCAGATAGCGAAAAAAATTTCGTTGGAATCGTCTCGCGGGGGAAATCTAGCTAGCCGCGTAAAATTTCGTCGAGTTAGGAGCGTTAAGGAATTACGTTTTTGAACATCACATTTTGGAGTGCGTAAGCGATTACCCGATCTGTGAAGATCACATATAACAAGTACTCATGTGCCATAAGTGGTATGAGTAGAGAGATGATGTGAAATGGAAGGTAGAGATAAAAGGCTAAATGTGAAATTGGGAAAGAGGGACGTAAACGTCGTTTGGAAAAGTTTAAGTCATAAGGCCATTAAAATAACTAAATAGGATTGTCTTCTTCAAATGGAAAATGAGCCAAAACGTGAATGGCAGGGGAGAGACCTCCAGTAGCCGAAAATGGAGGATTTAAGAGCGGGTTCTGTATGGAGGACTCAGTGGTGTGGCGCGACATCTTAATGTGACCCGACATTTGTCGTCTGTGGCTAACCCACGACACAGGCCACTTCGCGCACGCGATGTCTTAGCCTTGACAGTTTGCAGGTGTCGCCTTGTGTGCACCTAACTGATTTGTGAGTGCCTTTGTTTGGGAGTCAACTGTTTGGACAATGTTCATGCCACACTTTGTTCATGAGCAACATTAATAGGAAAAAAAATCTAAAAATTTTAAAAATTTTCTTGGGGGTGTTTAATATATGAAATATTCATATTGCATTTACTATGAATGCATTGACGTAGCGTATGAAATTTTTTTCAGTGTAATGAATAGTATCGAGTTGTATTTATATCTTGGGAGAATAACTAAGCTGAATTTTATAAACTTGCAATTAGATAAAATTTTGAAAAAAAATTAAAAATTTTCAAAATTTAAATTTTGAAAATAAATTTTGTCGAAAACAATATTTTAAATGCAAAAATTAATTGCCTGCATTACACGAAAATGCAAGGACAATGTATACAACGATTTCACGTGTATGATTAGTGTCTCGGGCAAGTGTTTATACCTTAGAATCTTGTATTGACATTCAGCGCCATGTTAATTGTATGTAGATGGCTAGTAGAGGGCGAGGGCGTGGGGGCGTCCACGGGAGCCTTGGTCGACACCATGAGCATTTGACCCGTTTGCTTTGTATTTGATCAACAGGCCTTTGTTGAGGCTGTAGGTGTTGCAGCGGCTGCTATCGCACAGGTTTGCATAGCAGGTAGTCAGGGAGGAACTAGTAACCTCCAGAGATTTAAAGTGCACCACCCTCAGACATTCACAGGGGGAGGAGACCTGATGGTGGCAGACCATTGGTTTATGCAGATCGAGAATGTACTGGAGGCTATGGAGATCACCTCCGATACTACCGGGATCGGGGTTAGGCACGCATTAGGCTGGAGGCGAGGGCCGGGTATGGTGGGATGGGTTGGGACACCTAGAGACTTGGGGTTATGACATGGGCGAGGAGTTCGGGAGGTGTTCTGTGGGTAGAGTATTTTTCCGGTTTGCGAGACATGAGAGGCTCGGGTTCCTAAGGCCCGAGTAGGGCGATGGGCGCCGATGGACTATGTGGCTAGATTCACGAGTTGGCCGTTCAGCGTGATTAAATTATTGCCGTCGGCGAGTGAGGGTCGAGAATGGGTGAAGTTGTCCATTCGGGCCAGGATTATGGGACCGCCCCTCACAGGATATAGGATTCCATGGTTGGGACAGCCCTGACCATAGAGAGAGAGATAGAGGATGCTCGGAGCACTCGGGATGCGAGTGTTAGTGGCAAGAGAAAGGACAATCAGTCTTCCTCCAGTTCAGGGAAGAGGCAGAGAGCCTCTAGTTCACGAGGATCTCAAAGTCATGGCCTGTCGGGCCGGGGACGGATGAGTTGCGGTCGGGCGGAGATGAATGAGTTGCGGTCGGATGGTGTGTACCATTGTCGCGGCACAGATATGAGGCAGAGTTGCCCAGAGCGGGGTCCCGGGGTTTTGGGACATCACGGTCCGGTCGGTCGCGAGGACGGGAGGAGGATCTGATGCGTTATCGCGTACGGTACGGCCATAGGAAATTTGAGTCTCGGTTCGGGAGGCCCCACCGGGCACCGTTTCACGGGCGGGCGAGGCCGGGTATCGGTGAGAGTGGGGGCGGCCCACGGGGCGGGGGCGTACGCTGGTCACAGGGCGTGTCTACGCGTCCACACACCTTGGTGGTCGCGGATCGGCCCGAGTTATCGAGGAATACGTTTTTCGCTATCTACTTTGTAAAATTTAGAGTGTTATTTGGGTCTGTCTTAGCATTCAATTTCATTCTTTGCATCGGTTATGATTAGTTGGGCTTAGGGTTGAGACATTAGGAGCCTTTGTATGTGAGTTCTCCTCTAGGGATTAGAGCGAAATAGGGATGATATGTCAAATTTGAGTTTAGGATCTGGGGGACTCTGCCTACGGTGGACACGAGGATCATGGACATGTCGAGTTCGATGTCATCACAGGGATGGATTGGGTGACGGCTTACGGGGGTCGTTATCGATTGTGAGGCGTGAGGAGGTTCACAGCCTACACGCGGGGCCAGTACTGTGTGGTGTTCGGGAGGCAAACATGACATTTTCCCCGAGACGTTATCTGAGTCCAGTGTCGGGGTGATTAGCGAGTTGGCTGGGCGCCTGCACAGAGGGACGAGGAGAGGCGAACTTAGATCTGCCTAGAGCAGTAGTATGTAGTATGGATGTCTTTCCGGATAGACTACGGACTCTCCGCTAGGGGATGGGGCTTGGTGTGATTACACCACAGTGCCATACATCTCTATGACTTCACATAGGATGGCACTGGTTGAGTTACGGGAACTCAGTCTGGATTATAGGAACTATTGAATGAGGGTTCATTAGATGAGCACTTCACCATGGGCGCTCGAGTTCTATTTGCGAAGAAGAAGGACGGGCCATGGCTTGCATTGGTCTGACGGTTCAGGCAGGATTACGATCAAAATCGGTACCCATTCACAGGGATTGGCCGATTTGTTTGATCGAGTTGAGAGCGAGTGCTACTCAGATAGACCCTGCTGGTTACCATCGGTTAGTTAGGAATCTGAATCACTAAAATGACATTAGAACCAGTGCTAGAACTTTGAGTTTCACGGTGATGCCCTTGATTAATGAATGCTGGCATTCATGGATCTCATCACATAGGATATTCGACCCTATTGCCGTCCAGGTTGTGTAGTCTTCGTGGATGACATCTTGAAGTCTACTCGGTCGAGTGGGAGCATGAGTATCGCGAGGATCGTTTCTTGTTGAGAGACCATCGGTACATGCGCGAGTTTAGTAAGTGAGTTACGACTACTGAGGTGAGATTTTTGGGACGTGAATTGTCAGCATGAAGTGTCGGTCATTGAGAGAAGGTGAGGCGGTGATGAGTTAGGAGAGTGTCGATCTTCGAGATCACGTGGTTTCTTGGGATTAATTTGAGGTACAGGAAATTCATTGAAATTCTATCCAGGATAGCGGCACTGTAGTCCGGGTTGACCGGGAGGAGTGGGAGTGATTTGGGATCAATGAATCAGAGCATTCTGAGGTGAAGAGGAACATGATCCCATAGCAAATCAGTTAAGACGGGATGGAGGTGATGTGTGGTACCTGGAGTGGGATTGGGATGTTTTGGTGTAGTGGGATGGCAATAATGATTATAAAATGGGTGGAAAGAATCCGCGGCAGAGTGCCCTTGCGGGCGTGAGTTCAGCGGCCGTGATCTTCGCCTTGAATTTGGCGCCACTACTTCTATCTGGCGAGAGTTCAAGGTGTACTAAGACCGTAAAAGTGAAATATATTTTCACACGGCGGGACCTCGTATGAGGCAACGCGGATGGATGGAGTTCTGGGGATTATGACTTCACTTTGCATTACCATCGTTAAAGGCAAGTGTAGTGGTGATCGGCTTAGTCGAAGTCACGAGGAGCGTTGGCTAGTATGGCTTCTCGGGCGGGGTGGCGGATGCTCGAGATTAATGGGAAAGTTTAGTACAACCTGTTGAGAAGCCGGACTCAGTACCTTGGGAGTTTAATTAGGTACCACGAGTCTCTGACAGGCGGGTGATCGAGTCGATGGCGGGGCTGTAGAGATAGTGTCCGCTCGGGGGCCAGAGTACAGTCGAAGTCACGGGTGGCGAGTGGGCCGGGTTCACGCGGTTGGTGAGTGCCGATATAGGGAATGGTGGTGGTTTGATTGACCGATTTGAGAGAGGAGATCCTCAGGGAGTTTCACTGCTCTCGATTTGCGTACATCCGGGTGGCATGAAGATGTATCAGGATCTTCGTCGCCAGTACTATTGGAGCGGGATGAAGAGACACGTAGGGGACTTTGTTCGACGATGTCTCACGTGCTCAACGGGTTAAAGCGGGCACCGGAAGCGGTAGAACCATGACTAATTAAATTGTGGCTGAGTGGAAGTAGAGCGCGTCGATGGACTTTGTGACCCACTTTACGGATGTGTGCAGAAGCATGACGCGGTATGGGTGATAGTGGACCGACTCACGAAGTCGGCACATTTTCCTAGCCATGCGGATGACCTTCATGTGGAGATTCTGCCGGTTATACATTGGGGATGGTCAGGCTACATGGGTGCCGATTATCCATAGTGTCGGATAGGGCAGGGGTTTATTGGCACACTTTGGAAGAGTTTCCAAAAGGCTATGGGCACACGGCTGATGATGAGTACAACGTTCCACCCTCAGAGACAGGATGAATTGATCACGAGAGGACTATCTGGTGTTAGAGGACATCACTCACAGGCATCGTCTGGATCATAAGGGCAGTGGGAGGGCATTTGCCCACTAGTGGGTCGCCACAACAGCGAGTTGCAGGGCGGGCATACGAATCTTGCCGTATGAGGCATTGTATGGGAGGCCATAGATCACCGTTATGTTGGACCGAGGTGGGAAGGCTCATGCGGTCGATCGATTAAAGACACCTCAGGAAAGTTGAGCTTGATGCAATGGCGTCTTCTCACGACTTCGGGCCCGGAAGAAGAGCTATGCGATGTCTGCGACATCGGCCCACAGAGTTCGAGGTTGGAGATCATGTCTTCTTGGTGATGCTGAGAGGAGTGAGTCGGGTTCGACGAGCACGGAAGCTATCTCCGAGGTTTATTGGACCTTTCGAGATACTCGAGAGGATAGGCACCGTAGCGTACCGGTTGGCGTTACCGCCCAGCATGTTAGGTGTCCATGAGGTATTTCACGTCTACATGCTCCTGAAATATACTCCAGATCCAGCTCATGTGGTGGATTAGGGACAGATTGAGGTTGACCGCGGATGGGATGCCGGAGGACCGGTGTGCGTGTCATTGTGATCAGGTTTTCTGTATATCCACAGTGAGGCTAGTGAGTCTTATCGTGGAGGAGTCCGTAGAGTCTGTGAGACACGATGCGACACCTATCCTTCTTGTTTAGGGATGAAGGTACGTGGTTGATCGTTTAAGATTTAAATGGCCCATTTTACATGTCCATAGTAGAGTGCACGTTGAATATGCATGTGAGTGATTGTGATTGTCAAAATTTCGGAATGAGAATTCCTTTCAGGAGGGGAGAATGTAAGACTGAGAAATTCGATTTACGGAAAAAGGGCAAAATCGTAATTTTGGTTACAAAATTGTAATTTCGATTAAAAATCCATAATTTATTCTCTAGATCTCGGATGATGAAAAAAATTTCACCGTTGGAATCGTCTCGCGAAATCTAGCTAGCACGTAAAATTTCGTCGAATTCCGAGACAGTCGGAATTTACACGTTTTTCGAGGCATCACATTTTGGGTGCCGTAAAACGATTTCCGATGAGACGAAGATCACATATAACAAGTACTCATGTGCCATAAGTGGTATGAGTAGAGAGATGATGAAAATGGACGGCCGAGATAGAGCCAAATGTCAAAATTGGGAAAAGAGGGACATAAACGTCATTTTTGGAAAAGTTTAAGTCATAAAATGACAAAATAGCAAATAGGATTGTCTTCTTCAAATGGAAAATGAGCCAAAACATGAATGGCAGGGGAGAGACCTCCAGTATCCGAAAATGGATGATTTAGGAGAGAGAGCATCTGACTTCTCTCTAGAAATACGGGCGATCCGGTAGTCGATCTTCGGACGAGAAGGAAAATTTGCTCTGTGAGGAGAGGGCCGGCGTGGGTACGGATTTAGGGAGTTTCCTCAAACTCCGTGAGGTAGAGTTTCTCCCTACCGAACATTCCGTTTTAAGTACTTTACAAATGTTGGAGTCAAATGAGGCCGTCGAGAGCCGTTTGTTCCAGGCCTTAGGATGATTGATAAATTTTAAGGAAACCTCAAATGTCTGTCCAGGTAGTTCACGGACTGTTAGTGATGGCTATGTTGTGAAATTTGGTTTTAATCATGTATTGATTGGAATGAGGCCGGAAATGGCCGGGAAATGCGGGTTCAACAAGTGAACCGATGATTTGTGATTTTCCTGGAATAGTAACCGAGGGTTTCACTATTCTCGAAACAGTGTTCTAAAAATATATTTTTGTGAAAAGATGTGTTTGGTCGAGTGATTTAAATTAAATTGCTCGTGTTTGATCATTAGCCCAAGTGAGCTAGTTTTGATGTATGAAATGAGAATTTACATGACATGATTGTGTGAATTGATTATTTTGTAAATATATGCATGTTTATATATTTCGCGTGAATTAGGCGTGGATTTGCATACATGCATTGCATATGCTGGAACACCTAGGACTATAGGAGTGAGTGCATGGATGATCTAGAGAAAACGGTTCGGAGGGTTGTCTAAAATATTAATTATCGGAGGGTAGTCCAAATTAAAAATATCAATCGTCGGAGCGGCCCAATTGATATTCATCGGAGGGTAGTCCACAAACAAATAATATATCAATCGTCGGAGCAGCCCAATTGATATTCATCGGAGGGTAGTCCACAAACAAATAATATATCAATCGTCGGAGGCCCGGTTCCAATTGATATACACATGGGTTGTCCACAAACAAACAAAATAATAATTTTCATAGAGGCTTGGCGAATTAGTGGAGTCGATGAGGACTCGGGATCTGAGTTAGTCATGTAGACATTCAAGTAGGATCATGCATTTGCTTGAATGTGTGTTTTCATTAGAACATTGCACTGCACTTAGGTGGTGAGTAACCCACTTAGAGCGTTCCACTGCGAGGCATTAGCTCACCACTGTCGGGGATATTTTACAGGTACGGGACGTGCGGGGACGGCTCAGTCACAGAGACCGAGGATTAAGAAAGAAAGCGGGTTGTGGCTTTGATGTATACATGTATTAGAACTTTTAAGTTTAATGTATGTGTATAAGAATAAAAACATATTAACTCTTGTAACTATTGGGTACATAGATGGATTCATAGTTGACATGTATATTGAGTATTGTTTATGGGCCCAGTGGTAGTTTAAATCATAAAGCACATTATATTGTTGTTTAGAGACGGAGTTTATGCGGGTTACGTATTTGGGTAGAGCTCCCATTTTAAAGGGCTACGCGATTTTAAATGAAAAATGTCGGGTCACCCGACATTCACGAGTATTCCGCGGGTTGACGGGTAGTCAACGGACCCCCGGGATCGGGGCGTCACAGATGTCATGGGGCTTAAATGGCCGTTCATTCAGTTCCAAAAATTGAGACTGGGTGGTGAAATCCCTATAGTGGTCCTTGACAGTTCCGAGACTGAGAGTTAGGCTGTTCATGTGACTTTGTGTGTTGTTTGTGTTATTTCTGTGAATGAATAACATGTTGTTGTGTGTGAATTTTGTTAATATATGCATGCTTGCTACATTAACATGTATGAGTGTGAAATGGCATGTTGCATTTCATATGCTCTGGAGCACCCTAGAATAGTAGGTGTGAGTGCATGACATGAAATACATCGGAGGGTTGTCCAAATAATTAATTATCAGAGTATGTTCACTAAGTTATAACGGATGGTCGTCCAACAATTCATGTCGGAGGATGTCCAATGAATTGTATCGGAGGGTTGTCTACAAAGTAGATTATCGGAGTATGTCCACTATTTATATAGGAGGGTTGTCCACAGATAAAAACAAATATCTTTGTTTTAAAAATGGTTTTCATACATGGCAAATGCATGTGTGAGGGAGTCAGTAAGGACTCGAGGCATGGGATAGGGCATGTACATATTCAGGTAGAAATGTGCATCATTTTACTTGAATGTGTGTAGTTCTTGGGTGCAGCGAGCAGGTGGGGAGTAACCCATGTAGGAAAGATTCAACTACTGGGCATTGCTCACCCCGTCGTGGGAATAACAATTTTAGGTACTAAAGGAATGCCCAGGGATGGGATGCATTCGAGGCCCTATAGGCGAAGAAATGGCCAGATTTGGCCTTATTTCTATATTTTTTAAAAACAAAATACGTTGAATCACAGTTTTGTAATCTATAAAATGCAGGTAGAAGACCAGTTTGTAATTGTGATTAAAGACAAATTGTAATTTAACTCCTTTTTGTATAATGAATACATTTTGTTGAGTTTTCCAGGTTCAAGAAGCCTTTGTAGTAATAAGGTAATTTTCTGTTGGTTTTACAGTAGGTAGAATAAAAGGAAAAGTGCAGGTGATAAAATGGAGTGGGCTATTGCCCATTTCAAGTTTTGGGTCGCGACACAACAAGTGGTGTCGCGACAGGAAAGGCATGGTGTGAGCAATAGGCGTGCCTGGGCGCACGACCGAGCACTTGCGCGCACGACAGAGGGTGTGTTACGTGTAGGACATGGCGTGGGTGCACAATATAGAACTGCGTGGCGACCGGAGGGTTTTGTCCGATGGAATTGGTGGATTTCGTAACCAGCGACGCAGTCTTCAGTGTTGAGACAGGGAAGTTGGGTTGCAGGACGACCTTGTGTCGCGACACGGTTATTGGGTCGCGACAGGGTTCAACCGCCTTGAAACGGCAGGTCGCGACATAAAAGTGCGGTACAGCTGGTGAAGCGAGGTGCACATTAACCGCCTGGTAATGTCACGCACGTCGCGGTGGCGCGGTAGGTCTGGGGAGGTCCTATCACGGCGGGAGTCTATCGACGGAGGAGTCTTATCCACGGCGAGAGAATTCTGCGTAAGTGACGAAACTTCTGTCATGGGGAATCGGCGAGGTTGTAGCGCTTGGTATCACGACTTGGGCTTTTGGGTCGAATATTGCCCTAGAGCTGGGTATGTTGCGACAGAGTGCCCTTGGCGCGCGACAGAGCTCAACAATGCGCGCAGTGCACGTGCGACAATGTGCAATGCATGTGTGGCGCGGTCTTATATAAAGCGCAATGTCGCGTGCGACAGCGTGCGGTGCACATGACCTGAACTCACGACGATTAATATAGTGTTGTGCACTATTGGAAGTCCTTGTTCATGGTTCTTTATTACACAAACCTTGTTCATGGACATTGTTCAAAAAAAATTATAAAGTACCCCGAGTTTGGGTCACGGGGATCTTTTTGGGAGGCGGATAAGAGAGAGTAAGAGAGGGAGGAAAAGAAAAAAAAAAGGAAAGAAAACAGAGGGCTAAGAGAAGCTGTATCTGAGAGCGTTTTTGCTAGCAGTGGTGTTGAAGAGTAGAGATTTAACGATTAGGAAAGCGAGGCGGAGTGGGGAATACAGGTATTGAGACTTAGAGAACTTCATATAGCATCCTGGGTTGTACTATTCTCACTTCTTAGAACACGTAACACTGTAAGCACTCTTTCCCTGTTTTTCCCTCTCTAAACTCATTTTTCTTATGTACAAAAGGACATTCGGATATCTGTTGCTTCTTCCAATTAACATTTTCTCATAATGATGAATGTTTGAGTTTCATTTGAACTCCGTTTTAATACGAGTATGACTGATAATGAATTTGATAGTACCTATGAGATAAACCCATGAGGGTTTTTACTTATTGAAGCAATTTCATAGGGAAAGCTTTGTAAAACACCAGTTTGGGGCTCACTCAAATTTTGTTTTCGAGTACAAAACTCGCTTTCTTGCTTTATTTGATGCTAATAGAAATGGGTGTAAAAGAATCAAGGGGCCTCGAAAGCATAGGCGAAACCAAGTCTTTTTTTTTACTGCTCTGAGAGTTTATATTTTTAGTTCCAAAGGCAAGCTGTCTCATACTGAGAAAATCCAGCGTGATCATTTGAGTGGTGGAAGTCACACATCAAATTCCTCAAGTAATATTGAGGAACATGAGAGTAATAATCATTTTCATCGTTTGGTTAGAAATGGGGAATTGGAGGATGGGTTTAAATTTCTTGAGAGTGTGGTTTACAAGGGTGAGATTCCTGATATTATACCGTGCGCAAGTTTGATTAAAGGGTTTTGTCGGATTGGTAAGACCAGGAAGGCCAATAGGGTTACGGAAATTCTGGAACAGTCTAGGATGGTTCTTGACATTATAACTTACAACGTTTCGATTAGTGGGTATTACAAGAATGACAAGAAATAAGAGGAGATGGAAGAAGAGGAAGAGGGTGAAAGAAGGGGAAGAAAGAAGAGAACGTGGAAGGAAAAAAAATAAGAGGAGAGAATGATTGTTTCTCACTTTTCAAACTTTCTTTAGTGGTGGGGCCGCGAAAACTATGCGTTATTATTATTATTATTACTTATTTTATTATTTTTAAAATTCTCGTAGCATCATTCCTTCTCTATTCACTCACCATATTCTTATGAAAATATTGTTAATAATCTTATGACTTCATTTTATTATAAATTATTTTTATGTAATATTATTAATGAGTACCTTTTTTTAACCATGTCATTATTGTCAATAACATCTATGTCTCACCCTCAAGTTTTGATGTATTATATTCTATTATTCTTATCTTTGTCATTTGTCTGATATTTAAGTACTTTCTCTCATATTTACCTAAGTACATTTCATTGGGTCTGTGGTTTCGACTGGCCAGCTTAGCAGGAGGCGGGTATATTAAAATTTACCAATTAGATTGGGCCCACCTTCCCGGCCTAGTAGTCCAACTAAGGAGCCCAAATCCAGATATCCTCCCGGGGAGGGATAGATATTTCCCCGGATAACATCTCCTGGAGAGGATTCCCCGGAAGCCATCTCTTGGAGAGGATTTTTTTACAAGTACTACCAGATAGATTTCCCCGGGAAAAGTATGGCCCTTCCATGCCCTGCCATGAGTTCAAGGTGGACAAACGCTCTACAGGGTCCTTTGTATTCGAAATCGATCCATTTAAAGGAGAATCGGTCTTCACGCATAGAGGAGATACATCACCTTACTCACTCCCGATCTTCCCATTTAAAAGGAAGAACCAGTCTCCGCCTATGAGATATACGCCACCTTCCCCTTCCAATATGGGAGGGAATTATCCACTTTCCAAGAAAAGTGGATCCCCTTCTTCTCTGATAAAAGAAGGTCATGACATAAAATAAGGTAAGGGATTCTCAAAAACCACAAGAGACACCTAATTTTGAAAGAAAAAAGGGCCCAACCCCGTCGGAGGCGGCAGGAACCTCCGCGCTGCTTGGTGTTTGTTTGCGAGGTTATGCTTGAGGCGGTGTATGTTAGATGATCGTGATTCAGAAGATTTTGAAAACGCGATTAGCGCGTGTGGAGACGCCACAGGCGGGAAATACCGGAGCGATATCTGCGAGAGCACAGGTTTTATCCTGCTCCACTAGTGATCTCTCTTTGCTGAAAGCTTGGTAGTTCAGTCGTCGTCGGATGTCGAGTTAATCTCCGTAATCTACTTGACGGCGAATCAACCCATCGAACCCGGTTATAGATTGGGATTGGAGATGGAGAAATTTGCATGAGAGGAATTAAGCCCGAATAAATGGTAGAACAACGTGAACGTGAAACCACTTAGCAAGGAGAGCAGCGCTTACGGGCTGAAAACGGAGACGGCGAAATTCGATAACCGGGAGCGTGCCCGGCTATACCACAACACGAGGCGGATAAGGGCAAGGCGCCACATGGCGGTAGTGATCATCGGCGAATGAAGTTCTCTTCAGACAGCTCTCCACTTCCCCATCGTTCACCACCCCAGAATAATGCGGAAGTCGAATCCAGAAAGAGACCTCCTCGCCCGATCCAGTAGAGTTGTCCCGATTAGGGTGCGCCCTTAGTATGAGAGGCCGGCCGAGGGACGAGGCCAGTTTGGAATTGGCCGGGAACATCATATCCTGCAGGTTCGGGGTGTGGCCCCGATTTTTGCTGACGATACGGATTCGGGCGTCTCATACTGCGTGCGGCTTTTCCCCATGGGATCGTATGACATGTTATCTTCCTCTCCTTGAAGCCGGCTATATTACAGATTATGTTTCCTCGCCAGTTGTCGTGCTGCTTGTTTGCTATGTCACGTGGCTCCTCAGTCCACATATGATCATATGTTGCACTTTAACCAGGTAATGATCCTTAACACCAGGAACGATCGTCTCTTGTGTAAGGTATTCCCGGCTAGCCTGAAAGGTCCTGCTTTGGCCTGGTTCCATAAACTCCTAAGAGGATCTCTAAACTCATTCGACAAATTATGGTACGATTAGTCTCTCGGTATTTGCTCAGATTCGACGAAGGAAACATCGGCTCACTCGATCCGTCTTGACGGGATGATGAATCATCGGGACTTCACCGGAGGGTGGACGAAGCCTTAACAAATTGATACCCTGCGTATGGATGCGATCTTATAGAACTTTCGAAGAAGCTTTGGGCCAACTATTCCTTTCTTCCAGTCCCTTTCCGCTTGACCCCTACCTGGCGGCGAGTATCGGTGGGCGAGCCAAATACTCGCTCACGGAGGGGATAATATTGGTACGCCTCCTGGCTTGGTGTGATAGCGCGAGGCGTAGTTTCGCATGAAGCTAGCACGAGCAGAAGGAAGCGAGTAAGGGCCAAGCACCCCGAAAAGAAGAACAACCAAAAAGAAGGGATCTCCCGATTCACCTCTGCGCATCTCCTACGATAAATTTGCTCCCACTACGTCAAGGGATCACCCAGAAGTTTAAAGTGGCCCCCCACCCATTCAGTGCATCTGGGACAACCTTGGCAGATTGATGAGGTGTGACTATCACAGGGACCACGACCATGAAACAAATCATTGCCAGGGCCTGAAGTTCTTAGTAGAAAGATTAATTCGGGCAAGGCACCTTAGAAGGTAAAGTTAGGGAAGTAGGCAGGTGGAGACAATGCCCCTAGGTAGAGCGAGCTATCATTGCCTTAGAGCATCGGAGTCACTGTAGAAAAGCTCGTCTTGGGAGCCCCGTCGATGGCCCGGTGCAATCCCCAGCGAGACGAAAAAATGCTCAGTCGGCCCTCGGTTAAACCGGAGTAAATTACAAGTCGATGCAGAGAAGCGATACGGCGGTTGACGATGCGATGGCCGCCGCCATCGCTTTCCTCCTATAAACCCAACCGCGGGTCATCACTCCCGTTATGATGCACTTATACTCACCTTGTGTATTAGTTTGATGTGCCGCGAGGTCACTTGTTGATCCGAGGCGCTTGGTGGCTGTCGCGCCTTCCGGCTTTATGCGGATGAAAGTCCGCTCGATGCGTCTCGGTTCGTACGGCCCGAGTCTTGTCCCCGGATGATGGGTCCACCACTGCGGCGATTGGGTGATATTGCTTCTCTCTGTCAATCTTGGGACCCGATGTCGGCGGGTACTTTTTTGAGTGGTTGAAGATTTAGGCCCATCTGGTCCTAGCCATTGGCCAGGAACTTTGGTTGCATACCATGAAAGCGAAATCCCCTGACCTACCTGGCCTCCCGGTTATCTCGAAGCATTCGGCGGGTTGACCTCAGTAGCGGTATTGCTCGTTAGTGCTATCATTGTCGATTCATGAAACGTGAAAGGGAAAGGGCCACGGAAATGCTTCGCCAGTACACCAGTCATCATAGCGATTAAGAGCGTTGTCAGGGTCACTTTAGAAAACGAAAGGAACAATTAGCGATAGACCCTTGCAACCCACATTACTCATAGGCGGCGGACGGATTTTTATGTGGTTCCCTCCTAACTAAGAAGAAGGGCCCATTCTGAAGTACTAGGTAATGTCGGCGTGTTCGCAGGCCCATTGAGAACTATGACGGGGGATCGGCCACGCAAGCGCTTCCTGAAGTTGAGCGTTCTCCCGTATGCGAACTTGGATTACGGTAGAAATGCAGCGCTTCCACGGATCGCCATGTCGGATCATCAGTGAGGTAGATAGCCTTTTGGAGAGAAATTTGGGTTTATCGAGTAAAAACCGGAATGACTTGCTAGCGTGGTGGTAGTTAGGGAAAGAAGGAGCGAAATAGGCGGGTATCGTAGACTACCGCGGATCTTAACGATGCATGCCACAGGATGGCTTCCCTTTGCCCACGCTCCCGATCAGTTGTCGGCCTTGTCGGTCGAGCATGGCGTGTTATCGAGACAATCGCGAGATTCGGTTTTCCGGAGAAAAATGGGATTTGGTCTTTCTTGGAAAGATTTAGGGTGGAAAAATCGGATGTGAATCTCGTGGAAAAATCGGAGAAAATCAGATTTTGCGATTTTGGAAAGAACCAGATTTTCTTAGATTTTTCGGCAAGTGCGACCAGCAGCGAGGTGGAGGCGCGTCCAGGCTGACATTATCGTTGATTTATCGGCGATAAATTCAAAATATCGCCAATTTTTCGGCGTTTTTTCGGGGATTTTTCCTGAATTTTCCTGGCCCTTGGATATTTTTCTGCTTTTGATCTGACGGTCCAGATTTAGTCCGCCTTTTTTGAAAAATCCAACGGCTATATTTTTGATCCAACGGTTGATTTTAAATCTGAATCTTGATCTAACGGTCTAGAATGATTTCTAACGGATATATGATGATGATCCAACGGTCGGATTGCAGACAAAAAATCAAATCCTGACGGTTAGAAATAAATCATAAGCGTTTTTTGACAATCAGTAGCTATTTGACTCCCGAAAAAATTCTATAAATACCCACAAAAATCATACACTTTCATTACAAACTCATCATCCACATCTCGCCTCCATTCACTCTCAAATAATTTTTTTATTTGTTCTTTATCCCTAATTTTTTAGAAGATCATTGGGAATTAAAAGTATGTTTCTTTGTTCATTAATTTTGTTTTTTAATATATTTGATTTAGTTTTATTTTGGTGTTGAAGTAGTTTATAATCTATATTTTTATACTACTATAGTTTATTTTATTTTTATATTTGATAATACTATAGCATAATTTTAGTTAATTAATTATATTAGTTATTTGATTAATAGTTATTTTAGTTATATAATGTTTCAAGAAACTTAATTATTTACTATAATCTTGTTTTAGTTTATATAATGTTTGAAACATTTTTTATCTATAATTTATATTTTTTATACTATGAACATTTTAGTTTCATAACTTTCATTTTATAATATAATTTTAGTTAAATTAATTATATTATTTATTTACTTAATAGTTATTTTAGTTATATAATGTTTCAAACATTTTATATTATAATCTTATTTTTTATACTATAGTTTTATTTTTAGTTTCATTTGATATTATAATTTTTAGTTAATTAATTATATTATTTATTTATAATAGTTATTTTAGTTATATAATGTTTAAACATTTTTTTATATTATAATCTTATTTTTATAATATAGTTTTATTTTAGTTTCATTTGATATTATAATTTTTAGTTAATTAATTATATTATTTATTTACTTAACATTTTTATACTATAATCTTATTTTATACTATAGTTTTATTTAAGAGTTTCATTTTGATATTATAATTTTTAGTTAATTAATTATATTTATTTATTTACTTAATAGTTATTGCAGCTATATAATGTTTCAAACATTTTATATTATAATATTATTTTATACTATAGTTTTTATTTTAGTTTCATTTGATATTATAATTTTAGTTAATTAATTATATTATTTATTTACTTAACATTTTATCTTGCAAAATGGATTTTTATACTATATATATAGTTTTATTAGAGTTTCATTTGATATTATAATTTTTAGTTAATTGATTATATTATTTATTTACTTAATAGTTATTTTAGTTATATAATGTTTCAAACATTTTTATGTTATAATATTATTTTTATACTATAGTTTTATTTTAGTTTTCATTTGATATTATAATTTTTAGTTAATTAATTATATTATTTATTTACTTAACATTTTATCGCAAATGGATTTTTATACTATAGTTTTATTTAGAGTTTCTTTTGATATTATAATTTTTAGTTAATTAGTATAGTATTTATTTACTTAATAGTTATTTTAATTATATGTTTAAAACATTTTATATTATAATATTATTTTATACTATAGTTTATTTTAGTTTCATTTGATATTATAATTTTAGTTAATTAATTATATTATTTATTTACTTAATAGTTATTTTAGTTATATAATGTTTCAAACTTTATTTTTTATATTATAATCTTATTTTATACTATAGTTTTATTTTAGTTTCATTTGATATTATAATTTTAGTAAATTAATTATATTATTTATTTACTTAACATTTTTATACTGCAAATGGATTTTTATACTATAGTTTTATTAGAGTTTCATTTGATATTTAAATTTTTTAGTTAATTAATTATATTATTTATTTGCCAATTTATTTTAGGTTATATAATGTTTCAAAACATTTTGTATTATAATATTATTTTTATACTTATAGTTTTATTTTAGTTTTATAAATTTGATATTACTTACATTAAAATTTTAGTTATACTTATATAATGTTTTGAAAACTTAGATAGTAGACATATTTAATGTTAGAAATTTAGATCTTCTTAGACATCTTAATGATATTATTAAGCTAGATATCATGTTAGAAACTGTGAAACCCCGAGAAAATCCAATTTTCTCAAAAATGGGTAAAATAGATATTTCGGTTAAAAATCGGGATTTTCCAGATCTGGATGGCGAAGCAGACTTTCCAGTTAAAATGAATCTAGTAAATTTGGCTCTGGCGTGTGTTTCGTTAGATTAGAGTGGTCGGGTTTACAGTTTTCGAGGCATGGGGTGTCGGATGACCGTGACAAGATAAGAAGCGCATGCTTTCTCAAGGTATGACACTTGGCATAAGGTGTGTTTGCATTGAGCCACATGGAGAATGATTCCATAGTAACATTGAGCCATGTAAATGATGATGTCATAAAGAGGAATTATAAAATAAAGGAAAATGATGGAAAAGGAAGGCGCCTGATTGATTTGAGGAAGGAGGAGGAGGAGATTTCCTCGCTGATTGTCTACATCGTATAATGGTGAGGAGGAGGAGAAAGTGCAGGGAGAAGAAAAGAAAGAGAGAAAAATGGAAATGAGGAAAAATGAAAGGAAAGTGAGAAGAGAGAAAAGAAAAAGAAAAGAAAAATGCAGCGAAAAAGGAAAAGAGTGCGTGGAGAGGAAGATCGATGACGAACATGGAGAAATCCTGAAGACGTCTTCGCCTGCAGATTTGTAAGAGCGTCAGGCTAGTCGGATTCTTTCAGAGACAGAGGAAGTGTTCTACGGAGAGAGACAACGTGGACTCAGGTTTTGGGAGTTTCTTCTTCCGAGAGGTGAGATATTTTCTACTTGGGTTACTTTGCTAAAGGCTTTATAATGGTAGGAGTTCAGCATGGGAGGCGAGGCCGTATATTAGTTCAAGCTTTGGAGATTAATGGGTATGGATTCATGGCCAGGTTTGCATGGGCTGTCACGAAGTTAGGGTTTTAATTAGGCGAAAGTTTAAGGTATATCGGTTGTTTGATGTGATGATAAGGATTGGAACGAATGGTTCATGTTTGCTAAAGAATTAAGTGAGGTACCACATTTAGATAGTCCCAGTTGGTGACCGGTTGTGTGTTATGGCTTGCTTGAATAACATGCGGAGTGTGTGGAAATGTTATATTGATCACGTGCTTTTGATGTAAGTAATATGTTTCGCGTGGGTAGATTATATGTATAAATTATAATTTTTATGGTTTGTAAATGTCTCATGTAGTGCTCATTCATGCATGTAACATGGGGAAAATGCATTGGCATCATGCATTTCATATGCACGGTCACATCAGCGTCCGGGTCGGGTGTGGGTGCGGAATGCCGGTTTATTCATCGGTGTTGGTGGGGTGGGTCGTGAAGCTCGGGAAAAAAATGGAATGAGTCGAGGTAGAGATTCACGAGGTGTGTAAATGATCGAAATGATAAATTACATGTTTTAGGCGGACAGTTGGGAGTAGATCCCCCAGGGGTGAAAGTCCCTTATTATTCACGGTTAGACATGAATCAGGCGTGTAGAGAAGTTCGTGAAAATGTTGAAAAGGCGATCGCGGCGTCACTGCAGTGTAAACGAATCAAGTGGCCTGAAAATAAGGAAAAAAAAGAAAGAATAAAAAAATCAGTTTTTGATAAATAAATTGGAGGGTTTCGATGGTTTGAGTCGAGGTGTGTGTAGTTTTATTTCGCGTTTAGCGATTCGGGGATGTGGGGTGGATGGGACTTTCGAATTGGTGAGCATGAGGGTTTCAAATCTCATGCATGCTATAGACATTTCATATAAGTAATTGTATGGAATGTGATTGATTGGTTATATATGCCATTGCATATGCATTTGGAGTGGGGGTAGCAGCACATGGGAGAATTTTCTCTTGGGCTTTACTCGCCCCATCGTGGGACACTTTTCGGTACGGGGTATCCGGAGGCAGGTGCGGTGAGAGGTAACTCTTTTGAGGAAGAGCCGACGTGGCTTTGAGGTAATCTTACATAAATATGCTTGTAATCTTTTTGTAAGACAAACATGAAAGCCATGAGATAATAGTTGAGATTTTTGTTATATGAGTATGGATGTATGGACCCATTTGTGGCTCTTTTACTGGGGTATGTGTGCAAGTGATACGAGGTCTGTAGAATTTCCGCGGGTTGTGGGTAGTCGGCGGACACCCGGTGGGCGTCACGAAACTTAAGGTCTTACTTTTATGTGTTTATAGAATGGCTGAGTGGAAGTGGGCGGGATCGCAACGTGGAGGTATTGCGCACCTTTGGAGGGACATAAAAGTAGAACAATTTGTAATTATTGTGGTTTAAACGCAAAGTTTATTGGTATTACTAACGAAGTTTCATCACAGTCACATCACGGGATCCACCAATTGAATACTAAGGGTGTCCCGAATGTCTTGTTGAAGTAAAAGCGAGAAATGAGCCTTTTTAGAACATAAAGGTAAAGCAGCGAAAAGAAGCTGATATGGAAGAAATTGGTGATTACGAGGGCATAATGGGGAGGGAAAACATCACAGTCTCATTGATGATGAGGAAGAGGAGGGTGATGAGGATGTGCATATGTATGGTGACATGCACCCAGATGAGCGAGATGAATGTCGAGAAGCGATACGTGCATGGCTGGTGAATGGAGCAGAGATCGGTTGCGGGATTTGTAAAGGAGGCAAAGAAGGAATTTAGTGAAATCTTTATACACTAATTGATTTTCACACATAAGTATGTATAAAATAATGTAAAGTTGAATGCACATTTTTGCGTAATTACCGTGGCTGAGTCTTCCGCAAACAGGGTGATCCATCAGGCGTATACAAAGATCACAAAGTGTTTGGCGTGCGGGATCATCACATGATGCACCATCATTATATGATCTTCGGTACCAAAACAAAAACTAAAAATATGTTCAAAAGGCCAGTTCCCATCAAGGGAAACAATGGTGGGACGTTAATTAGCAAGTTCTTCATATATGAAAGTGTTCCACCTCAGCGGACTCACACCATTTTAAGAACATGATTTTTGGTGCCACAATAGCCGGGGGTTTGTCTAATTATATAATATGTTTCATTTATGAGGTCTCCATATGAAATATGTTTAAATAATGACATTATTATCTCCATATGAAATATGTTTTTAATAGCAGAAACTTCATTGAATTATTATGTAGGGTGGGCATCGAACCATAATCTCAGGTAATGAAATCAAAAGCGTGCGATGGGTATCGACATGGAGCTTATGTCGACTTGCGAAAGGGAGGAAATAGGAGACATATCGATGTACAGTGTAATGCCCGATGGATGGGCCAAGATAACTAAATTGAGCATAATTAATTTCATGGAAGGTATATTTAAAGAGGCACGATTTACACCTCTAATCTGTTGATGCGTCGGGATAAGATTAAAGGCGACAAATACATATGGTTTTGTTTGAGAAGGGCGATTGCCGAGGAAGTTGGAGAATCAAATGTGGTTGAATTAATAACGGATAATGGATCGGCATTTGTGAAAGCGGGAAAGTTGTTGTTGATGAAGAAATACAATGCGTATAGGACTCAAGTAATGCGGCCTACTTGCATTGATTTAATGTTTGAAGACATTGGTAAAGGGATAGTGTTGCTCGAGTTGATCGAATGGTCGAAGAATAAAACGACTTCATTCCTGATCATGGTTGGTTGCTTGCAAAAATCACGACGGTATGTGGTGGAGATATCGATGCGTTGCGGAGGCGATAAGATTTGCAACGAAACTATATTGCCCTTGACAGTCTTAA
The DNA here is from genome assembly GCA_016808115.1 of Tetrastigma voinierianum. Taxonomy (NCBI): domain Eukaryota; kingdom Viridiplantae; phylum Streptophyta; class Magnoliopsida; order Vitales; family Vitaceae; genus Tetrastigma; species Tetrastigma voinierianum. The sequence goes on from JAEQBH010002505.1 coordinate 583,273, forward strand.
AGGGTTGATTTGAAGAAAGTCTTTATTAATGTGAATGGTCATCTCCTGAGAAGCTTAAGCCTGATTTGTAGTTGGGCGTGAGTCGAAAGACTCATGTTTGATCATCAATATTGGGAGAAGGTGGAAAGTAGTGTCCATCTATGAGGCACTATGCACGAGTGCCGCATTGTTGATTCGAAGTGTCGTCCCAGCCATGCCATTTGTCACGAGTTACCGGTTGATGAAGGCAAATTTAGGTCGACTCAAGCTAAGAGTGGGTGGAAACTTATCATCGCAGTTGTTGGGGATTTAACTCTTAAGCATCCTCTCCATGCAGCAGGTAACTAATTAATATCTTCTTCGCCAATATTCACCTTTAATAATTTTATGTTTATATTATTATCGCATACTAATTCTCAATCACTATTGCAGCATACTATCTAAATCCAAATTTTCAATACAGACCTGAGCTACTTCAAGCTGTTCATGATGTTTTTTCTAAATTAGATCCTAATGTTGAAGGCCTTTCTAATTTTGGAAACGAGGTAAATTAATGAGTTTCTAATTAATTGATTCAATTTCCTCGATTAATTTTTTATTTTAGATTTTTGACATTTTCAATTCCACGAGTTTATACTATTCAGTGATGCAAAAAGGATTTGGTGATCGAGGCGACAATAGCGTCAAGATCAAGGGTTCTGGTGAGTGTTAATTCTCATAAGTAAATTTTATATATTTTATTATTATATATTGAATATAAGTACTTTTTATTGCAGCTGAATGGTGGTTTTGTATCAAATCACACTCCAGCATTAGGAGTTTTAGCCTTAAGGTTCTTTCCCAAGCGCATCATCTTTAGCTTGTGAAAGAAATTGGAGCACATTTGCTCTAATTCATCTGAAACAAAATCGGCTTACTTATCCTGGCTCCAACAATTGGTTTTGTTATTACAACATGAAACTAAAGATCCGTGATATGGAAGCGGAATGAAAATAATTTCTCGATTCTTTGAAATTTATTTGAGTTCGTGAAGAAGAAGAAGAATCAACTTCAGCTGATAGGTTAGACCTCTCCATTTAGATGATGAAGATGGAAATCTGATCCACGCATTCTTTGGACATGTTCGAGAGCGGAGTTAATGTTGACGGGTTTTATGCGAAGAGTTCATAGTGAAAGTTTTTAGTCGAACCACGAGGGCTTCGTTTCAACCCATTGTTACTTCGACCCTCCTTTGATTCAAGTGTTGTTGAACATAGTAGTAGACCAAGTTTGTTGGTACTTCTACTGCGGGGTTATGATGGATCACGAGGAGGGACCAATGATGGTAATGATGCGGAAATGATGGTGGGGATATTACGGATCCACGACAAAGTCAATATCCATTAGGCCCATTCACGGTGAATGATTTCCTCATGCTACCGCAGAGATGAAGACCCTGCGAGGTCTAGGAGAGTCGGAGCCAGTATTGGAGCCGGAAAGCCACATGAGAAGACAACGAAGGATGACACCATGTGAGGATTCGTTCTCGGCCGGTTTGAGTCCATAATTGGAACTCAATTGATGATTCATCGAATGAGGGCAACGTATTTCCTCCTTACTCCTGATGAGTTATGGCCAGCCTTCTTCATCCTTCGAGGTTCTATTGGTGAAGAATATGGAATGGTTAACTATCCTCATGATCCACAAATGTCATTCCAAATTCCATATCCAAATGCAAGAAGTTTCAAGCGGTGTGGATGAACGAATTTCCTATCACGGAGAGGTTGTGGGTAGAATCAACATGTTATGCATGTAAGTGTTCGGATTACAATCAATATTATTGCAACACCATGTCTTGGTATGAATATTGTCTTCATCAAGATGGGATCCCTTCATCAAATAATGTAATGGAGCCACATCGGTCTTCATTTTGGTTTTAAATGGCTATTGTGATGTAATTTCTCGATAAATTATAATGAATATCATCTTCAACATGTGTATATTTGCTTATTTATGCATTTTTATAGTTCGACAAAGTATTTCCATGAATTTCAGTATTTTGTTAATTTTTACATTACCGATATTTTGTCAAAATATCCCCGATATTTTCCGATATTTCCCGATATTCCAGTAAAATCAGTACCGATATATCGTGATTACCGATGTTTTGTTCCTAGCATGTTATCATTCTTAGATCGTTCTCAACTACCATCAGTCCCATGTATCCACGTCTGCAGAAAACATCTTTATCACCCCCTCCACGAGCTATTACGCTGCAGTAATGTCATTCGGGTTAAAAGCGCGGGAGCCACCTATGGTGATGACCAAGATGTTCAGCCCTTTATCGGAAAACTATGAAATACATAGATGATATGTTGGTAAAGTCGAAGCGGTCGGATCATACTGCTCATTTCTGACGAGTGTTGGCCTCCTCGGGACCTATGGTATGAAGCTCAATCCATAAAATGTGCGTTCGGGTTAGTGCGAGGGCAGTTCTGGGGATTTATGATGACTCGGGAGGCGTTAAAGTTCGACCACTTCCTAACCCAAAGCCGTCCCACAGAGTCTGCAGCCTCGAGATCTAGAAAAGAGGTGCAACAACTGATGGGCTGATTAGCTGCTCTGGGACGATTTATTTCCCGTTTCACGGATTGCTTAAAGCCATTTTGCCACCGCAAGAAATTTGTCGGCCCGAATGGGATGAGAGTGCGATCGGCTTTTACCCGAATCGAGAGATATCTAGCGAGCCAGATTCGCGAAGCCACAGCCTTAGGAAAAACTCTCTTCGTCTGGCGGTCCTCCGAAGCAATGATGTGTGCATTGTTCAAAGAGGATGAAGCCCAGGAAGCGAGGGCTGTGTTCTTAGTTAGCAAATCCTTGCTTGATGTGAGAGACACAGTATAGCCATCTTGACGAGCCGCCTTGGTCCTCGGATGCCGGCTAGGAAACTTCGCCCTACTTCACAAACTTGTTGTTGTATTAACTAACCTCCCCCTCACGGGGCACCATATAAGCTGACTTATCGGAAGAATAGCTGTTGGGCAATCGAACTAAGTGAGTCGACATAGATATAAACGAGGCTTTTAAAAAGACGAAGTCTTGGTTGACTTCATGTGAACTCCCCAGTCGAAAAACCTGCTTACCCGATAATATGGGTAGTGGACACTTATGTGTGGGGCATCGAGCAAACGGCGAGCATTGGTTTACAATTAAAATCCGTCAGGGATAAGATAGAAACGAGCCCGTCTTAGTCGACTCGGTATGGTATGCAATACGTCGGCAAGCACGGTCAAGTGATTCCCAATTGGTGGTCGGGCAAGTTAAAGAAGAACTCGAATCCCGAGACACTCGAATGGCGAAGTACGTCTCCCGGGTGAAACAACGTTTGAGTAGCTTTCCGGCATGGAAGCTGGAGCATATTCTCAGGGACTCAATGAAAGCGGGCGCCTTGGCTTACGTAGTAGCCCTCTACTAATCCTTTGAACATATACTTACGCCTATACTATCGGCCGGTTTCATCAATCGCAGCCCCACAAATAATCAAGGTGAACAGGCCTCCCTTCATACGGATGGACCCCATTACACTATATCTAAGCACGGGACGGCTCCCAGTGAGAGGATAAGGCCCGCGAGCGAAGATAAAATTCGGCTAAGACTTCATGGTCAATGGGCAACTGTTCACGAAATGTAGGCAGCCCGTATGAAATGCATGACCACACAGGCAAGCCCGGTATGTGTTAGCATAACTGCATGAATGAATATGTGGGAATCATCCTGGAGGCAAAACTTTAGCTCATAGAGCCCGTACAGTCTGATGGCCAACCATGAGGCGTCTGCCAATTATACTAAAAAGTGTGATTGTTGCCAACGGCTTGCGCCCGTCCTGAAATCACCAATGCAAGATCTGATCTCTATTGCAAGCCCCTAGCCTTTTGCTCAATTGGGGATCGATATAGTCGGATACACTCTTGCCGGCCCAAGAAGTGTGTAGAGTGGCCGCGGCTATTCGGCAAATGGATTGAGGCAGCATTCTCTCGATCAAAGACAAGGATGTCTTTCGGTTTATGCGGAAGAATATTGTATGCCGGTTCGGCGTCCCCAAATCAATCGTGTCTGACAGCGAGCCCCCGATTCGACGGTTGATTACACATCGAAACCACAGTCGAATTAAATATAAAAAATCTATATATTCTACCCCTTGGTATCCATAAAAGCAATGGTTGAGGCGAAGCCTCAAGCAAAACCACACATTGTGACCTTGGAAGACGGTTAGATTCGGCTAAAGGCAAATGGGTAGATGAACTCCCCGGGGTACTCTGGGCTTATAGAACTACTGCCCGCAAACCCACTGGTATATCCCCGTTTGCGATTACTTACGGGATGGAAGCTATAATCCCTACGGAAATTGGTATGCCTACCATCCGGACAAACATCCTCGAACAGAGGAATGCAGATTTAATGGTCAAAGATCTAGACACACTCGATAAATTGCGAGAGTCAGCGGCAATTCGCATAGCATCCTACCAGTGCCGGTTAGAAAATTCTTATAATAAACGGGTCAAACCTTGGACGTTCCATCCAAGGAATCTGGTCCTAAGAAGAGTATTTGAGAATACAGTTGATCCGAATGCAGGAAAGTTCCAACCCAACTAGGAAGGACCATATCTTGTAACGGCCCGGGGTGAATGGGATCTTACGCGTAAACAAGCGGAGACCTGTTGCCTAGAATGTGGAACGCTACTCATCTTAAGAGGTATTATCAATAAAGAATGATTCAATATCAAACACATATTTCATCCATTGCTCTCCTCTTACAGGGTCAACATTTAAAGCCCGGACATCGTAGTAAAATGACCTGTCTGGCCCGGTTAGGTAACACCTAACTGGTCAACATTTAAAGCCTGAATGGCGCATAAAATGACTTATCCGGCCCGGTTAGGTAACACCTAACTGGTCAACATTTAAAGCCCGAATGGCACATAAAATGACATGTCCGGCCCGATTAAGTAACACCTAACTGGTCAACATTTAAAGCCCGAATGGCGCATAAAATGATATGTTCGGCCTGATTAGGTAACACCTAATTGGTCAACATTTAAAGCCCGGATGGAGCATAAAATGACCTGTCCGGCCCAGTTAGGTAACACCTAACTGGTCAACATTAAAAAAGCGGACTGACCATTAAAATGACCTATATGAATTACAGTCGGGTAACACTAACTGAAATCGACATTTAAAGCCAGACGACCACGATAAAATGACGCCATTCCGGCCCGATCAAGTAACACCTAAGCGATGCCGACATTTAAAGCCCGGATGGCGTAATAAAATGACCTGTCCGGCCCGGTATAGATAATATCTAATCGGTTAACCAAAGCCCGGATGGCGCATAAAATGATCATCAGGCACAGTATAGGCGATATCTGGCGAGTCGACAAAGCTTAGGATGGCGCTTAAAATGACTGTCAGAAGCAGTTTAAATAACTCCTAATTGGTAAATCGGGATCCCAGATGACGAGTGAAATTACCTATTCGGCCCGATACAGGAATCTACTATATAATTTGTAGCTACACCCCGAATAACATCACTCAACCCTCGGCTGACCCAGGCACGAGACGGTAAACGGATATCTGTCCAGATTAGGAGATTACAACCGCATACTTTCGACTAACAAGGAAGGAAGTACTTTACTCAAAAAGCAATAAATAAAATGTCCAAATACAAAAACGTCTTGCAAAATAAGTACGTTCAATGAGAAAACGACAATCTTAAGCCCTAGCCCTTAGTAGCCTTGCTCCAGAAGCTGCCCGGAGGGCCCCGAGAGATATCTACGCCTCATAGCGACGGGGATCCTTTGCACCTGGAAATCTTCTCCGTTAGTCTCGCGGGCTCGATGCGGGCAAGATAATTAAAGAGCCCGGGGCGAAGAGGTGCAAAATTCTAAAGGTAAAGGAGTTGATGTGTCCGGCATCCCGACTGGGATCATGAGCTTACTACCATGTATATCATACGCAAAAGCACAACAACCGTAGCCATATTTGAAAATCACATGCTTGCGTCGGTCCGCCTCTAATTGCCAACTATCCGCCCGAACTGCTTCTTTCCTAAAAGCAGTAAGTCATCTTTGATGGCCCACCCAACTATGGTAAAGACAATCGCTCCATCATTGAACCGTTTTCTCGACCTTAGAGCGAGACCTTCATAGCGACGAAGGCTTGGTGGATTGAGTCAGACTCGACCCGTGGCCACCTTCTCTTTGTGGTCAAGGTGCTTTGGACACAGGGCAGTTCGACTCCACTGCGCCGGGCGCGCCTGACTTGGTCTCAGCCAGCGCCATCAGCATCTCGTGTCGGGCGGCATCCCTCTCGCCCGCCAGGCCACGCCCTCGGCGGCCTTTTTGGCCTCAAGCTCCCAACACGGGATGTCAGGTGGGCCTCTTTCAAAGCGTCCGAGCCCTCCCGACGAGGAAAGCCTAAGCCCGAACATACGGTAGGCCTCTACGCATCCCTTGGCCAGAACGAAAATGATTCACGGTGCTAGAGGGACATGTTGCGAATGGCAATAATGGCATGCAAAGAAGTTTATTTGATTAAACGACAAAACTACAACTTCAAAGATTGTTTTATATAAATTTTACTACTTTACCAGCTTTGCCGACTGGACGTAGTTCCGGTTGCGAATCTGCATCCCGTCTTCGACTATTTACTGAATATATCCTCTTTTATAGTACCGACAGGAATAACCACGGAATACTCTTCACCTAGTCACGCTTCGGGCGATTCACGAGCATCGTAGCTTTCGCCGGATACAAATCGTCTCGCGTGTTTGTAGACTTGCCCCCCGATTAAAGGCTTCCAGTGGTGGAGGATGAGCTTGACATCATTTGGGCACGGCGGCGTCGCCGTCCATCGCCTTTGGGCCCGGACCACGAGGACGGATAAAGTTTAGCGATGTCGATCGGGCGAAACGCGACCTCTTGTGCCGGATAGCTAAACTGCCGTTCCGGGCCAGTTTTCGGTTGTGAGAGGATGGACCACTTGTAGTGCAGGAGGAATTGGAGTACCCTCCCTTTGCTCCCCACGGGCGATGCCCTCCGAAATCGGTTAGTCATTAGATCCCATTTCGGGAGAGCCCAGAATCACGATTACCTGCATCTCGAACCTCAGCCAGTAAGGGGCGGTCCAACCACTTGGCCGGTCAGTCTCTCTCTGATCCTCCACGCTTTTGTTTCTAAGCGGCGCTCGCGGTCAAATAATCTCGTCATCTCTTCCTCCTCCTCTTCCTCTTCCTCTTCCGAAGCATAGGGTCGGTTGGGTTCAGGATGAACTCAAGGTATAAAATCTTCCACTTAAGCCCCAGGAGTACTCTTTACCACCGCATCCCATGCTGGTTGCGGTACTCGGTGGCAGATCCCTTTCGGTAGGAAACCTCGCAGGGCAAATGCCTCTTTTGTCTGCCGGACCCCTAGAGAAATTTGTTTGGAATCCCCAACGGTAGGGGTCGATGATGCGAGGTGAAGCCGTAAAAGCCAAACTGTTCTGGTGCAATGCTTCGGTCTCCGGATCCCTAGTAGACGGAGCACGACCCGCAAGTAAACTTAGCAGATCATAAGTAACGAAGTGTTCCCCCTCCTCGATCTCTAACGGTAGCGAACGAGGAATAATCGGGAAGGTATTTGTAAGGAGGCAGACTTTCTCAAATCATCAAAGGTTCTTTAACGTGAAGAACACCATTAATGCGCTCTGTTGAGCCTCAAGCGATTTCTTGGCGAATCTTCTCGAGAGCTCGCCTTCTCACCCATTGCACTACTTAGGCCTCTCTAGTTTTGCTTGGTAATCCACATTCAGTCGCACATCAAGACATATGTGTGTATCCATGTATCTGAGCTCGACCCACTTCCTAGCTTCTACACACACCTGGGAAAGATTGTGACCGGTTGATATCAAATGGTAGGCCGGGAGAGCCCGAAGTCTCATCCCAAGGCCCCCTCACTAAAATAACTCCCTTTGCCTTTGTTTTAGGAGAATCGGGGAGTCCGTTCACAAACTGCAGCCGGGAATCCAGAATCGACATAGACATCTGGCCCCCTCGCCTAACTGTCAAAGTATAGGCGAAGAAAATCTCGACCAATGAAAGGTTGAGCTAGTATAGGATGTTCAGAACACTGCATTCGGTTAGAATTCGGATTATGTTAGGATGAACAAGGCGGCGGCCCGGTAAAAATAAAAAGCTGTTTGACAGGCGGGCATTGGGAAAGCGGGCGGTCATAAGTTGCTCGGAATTAAAAAACACGGCATTGTGTTCTCCCGAAGTGGACTAATCGGCTTGTCCATTAATTTTGATCAATGTTACAAGGGGAATCTCGCGATTAGATTCTCAATTCCTTCATGGTCGGGGATGATGATATGTGAAGCGTAGAGGCGCGCCCTCGTCTGGGCTCGATGCAACGACGATTCATTTCGAGATGGAGTTTCTTCCTCCTCTAGTCATTCTACAAGCAGGATCGGCGGGAGGGAAGAAGAGTGAGAGTGTCGACCCTAAGCCATAAAAAGGGGGGGAGGGGGGGAGAAGGAAGAAAGGGAAAAATCACCAAACCTAGGCAAAAACCACCGGGACTAAAAAACCTTAAACCTATCCTCACCCTAGAATTACCCATGGCTGGAAAAAGGCCAATAGTAATGATTCAACACACTTCCAACGGAAATAAAGATTACCTGTAAGACTGAGAACTGAACACACGACTTGAAGAGCGATCCGAAAACAAACACAAAGTCCCAGATGATCTCGAACTAGCAAAAGGTATGTAAGCCTGAGGACGATAAGAATGGGAAAAAGAAAATCCCAATGATGACTCCCTACATACTAACCACCTAGGACCTACGGACGCGTCAAATACGTCTTTAACTCATCCCGATCCAGCCCCAGTCGCCGGCTACGGCGGCTCCGGCGGTAGGCGCATCGGTGCCTTATGGGTGGATTGGTGAGCCCTCTTTGTTGTCTAACATTGCCCCACCCAAAACCGTTCCATTAACTAGGATCCTCGAATGTCCCAATCGAGGACCAATGGGTTAGCCCACCTTTGAGATAGAGCACAAAGAATGCGAAATATCGGGGTAGAACAAGTACATAAGCGTAAAGAATGCGATTTTATTGATTTACTTATTGCGAATTATTCATTACATTCATGTCCTTACAAGTGACAACCAAGCGGTTGTACTAGAACGGTTATATAGTTCGTCCGAATCAGATACTGAGCAGAGCCTAAAGAAGAAGCAGTAGCAACATCGCTACCAAAAAAAAAAAAAATTGGAAAGGAGGCTCAAGAAGAGTAAAAGTGTGAAACCCCGAGAAAATCCAATTTTCTCAAAAATGGGTAAAATAGAAATTTCGGTTAAAAATCCGGAATTTTTCTAGATCTCGGATGACGAAATGGACTTTTCCGTTGAAATCGTCTCGTGAAATTTAGCTCTGCGTCGGTGGTTAGATTCGAAGAGGTGGTTAGGATTTCCACGTTTTTCGAGCGTGGGGTGTCGGATGACGGCGCAAGATAAGAAGATGCCGCTGCTTTCAAAGGTGTGACACTTGGCGTAAAGGAATAGCTCACATTGAGCCACATGGTAGCATGATTTTATGGCTCCACGTTTGAGCCATGTGATGTGTCATAAGAGAATTATAAAATAAGGAAAATGATGGAAAAAGGAAGGCCGCTGGTGGTTTGAGAAGGAGAGGAGAAGTTCCATCGTAGTTTATACCATGCGTATAATGATTCAAAAGGAGGAGAAAGTACGAGGAGAAAGAAATTAGAGAGAAATGAGGAGAAAGAAATGAAAGGAAAATGAGAAAGAAAGAATGAAGAGAGAGGAGAAAAAGGAAAGAAAAACAAAGTAAAGAATAAGCGAGAAGGGAAAACGTGGAGGAAGAAAAGAAATGGGATGCGAAGGTTTGTTCTCCCATTTTAGTGAGAGAGTCTTCGCCTGCAGGTTTGTAGGAGATCGTGCAGTCAGTTCCTTCGAGACAAGAAGGGAAGTTGTTCTACGGAGAGGACAACGCGTGGACTCCGGTTTTTGGGAGTTTCTTCAAACTCCAAGAGGTAGGATATTTTCCTACTTGGTTTACTTTTAGCCTAAAGGCTTTATAATGGTAGGGGTTGTTTATGGGAGGCCATGAGAGGCCATGTGAATTAGTTCCAAGCCTTGGGACTAAGGGGTATGGATTTCATGACCGATTGCATGATGGTGGGAGTTAAGGTTTCTTAGGCGAAAGTTTCTAGATGTTTATGGTTGTTGATGAGATGACAATGATTGGAACCAATATGGTTCATGTTTGTGAAGAAGTAGTGAGTACCACATTGAATGATTCAAAGTTGGGGCCTTGTTGTGTGTGTGGCGCTTAGATAACAACATGCGGTGTGTGGAAATATTATATTGTTGCGTACTTTTGATGTATTAATATGTTTTGCATGGAGGTAGATTATATGTATAAATTATAATTTTCCATGGTTTGTAAATGTTTCATGTAATGCTCATTCGTACATGTAACATGAGGAAAATGCAGTGGCATCATCCATTTCGTATGCGGTGCGTCGTCGGTCGAGATGTGGGTGCGGGAATGGGTTTATTAAATCGGTATTGGTGAGTGGGTCGTGAACTTCGGGAAAAATGGAATGAGAAGTCAGTGAAATTCACGAGTGTGTAAATGATCAAAATGATAAATTACATGTTTTGAAGCGAACAGTTGGGGTGAATCCCTCCCGGGGTGAAAGTCCCACATATTGTCATGGTTAGACATGAATCCGTGATGTAAGTTCGTGAAAATGTTGAAAAAGGCGTGGCGTCTACGGTGTAAACTAGGAAATCCATTACAAAAAATAAAAAGAAAAGAATCAAAATCGGTTTTGATAAATAAATTGGAGGGGTTTTCCAATGGTTTTAGTCGAATTGTGTGACTAGTTTTTTATTTCACATTTGGCATTCGGTGAGTCGGTTGGGACTCGGTGGTGACATGAGGGTTGCATCTCATGCATGATATGAACATTTCATATAGAAAATAATTGTATGAAATGTGATTGATTGTTTTATATATGCCATTGCATATGCATTTTAGAGTGGGAGTAACCCTTGTAGGAAGATTTTCTGCAGGCTTTGCTCACTGCGTCGTGGGACCCACTTTAGTCTGGGGACTATCGGCAGGTGGCATCAGTGGATGTGCTTTTGAAAGCGTCAGCTGAAAATTTTGTGCCATATATAATCTTTATATGACATCTATAAACTATAAGGTATATAGTTGGATCATTATGTTTTGATGTGACACCATTACAAAGGCGATCTTCGCTCAGTTATCAATCTGTGATGAAGGTCTTTATAGAACTATATGGCGGGTTGACCAGATGATCAGCGGGCGAGATTTGGGAAATGCAAGCCCGATTTGGATAGGGGGTGTCCTTGGATACGAATGATTCCATTAGTTTAGAACCGCAAAAAGGCCACCCGGACGATTCCGACTCACTCAAACCAGCTGCAATCTCTTGTCGATTCATGCCCCGAAATACGGCTCAAATAATCGATCACCGTCATCGCCGTTACTTGATCCGCTGATTCGATTCTCAACAACGTTCAATTATCCTTCTCTGTTGGAGGAACGTGGATAACCAATGGGACAATGAACCTCATCACCCTCTAGCCTTTTATAGCAACCCTTGGTCTCAGGGTCAACTTAAGTGACCGTATGGCATCTAATGCACATTCAACAAAGTTAGAAAAATCAAAATTAGAAAGCACCAGCATTGATGGCCTGCTATTCCCCAGGATATGACGTTCATGCATGTTCTCTTTTTTCCACCGAGGATGATCGCCCTCCTCGATAGGAAAAAGAGGGGCATTGTGGGTGCCATGGTTTTCGGCCCAGGCCCTTTAACCAGTAGGCGGTCTGGCTAAAGGCTATAAGCGGGTGGTCGGAGTCAGCCAACTTAGAACCCCAGTCGGATATCATCGGGGAGGGATAAACATTTCCCCGGATACCATCTCCTGGAAGGATTCCCCGAAAGCCATCTCTTGGATAGGATTTTTTGACAAGTACTGTCGAATAGATTTCCCCGAGGAGAGTATGCGCCCTTCCACGCCTTGCCATGAGTTTAAGGTGGACAAATGCTCTCAGGGTCCTGTATTCTAGAAATACGTCCATTTAAAGGGAGAACCGGTCTCCACATGCGAGATACACGCCACCTTCTCCCTCTGATCTTCCATTTAAAAGGAAGAACCAATCTCCGCCTGCGAGATATACGCCACCTTCCTTTTCCGATATAGGAGGGAATTATCCACTTTCCACGAAAAGTGGATCCCCTTCCTCTCTGATAAAAGAAGGCCATGACATGAAATAAGGTAAGGGATTCTCGAAAACCACAAGAGACACCCAATTTTGAAAGAAAAAGAGATTCTAACTTCAGCATCGGAGAGGCGATGGCGGAGACCCTCCCCCACCGCTTTCTTAGTTGTTTGTTTTGCAGGTTGTCACAAGCAGGTGTATGTTCCTACGATCCAGTGACTCTGAAGATTCTGAAAACCACAATCACCACACTTCACCTTGTCTTCCTCATTTATTCCAGAGTATATTTATTATGTTACTCTTAATTAATTCTCTTGCACCTTGCCTCACCATGTTTCCTCATTTCTTCTATTTTTCATGCCCATGTCCTCTTTGTTTAATTATGATAATATGATTTTCATGTCTTTCTTATTTTATTCTAATTACATAATTTATTAGTTATAATAATTTCTATATGTCCACCAAATCCATTAGACCATTTGACTAAGTTCACTAAGTCCTTCAACCAAGCCCTTTGGTCATACCCTCTGATCAGGTCTTTGGTCCATCAAGTTCCCGCCTTTAATTTATTCAAATTCCTATTTCAAAATTTTAAAATTCTATTCCCCAAACTTCAGATTTCAAATTTACTAATTCCTAATTTCAAAATTCAAGTGCCATAATTTCAAAATTCAATTTCCCCAATTTCTAATTTCAATTTTTAAAGTTTCCCATTTCAAAGTTATCAATTCTCAATTTCAAAATTCAAGTGCCTAATTTCAAAATTCAATTCCCCTAATTTATAAATTCAATTTTTCAAGTTTCCAATTTCAAAATTGCAATTCCCTAATTTCAAAATTCAATGTCATAATTTTAAAATTCAAGTCTCCTCATTTCTAATTTCTAATTTTGAAATTCTAAATTGCAAATTTCCAAACCTCAAATTTATAAAATTCAATTTATTAATTTCAAAATCCAATTTCCAAAATCCCAATTCAAAATTCTCAAATTTCAAATTCATTTCAAAATTCTCAATTTTCAAACTTCAAATTTTCAAAATTTCAATTTTAATTCCACATTTCCTATAAGATGGAATCTTGTAGAGTTAATTTGTGTAACATATAGATGAACTTGGGTGGGGCACAACATTCCATGTACCATTTGAATAAATAATTTGACCTTTAATCTATAACCAAATTTCTAACTGATTTTGAATATTTTGTATTTTATTATTCCACTGACATTGTTTCTAATTGATGGCACTTCGGATATGCCGCCAAAGTACACATTTTTCTCATATAACTTTACTTGTTTATTTATTTATTTATCTGTCTATTTATTTATATATGGTTGGTGCATTGTTGTATTGTTATTGCTTATCTTTGGTATCTATTGATTAATTAGTCAAAAGCCGCATTTTCCTTAATTTGTTTAGTAGAGACTTAGAGGGGTGCTACGGCTTGCTACCGTACCTTCCCGATAAGTAACCTGACCCCCGAACTTAGACTCGATTTTTCCCAGACCTGCTTTTTCCATAAGAAATTATATTTAAGGTTTTTCTTTCTTATTTTCTTTTCCCTTTTAAAATAAAGCAAGCCAGTGGCTGACTAAAGCAATTTTTAAATGGTTTTCAAAGAAATAAAAAAGAGTATCGCCTTTTTAGTGGGAAACGCGTAATAACCAAAAATGCGAGGTCCATAAAATGACGATTTCGCTGGGGACAGTGAAGGTCAAGCTTGAATACAAATTGGGAAAAATGTGGATTTTGATTAGATGATGATATACCTGCTGTGTTTTTGTATGCCCAGTTATATGTTGCACATTGAGAGTTTTGATTTGTTCATGGATGAGAATGTGACTCAACCTATCACATGTCCCAAGTCCTCATCGACTCCCTCACACATGCATATGCCGAGTGTGAAAACCAAACTGTCATTATGTTCCATCAATGACTATTTTTCAAAATAAAAGCTTTTTTGTTTTATAAATCAAATCCATTGGACGGTTTCCAATACCAACTTGCATTTCCCAAGTTGTGTGTGTTTATGCATTTGTGGGCCCGCAGTTTTCGAGTTTACAAGCGAGGCGCCAATGTGCCTTTCCAGCAGTTTTACGGTCTTTCAGCGGTGATCATGTCTAACCCAGCGAATGACGGGTCTTTCTCCTGGGAGAAGGAGTGGGGGGGGGGTGATTAGTGCCATAGTAGGTGAAATTTGGATCAACAATATTTATACCTAAGTTCCTCCCTGCTATAGTAGTCAAACTCTTCTTGATATAGTGAATCTAAGATTCGAACACGAGGGGATGGGTTTTCTTCCTAAAATGGTTAGCATTAGGGGCATGAAGGTAAGAGCTTTCTATTTGGACTTTTTGGATTTGTGTCAAAAATTTGTAAATGGTTTTAAAGCGAAGTACATTGAAATGGTAAAAACTGAAATTTAAAGTGAAGAAATTAAACTTTGAAGATTTGGGTCACCAACTTGACAAGCTAGGGCAAACACATGTCTCGGGTTTTATCCTCCTATATGAGTCAACACGGGATCTGATTATAAGCCCCCTTTTGTTTAAAACCTAACATTCCATTATCATTTTAGAGGCTAGTAAAGACCATCTAAGGAAAATCTGCAGTGCATCTCACCACTTTGAACCTAAAGTATGGAAGTATTGGCCAAAAACAATAAAAGTCAAGTGTTATTTAACCTAATTTGAAGAACCTAACATGTAAATGCTACCTCGAGGCTCGTAAAGACTATCCCCAGAACAAGCGTCCTAAAAAGCATGGAAGTATTGGCAGAGACAATAACATCCCCATGTTATGCAAGCTGAATTTTGAAAATAGAGGCCATAAATACACTACCCGTGACTTTAGTACAAGAGGACTATGCTTAACCCCACCACGCCAAGCTAGCTTCCTTCCTCTTCAAAGGAAGGAGGCTTGTAACATCTCTTGAATTGTCATCTTGAGAGTGTGTTTGGCAGAAGGAAAGTGAAAGAAAGAAGAGAGAAAGAAGAGAGAGAAGAGAGAAAATAAAAGCAAAACTAAAATAAAAACAATTTATTTACAAAAGCAGTAAAATGAAAAACTTACAAATCACCAAAATTCTTGTGTTCACTTCTCTCCTCCTGATCCCTTCCTTCCCTTATTACAAAACATGAGGGTATTTATAGGCCTCCTCAGTATGAAATACGAAACCTAACCTTAAGCTAAGTTATAGGATAAGAGAGTAATTCACCAAGTTTGGAAGCGGTTGCATTAATTACAAAGCATGTGGGCTATGAATTTACGCTACGAGGATGAATTCGCTAATTAAGCAATTGGCAAGTGTAGAGAAAATTGGAAATTTCGCTAAAGGGGTGCAATTTCGCTAGCTAGCGAAATTTCGCTAAGCTAGCGAAATCTTTGTGACGCGATAATTTCGCTAAGGAGCGGTCTTTGAAGTGGGTAGCGAAATTCTTCATTTATTTAGGTTGCGAAACGATTTCGCGGAAGTCGCTAGATTGCGAATTGATTGCGAGTTGGTTGCGAAATTCGCTAAAATTTGCGAATTGATTGCGACAGATTCGCGAAAATCCTGTTCTTGTTTGTTCTGCGTACCTCGTCACGTCTTCAGCGCATCTCATTCTTCCACTTTTCCTTTGTTTTTTCCATTGATTTTTGGGTTTGTTGATGGCGAGGGGCTAAACTTCAACCTCATGATTGATCATTTGCATTGGTTGAAGTTCAAATGTATTTAAAAAGTCTACAAAACAACAAAAACACCCTCAAATTGACATAAGTGTTACTAAGATGACTTGAATTCTTAATTGGGATATATGACATGATTAATGATCAAAAGTACTCAAAACCTATCTAATATAGGGTTCAAATTGCACTTTTTGAGCCTTAATCACACCCAACCGAAGCGTTGCTAGTCCCTTAGCGTCTGAAATAAAGTGAGATGCATGTGGTGATTTTCAAAGGTTGTGTTTTAAGGTTATTGTACTTATATACAAACTAACATTACTTTAAAGTGAACAATTGAAATCCAACATTTGAAAACCTATATACAAGAATAAAATCCATAAGAGAACAATTTTTAGAACAACACTTGTTTTTCATGATTTTCAACGGTTTCCACCTAAGTCTAATGGTTCTTTTTGTAGCAGTTAAGCCCGATAAAGCTGCAAAATTGCCACCTCCCCAACCTAACTAGCGACATGGCGCCAAGTTTGTTGAACAACCTAGATAGGGCTAGTTACACTTCTTTCTTTGTCGTCTACATCGTGAGGGTGCCATGCTTAAAATCATTCACCAAAGTCCAGTGTGGTCCAGATGACTCCCGACAATTAAGGTGTTTAGGGCATCAAGCGGATCAGACCCGCGCTTTCTAAGGCTTCACCCAGGACTCAGAATGACTTCCGAGATTAAGCATCCACAAGTCATTAAGCTTCACCTATCCACCCGTATATGAACACTAAATCGATGACTC